>CM035423.1:82228340-82338340 GCA_020310875.1 Ceratopteris richardii | reverse complement strand
TCATATTTACTCAACTCTATCTCTGACTCTCTTTTGCCACATATCAAAAATTGAAAGACATCCCAAGAAACTTAAGAAACCTTGTCATCATATTTTTCCTCCAATACAAGGGCTAGGAAACATCAGTTGTGGATTGAATTCACAACACTAAGGAAGCAACCTAAGCAAGCTGTTTCAGAATTTGTTACCAAAATCAAAGATATTGCAGATCAGTTAGCAAGCATAGGAGAAGATATTGAAGAAGAACAAATTGTAAGGCAAGTGATCAATGGAATCAATGCTGATGACAAATGGGAAAGCTTCACCACTGCAATGGATCTCTACATGGACATGCACACTCCAGATCTTACAACTATCATGGGACAACTATTTACACATGAACCAAAGCTCACCAAAAATGGAGATACATCCAAAGGTAATAACTCTTCTGCCCTATACACTGATAAGAAGTCTAAGTATAAAGGCAAGAACAAGAAGATGGAAGATGAAGGCTCTACCTTCCAAGCCAACTATGCAGGGAGAGGTAGATCTTCAAGAGGAAGGGGCAGAGGAGGTAAGCAAGGTAGGGGGAGATCCTATAACGCATCACCATGTAACATTTGTGGTTTATCAAATCATACTACAAATGAGTGTTTCAGGAATTACAAAAATCAGAGAGGAAGAGGCTACCAAAGAGGTGGATACTCAGAGTCAAGAGGAAGGTTCAACCATCACCAAGGCCACAACAACAATTACAAGAACAGATACAATGAAAACTACCAAGGAGGATTCAAAACCAGAAAGGACTACAACAACTACACAGAGGAGCAGGATGACTCTCTTCTGATCATGAACATGACTTCAAAGTCAGGTACAAATGATGACCACCTATTCTACATTGACTCAGGGTGCTCAAATCATGTGGCTGGCAATGTGGCACTACTCTCTGAACTTGAGGAACCAAAAGGTAAACATCAAGTCCAAACAGGTGACGATACAAAGCACTCAGTAATTAAATTTGGAAATGTTAAGACTTGTGATGGTAATCAAAATTTGTTGAGCAGGGTACTCTATGTACCAACCATTACAAAAAATTTGATGAGTGTTCGTCAGATTGTGGAGAAAGTTTTGCAGGTGAGATTCAATCAACATGGAGCATACGTGGAGGACCCAAGACATGGGTTCAAGAGGATTGCTAAAGGAGAAAAATGAGGTAGAATTTTCAATTTTGACTTGGAAGATACAAAGAATATTGCACTATACAGTTATAAAGATCAGACACTTTCAGAGCTTGAGATTTGGCACAAAAGGTTAGGGCACATAGGAGAAAGAACCTTGAAACAAATGTGCAGGGACCAATGTGTGCTTGGGATACCTAATGTATCCAAGCAACATATGATTTACAAGTGTGGTGCTTGTCAATTTGGTAAGTCTCATAGGTTACCCTTCTCCAAGAAAGGATATATGCATAAAGACTACCTAGAGCTTGTACACACAGATGTTTGGGGACCTAGCAAAGACCCCTCAGTCTCAGGATCAAGGTACTATGTGTCTTTCATTGATGATTATAGCAGATGGACTGTATTATACTTCATGAAGCACAAGGATGAGGTATTTAATTGTTTTAAGAAATATCTTGAATTAGTTGAAAACCGGACAGGAAGGAATTTGAATAGGCTAAGGTCAGATGGAGGAGGTGAGTACTTCTCCAATGAATTTGAAGACTTCTTGCAGGACAAAGGCATCAAAAGAGAGATAACCACAAGGTATTCTCCTGAACAGAATGGGGTAGCTGAGAGAAGAAATAGGTTAATTGTTGAGACAGCTAGATCTATGCTTAATGAGAAGAAGTTACCTAACTATCTATGGCCAGAGAGTGTTTCTACTGCCACTTACCTCATAAACAGGTTACCATCTAAGTCACTTGATGGTATGACACCCTATGAAGCATGGCATGGTAAGAGACCATCATTGGATCACTGCAAAATATTTGGATGTGTAGCATATGTGCACATTCCTTCTCAGAAATGAGGTAAGCTAGACCCAAAGGCTGAAAAATGCATTTTCATTGGGTATGATTTAAATAAAAAAGATTACAGGTTTTATAATCCTACCAATACGGGATTTATGGTAAGTAGAGATGTGATCTTTGATGAACATGATTCTTTGTATGAGAATGAATGCAGGAAGGTCAAACTACCCTATGATTTGGAAGAGGAATTTCCAAAACTTGCAAAGGAGGAACCTACTCAGAATGAAGCCTCAAGTTCAGATGATGAAGACACTATCAACCTTGAAGAATTCAAAGCATGGAAGTCCAAGGGCAAAATGAAGATGAAGAAGCTTGAAGACATACCTGAATCATCAACTCAATCAATCAGAAGATCTCAAAGAGAAAGCAAGAAACCTATCAGATATGGGTATGATACATCTCTTGTTACTAAACATTCAGTTTATCTTGCCAAAGATTTGTCAAATGAAGAACCAGGTTCATATGAAGAAGCAATAACAAAATCAGAATGGAAAGAAGCTATGGATGAGGATATTGAAGCACTCAAGGAGAGTGACACATGGGAGTTAGTACCCAAGAAGGATTCTATGAAGGTAGTAGGAACCAGATGGATCTATAAGTTGAAAAGAAATTCTGATGAAACAATTAATAGGTACAAAGCCAGAGTGGTTGCCAAGGGTTTTGCCCAAACCCAAGGCATTGACTATGAAGAGACATTTTCTCCTCTGGCCAAGATGCCAACAATCAGAGTATTGGTAAGTGTGGCTGCATCAAAGAATTGGAACATGTACCAATTGGATGTCAAGAATGCTTTCTTGACTGGATGGATTTCAGAAGAAGTTTATATGTCACAACCTCGTGGCTATGAGGACCCTAAGAAGGTAACTTATGTTTGCAAATTAAAGAAGGATTTATATGGATTGAAGTAGGCACCTAGGGCATGGAATTACAGGTTAACAACATACCTCCAAGACCAAGGTTTTGTTATGAGCAAGGCTGACACTTCTATGTTCATTAAGAGAAGTAATTCAGAGGTAATCTATCTCTGTGTTTATGTTGATGACATCATCATTATAGGTAATGATGTCAATGGAATCAGGTATATCAAAAGCCACATGATGAAGGAGCTCAAGATCAATGATCATGGTTTATTGAAGTATTTTCTAGGGCTTGAATTAGTTTACACTAATTTAGGGATATACATTACTGAGAAAAAAGTATGTACAAGATATGTCGAAGAAGTTTCACTTGCACGATGCTACAGTAGCAAGCACTCCAATGGAGGTCAACCTAAAGCTAAGTGTCCATGAAGGTGATGAAGTCAAAGACATTACAGGTTATCAAAGTATGGTGGGTAGCTTGAACTATGCTACTCTTACAAGAATTGATATCGCATATGGAGTTAGTGTGCTAAGTCAATTTATGCACAAGCCAAGGATACCTCACTTAGAGGCTGCCAAGAGAATCTTAAAGTATCTCAAGGGTACACAGAACCATGGTTTGTATTTCCCTTACACTTGAGATATTGATATCAAAGTTTACTCAGATGCAGATTGGGCAGGATGCAAGGATGATAGGAGGAGCACTTCTCGATACATTTCTTTTGCAGGTGACAAGCCAATTTCATGGTCTTCAAAGAAGCAACCTACTGTTGCATTGTCTTCCACAGAGGCAGATATAGAGGACTAGCTAATGCCACACAAGAAGAAATTTGGATAATGCTTTTGTATACGGAATTGGGATTGTATACTAGGTCACCAATTATCTTTGGAGATAATACAAGTTCTCTTCACCTTGCAGCTTATCCTATCTATCATGCTAGGACTAAACACATAGAGGTTCATTACCATTATGTGAGAGAGAAGTTGATAAGCAAGGAGATTCAACTTACCTATGTATCAACCAACATGCAATGTGTAGATTTGTTAACTAAATCTTTGGATGGAACAAAGCTTTGCAGGTTCAAATCGATGACTGGATTGTAGGATATACTTGAAGATTGAAGATGAAGACTTAAGCCAAAATGTTTGGCTTGAGGGGGAGCTGTTGGTGTAATTTGCAAGCCTACACATTTGGCACAAAGGATACTTCAAAGGATACACATACATTAAGAAGCATAGGAACATATGCTAGTGGTTAATTACCACTTTACCTCATTGTAAAAGTGAAATTGACTTAGAATCTTTTTGTAATCACCTACCACAATGAGTCGTGGAAAAGTAGCTCATTTGATTGAAGGAATATCATCAAGCTTTTACGAGCTTGATCATAGGGAGCCAAAATTTGAATTTGAATTCAAATCTTTACTCATCATATATAAAAATGAACTTGAAAAGTCGCGGGTTAGGAGAGATCATTCCCGAGCCTCATTCTACTGAGTTTGAGTGTGTGTGAGGACTATACCATAGCCTACACCTCTCTACACCATTAGGCAATGTTACTCATGCCAATAGGATTGTATACAAGTGTTAATTAATAGATACATTTACATCATTAATCTCTGAGTTCTCTGTTAGTCTACTCAAACGTCTGTCAACTTGTCAAAGGCATATCTCAATCAATTCTCCACCAAATCAAGTGATTCAAAGCTTGTTGGATTCATCTCAAAGTCGTCTACATGCTATCAAAGTTTGAAGTGATTCTATTCAGCCATTTCAGAGAAATCTCTCTCTCTCTCTCTCTCTCTCTCTCTCTCTCTCTCTCTCTCTCTACCTCCCCTCCCGTAGCCCCCTCCCACGTAGACCCTCCTCTCCCCACCTACCATCCCCTCCCTCTCTCTCTCTTTCTCTCTCTCTCTCTCTCTCTCTCTCTCTCTCTCTCTCTCTCTCTCCCTCCCCTTCCGCAACTCCCTTCCCCACGGACCCCTGCTCGCCCCACCCGCCACCCCAGCTCTCTCTCTCTCTCTCTCTCTCTCTCTCTCTCTCTCTCTCTCTCTCCACTCCTTCCTCTCCAGCAACTCCTTGCCCCATGGCCCCCACCTCTCCCCAACTGCCACCCTAGCTCTCTCTCTCTCTCTCTCTGCCTCTCTCTCTCTCTCTCTCTCTCTCTCTCTCTCTCTCTCTCTCTCTCTCTCTCTCTCTCTCCCTCCCCTTCCGCAACTCCCTCCCTCATGGACCCCTCCTCCCCCACCCGCCACTCTCTCTCTCTCTCTCACTCTCTCTCTCTCTCTCTCTCTCTCTCTCTCTCTCTCTCTCTCTCCTCCCTCCCTCCCCTCCCGCAACTCCCTCCCTCACCGCCCCCTCCTCTCCCAACCTGCCTACCCCAACTCTTGTTGGTGTAATTTACGAGCCTACACATTTGTCTCAAAGGATACTTCAAAGGATACACATACATGAAGAAGCATAGGACCATATGCTAGTGGTTAATTCCCACTTTACCTCATTGTAAAAGTCAAATTGACTTAGAATCTTTTTGTAATCACCTACCACAATGAGTCATGGAAAAGTAGCTCATTTGATTGAAGGAATATCTCCAAGCTTTTAGGAGCTTGATCATAGGAAGCCAAAATTTGAATTTGAATTCAAATCTTTGCTCATCATATATAAAAATGAACTTGAAAAGTCGCGGGTTAGGAGAGATCATTCCCGAGCCTCATTCTAATGAGGTGTTACTCATGCCAATGGGATTGTATACAAGTGTTAATTATTAGATACATTTACATCATTAATCTCTGAGTTCTCTGTTAGTCTACTCAAAAGTCTGTCAACTTGTCAAGGGCATATCTCGGTCAATTCTCCACCAAATCAAGTGCTTCAAGCTTGTTGGATTTAGCTCAAAGTCATCTACATGCTGTCAAAATTTGAAGGGATTCTATTCAGCCATTTCAGAGAAATCTGCGTCACGGTGAACTCTGGTCCGTATCTGCTACAGTCCTAAAAAGTCGGGGGTATAGCTAAACTTGCTAAATTGATTTCTCTAAGAATAGTTTATCTTTTTACATCATTCCACTTGCAAATGGTAGCTTACTAAGCTAATTAAACACCCCTAGAATGAATTTTATCAATTTCTACTGTACTGGTCACACTGAGCAAAACAATCAGTAGGTGTCAAGACTAAAATAGAAGGTTTTCTTGAGTTTGTGAACTTCAAAGTTATCTGTTTTGGTTCAATCATTACACACATCACTTCCAAAGAATATAGGCCATTTTTTGGTGTTATTGGAAAGCTAAGAAGATCTACTTATCAACTCTGAAGCAAAAGAGGGCTGGTACAAAGAAGGTTTAGCAGTACCTACTGAGTCTCTTGGAGCATCCATCCATCCATCCCAACAGTGGTATCAGAGCAATAGAGGTAAAATGGGAGATGGTTTTCCTTCAATTATTGACAAATTGAATAGGAACAACTATCAATCTTGGTCTCTAAGGATGAAGAGCTACTTACAAGGAAGGAGTCTATATGGATACATCTCAGGAGATGAGGAATTGCGCTCATTCAAAGCAAGAGGATTACCAACCAAGGAAGAACAAGAAAAGCTCAACACATGGTGTGCTAAGGATGCATTGGCAAGGTCATATTTACTCAACTCTATCTCTGACTCTCTTTTGCCACATATCAAAAATTGTAAGACATCCCAAGAAACTTGGGAAACCTTGTCATCATATTTTTCCTCCAATACAAGGGCTAGGAAAAATCAGTTGTGGATTGAATTCACAACACTAAGGAAGCAACCTAAGCAAGCTGTTTCAGAATTTGTGACCAAAATCAAAGATGTTGCAGATCACTTAGCAAGCATAGGAGAAGATATTAAAGAAGAACAAATTGTAAGGCAATTGATCAATGGAATCAAGGCTGATGACAAATGGGAAAGCTTCACCACTACGATGGATCTTTACATGGACATGCACACTCCAGATCTTACAACTCTCATGGGACAACTATTTACACATGAAGCAAAGCTCACCAAAAATGCAGGTACATCCAAAGGTAATAACTCTTCTGCCCTATAGACTGATAAGAAGTCTAAGGATAAAGGCAAGAGCAAGAAGATGGAAGATGAAGTCTCTACCTCCCAAGCCAACTATGCAGGGAGAGGTAGATCTTCAAGAGGAAGGGGCAGAGGAGGTAAGCAAGGTAGGGGGAGACCCTATAACTCATCACCATGTAACATTTGTAGTTTATCAAATCATACTACAGATGAGTGTTTCAGGAATTACAAAAATCAGAGAGGAAGAGGCTACGAAAGAGGTGGATACTCACAGTCAAGAGGAAGGTTCAACCATCACCAAGGCCACAACAACAATTACAACAAAAATTACAACAACAATTACAATGGAAACTACTAAAGAGGATTCAAAACCAGAAAGGACTACAACAACTACATAGAGGAGCAGGATGACTCTCTTCTGATCATGAACATGACTTCAAAGTCATGTACAAATGATGACCACCTATTCTACATTGGTTCAGGGTGCTCAAATCATGTGGCTGGCAATGTGGCACTACTCTTTGATCTTGAGGAACCAAAAGGTAAACATCAAGTCCAAACAGGTGATGATACAAAGCACTCGGTAGTTAAATTTGGAAATGTTAAGACTTGTGATGGTAATCAGAATTTGTTTAGCAGGGTACTCTATGTACCAACCATTACAAAAAATTTGATGAGTGTTGGTCAGATTGTGGAGAAAATTTTGCAGGTGAGATTCAATCAATATGGAGCATATGTGGAGGACCCAAGACATGGGTTCAAGAGGATTGCTAAAGGAGAAAAATCAGGTAGAATTTTCACTTTTGAGTTGGAAGATACAAAGAATATTGCACTATACAATTATAAAGATCAAACACTTTCAGAGCTTGAGATTTGGCACAAAACGTTAGGGCACATAGGAGAAAGAACCTTGAAACAAATGTGCACGGACCAATGTGTGCTTGGGATACCTAATGTATCCAAGCAACATATGATTTACAAGTGTGGTGCTTGTCAATTTGGTAAGTCTCATAGGTTACCCTTCTCCAAGAAAGGATATATGCATGAAGACTACCTAGAGCTTGTACACACAGATGTTTGGGGACCTAGCAAAGACCCTTTAGTCTCACGATCAAGGTACTATGTGTCTTTCATTGATGATTATAGCAGATGGACTGTATTATACTTCATGAAGCACAAGGATGAGGTATTTAATTGTTTTAAGAAATATCTTGAATTAGTTGAAAACCAGACAGGAAGGAATTTGAAGAGGTTAAGGTCAGATGGAGGAGGTGAGTACTTCTCCAATGAATTTGAAGACTTCTTGCAGGACAGAGGCATCAAAAGAGAGATAACCACAAGGTATTCTCCTGAATAGAATGGGGTAGTTGAGAGAAGAAATAGGTTAATTGTTGAGAGAGCTAGATCTATGCTTAATTTGAAGAAGTTACCTAACTATCTATGGCCAGAGAGTGTTTCTACTGCCACTTACCTCATAAATAGGTTACCATCTAAGTCACTTGATGGTATGACACCCTATGAAGCATGGCATGGTAAGAGACCATCATTGGATCACTGCAATATATTTGGATGTGTAGCATATGTGCACATTCCTTCTCAGATAAGAGGTAAGCTAGACCCAAAGGCTGAAAAATGCATTTTCATTGGGTATGATTTAAATAAAAAAGGTTACAGGTTTTATAATCCTACCAATAAGGGATTTATGGTAAGCAGAGATGTGATCTTTGATGAAAATGATTCTTGGTATGAGAATGAATGCAGGAAGGTCAAACTACCCTATGATTTGGAAGAGGAATTTCCAAAACTTGCAAAGGAGGAACCTACTCAGAATGAAACCTCAAGTTCAGATGATGAAGACACTATCAACCTTGGAGAATTCAAAGCATGGAAGTCCAAGGGCAAAATGAAGATGAAGAAGCTTGAAGACATACCTGAGTCATCAACTCAATCAATCAGAAGATCTCAAAGAGAAAGCAAGAAACCTATCAGATATGGGTATGATACATCTCTTGTTACTAAACATTTAGTTTATCTTGCCAATGATTTGTCGAATGAAGAACCAGGTTCATATGAAGAAGCAATAACCAAATCAGAATGGAAAGAAGCTATGGATGAGGAGATTGAAGCACTCAAGGAGAGTGACACATGGGAGTTAGTACCCAAGAAGGATTCTATGAAGGTAATAGGATCCAGATGGATCTATAAGTTGAAAAGAAATTCTGATGGAGCAATTAATAGGTACAAAGCTAGATTGGTTGCCAAGGGTTTTGCACAAACCCAAGGCATTTACTATGAAGAGACATTTTCTCCTGTGGCCAAGATGCCAACAATCAGAGTATTGGTAAGTGTGGCTGTATCAAAGAATTGGAACATGTACCAATTGGATGTCAAGAATGCTTTCTTGAATGGATGGATTTCAGAAGAAGTCTATATGTCACAACCTCCTAGCTATGAGGACCCTAAGAAGGTAACTTATGTTTGCAAATTAAAGAAGGCTTTATATGGATTGAAGCAGGCACCTAGGGCATGGAATTACAGGTTAACAACATACCTCCAAGACCAAGGTTTTGTCATGAGCAAGGGTGACACTTCTCTGTTCATTAAGAGAAGTAATTCAAAGATAATCTACCTCTGTGTTTATGTTGATGACATCATCATTACATGTAATAATGTCAATGGAATCAGGTATATCAAAAGCCAGATGATGAAGGAGTTCAAGATCAATGATCTTGTTTTATTGAAATATTTTCTAGGGCTTGAATTAGTTTACACTAATTTAGGGATATACATTACTCAAAAAAAGTATGTACAAGATATGTTGAAGAAGTTTCACTTGCAAGATGCTACAGTAGCAAGCACTCCAATGGAGGTCAACCTAAAGCTAAGTGCCCATGAAGATGATGAAGTCAAAGACATTACACGTTATCAAAGTATGGTGGGTAGCTTGAACTATGCTACTCTTACAAGAATTGATATTGCATATGGAGTTAGTGTGCTAAGTCAATTTATGCACAAGCCAAGGATACCTCACTTAGAGGCTGCCAAGAGAATCTTGAAGTATCTCAAGGGTACACAGAACCATGGTTTGTATTTCCCTTACACTTCAGATATTGATATCAAAGTTTATTCAGCTGCAGATTGGGCAGGATGCAAGGATGATAGGAGGAGCACTTCTGGATACATTTCTTTTGCAGGTGACAAACCAATTTCATGGTCTTCAAAGAAGCAACCTACTGTTGCTTTGTCTTCCACAAAGGCAGAGTATAGAGGACTAGCTAATGCCACACAAGAAGAAATTTGGATTAAGCTTTTGTATACAGAATTGGGATTGTATACTAGGTCACCAATTATCTTTGGAGATAATACAAGTTCTCTTCAACTTGCAGCTAATCCTATCTATCATGCTAGGACTAAACACATAGAGGTTCATAACCATTATGTGAGAGAGAAGTTGATTAGCAAGGAGATTCAACTTACCTATGTATCAATGAACATGCAATGTGCAGATTTGTTTACTAAATCTTTGGATGGAACAAAGCTTTGCAGGTTCAAATCCATGATTGGATTGCAGGATATACTTGAAGATTGAAGATGAAGACTTAAGCCAAAATGTTTGGCTTGAGGGGGAGCTATTGGTGTAATTTGCAAGCCTACACATTTGGCTCAAAGGATACTTCAAAGGATACACATACATGAAAAAGCATAGGAACATATGCTAGTGGTTAATTACCACTTTACCTCATTGTAAAAGTCCAATTGACTTAGAATCTTTTTGTAATCACCTACCACAATGAGTCGTGGAAAAGTAGCTCATTTGATTGAAGGAATATCATCAAGCTTTTAGGAGCTTGATCATAGGGAGCCAAAATTTGAATTTGAATTCAAATCTTTGCTCATCATATATAAAATTGAACTTGAAAAGTCGCGGGTTAGGAGAGATCATTCCCGAGCCTCATTCTACTGAGTTTGAGTGTGTGTGAGGACTATACCATAGCCTACACCTCTCTACACCATTACAAAATGTTACTCATACCAATGGGATTGTATACAAGTGTTAATTAATAGAGACATTTACATCATTAATCTCTGAGTTCTCTTTTAGTCTACTCAAACGTCTGTCAACTTGTCAAGGGCATATCTCGGTCAATTCTCCACAAAATCAAGTGATTCAAATCTTGTTAGATTCAGCTTAAAGTCGTTTACATGCTTACAAAGTTTTAAGTGATTCTCTACAGCCATTTCAGAGAAATCTCTGTCGAGGTGTACTCTGGTTAATGTCTTCTATAGTCCTAAAAAGTCAAGGGTATAGCTAAACTTGCTAAATTGATTTCTCTTAGCATAGTTTATCTTTTTACATCATTCCACTTGCAAATGGTAGCTTACTAAGCTAATTAAACACCCCTAGAAGGAATTTTATCAATTTCTATTGTACGGGTCACACTGAGCAAAACAGTCAGCAGGTGTCAAGACTAAAATAGAAGGTTTTCTTGAGTTTGTGAACTTCAAAGTTGTCTGTTTTGGTTCAATCATTACACACATCACTTCCAAAGAACATAGAACATTTTCTGGTGTTATTGGAAAGCTAAGAAGGTATACTTATCAACTCTGAAGCAAAAGAGGGCTGGTACAAAGCAGGTTTAGCAGTACCTACTCAGTCTCTTGGAGCATCCATCCATCTATCCCAACAGTGGTATCAGAGCAATAGAGGTAAAATGGGAGATGGTTTTCCTTCATTTATTGAGAAATTGGACAGGAACAACTATCAAGCTTGGTCTGTAAGGATAAAAACCTACTTACAAGGAAGGAGTCTCTATGGATACATCTCAGGAGATGAGGAATTGCCCTCATTCAAAGCAAGAGGATTACCAACCAAGGAAGAACAAGAAAAGCTCAACACATGGTGTGCTAAGGATGCATTGGCAAGGTCATATTTACTCAACTCTATCTCTGAATCTCTTTTGCCATATATCAAAAATTGTAAGACATCCCAAGAAACTTGGGAAACCTTGTCATCATATTTTTCCTCCAATACAAGGGCTAGGAAAAATCAGTTGTGCATTGAATTCACAACACTAAGGAAGCAACCTAAGCAAGTTGTTCCAGAATTTGTGACCAAAATCAAAGATATTGCAGATCTGTTAGCAAGCATAGGAGAAGATATTGAAGAAGAACAAATTGTAAGGCAAGTGATCAATGGAATCAAGGCTGATGACAAATGGGAAAGCTTCACCACTGCAATGGATCTTTACATGGACATGCACACTCCAGATCTTACAACTCTCATGGGACAACTATTTACACATGAAGCAAAGATCACCAAAAATGGAGATACATCCAAAGGTAATAACTCTTCTGCCCTATACACTGATAAGAAGTCTAAGGATAAAGGCAAGAGCAAGAAGATGGAAGATGAAGGCTCTACTCCCAAGCCAACTATGCAGGGAGAGGTAGATCTTCAAGAGGAAGGGGCAGAGGAGGTAAGCAAGGTAGGGGGAGACCCTATAACTCATCACCATGTAACACTTGTGGTTTATGAAATCATACTAGAGATGAGTGTTTCAGGTTTTACAAAAGTCAGAGAGGAAGAGGCTACCAAAGAGGTAGATACTCACAGTCAAGAGGAAGGTTCAACCATCACCAAGGCCACAACAACAATTACAACAACAATTACAACAACAATCACAATGGCAACTACCAAGGAGGATTCAAAACCAAAAAGGACTACAACAACTACATAGAGGAGCAGGATGACTCACTTCTGATCATGAACATGAGTTCAAAGTCAAGTACAAATGATGACCACCTATTCTACATTGATTCAGGGTGCTCAAATCATGTGGTTGGCAATGTGGCACTACTCTCTAATCTTGAGGAACGAAAAGGTAAACATCAAGTCCAAACAGGTGATGATACAAAGCACTCAGTAGTTAAATTTGGAAATGTTAAGACTTGTGATGGTAATCGAAATTTGTTGAGCAGGGTACTCTATGTACCAACCATTACAAAAAATTTGATGAGTGTTGGTCAGATTGTGGAGAAAATTTTGCAGGTTAGATTCAATCAATATGGAGCATATGTGGAGGACCCAAGACATGGGTTCAAGAGGATTGCTAAAGGAGAAAAATCAGGTAGAATTTTCACTTTTGAGTTGGAAGATACAAAGAATATTGCACTATACAGTTATAAAGATCAAACACTTTCAGAGCTTGAGATTTGGCACAAAAGGTTAGGGCACATAGGAGAAAGAACCTTGAAACAAATTTGCAGGGACCAATGTGTGCTTGGGATACCTAATGTATCCAAGCAACATATGATTTACAAGTGTGGTGCTTGTCAATTTGGTAAGTCTCACAGGTTACCCTTCTACAAGAAAGGATATATGCATGAAGACTACCTAGAGCTTGTACACACAGATGTTTGGGGACCTAGCAAAGACCCCTCAGTCTCAGGATCAAGGTACTATGTGTCTTTCATTGATGATTATAGCAGATGGACTGTATTATACTTCATGAAGCACAAGGATGAGGTATTTAATTGTTTTTAGAAATATCTTGAATTAGTTGAAAACCAGATAGGAAGGAATTTGCAGAGGCTAAGGTCAAATGGAGGAGGTGAGTACTTCTGCAATGAATTTGAAGACTTCTTGCAGGACAGAGGCATCAAAAGAGAGATAACCACAAGGTATTCTCCTGAACAGAATGGGGTAGCTGAGAGAAAAAATAGGTTAATTGTTGAGACAGGTAGATCTATGCTTAATAAGAAGAAGTTAACTAACTATCTATGGGCAGATAGTGTTTCTACTGCCACTTACCTCATAAACAGGTTACCATCTAAGTCACTTGATGGTATGACACCCTATGAAGCATGGCATGGTAAGAGACCATCATTGGATCACTGCAAAATAGTTGGATGTGAAGCATATGTGCACATTCCTGCTCAGATAAGAGGTAAGCTAGACCCAAAGGCTGAAAAAATGCATTTTCATTGGGTATGATTTAAATAAAAAAGGTTACAGGTTTTATTATCTTACCAATAAGGGATTTATGGTAAGCAGAGATGTGATCTTTGATGGAAATAATTCTTGGTATGAGAATGAATGTAGGAAGGTCAAACTACCCTATGATTTGGAAGAGGAATTTCCAAAACTTGCAAAGGAGGAACCTACTCAGAATGAAGCCTCAAGTTCAGATGATGAAGACACTATCAACCTTGAAGAATTCAAAGCATGGAAGTCCAAGGGCAAAATGAAGATGAAGAAGCTTGAAGACATACCTGAATCATCAACTCAATCAATCAGAAGATCTCAAAGAGAAAGCAAGAAACCTTTAAGATATGGGTATGATACATCTCTTGTTACTACACATTTAGTTTATCTTGCCAAAGATTTGCCAAATGAAGAACCAGGTTCATATGAAGAAGCAATAACCAAATCAGAATGGGAAGAAGCTATGGATGAGGAGATTGAAGCACTCAAGGAGAGTGACACATGGGAGTTAGTACCCAAGAAGGATTGTATGAAGGTAATAGGATCCAGATGGATCTATAAGTTGAAAAGAAATTCTGATGGAACAATTAATAGGTACAAAGCCAGATTGGTTGCTAAGGGTTTTGCACAAACCTAAGGCATTGACTATGAAGAGACATTTTCTCCTGTGGCCGAGATGGCAACAATCAGAGTATTGGTCAGTGTGGCTGCATCAAAGAATTGGAACATGTACCAATTGGATGTCAGGAATGCTTTCTTGAATGGATGGATTTTAGAAGAAGTTTATATGTCACAACCTCCTGGCTATGAGGACCCTAAGAAGGTAACTTATGTTTGCAAATTAAAGAAGGCTTTATATGGATTGAACCAGGCACCTAGGGCATGGATTTACAGGTTAACAACATACCTCCAAGACCAAGGTTTTGTCATGAGCAAGGCTGACACTTCTCTATTCATTAAGAGAAGAATTCAGAGGTAATCTATCTCTGTGTTTATGTTGATGACATCATCATTACAGGTAATGATGTCAATGGAATCAGGTATATCAAAAGCGAGATGATGAAGGAGCTCAAGATCAATGATCTTGGTTTATTGAAGTATTTTCTAGGGTTTGAATTAGTTTACACTAATTTAGGGATATACATTACTCAGAAAAACTATGTACAAGATATGTTAAAGAAGTTTCACTTGCAGGATGCTATAAACTCCAATGGAGGTCAACCTAAAGTTAAGTGCCCATGAAGGTGATGAAGTCAAAGACATTACAGGTTATCAAAGTATGGTGGGTAGCTTGAACTATGCTACTCTTACAAGAATTGATATTGCAGATGGAGTTAGTGTGCTAAGTCAATTTATGCACAAGCCAAGGATACCTCACTTAGAGGGTGCCAAGAGATCTTGAAGTATCTCAAGGGTAGACAGAACCATTGTTTGTATTTCCCTTACACTTCAGATATTGATATCAAAGTTTATTTAGATGCAGATTGGGGAGGATGCAAGGATGATAGGAGGAGCACTTCTGGATATATTTCTTTTGCAGGTGACAAACCAATTTCATGGTCTTCAAAGAAGCAACCTACTGTTGCTTTGTCTTCCACAGAGGTAGAGTATAGAGGACTAGATAATGCCACACAGGAAGAAATTTGGATTAAGCTTTTGTATACACAATTGGGATTGTATACTAGGTCACCAATTATCTTTGGAGATAATACAAGTTCTCTTCACCTTGCAGCTAATCCTATCTATGATGCTAGGACTAAACACATTGAGGTTCATTACCATTATGTGAGAGAGAAGTTGATAAGCAAGGAGATTCAACTTACTTATGTATCAACCAACATGCAATGTGCAGATTTAATAGCTAAATCTTTGGATGGAACAAAGCTTTGCAGGTTCAAATCCATGATTGGATTGCAGGATATACTTGAAGATTGAAGATGAAGACTTAAGCCAAAATGTTTGGCTTGAGGGGGAGCTATTGGTGTAATTTGCAAGCCTACACATTCGGCTCAAAGGATACTTCAAAGGATACACATACATGAAGAAGCATAGGAACATATGCTAGTGGTTAATTACCACTTTACCTCATTGTAAAAGTCAAATTGACTTAGAATCTTTTTGTAATCACCTACCACAATGAGTCGTGGAAAAGTAGCTCATTTGATTGAAGGAATATCTCCAAGCTTTTAGGAGCTTGATCATAGGGAGCCAAAATTTGAATTTGAATTCAAATCTTTGCTCATCATATATAAAAATGAACTTGAAAAGTTGTGGGTCAGGAGAGATCATTCCCGAGCCTCATTCTACTGATTTTGAGTGTGTGTGAGGACTATACCATAGCCTACACCTCTGTACACCATTAGGCAATGTTACTCATGCCAATGGGATTGTATACAAGTGTTAATTAATAGATACATTTACATCATTAATCTCTGAGTTCTCTGTTAGTCTACTCAAAAGTCTGTCAACTTGTCAAGGGCATATCTCGGTCAATTCTCCACCAAATCAAGTGATTAAAAGCTTGTTGGATTCAGCTCAAAGTCATCTACATGCAGTCAAAGTTTGAAGTGATTCTTTTCAGCCATTTCAGAGAAATCTGTGGCGAGGTGAACTCTGGTCAATGTTTGCTATAGTCCTAAAAAGTCAGGGGTATAGCTAAACTTGCTAAATTGATATCTCTTAGCATAGTTTATCTTTTTACATCATTCCACTTGCAAATGGTAGGTTTTTAAGCTAATTAAACACCCCTAGAAGTAATTTTATCAATTTCTACTGTACTGGTCACATTGACCAAAACAGTCAGCAGGTGTCAAGACTAAAATAGAAGGTTTTCTTGAGTTTGTGAACTTCAAAGTTATCTGTTTTGGTTCAATCATTACACACATCACTTCCAAAGTACATAGGCCATTTTTTGGTGTTAATGGAAAGCTAAGAAGGTCTACTTATCAACTCTGAAGCAAAAGAGGGCTGGTACAAAGCAGGTTTAGCACTAGGTACTCAGTCTCTTGGAGCATCCATCCATCTATCCCAACAGCTCTCTCTCTCTCTCTCTCTCTCTCTCTCTCTCTCTCTCTCTCTCTCTCTCTCTCTCTCTCTCCCTCCCCTCCCGCAACTCCCTCCCCTGCGGCCCCCTCCTCTCCCCACCTACCACCCCAGCTCTCTCTCTCTCTCTCTCTCTCTCTCTCTCTCTCTCTCTCTCTCTCTCTCTCTCTCTCTCTCTCTCTCTCTCTCTCTCTCTCTCTCTCTCTCTCTCTCTCTCCCCTCTCCCCCGCCCCTCCCGTAGCCCCCTCCCCCGCAGACCCCTCCTCTCCCCACCCGCCATCCCCTCCCCCCTCTCTCTCTCTCTGTCTCCCTCTCTCTCTCTCTCTCTCTCTCTCTCTCTCTCTCTCTCTCTCTCTCTCTCTTTACCCTCCCGTAGCCCCCTCCACCACAGACCCCTCCTCTTCCCACCCACCATCTCTCAATCTCTCTCTCTCTCTCTCTCTCTCTCTCTCTCTCTCTCTCTCCTCCCACTGTTCCCTCCCCCGTGGCCCCCTCCTCTCCCCACCCTCTCTCTGTCTCTCTCCTGCTCCTTCTAACTCTATTCTCATGCTCTCGTCGTCATTGAAGCTTTCTCTGTTCTTTCATGGAGGGAACAGTAGCTGAGAGTGTTTCTCGCTTATCATCCACTAGACCCGCGCGAGCAGCGCGCTTAAATTTGCCTGAGGGAGTTTGTTTAATGTTGGATACTAATAATGCAGGTCCTTTATCCCCATTGAAGCAGTAGCAACAGGGCAAGTCAGTGTTGGGTCCAGGGTTGCGAAGCAACTCCGTGGCCGACAGCCCATCATCCACACACACATCTTAGAGTGATCGCTTCATTCCCACTAGGTCAGCGTCGAATCTTAGGAGCTTTGCATTGCAAGATAATTCACCTCCCCGTGCAAGCAATGGCGACGTAGTTGGTACTCCCTTATTTGGAGGGCGTGAAGATAGCACAATAGCTTACTCGATGCTTCTCAGAACAAAGTTGTTTGGTGTGGAAGCGGGCCCTCTTTCTCGTTCAACACCAAAGAAAAGTATGTCGTCTATTTCCAGGGATCTCCACATGAAGAGCACTCCCCTTAGTCCAAGTAAGAACATGTTTAAATTCATGACCATTGCTGGCTCAACGCCAAAGCCGGAATCTCCGTGTTGCCTTTCTGCTATTAGTGTAGATGGTGCGCTTTCCACCACTGTTACTAGTCCAAGAAAAAGTCCTCTTAAGATTCCCTGCTCTCCATACAAGGCATGTTTATACCTTTGGAGTGCCTGTACAAACAAGATGACAAAATTGTGTGATCTAGGTCCAAGTGACTTAGTCTGCTTAGTTGGATGGACTTAGCGTGGGATTTACCTTGCAGTTGGCACTAATCTTGGAGAGGTTCAGATTTGGGATGCAGCCCGGTGTAAGAAGATAAGAACCATGGGAGGTCATCGAACTCGTGTCGGATGTTTGGCATGGAGTTCAAATATTTTATCATCAGGCAGCCGGGATTGTAGCATTCCGCAACGGGATGTACGAGCTGAGGTTGATTTTGTCAGCAAGCTTACAGGCCACAAGTCAGAAGTATGTGGATTGAAGTGTTCTTATGATGACCGTGAGCTTGCATCGGGGGGCAATGATAATCAGCTTCTTGTATGGGGACATCAAATGACACAGCCTATGCTTCGATTTTGTGGGCACATGGCTGCCGTTAAACCTATTGCATGGTCTCCTCATCAACATGGATTGGTAGCTTCAGGTGGTGGTACAACTGAGATGCATCCGCTTCTGGAACACATCGACAAACTCACAGCTGAATTGTGTAGATACAGGAAGTCAGGTGTGCAATTTGGTATGGTAAAAAAATGTGAATGAGCTTGTGAGCACACATGGCTATTCATAGAATCAAATTGTGGTGTGGCATATGGCACCCTCAATAGTACATAATCATACACTTCAACTTGCAAGTTGCATGAAGACTACAACTCACCCAGATTGGAACACCCAAAGCTTCAGAGAATTTGACTACATTGTTACTCATTGCTTTAACAAAGGATATTTGATTGCAGACGTCTCACTTCATTTTTTAGGGAATTCCTTGGGCTCTATGATTGGTGGAAGGAGAATCAACCCTCCATCCCACCTTCTCTCCATCTCTCCACCCACACCATGCAGCATGTAAGGGTCAAAAACTACTACAAGAGTTATGTGCATCAGGTGAAGGAGGAGTTCTGAGGGTCATTCCAATATCACATGGGGCACATAAAGTGAATCTCAACTTGCATTCAAAAGTCACAATAAGAGTGTAAGTGGTAAAAGTGAAAGTAGAGAAATAACTGTTGCCACCACCTAATCATGAGGACTGCCTATTTTTGAGGATCCAATTCAGAACTAGTGGCATATTTGATCTACCCCCCAAATTTTGGGGCAATCAGTCGGCACATGATCAGTGGATGTGAGGAATTGGCAAGGCCCTCTTGGCCTATAGAGCTTATTTTTGGCATCTCTTTTGGTCCTCTCTTTGAACTCTGTGGCTACAAGCCTATTGTAGGAAGTCACTCTGTGGTGAGGATACAGAGTGTGGGCTTCCTAGTGGGGGGCTAATAGCACTATAGTGTAGAGAAGTGGCTTGGTTTTGTCATTGAGTTTGATTCAAAGGTATTTCCGTGCTCTTCCATTAGAGCAAGTCTTCATACCTTTCTACTGAGTAATGCAAGTCTTCATCTAGTGGTGTTCATTTTATTCAACGACTCTCTTGTACTGATTCTGTTTTGTTCTAGATTGACATGTTAGCATAGAGCATTAACTTTGTAGCATTTCCTTGGCCTCCTTGGCCTACATGTTAATCATCTATTCGAACTAAGGAGTGGTTTGGTCTCCCACTATTGTCAATTGTCATGAATCTTTTCCTTGAGTAGTTACAATTCTGTGCGATTATTGTTATCTGCCTGCTCACAAAAGTGTTAAAGGGTATATTTCCCTAAGGAGAACCTCCCTTGAGTAGGCGAGTAATGGAGTGCATGGTGCATGATCCTGCTAAAAGTAGATACCCTAGTACCTCCTCTACAATGTGTTTGTCTCCGGTTCAAAGGCTGGACTCTTAGTGTTGTGGGTGGGTGTTGGTCATCTTTCGCATCGTTACTAGTCTCCCCTCATTAGTAATGATCAATGTGGGTTTGCCACTTGGTGACCCTAGCCCTGGTGCTTCTCTTGGCTTATTTGGTGTTAAACTGTTGGTGGTCTTACTAAGAAGTGAGGACGTGTTGGCAAAGCAAGAGGATCTTAACAGAAACATTCCTCATCGGCCAATTTTTTGGTCCCATGTCCCCTCTAGAATCTTTGCGATAGTGGTTTCATAAGGAGTGGTTCTCATGCGGACTAATTATTTGCAAACGTCAATTCTTGCCAACAAACCACTTAATTTTGGTCTTTGAGAATGAAGAAATGTCATTCCAAGCTCTACAAATCGATACTTGGTAGGTCTGGCATACCACGTTATTCTCCTTTAAATGGTTGCATGATTTTGTTCCAAACAAGTCAAATCCACCTCGTTATCCTCTCTCAGTCGAGCTCCGTAACTTGCCTTTCTTTCTCTATGGATTCTTAAGATAAAGAGTATTTCCCATTGGCCTCAAAAGAAGATGTTGGGGGCGTCATCGATAAAAACACTCGTTCAATGCAAGATGGTATCCCTCAGATTTGTGTTGACACAGATCTAAAGAATCTCACTTCCTTAGTTTCCATAGTCACTGGGTAAGAAGAGACTTGGTAGGAGGAAATTATTTACAAGAACTTGTCAAACGTGTGCTTTCATTGTGGTTTTCAAGGCCATAGAATAAAAGAGTGTCCCTCAAGACAATGCTCCTCTAAGAACAAGCAAAATGAAGGGGAAAAGAATGCACATAAGAACCAAGAAAGAGTTGGGGCACAGGGATAGTCTCATGGTCTTTTGCTGAACGAAAGGGCAAGGGAAGATTTTTAGGTCATCGAGACAAACTCGGAGGGTTTCATTGAAGTAAGGCAAAGAAGGATAAGGAGCCCCAAAGGGAGTATGGTGGGAATCTCCTTTGGCTGAACTCTACAAACAAACATCTTCTCCAACCTGTAGAAAGAGGTCAAAGAATTCGATTATGTAGGAGGAAAAAGGAACCAATACATCAAATGCAATGAAGGGAAAACATAGGAGGAAGGTTACACTACGAGCAAGGAGGATAGATTCACCACCAGCAATGAAGATAATCAAGATATTGAAAGCTCCATCATTGGATCCAGAGTTCCTTAAATGATTCCAAACTTAGTTCCTGAAAAGTTTTTATGGAGACTCGTCATATTCTCACCAGGGCCCTGATGTTTATTTGTAAGGTTTGCTAGGTCCGAAAAGAGTGTCTCTATCGACAATTGATATGTCATGAGATAGAAGTGAACAAAGGACATGCTCAATACCAGACTGGGTTGCGAAAAATCATAGGTATGTTGAGATAGGAAGAAGAATTTAAAAGGAGCAATCCTTAGGTGTTCTTTAAAGAGTGGTGGGTAGGTAAGGAAGAAAAACCTACTAAAGAGATGTGTAGACTCCTCAAGAAGAAGGAGGCTATGAATTTGATCCTCGTAATGTTCGATATCAATGAGGTTGAATGCAAGACGGTTGAAGAGAATTGCTTGGTGATTGTAAATCACCTTTCCCAACTTTTGGGAGTCTCTGCCCCCTTTCTCCCCATAGGCATGATTGCATGGGGACCATCTCTAGAGTCAAGACCTCTAGAATCCCGCATAATTTGAGACAGCTTCTTGAAGCTCCCGTTTCGGATGTTGAGAGTCTCGAAGTTATCAATTCGCTTCCTAATGGGAAAAGCCCGAGTCTGGACTGCATCACCAATGAAGTTTTCAAGACCTTCCAATATGTGGTGGCTACTCCTCTACATCTAGTTTGGTAAGAGTCAGTTTTGTTTGATGCCTTGATTGTCTCAATAATGGTATTATCAAGCTTATTAAAAAAGAAAGGAAATAAAAGCAGGATTGAGAATTGGCACCCAATTACAATGTTACAAATAGGTTAAAAGATCCTTGGTAAAGTTATGGCTAATAGGATTGGATGCCATTTACAAAATTGGTTAAGTGAAGTAAAAAAGGTTTCATCAAGGGGAGGTCCATCTTTGAAGCTATCTACTCAAGATAGCTTCCAAGATGGACCTCCCCTTGGATTTTGCTAAAGAATCTACTCAAGATGTAATCTTTTTTAAGATTGACTTCAATAAACACTATGATTGGCTTGAGTGGGACTTCCATGTCCAATCTCTGAAAGACCTTGGTTTTGGTCACAAGTTCATTAAGATGGTATTGATGTTGCTCAAAAATGCTTCGGTTGAGATAGACATCAATGGCCAACTTTCTTAAGATATTAGACTAAAACGTTCTATCATGCAAGGATACCCCTTAGCCCCGCTCCTCTTTGCTGTTGCTGGCGATTGTTTAAGCTGCCTTGTGAAACATTATGCTGGGCTAGGCCTGATTCATGGCCTCTGCCTACCTCTCAATCAAGAAAAAATGTTCATAAGATTGTTTGTTGATGAGACGAATGCCTTTATTCATAAGGATATGACCAACATCGATACTTTTTCGAGATGTTGAAACACATTCCGCATGGCTTCACGATCCAAAATAAACCACTCTTAAACTGCTTTTAGGGCGATTATCGGACACCACACATAGTTTCTTGTTTACCAAGGCTATCAGCTGCTTCCTAGTAGGCAAATCTTCCACTTATTAGGGTATTCAATGGGATTTGATGTATTGATGGACCAACGATGGAACTAGGTTCTCTCAAATATCGACAACAAGTTGGCCTACTAGAAAGCTATGCAAATCAACCTAGCACAAAGGGCCATGGTGATTAACACATTCCTAGTCACCGCAAGAGAAGGGGACTCCCCAAAATTAAATGGACTGTTTGCATTAGCCAAAACGATCAAGGTGGTTTGAGCATTCTTAACATCGAAGTCATGGACAACAAGTTAGCCGCAAAATGGTTAATTAAGGTGTGGAGCAATATTGAAGACTCTCAGGCCAAGCTTATTTTTAGGAATAGTAGCGATCTTAAGCTTATAGGCCTCCTAGGTTGGAAGGACCTGTGCCTCTTCACCCTGCTCTTCTTTCCTTTTTTTGGTTTGTCCGTGGGGCTTGGATTTGGTTTTCTCACTTTGGAAGAGTTGGAGCAAGGCAAACTGTTTATTTGGATTAGTGAGCAGCCGCTATTAGATAGAATGAATCAATCTAGTTCCCTATGAAGGTCATCATAGGTGTTGAGACATGGAACCTCCATAAAGCTAAGAAACCATGGAAAAAAGGTTTTCGTTTGTGGAAACATCTCTTGAATCAGGATACATGCCAATGGATTAGATTTGAGGACACTGATCTAGATGTTAGACTGAACTATGAAGAATGGACCCTTTTTCAAAGGAGATTCATCACTTGAGAATGCTCGAAGACTCGCCTCTTCATTGGTGAGAACCCTCCCCACCATGAGGGTCTTAGATGATTCAATGGCAGTAGCCTTGACAAAATTATGAGATTCAAGAAAAATCTGGACCTTCATGTCACACTTAATAGGAAGTGGTGTGTTGATTGTTTTTTTTAGAAGACAAGAAATTATATTAATGATGGTATGTAAATTTGTACAAAGGGCAAGACCCCCACCAACCCTTAGATTACATGGGTGAAAACATATGGGCTAGTACCCTCAATGGGAAAATACAAAGCATCAGCTAAGAGGCAGTACATATGACAGGTTGCAGACATAAGAAAACCATATCATGTCTAACAATTGAGTACAACTTCAGTAAAGAAGATCTCCACTAGTTAGGAGAGGAAGATCTAAGATGTGAGACAAAAGGAAATCCTTAGCAGGGGCGCAATCAATGGTCTCCAAACTTTGCAACCCAATCCTCTTGAGTCCTTTGTAAAAGGAGAAATACATAGAACTAGAGAAATTTTTATTATAGGTTGCTTCATTTCCGATCCTCCATATAGACCAAAGAATGTGGTCTCTAGAGATTCCAAAGGGAAAAATAAAATTTATTACACGCACCCTATAAAGCTTCCTTGTAGTCCAATGTGACATTATATTTCTAGCAAATTGGTTGAAGAGCACACCAGAATGATTGAGCATGTCTACACGTGGAAAAAAGGTGGGGGAGGTCTTCTATATAGCCAGAAAAGATATATACACCATCATTAATATTTAACTTCTTCACTTTGTAACCCACCAGACGGCTTAATTCGAATTTCATGTGGGACTAGAGAGAGAAGGCGTGAGTATTAAATGGAGTGAGTACAAAAGTGTGCAAACTCTCTACAAAAAGATGAGCCCTTAGATCATGAAGGATCTGAAGGATGCGCACATTTGGCATTGTTCATTTTTTTCCAGTGATTGTGAGCCATTAGATTGCATGGATCATATGATGGCCACAATCAAAAGGCACATTTTTTAAGTGTGGGAGCAATCTCAGCCCTTTATCTTTGGCTACATCCAATGGCTAGCAATTGAAGCACCCAAACTTTAACGAATTCAATGTTGTACATCCGATTTCATAGCCCATCCAATGGTGCAGAGCAAAAGGCACATCTATAATGATTGCTTCAATGTTAGCCCTTTGATCTAAAGTCAATCATGGGGTCCAAGTTCTTAGATGCCTTGACTTTTCACATTTAACATTAGCCTTTAGATCTTGTGGCAATCCAAGGGCTGTGAATCGTTTTAAAGCCTCTCAAAACCACTCTTTAAAGAAATCCACGAGTTCTTGATGGTTTTTGGATCTTTGACTGCCCAAAAACTAGGGAACCCTATGCCTACTCTAGGTGATTAAGACACTAGATTGTGGCCAGCAGCCTCCTCATTGGTCCATCCCTAATCTCTCTTTAATCCAAAAGGCCCATGCAAGGTTCATTTTTCCCCTAATGGCCATTATGGAGAATAAGCCACAAAAAAAAAGATTGTTTGATATTGATGGGGAGATGCTAGACACAAAGGAATATATGGGTCCATTCCATAACCCTCCAATTAACTTTCTGTTTGTTGTTAAGCTTTTGAAGAATCAGGTTGATTGATCCTCTTTTCTTCTTGAAACATTTTAGAATATCTTGAGCAACATCTTTTAGCTTGATGGCTCTCTAACTGGTATAGAGAGCAGCTCTATCAACCAACATCATTTTATGCTTCAACATTACCTGCAGACAACAAGAGGAGCAATGAGTATCCAAAATTTAGGCCTCATACAAGATCTCACCATTAACAGTGAGATGCTTCCAGGAGGTAAAACCCTTGTTGTAGCATTTATGTTCCCTAATTACAATGATTCCATTGTTCCACAATGATAACCATCCAGTCCAGATACTTTCCTACAAAAAAACAAACTTAATACTCAAAGAATTTGCCATTAGGACTACAAGCCTTTTTAGCTAACATCTAAGCTTGCCACATTCTACAATAGAGACTACTACCAACACACGAATAAAAGTGAGGGGAGATCAAGATATTCCATAAGGAATGATTTCTCCAAGATTTATAGTCTAAGAGAACAAAATTGTGAGTATTTCTTTTAATCAGCGAAGCCCAAACTCATCACAATCAATGGATCTAACCACCCATTTAGCTGAAAGATTGGTAGCCATTTTGAGAGGACAAAAAATGCCTAGACCCCCTTCCTTTTTTGTTAAGTAGCACACTTTCCAAGAAACTTTGGGGACTTTATGAATAAGACTTCCACCTTAGAGAAATCTCCTAGACAAACAAACAACCTGGTTAAAATGTTTCTTTTACGCATCCAACAAGAAAGGAAATAAACCAGTGACGGCAAGATATAGTGATCAAGAAACAAAACTCTCTAAGATAGAGATGATTGACAGGAATACAAAGAAAATGCTTTCTTGTTGAATTTTTGCATAACCCATTCCCATTTGTGGTTAATAGTGACATGAAATCCCATGGGAATTCCTTAAAGTATGAAAATATCACCATCTTTAATAACATCACATCCAGTATTGCTAATGCATTCAGGAAGATGATTATCAAAGGACTTAAACGATGTTTTCTTATGGTTGACATGAGATCCACTTGCAAGAAAAAAGGTATTGAAACAATTCAAAATGCATTTGGCATAGTTAGCATCAGCTTTAACTATCATGTTGGTATTATCAATAAAAGCTTGCAAACAGATTTGCTTATCACATTCAGGCATAGACATTCCTTCAATATTTACACTTTCTAAAGCATCATTGATAAGCCATCCAAGAGCATCACTAGCTAAAGCAAATAGAAGGCGAGCTAGTGGGCAACCCTATCTAATAGACATTTTAAGCCTTAAATGGGGGGATAAGTTACCATTGACAGAGATTTTGGAATGGGCATTGCCAAAAAGAGTGTTCATAGCTTTTATGAACTTTTTCCCTGAACCTATATGATGAAGAGATTGTAACACAAAGTCCCATTCAATCCTATCATAAGCTTTGGCAAAGTCAAGGTCTCATTGGCATACTCAATTCCTTCCCACAGAGAAATAATGGCATCAAGAATAAATCTCCCTTTGATAAATCCTTTCTACTTAGGAAGGATGATATCCTTCATAAGGGGGCTTAGTCAAATAGGTGATAGGCCTCTAGTTATTCAAATCCTCTTTTGGTCATTTCTTGTGAATCAATTTTATCACTTCCATGTTGATTTCAATAGGAAGAGTGCCTCTGCTAATAGAATCTTTCCAAATCAAAAAAATGAATGGAGTCAGGAAATCTTTTAAAGCAATGAAAAATTCATTAGGAAGACCATCAAGGCTAGGAGTTTTATAGAGTTTCAATTTATCTATGGTTTCTTTAATCTCACAGGCAGTGAGGGGTAGGTCCAGCATGGCAGCCATGCTAGGCAGAATAGATTTTCTCCTTTTAAGGGCAATGGTGGCTTTGGTTCCACGGATATCCTCCCCCCACTTGGGAGTACTAGAGAAAACATCAGTAAAGAAGCTCCTAACCTCGTGCAAGTTCTCCTCATTATTGATAGAAAACCCATCAGTCGTTTCTTCAACATAGGAATAAATTCTTTATTTTTCTTCTTTTTCAACAATGAAAACATACTCTTATTAGATATCTCAAGATTCCCTGCCCAAAATTCTCTTGATGAAGAAAGAATACTACTAGCTTCAATATACTCATCATATCTAAGTGTCTCCTAAAGAGATAAAATCAAATCCATTTTGTTAGGGCTTTGAGAGGAAACTAGGATTTCTCTCTCCTTAGCTATGTATTGACTCCTTTCGGCTCTAATGACTCTTTTAAGACATTTAAAGTGAGCAAAAAGAGCTTGGACCTCTTTAATAGCCTTAGCCCAAGCCAAACAAGGATTGGGGAATTTTTGAAAGAAATGGGAGAAAATGGCCTTGCTATTCTCTAACATACACGCGATTTTCAACAGAGAGGGATCTAAGTGTGGCCACCCCACCCTGACATTCGGACAATTATGCCTAAGGGAGATACTAAAGGGAAAGTGATTCAAAATACAAAGGGTTTGGAATAACTCTATCTTAGATACTAAAGGGAAAGTGATTCAAAATACCAAGAGTTTGGACTAACTAGGAGACAAATCAGTCCACTAATGAGAGGGACTTATTACAATGTTCGATATGAATTGATTGATCGACTAAGCAACACCAATAGAAGTTCCACCGCTCCCATTAGGGTGGCCAGTATGCTACCACACATGATTATTAGACACAATGCTAAGATGTAGTGAGAGTTTAGAACCAGCAAGCTTCACCTCTTATATGCAAATAAAATCAAGCAAAAGAGACTTATGACACATCCACTTGGACACATAGTTTTCCCTAATAGGATCTGATAAGCATGTCATATTATATGAAAGAATATTGATGCTATTCATTATTAGACAAAAGAGAGAAGTGAAAGCAAACACTAACATCTCACTCGTTTCCACATTGAATTTACATGACCTTTCCATATGGATGTCGGACATCCAAAGTGAATATCCTTCCTTCTCTTCTACCTGGAGCAATGATCTTGAAGACTTCCTTTCAATTCTTTATGAAGCACCCATTCTCATTGAATATAACATGATAACCATTCTCTACTATTTGTCCTACTGAAATCAAGTTCTTTGAAATTGTAAGAACATGAAGAACATTAGATAGTACCTTTGCTCTACTTGTATCTCCAAGCCTTATATCTCCAATATGTTCAATCATGCGTTGAGTATGACACCTATTTCCACACATCCTTTTCCACTTGGTACTTGTAGATTAGAGAACAAACTTCCTTGGCATGACATATGGTTACTACAATCTTAATCAATGTATTATTTTATTTTCATCTTCACAAAAGCTTCTATACTCATGTCTCATTGCAAGTAGTGTGTCCTTCTTCCTTCACTTGAGGTGCTTGTATAGTTGCTTTGGATCCTTTGATTGCCTCCATTTTGTCTTCCATTCTTTAGCCAACAATCATTAGCATAGTGTCCTACTTTATCACAATGATAGCATGTTATACGTTTATGAGAATTGTAGGAGCCTCGACCTCTTCCTCTAGTTCTACCTTGACCTCTTCCTTGTGTGTTGGCATTTGATGTATCCTTGTTGTCTTTTGAATTTTTTGATTGTATTTGATTGTTGTGACCTCTTCCTTTTATTCTTGAGCCTCCTCTTGAGCTCCCCCCTTTACCTTGACCTACATATAACCTTTGGTTGTTGCTGTCCTTTCCTTTGGGGCCACCAAATCTAATCTTTTCTATGACAAAGATGAGGGATTAGCTTTTCAAAACCTGGATATGCATCTTTCAAGTTAATGGAAGTTACAAAAGACTTCCATCTTTCATCTTCTCTCAATCCATTTAGAGTATAACACACAAGATCTTTGTCTTCAACCGTTGTGCCAATAGAAGCTAAAGCATCACTTAGATCCTTAATCTTCAAAGTATATCTAGCTATGGATTGACTTGAACTTTTCTTGATTATGTTCAACTTATTCTTGAGTTGAAATTTCCTAGCTTTAGTATTTGTTGAATACATACCTTCAAGAGCTCCCTAGGCATCCTTAGCTTTCTCTACATGTTGAATATGCCCTACCATGGCATTAGCAATGACTTGTGAAATGAGGAACATGAGACTCCTATTCCTCTCTTCCCATTCTTTTGCTTGCCTCCTTTGGACTTGAGTCATAGTAGCTTGATTGATTTGAGGTTGAGCATCATCGCCGCTCACAATACCCCACAAGCCTTTGCTTATTAGGTAGTTGTTCATTCTATACTTCCACACAAGATAGTTATCCTTATCCAATTTCTCTACTTGTTGACCCAAGTCAGCCATTGAAGACTATCAAAAACTTTGAGAGTTACCTCAAATAGTTATATTGTCCTTTGCTCTTGTGTTTGTGAAGATGCCCCTTGTTTTGTAGCTCCTCTTTTTCTTTGCTTTAACTCCAACTCTGTTGATGAAGCTTCAACACCAAGTTTTCTTTGATACCAACTGTGGAGAATGAGTTCTCCTATGTGCAACAAAAAAATGTTGTGAACCCTTGTATGTTCAACAAAGTAGACAAAGAGATCTTTCCAACAAGCTTAAGATAACTTCATTTGGACACCTTTTGATCAGGAAATGCAACTAATGAAGATGAACTACATGTCCACATAAGTATGGTGAAGAATTAAACTTCACTCTTGGACTAATAACTCCCTAACTATATGTCCTTTGAGGAAGATATTTAATCTAGATTTCCAAAAAGCTAAAAATTAGGTAATTTGGATGAGTATTGATCAAGAAACACAACTGCCCAGACCAGTCAGAATAGACTACCTGTCTACACAGGTATGCTGGAAAATTGGACTTCACTCTTTAAGTGATATCTCATAGAAATATATCATCTTTAAATGAGATATTTGAGAAATAAGAAATGCATAAGATAAGCTTTATAGTTAGTGTTTAAACGCAAGACATGGTTACATATATAGTGAGATATGCGCTTCACAAACAGAGCTATGTACAAAATGACATGTAGTTGGAAGGAGTCTATGGGAGGACAAAATGAGGAAAAGACCAGATCTGACTATTGGGAGCTCTTGCCTCTTTCCCTCCTTGTTCGTAAAATGCTCCCACTCCACCTTTATAACCAATGAGCATGTGAAGAAGTTTATGCCTCCTTAACTCACCACTTTCATTTGATTGCCCATTGCATGTCACTTACTACAAGGGAGATATTGTATCTTTTACTCATCATGAATTTTGACTAGAATTTTTCTTTTCCTTTATCATTATATTTGGTAAATTTATCCAAGCATAGCTCATGTGAAAATAAGCTTGTACATTTATCTTCAACATCCAAAAATCGTGACCCATGTTAGCTTCATCATTCTTTACAGTTGTTAAATTTCTAGCAATAGACATGCTGACTTCCTTCTTCTTTTCATTGTGTTTAGCAAGCTTTCTACACTCATCAAAAGTATGACCAGCCTTTTGACAAGATTTGCATCTCTCCTTCTTTTGCAAATCACCATTATTAGAGGAATGAGTGGAATAGGAAGGTTCAGGCTTTGGCTTTGATGAACCCAAAGCCGAACCATACTTGCTTTTCCCGTTTTGTGAGATAGCAAGTGCTCGTGTTCCCTCAATCAAACCAATCCTATTCACTCTAGATTGATCTTCTTGCAAAAGAAGAGGCACAACCTCATCAAATGCATACATATTACGATTTCCTTTAGCAACCAAAGGGACTATAGTAGCAAAACTTCGAAAAGATTCCAACAAACCTTTCAACAATGTAGAGATGAGTGATGCATCCGGAATAATCTCATCTATGTTTGCCAATTGATCTTTCAATTCCTTGATGCATGTCACATACACATCCACCGACTCATTTTCATACGTACTTCCTCAAGTTCCTTCCTCAAGTATGCAACACATGCTTCATTACGCACGGCATACAAAGAACCAAGAGTCCCATGCTTGCCTTGATGTAGAACATGATAGAATGTGTGGAACTATGTGATGCTTCATAGAAAGTGCAATCAATGCATAAGCTTGAGCATCTTTTCCATCCCATCTTAGTTGCTCTTGTGTAGGTGGAGAAGGAGAAACCACTATACTTGAAGAAGAAGCTCCATCTGTGGTAGTAGAATGTGAAGTAGAAGCACCTACGGCTCTTGGATCTACATCTTCCACTATGTTCCAAAGTTGTTTTGCAACAAGCACATGCTTCATCATGTGAGACCACATTGGATAGTTGGTCCCATCAAGCTTATCTTCATCTTGAAGCATGCCAAACATTTCATTGTTTCCCACCATGTCACAAAAGAACAAGAATGTGATAAAATCTTCACTTTGATGAAAGCTAAAATGAATGCTAAAATTTCAGCTCACAAATCGTCACTCTAACGGAAATTTTAACTATACAAATGGCTTCAAAATGGGGGTAAAACTATGCCTGCTTCCATCCACTAGCACATTATGATTCAAATTCATTGCATATATAATCAATGAAATCATCCCTATTCCCATAAGCAACTAATTTCTTGAGACCCATTGTATCTATATTTTGTTGTCAAAAAAATGATGCATATATGTTTTAACTTCATTAAGTGATGATTTTTGAAGTTGATTAGGTGATGCAAAGGTGCCTTTTTTCTTGAATTTCACTTGTCTTAGTTACTATTAAATGGATGTTTTATGTAAATTTCTTATTGATACCATTTAGATGAAAATGGTGATGGTTCAATGCTTAATTATGTGAAATCTATATTGAATTCTTCTTAATTAAATTTCTTGATCTCTTTCTTATCAGCTCTGTCTCTCTCTCTCTCTTTGTCACTCTCTTTCTCTCCTTTTTTCTTGCTCTCCGTCTCTCTCTCTCTATCTCTTCCTCTAGGATGCATCAATCCAATCACCTTAATGACATGAAGCTGCAATACTTAAGAAAAATATTATTATAGATCAAACTATTGTATATTTTTAATACCTTGTAAATTCCTAACGTTTTTCATTATGTTAAGTATTTTGATAAATTATATATAATAGTTTTTACTAGCTACCATTGGTTATTCTTACTTATTTAAATTTTATTAAATAATTCTCTTTATTATTGATAATCATATTTACTATAATTAATGTTAATCGATTTTTTACTTCCAGATATATACAACATACATGGACAACATACATATATACATACATACATACATACATACATACATATATACGTACATACACACATACATGAATACGTGCATGCATAAATTATACATGTATACATATATACATACATACATACGTATGTACACACATACATGCATGCCTGCATACATATATACATACATAAAAAACATACATACATGCATGCATACATATATACATACATAACAAACATACATAAAAACACACGTACATGCATTGACGCAATACTTACATACATATGTGTATACATAGACACACACACACACACACACACACACACACACATATATATATATATATATATATATATATATATATATATATATATATATATATATATATATATATATATATATATGTGTGTGTGTGTGTGTGTGTGTGTGTGTGTGTGTGTGTGTGCATGCACGCGCGCTTACAAAGACATAGGCACTTACATACATGCGTAGACACAGACATATGTACATACAAACATACATGTTGAAAATTATGTGTTAACCTTACAAAGAGCTTCAATAATGAGAAGTCCAGGTTAAGACTGCCTCACCAATGAGTTTTTCAAGACCTTCCAACATGTGGTGACTACTCCTCTACATCTAGTTTGGCAAGAGTTGGTTTTGTTTGATGCCTTACATGAATGTCTCAATAATGGTGTTATCAAGCTTATTAAAAAAAAAGGAAATAAAAGCAAGATTGAGAATTAGTAGCCAATTACAATGTTACAAATAGGTTACAAGATTGGTTAAGTGAAGTAAAAAAAGTATTCATCAACGGGAGGTCCATCTTGGAAGCTATCTACTCAAGATAGCTTCCAAGATGGACCTCCCCTTGGATTTTGCTAAAGAATCTACTCAATATGTAATCTTTTTTAAGATTGACTTCAATAAAGACTATGATTGGCTTGAGTGGGACTTCCGTCTCCAATCTCTAAATGACCTCGGTTTTGATCAAAAGTTCATTAAGATGGTATTGATGTTGCTCGAAAATGCTTCGGTTGAGATAAACATCAATGGCCAACTTTCTGAAGATATTTGACTAAAAGGTTCTATCACGCAAGGATACCCCTTAGCCCCGCTCCTCTTTGCTATTGTTGGCGATTGTTTAAGCTGCCTTGTGAAACATTGTGCTGGCTTGGGCCGGATTCATGGCCTTTCCCTACCTTTGAATCAAGAAAAATGTCATAAGATTGTTTGCTGATGACACGAATGCCTTTATTCATAATGATATGATCAGCATTGATACTTCTTGGAGATGCTAAAACACATTCTGCATGGCTTCAGGATCCAAAATAAACCACTCTAAAACTGCTTTCAGGGTGATTATGGGACACCCCACATAGTTTCTTGTTGACCAAGGCTATCAGTTGATTCCTAGTAGGCAAATCTTCCACTTATTAGGTATTCCAATGGGATTTGACGTATCGATGGAGCAACGATGGAACTAGGTTCTCTCAAATATTGACAACAAATTGGCCTACTAGAAAGCTATGTAGATCAATCTAGCAGGAAGGGCCATCGTGATTAACACATTCCTGATTTCTTTTATGATTTACTTTTTCTCCTTTTGGAGGCCGAAAGACAAAGAGATTGTTAAACTAGAAAGGGACTGTAGAAACTTTTTGTAAAGTGGTGGCTGCAACAGAAGGGGAATCCCCAAAATTAAATGGACTGTTTGCATTAGCCAAAACGATCAAGGTGGTTTGGGCATTCTTAACATCGAAGACATGCAACATTTATGTTCCCTAATTACAATGAGTCCATTGTTCCACAATTATAACCATCGAGTCGAGATACTTTCTTTAAAAAAAATAACTTAATACTCAAAGAATTTGCTACTAGGACTACAAGCCTTCTTATCTAACATCCAAGCGTGCCACATTCTATAGTAGAGAATACTACCAACATGCGAATAAGAGTGAGGGAAGATCAAGATATCCCATAAGGAATGATTTCTCCATTATTTATAGTCTAAGAAAACAAATTGTGAGTATTTCTTTTAATCACCAAAGCCCAAAGTCATCACAATCAACGGATCTAACCACCCATTTAGCTGAAAGATTGGTAGCCATTTTGAGAGGACAAAAAATACCTAGACCCCCTTCCTTTTTTGGTAAGTAGCACACTTTCCAAGAAACTTTGGGGAATTTATTATGAATAAGACTTCTGCCCTAGAGAAATCTCCAGGACAGACAAACAACCTGGTTAAAATGTTTTTTGTTATGCATCCAGCAAGAAAGGAAATGAACTAGTGAAGGCAAGATATAGTGATCAAGAACAAAAGCTCTCTGAGATAGAGGTGATTGATAGGAATACCAAGAAAAAACTTTCTTCTTGAATTTCTACGTAACCCATTCCCATTTGTGGTTAATAGTGACACAAAATCGCATGGAAATTCCTTAAAGTATGCAATATCACCATCTTTAATAACAACACATCCAATATTGCTAATGCATTCAGGAACATGATTATCAAAGGACTTAAACAAAGTTTTTTTATGGTTGACAAAATTATTGAGATAATTCAAAATGCATTTGGCATAGTTAGCATCAGCTTTAACTATCATGTTGGTATCATCAGTAAAAGCTTGCAAAAAGAGTTGCTTATCACATCTAGGCGTAGAGATTCCTTCAATATTTTCACTTTCTAAATCATCCTTGATAAGCCATCCAAGAGCATCACTAGCTATAGCAAACAAAAGGCGAACTAGTGGGCAACCCTATCTAATACACATTCTAGACCTTAAATGGGGGGATAGGTTACCATTGACAGAGATTTTGGAATGGGCATTACCGAAAACAGTGTTGGTAGCTTTTATGAGCTTTTTCCCTGCACCTATATCATGAAGAGATTGTAACACAAAGTCGCATTCAATCCTATCATAAGCTTTGTCAAAGTCAATTTTGAAGAAATAATAAGGTTGGTTTGTCTCATTGGCATACTCAATTCCTTCCCACAGAGAAATAATGGCATCAAGAATAAATCTCCCTTTGATAAATCCTTTCTACTCAGGAAGGATGATATCCTTCATAAGGGGGCATAGTCAAACAAGTGATAGGCCTCGAGTTATTCAAATCCTCTTTTGGTCCTTCTTGTGAATCAATTTCATCACTCCCATGTTGATTTCAATACAAAGAGTGCCTCTGCTAATAGAATCTTTCCATATCAAAAGAATGAATGGAGCCATGCAATCTTTTAAAGCAATGAAAAAATCATTAGGAAGACCATCAAGGCTAGGAGTTTTAAAGAGTCTCAATTTATCTATGGTTTCTTTAATCTCAACGGTAGTGAGGGGCAGGTTCAGCATGGCAGCCATGCTAGGCAAAATAGTTTTTTTCCTTTTAAGGGCAATGGTGGCTTTGGCTCCGTGGATATCCTCCCCCACTTGGGAGTACTAGAGAAAACATTAGTAAAGATGCTCCTAGCCTCTTGCAAGTTCTCCTCAACATTGATAGCAAACTCACCAATCTTTTCCTTCAAGATAGGAATAAAGTCTTCATTTTTCGTCTTTTTCATCAATGAAAATATACTCTTATTAGGTATCTCAAGATTCCCAGCCCAAAATTCTCTTGATGAAGAAAGAATACTACTAGCTTCAATGTACTCTTCATATCTAACTGTCTCCTAAAGAGATAAAATAAGATCCATTCTGTTGGGGCCTTGAGAGAAAACCAAGATTTCTATCTCCTTAGATGTGTCTTGTCTCCTTTTGGCTCTAGTGGCTCTTTTAAGAAATTTAAAGTGAGTGAAAAGAGCTTGGACCTCTTTAATAGCCTTAGCCCAGGCCAAACAAGGATTGGGGAATTTTTGAAAGAAATGGGAGAAAATGGCCTTGTTCTTCTCTAACACACACGAGATTTTCAAAAGAGAGGGATCTAAGTGCGGCCACCCAACCCTGACATTCAGACAATTATGCCTATGGGAGATACTAAAGGGAAAGTGATTCAAAATACAAAGGGTTTGGACTAACTCTATCTTAGAATCCCAAAATTGTTGGAAGAAAGGAATGTTGATGTATCCCTAGTCAAGTCTAGCAGCAAGAAAGTGAGGACTTTTCTATTTTTTTATTCGACATGCATCCAGTCTAGGAAAATGTCAAAAAGATCATGATTATTAACAAGTGTGATCCAAGTGTGCCATTCTTGACCAGTAACAAAGCTTCCTTTTTTACCAAATCTACCACTAATTAAAGTAACCATATTGAAGTCTCCCACAATGATTAAGGGATCTAACAAGAGCTCATTTCCTCAACCTTAGTACCATTGCTTTGGAGCCCTTTAATTTCAAAGTCATCCACTTTAGAGAGTTCAACAATGAACCTATGGTCATCAGAAGACAAATGATTGTTAGCATTGAGAGAAGAGTGCTTTGCAACAAACTCAAAATTCCACATGTTATTTTGTGAAGGCTTTTTCCTGTTCATAATTGTAGTCCATCCTTCATCTGTAACCTTGAAATTAGGTTTTGAAGTGTGGGAAAACTGTTCATCACCTTCAGAGGAAGAACCTATTATACCTAATTGTATTTGTATCTTCTCATAATTGATAAGAAACCTATTTGTCTCAAAAAGGGGATTAGACACATCTTCCAATAGCACATCAAAAGTATTAATCCAAGTTTTATCTTTTTTAGCCTGCTTTACTGGAGTTTTTTTTTGTGGAATACCTGGTACTACTCTAGAAATGATCTATTCTTGAATCTTTTTACCTTCAATAGGAGTAATTTCCTCTTTTATCATGGGACAATCCCTTATCCACCATCCCTGTATGTAACACTTGAAACATGCATTTGGTACGTTTTTATATAGAACTATCTATTCATGTAGACATAAGCCATCTGAATCATTAATTTTCAAGGATGATTTGATAGGTTTATTGACATCCATTTCTACAGAACCTATGGGTCCCACTTAGCTAGGGTTAATGCTTGCCCTCGGCCTTTGACCAAGGACTTTGCCTAATAGGGAATATAAACCTTCTATCCATGGATAGAACTCTATGGGTAAGTAGGGAAACTCCACCCAAACCGGTACTCTAATAGTTCTAATGATCCATTGACTTTCGATAATCACTCTTAAAGCACTATTGGAATCATAAAAAAAATATTTATATTCGTTTGGTAGATATTGTATCTTCTTGACATACAAGCCTCTCATTTCCGAATTAGCTCTTATACACTACTTAAGAATATCTAGTAGTGGGCTAGGACCATGACACAATGCTATGACAACCCGGTTAGACAGTTGCTTTTGCCATTGTGAAAATTATTTTTATCAATAACCAAGGTTGAATCATCTTGAAGACAAGTATTCTGATCCATTTCCTTAATAAAACATTCGGGGATGAAGTTCATCAAGGCTTTCCATTTATCGAGAGTAGAAATAGTACCTTAGTAGTTAGCTCCAAGCATCGAATCATTCCCCTTCATTAAAGCCTCCGTAAACGACTTAGGAGGTGGGAGCTCAGGACGGCTCATAGCTTATCAAGTGAAGTCAGAGTACTTACCTGATCAAAGATGCACACAATTATGTCCAAGGACGTGATAGCTCCCTTCCCTCCAATATCTGATAAATCTCGAGACTTTGTTGTGCATTAAACCTGAGATATGGCCTAGAAGGAGTCATTTCCTTGCGTAGTGAGAGGAGAAACCCGCATAGAAGGACCGTTCATGGCCATTATTCCCAGCCCAAAGGGGCAAGCGCATACCCTAATAGAACTCAGTACAACCCATATGCTTTGTGAAATAGTAGAGAGACGATTGAAAGTAGGGTTACTACCCTCAGCCCTTGCATATAACGGTCAGAGGAACCCAGAAACATGTGCTCTTTCACTGTAAGCGATGTCTTGATTGGTTGAACAAAATGAGGAAATCACCAGATCTGACTATTGGGAGCTCTTGCCTCTTTCCCTCCTTTGTTCAGAAAATGCTCCCACTCCACCTTTATAACCAATGAGCATGTGAAGAAGTTTGTGCCTCCTTCTTAACTCACCACTTTCATTTGATTGCCCACTGCATGTCACTTACTACAAGGGAGATATTGTATCTTTTACTCATCATGAATTTTGACTAGAATTTTTCTTATCCTTTATCATTATATTTGGTATATTGATCCAAGCATAGCTCATGTAAAAATAAGCTTGTACATTTATCTTCAACACCCAAAAATCGTGACCCATGTTAGCTTCATCATTCTTTACATTTGCTAAATTTCTAGCAATAGACATGCCGACTTCCTACTTCTTTTCATTGTGTTTAGCAAGCTTTCTACACTCATCAAAAGTATGACCAGCCTTTCGAAAATATTTGCATCCCTTCTTCTTTTGCAAATCACCATTATTAAAGGAATGAGTGGAATAGGAAGGTTGAGGCTTTGACTTTGATGAACCCAAAGCTGAATCATACTTTCTTTTCCCCTTTTGTGAGATAGCAAGTGCTTGTGTTCCCTCAATCAAACCAATCCTATTCACTCTAGATTGCTCTTCTTGCAAAAGAAGAGACACAACCTCATCCAATGCATACATATTAGGATTTCCCTTAGCAACCAAACGGATTGTAGTATCAAAACTTTGAAAAGATTCCAACAATCCTTTCAACAATGTAGAGATGAGTATGCATCCCGAATAATCTCATCTATGTTTGCCAATTGCTCTTTCAAGTCCTTGATGCATGTCACATAAACATCCACCGACTCATTTTTAGTCATACTTCCTCAAGTTGCTTGCTCAAGTATGCAACACGTGCTTCATTACGCACGGCATACAAAGAACACGGAGTCCCATTCTTGCCTTGATGTAGAACATGATCGAATGTGTGGAACTATGTGACGCTTCACAGAAAGTGCAATCAATGCATAAGCTAGAGCATCTTTTCCATCCCATCTAAGTTGCTCTTGTGTACCTGGAGAAGGAGAAACCACTGTACTTGAAGAAGAAGCTCCATCTGTGGCAGTAGATTGTGAAGTAGAAGCACCTACGGCTCTTTGATCTACATCTTCCACTATGTTCCAAAGTTGTTTTGCAACAAGCACATGCTTCATCATGTAAGAACACATCGGATAGGTGGTCCCATCAAGCTTATCTTCATCTCGAAGCATGCCAAAAAAGTCATTGTTGCCCACCATTGCATAAAAGAACAAGAATGTGATAACATCTTCACTTTGATGAAAGCTAAAATGAATGCTGAAATTTCAGCTCACAAATCATCTCTCTAATGGAAATTTTATCTTTACAAATGGCTTCAAAATGGGGGGTAAAACTCGAGGGCACTTAGGAAATCTGTCAGAAATGTTCCTTGGCTACTGAAATTCACTATTCTATGCTCCGAAGTCGATTTTCACTATTAAAAGTGCACATGCACCACGGCACAAAAAATTGAAACTTGAGAAGGAGATGAACCTGCTCAGATAACCTTGTTGGGTGTGTAGAAGTTTGAGAGGCACATCAGAAGCACACAAAAGGAGCACAAATGTAGCAAAATACATGGAGAAGACGAGGGCTGGAATACCTCTCTCTATTGACAATGAACTGAACTGAAGTAAGAGCTGAATAATATCCCAAGTACAAAGTACCACCATATATGAGTGAATCATTTATGTAGTAACATGGGGAAAAAACCTCGAGCGAGCACTAGAGTAAAAAATGCCCATGTATAGGGAAAAGGTTCACATGAAAGCTACTAAAGGAACACATAAGTGTAACAATACATACATACATACATACATACATACATACATACATATAGAACATACATACAAACACACGTACATGCATTCACACAAAAATACTGACATACATATGTATATACATAGAAACACACTCATATATAAATGGTATGTGCCTACAAAGGCATACACACATACATGCATACATATGTACATACAAACATACATGTTGAAAACATGTTTTAACCATACAAAGAGCTTCAGTTATTAGATTTATAGATTTGTCAACAAACTAAAGAGTCCTAGAAGTTAGGAAAGCAAGTGTGGAAACTCCACCAATGAAATTAAATCATTCCCCACATTTGATGCGACAAACAAAATTCTCTTGGAGTGATTGATGATTGGTTTCCTAAACTATGGGGAAAATAAAATTTATATTTCAGTGTATTCAAAGTCATTTGCATTTCCCCAGGATTCTTAGTAGTGTGTATCAATTTTTTATAAAGTGTGCTAAACTCTAGAAAGTAGGTTTACCTTAAGCACCAACCTTACATACTTTCTTTCCAACATTTAGAAAGTTATACATTCGAAGCATTGTTCACTTAATCAGTAGCCCTGTTTCGGATTATTGATAACTGATCTAAAAGGTCTTTTGTTTTGAGCACATTAATAGTCATTAGACAAGCAAATCAAAGAGCTATACAACTCCACAATCTTCAATATAAGCTAATCATAAACGCTAAACTTTATGTCTGGTTCCATCCACTAGCACGTTATCATTCAAATTCATTGCATACATAATCAATCAAATCATCCCTATTCCCATAAGCAATTCCCATAAGCAATTAATTTCTTGAGACACATTGTATCTATATTTTATTGTAAAAAAAATGATGCATGTATTTTTGAGCTTCATTAAGTGATGATTTTTGAACTTGATTAAGAAATTAGGTGATGCGAAAGTGCCTTTTTTCTTGAATTTCACTTATCTTAGTTACTATTGAATGGATGTTTTATGTTAATTTCTTATTGATACCATCTAGATTAAAATGGTGTTGGTTCAATGCTTAATTATGTGAAATTTATAATGAATTTTTCTTAATTAAGGTGCTTGATCTCTTTCTTATCATCTCTCTCTCTCTCTTTGTCACTCTCTTTCTCTCTTTTTTTCTTGCTCTCCGTCTCTCTCTCTCTCTCTATCTCTTCCTCTAGGGTGCATCAATCCAATCACCTCAATGACATGAAACTGCATTACTTAAGAAAAATATTATTATAGAAAAAACTATTGTATATTTTTAATACCTTGTAAATTCCTAACTTTTTTCATTATGTTAAGTATTTTGATAAATTATATATAATAGTTTTTACTAACTACCATTGGTTATTCTTACTTATTTAAAATTTATTAAATAATTCTCTTCATTATTGATAATCATATTTATTATAATTAATGTTAATCGATTTTTACTTACAGACATATACAACATACATATATACATACATATATACGTACATACATACATATATACGTACATACATACATGCATGCATACATAATACATGTATACATACATACATACGTACGTACACACATGCATGCATACATATATACATACATAAAAAACATATATACATGCATGCATACATATATACATACATAAAAATACACGTACATGCATTCACGCATAAATACTTACATACATATGTATATACATAGACACATACATATATATATATATATATATATATATATATATATATATATATATATATATATATATATATATATATATATATATATATACACATAGACATACACATATATGTGTGTGTGTGCATGCGTGCGCTTACAAAGACATAGGCACTTACATACATGCGTAGATACAGACATATGTACATACAAACATACATGTTGAAAATCATGTGTTAACCTTACAAAGAGCTTCAATTATTAAAGAGATATAATTATAAGATTTATTATATAAGTTCTGTGTTTTCAAAGAACATGATCATAGCTACTTCCACGGCTGGATCCATTACATAACTCTCAAAATATAGTTTCCCATGTTGAGAAAAAATATTATGTGATACCAATATATCAGCATGGAAATAATAATGGATTCATCTTATGTTTCTTTAACACGTGAATAGTATGCATTACCATGTGAATAGTATACATTATTATGGGTGTGAGAAATTCCAATCTTTTTTCTTTTTTGTGAATAACATAAACAATACAACGTTATTTACTCACAGATTTTTTCCTGTCCTCCAATGTCGAAACATCAAATCCTAAAACTTTTTTATTTATTGTAAACATAAAACTCTATAAATATTTTTTTCCTTCTAAATATGGATAATTGAAAATGCCACTGTTAAGAGTACTTTGAAAGACACTAGAATCTCCGTATATTTACCAGGCTATTAAGTTATATGGATGAACCTGGATTAAAGAAATTTTTAAGAAATGCATAATCTTTTGCGTCGAAGAGAAGAGAACTTGGACGATAACGAAGAGAAGTTGGACGAGTCAGGGAAGTATTGCACTTTCTTACCGAGAACGGAATTAAAGAGATAATGATTTTTGAAAATAGAAATCCATGAATATACGCGGAAGAAGTTAGCATAAAATTTCAAGTGCTCTTTCGGCAACATTGCTATAATTTCAGAATATCGGACATTGTTATAATTTCAAGCGCTTAGAATTCAAAGGAAGACAAGACATAATATTCAAGAATTTACACGACATAAGATAAGACGTAAGATTCATTCTATGGAAATCAAGCCCTGAATTTAAAACACAAAAATTTAGACGAAGAATTCAGGCGGGTATTACATATATTAGAAATGCGTATTGAAATGCACAGTTTATGGGAAAGGAGCGAACATAGTGCTGCTTACAAAAGTCATTCGCATAAATCTCTCTCTCTCTCTCTCTCTCTCTCTCTCTCTCTCTCTCTCCAATACACACGCGTACATTTCCCTCCGAACAATCTGTGTCACATTCCATTGTACATCGCTAACTAGATTCTGAGTTTCTCATTATTATCCATGAAGTAGTGTGCTCCCTCCTGTGCAAAATTCCAGGCCGCTTGATGACGATTGCCTGCTCCCTACTTTCATCTTTCCATATTAAACTTTCTGGGCCTGCTTCCCTTACGTCCTATAAATAGACACCTCAATCCGTGCTGTATTGTGAATCGTCTTGGAAGCATTTCAAGATAGAATCTCTCTCTCTCTCCCTCTCTCTCTCTCTACAAGTTTTACGTACCGATAGGTCTCTTTTCTGACAAACTATCGTTGAGAATCGCACCCATCGAAATGCCGGATTCTAGATGTGTATGGCTTCTTTGGGATCTATGTAGGCTACGAGGTTCTTCATCACGTACGCTTGTCCATTCTCTAGAGGATAAAAAGGTGATTAATGTTTTCTTTTTCCTGTTCTTTTTCCATTCTCTAGAGGATAAAAGGTGATTAAAGAACACAATGGTGACACGGATATTACACATTCTCAGACCATCGGGCTGCCTTTCCTCCTCGCACTGATTATTAGAGAGAGAGAGAGAGAGAGAGAGAGAGAGAGAGAGAGAGAGAGAGAGAGAGAGATCTGGAGGATATTTAGCCCTCTGGCTGACGAAACAGATGTTCCTGCTCCCTTCTTGACCTGTCTTGGACTGAAGGGAGCTCCCTTGGGTTTTTATTCTGTTTTAGATCATATCAATGCTTTCGGATTAGTTATGAAAGATTTTCCTCTATTGACTTTACTTTGGCAAGTTAACAGAAAAATTATTTGGTTTATTATATTTTTGCCAAATTAGATATGCAAGTTAGCCAACATTTAGAAAGTTATCCAATTGAAGCATTGCTAGCTTAATCAGTAGCCCTATTTTGGACTAATGATATTTGATGTAAAAGATATTTCGCAATGTTCTAATTGTTTCCTAAGAGGAAAAGGTAATCAGCGTTTTGCTTCATAATTTTGAGAAAGTCATGCATCTAAAGAGTTAGGGGGAAAGCCCAGGATTGCAAAAAAAGTCTTACATAATCTGAACAATTTTCGGCACATCTCAAAGTCGAGATCAAATCATCTGAATGCTATGACATCATTGCTTTATTCCTTTCCAAAACGGGCAGCTCGAATTCCTTGCGAGCATGTTCTAATATGCAAGCTTGAATGAACACAAGTACACATGCTTTCTATTGCTCATAAAGCTAGTTTTGATGCAGATTGCTATAATAGTGTCGTACAAAATATGGTTGTTGTGGACTAAGATTTCAACTAATAGCTTTCTATATGCTACCGGCCTTGTATAGCTCAAAGTGCATAATGAGAACTAATTCTCTTGCTTCATGACAACTTTTCTGTGCTAAATTTTCATTTTCACCTCTTTCCCATGTATACTTAATTTCCATCAAGTGGAATTGCCTTTTGTTCAATATCTCTCTAATTTTTGAAGTCTACGGGTCAACATGTATTCACTACATCTTTAATAAACATTGGAATGATACAAACGAGTAATACTTATCTTAGTACGATAGATTTTCATGAATAGAAAGAGAAGCTAGATAAAAGAAGATCAATAGCCTTCCAAAGTTAGGGTTATTAACCACCTATATGTGAGGGATTCCTTGCCAAAAAGTGATCCTTCAATAGAAGTAATGGAGATAATGGTAACGAAATAAGACGAATCTCAATTAGCAATCAAACTCAATATTTGTTTTTATAAAAAGAGGCAAATGAAGTTAATCACGCTCATGAACTTTGAGCACGCTGTCTCAAACAAAGTGGTAGTGATATTTGATGTCTTTGGTCAACAAACATAATAACGGGCTTAATGCAAAATGGATGCTACTTAAATTACAGGAAGATATTCATGGGAGTTTATATCAAATTCACATGTAGCCAAGCAAAGAATGTTATTTAACATATCACCATTAACAAAGCTTTATATTTTGATTCTTTTAATGGCAATACCACTATTGGTTGCCTTTTTTAAGTGCATGTTATGCTGGCTATGTTTCTATAATCGTGCTTATGAAAAAAATCCACATCATTTAACATTCTTGGATCATGACTAAAAGCATAAACCTAAGACATTTATCACTAAGAGTTTCTTTTAAGAAACAAATACACTCTTTAGCACTTTCCAATATTTGCATATGCATGAACGATTATTTGAGCACACCAATAGTCATTCAAAAACAAATCAAAGGCCTGTAGAAATTTACAATCTTCAATCAAAGTCACAATCCACTGTATATATAATCAATGAAATCATCCCTATTACCATTTCTAAAGTACGCCACATAAGCAACCAATTTCTTGAGACAGATTGTATCTATATTTTATTGTCACAAAAATGACGCACGTATTTTGAACTTCATTAAGTGACCATTTCGGAACTTCTTTACGTGATTAGGTGATGCAAAAGGTGCCTTTTTTCTTCAATCGCACTTAACTGAGGCACTCTTAAACGGAGCTTTTATGTTAATTTCTTTTTGAAACCAATTATATTAAAATGATGCTAGTTCAATGCTTAATTATGTGAGATTTAGAATGAGTTCTTCTTAATTAAGGTGTTTGATCTCCTTTCTAATGATCTATCTCTCTCTATCTCTCTCTCTCTCTCTCTCCCTCTCTCTCTATCTCTTCCTCTAGGATGCATCAATCCAATCACCTCAATGACAAGAAACTACAGTATTTAAGAAAAATATTCTCATAGGAAAAACTATACTTTTAATAATTTGTAAATTTCTAACGTTTTTCATTATGTTATGTATTTTGATAAATTATGTATATTATTTTTTACTAATTACCATTGATTAATATTAATTATTTCAGTTTTATTGAATAATTCTCTTTATTATTGTTAATAATATTTTATGCATAATTATTTTTGCTAATCAGTTTATTTTTTTACTTACAGACATATACAATATACATGCACACATGCATACATGCATGCATGCATGCATACATACATACATACATACATACATACATACATACATACATACATACATACATACATACATGCATGCATACGTGCATACACAAATACATAAGTAGATGCATACATACATACATACATGCATGCATGCATACATACATACATGCATGCATACATATATACATACATTAAAAACATGCATACAAACACACGTACATGCGTTCACACAGAAATACTTACATACATATGTATGTACACAGATACGCATTCATATATATATGTATATGTGCCTACAAAGACATAGGGACATACATACATGCGTAGATACAGACATATGTACACACAAACATAGATGTTGAAATCATGTCTTAAACACACAAAAAGCTTCAATTATTAAAGAGATTAAATTATTAGATTTATAGTTTAATTTCCCTATTTTCAAGGAGCATAATCATAGCTACTTGAGGGACTGGACATATTGTATAACTCTCAAAATATAATTTCCCCTGTTGAAAAAAAATTATATAAAGAAGAATTTACGATCCTACTAAGAAAAGATGAAGGTGTATTGTCCTTTTCTTAACTCAATGCAGAATAATAAGGGCACATAATACTGAACGAGAATAGGTCACTATGAGTATAAGTGGTTGGCATTTCGTTATTGATTCCCAATTTTCTTTCTATAAGTTGTCATAAAACAACCATGAAGATCAAGGTCTAATGTGAATACCAATATATCAGAATGGAAATAATAATGGATTCACCTTATACCTCTTTAACACGTGAATAGTATACATTAACACGTGAATAATATACATTATGATGGGTATCAGAAATGCCAATCTTTTCTTTGTGACAAAAATATACAATGAAACGTTATTTACTCAGATTTTTCTTTGTCCTCCAATGTCGAAACATCAAATCCTAACACTATTTTATTTATTGTAAACATAAAACTTATAAATAATTTTTGCCTTCTTAATATGGATAATTGAAGGGCACTAGAATCTCCCTAAATTTACAAGGCTATTAAGAAATATGGAGGATTATAGATTAAGGAAATTTGTAAGAAAGGCATAATCTGTTGCGTCGAACAGAGGTGATGAGCTCGTCGACAACGAAGAGAAGTTGGACGAGGGAAGGAAGTATTGCACTCGCTTACATTTGAGAATATCAAACATTGCTATTATTCCAAACATTCTATAAATATCAAACATTGCCATAATTTCAGAATATCGGACTAGCGCTTAGAATTCAAGGAAGACCAGACATAAGACTGAAAAATTTACACGATGAGTTAGAAACAGGTATGACTTCATGCGTATTGAAATATTGACAACAGGTATGACTTCATGGGTAAGGAGTGACCATAGTGCTGCTTACAGAACTCATTCGCTTGAATCTCTCTTTCTCTCTCTCTGTCTAAGACCTCTTTTCTGACAAATTATCGTTTAGAATCCCACCCATCGAAATGCCAGTTTCTAGCTGTGTATGGCTTCTTTGGGATCTATATAGGCTAGGAGGTTCTTCATCACGTATGCTTATCCATTCTCTGTTCTTGTGCTTTGATAGGAAGAGAAGAATGGTGACACATATATTACACATTCTTAGTTCAATACTTTGCCAAATTAACGTAAGAAAAAAGGCTTTGGATTGTTACGCAATTTGTAAGTGGAGTTCCCTTCAGACCAACCCAAGAAATAGGCGGTTTTTTCTACCAGCGGGCTGCCTCTCCTCCTCGCATTGATCCATGAGAGAGAGAGAGAGAGAGAGAGAGAGAGAGAGAGAGAGAGAGAGAGAGAGAGAGAGAAACGGATCTGGACGATTTAGCTCTCTGGTTGACAAAGGGATCTCCCTGCTTGACTGAAGGGAGCTCCCTTGGGTTTTTATTCCGTTTCAGATTATATGAATGCTTTCGCATTAGTTATAAAAGATTTTTCTCTGTTAATTATACCTTGGAAAATTAGTTATGAAAATGATATAGGTAAATTAACTATCTTCCCTAATCTATAGAATATATCTTGTAAGGACTGTACAAATAGGTAAAGTTTATATAGAAAGATATATCTAGAAGAACGGTATGTACACATAAATTTTCTCAACATATATGATGTACTCATCTTCTCTCTAAGAAACAAAACCAACTCTTTATGGGTGATAACTATAGAAAACCTTGCGTACAGGTTTTTCATCCATAAATTCTAGTGTAGTAAGGAGTATTAGTTGCGTATAGGTTTCTCATGCATAAAGTCTAGTGTAGTAAGGACCTTCAAGCACAAATTCTCGAAACATGTTTGTTATGAAACAAATCTACATCACTTAACATTCTTGAATCAAGATTAAAATCCTAAACCTAAGACATCCATCAATCAAAATCCTTGTAATAGAAAAACAAGTATTTTGGACACTTTCCAATATGTGGATATGCATAAACTATTTGAGCACTGTAGCACCGTGCAACTCTCTCTCTCTCTCTCTCTCTCTCTCTCTCTCTCTCGTCTCCCTGTAGCAGCTCTCCGTCTCTCTCTCTCTCTCTCTCTCTCTCTCTCTCTCTCTCTCTCGTCTCCCTGTAGCAGCTCTCCGTCTCTCTCTCTCTCTCTCTCTCTCTCTCTCTCTCTCTCCCCCTCTCCCTCTCCCTCTCCCTCTCTCCCTCTCCCTCTCCCTCTCCCTCCCTCTCCCTCCCTCTCCCTCTCCCCTCTCTCGCTCTCTCTCTCTCTCTCTCTCTCTCTCTCTCTCTCCCTCCCTCTCTCCCTCTCTCCCTCTCTCCCTTCCAAGTTGCTAAGAAGAAGTTTGTAAAGACTGAAAAGAAAGAAGATAGGATAAATGTGAGTGGAGACTCAAAAGACGAAGTATCCAATTTGCAGAAATCTCCATGTGTTTCGATAGGTAAAATTAGTCGTGAGGTTAGTGAGATAGCAAGTCTTTATATCACAGTAGAAAGCAAGCGTACTCATCCAAGGTGTGGTTCTAATCAAGCTTCCTATGGATGGGGAGAGGCCATGGTGGCAAGTTTTAGAGGTTCATGCTCGTGAGCTTGAAGATGTGAGCAAACTAAATGCAGGAGCTATATGAGCAACACAGGGATCCTTTGAGTCCGAGTGGCACATGTGGAAGTGTGGCATTATCTGACACACCTCCTCCACCCCCCACAACCTCCCACCACTCCACCCACACCCCCACAACCTCCCACCACTCCACCCACATCACCCACAGCCCCCAAAACCTCCCACCACTCCACCCACACCCCCCACAACCTCCAACCACTCCACCCACACCTCCCACACTCCCCACAACCTCCCACCACTCCACCCAGACCTCCCACACCCCCCACAACCTCCCACCACTCCACCCACACCTCCTAGACACCCCCACAACCTCCCACCACTCCACCCACACCTCCCATACCCCCGACAACCTCCCACCACTCCACCCACACCTCGCACACCCCCCACAACCGCCCACCACTCCAGCCACACCTCCCACACCCCCCACAACCTCCCACCACTCCACCCACACCTCCCATAACCCCCACAACCTCCCACCACTCCATCCACACCTCCCGCACCACCCACACTCTCCCACCACTCCACCCGCACCTCCTGCACCACCCACAACCTCCCACCACTCCACTCACACCTCCCACACCACTCACAAACTCCCACCACTCCACCCACACCTCCCACACCACCCACCATCTCCCACCACTCAATATGTAGGGATCAAAAGGTACTACAAGAATTATGTGAATTATGTGAAGGGTGTGCTTCTGAGGGTAATTCCAATATCACGGGTGGCACATAATGAGGATCTCAGCTTACATTCAAAAGTGAGAGTAAAAGTGTAAGTGGTAAAAGTGTAAGTGGTAAAAGTGTCAGTGGTAAAAGTGTAAGTGGTAAAAGTTTAAGAGGATAAATGACTGTTGCCGTGACGACTTCCTATTTTTGAGGATCCAATTCAAGACTGGTGGCATATTTTATATACCCCTCCAATTTTGGGGTAATCAATCGGTGCATCTTCAGTGAACGTGGGAAATCGGCAAGGCCCTTTTGGCCTATTGGAGCCTATCAAAGAAATGGACTTGTATTCATTAGGAGACTCAGATACATAGAGGTACAAAGGATTCCGACCTCTCTTTGGGTCCTCTCTTTGCTTTCTGTGGCTACAAGCCTACTGTAGGAAGTCACTTTGTGGTGAGGATACAGAGCTTGGGCTTCCTAGTGGAGGTCTAGTAGCACTATAGTGTGAGGGAGTGGCTTGATTTTGTCCTATGGTGTGAGTCAGTGGTTGAGTTTGTCATCCTTGGAGCACGTCTTCATATATGTGTACCGATCAGTGTGATTCTTCATCTAGTTATGATCATTGTATTGGATGGTTCTCTTGTATTCATGTTGTTTAGTTTTGAAATGGCATGTTAATCCAAAGCATCGCTTTAGAGCATTTCGTGTGCCTATATTGTAATCATCTATTCGAACTAAGGAGTGGTTTGGTCTTCCACTATTGTCATCTCTCATTTCCCTGAGTATTTACAATTTTGTGCAATTATTGTTATCTGCCTGCTGACAAAAGTGTTAAAGGGTATATTTCCCTAAGGAGAACCTCCCTTGAGTAGGCAAAGTACTGGAGTGCATGGTGCATGCTCGTGCTAAAAGTAGATACCCCAATACCTCCTCTACAAGCACACTAATTGCAAAAGAAATATCCTACCTTATGATTGTAGAATCATTCAAAAGCGAATCAAAGACCTATAGAAGCTCGCAATCTTCAATACAAGCTCATTGTAAACCTCCTAAGGAATGCAAGTCATGATTCAAATCCATCGTATATATAATCAGTGGCATCATCCCTATTACCATTTCTAAAATACGCCACATAAGAAACCAGTTTCTTGAGAAAAGTTGTATTTATATTTTGTTGTAAAAAAATGATGCATGTATTTTCGCACTTGATTAAGTGATGATTTTGCATAGAACAACTAAATTAAAATGGTGCTACTTTAATGCTTAATTATGTGCAATTTAGAACAATCAACAAAGGATGAGCTTCCACTCTGAACCAAAGAGGCATGGAACTTAACCATTAATTGTTGCTAGGCGGCAGATTTGATGTGCAATTACTCACACAATTCTATGAATATTCTTAACATTCTGTTATAATTTTATTTTTCTATATGATAAGATAGGTCTTATGGAATGGTGAGAAAATCGTCATGTGCATCAACATTGCGAAAAAATATTCCAAAATTTGAATATTTTAACACTAGATTCTATATATGTGCAATAATTTGCAATCTATAAATAGTTTATAATACTTTTTTATAGAAGGTACATGAATATATATTTTATCCCTTGATGTGTTTAGGTATATAATATTTAAATCCTCTTTAGATTCATAGAAATAATATCTCGTTGAGTCTATGCCTAGTTACTTTAATCACTTTTTTGAAGTGATATACGTTTTGAAGTTATAATCGCATTTGACAAGCGCCTAGTTTTTTTTTTCTTTGAGAAGCCTAGGAGGCCATATGCGACCTCGAAATTTCTTGAATGTGAAACATAGAGGAAATATAATTATCCCCTCAATCAAAATGAATTATGTGGATTGTAGATTTTAAAATATTCTCAGCCATAACTAAGAATTTGATGAAGAAGTTATAAAGCTTTGACATTGAATCACATAATTGTCATCTAAAGACTTGACTATCACATAATTCTCATCCAAAGACTTGACTATCTTTGGAAACATTTCCCAAGTCCTTCTATGTAGGATAAGAGGGGTTGTTGGAATGTCTGATAATATTTTTTTTATGGGCATGGTCAGTGAAGGTGAAGAAACTACCTTCAAAAGTAATACAATGAACTCTTTACAAGAGTCTAGAAAATTCAATTATTTAAAAGACATGTTTCATATGACAATTAGTTATGTTTTTAATATTTAGTCTTTGAAAGAGTATGTTCAATCGATCAACTTTATTTATATGCTCACTATCTGATAGCTTTCAAAGATAAGTAGAATCAGTCTCATTTCTTGCTTGATATAATTTGACAAGATTCTTTGACCCAATTCTCTTTTCTTTTATTACTACACATGATGGATAAATGAAGGAGAAAGAATATTCAAATCCCATCAAAGTCTCTTTGTAATGATAGGGCTGCTGGTGATGTACTTCACATAGTCCAAAGAGGAGTTGCAATAGTAATGCAAATAGGAATTGCACGCATATCAGAACCTAGAGCATCCTGAATCTCACATTGATCAGCTAAAGTTTGAGCCTCTATAGCTATGACATGATGTATCTCAACGTCCTACATGAATATTCAAAAATCCCTTTCCAAATAATACATGTTGCATCATGTATTGACCACAAATGGTAGCTCAGATCGTCCAACGTCTATTCCATAATCAAATTGTAGATTCCATGATTATCCTTAACCATGGATAGTTATCATACTATGAAGCAGAACCTTAATATTCTCTTGAAAAGGATACAGAAAAGTTACCCTATGAATATCTAGTAAACATATAGTATACTTTTTTGGTGCATGTATTGAGAAAGAAAATCTATACAAAAACTTTATCAAAATGATAGAACTCCATGTGAATTCATAGAACCAAGAGATGAATGAGTTTATAATGATTTTATCATAGGAACCTGCCACAAACGATAGTGACTCCTTGAGTCAACAATACTCTATAAAGAAACAATTTTGGAGCAATAAAACATCTCAAATGAGCGTTTGTTTAGTAAATTGGAAGGTCATGAAAATATATGGGCGATGGAAACTATCTAAACGGTGTAGTGGTTATGAAAAACTCTCTAAAAGTATTATCTCTATTTCTCTCAAAGACAAAAAAAAATTTCCCTAAGATTTCGATGGATATAGCGAGTTAAGTAGAAATGTTTTTTAGAGTTTGTCAAGGGAACAAGTTAGCAAGAGGATATATTCACAATCAAATTGATTTTATTTTATTAGTGCAATTAGGTTTTTATTCAAACGTAAGTTGTATATCAAAACTATATCTTTTCTACAGATTTCTGCAAGTGATTTGACCAATTGTTGATACGCATACCTCGTAGAAAATACATACCAATTGTTGATACACATACCTTGGTTGAGATGGCATACATGGTTGAAGATTATTTTTGTGCACTTTAGGTGTTGACAAAGATTTTTAATGACCTTTGGGATGACCATTGAATGAAGAATGATATAGACAATATCGGGAGTGAGACTCAAAAACACCTAAAGCCTTTGTTTTTACTAGGAAGCATGAAAATTAAAAAAATAAGTAGGTTGGATTTGTTTTTTTGGACATTATTAAAGAGAAAACTTTGTTTATGAAAATGTCTGGCTAACCAATCAATTGCATCCCCATTAAAGATACTTTTAAGTGTCTTCTGTGAAACATTAACAATACTTTCTTTCTTGTCATATTTTATTTTGAGTGTATGAAAGTGGGTGTCTAGATCCTCATTAATCTCAACCTAAAATTAGGAACAAATATAAATCTATTGCAAGGGTGGAATAAGTGGCCATAAGACCCCTATACCAGTTTTCAAAAATGGGGGAACCAAAAAAAGAAAGGGTAAAGGTATGTCTATGGCTGGTTTCATGCTACTGAAACATAGAGAGTACATAGTCCTAGATTATAAAGATAGCTGGGTATGTTAGGTTGTAATCAGCATCTATATATTACTTCAACTCGAAATTATTTCAACTAGCTATGTTTCTTTGAGATGTTTGTGGAGAAGGTGTAGGAGAGGTTCATCCAATGAGAAAATTATTCAATTGGAGAGGGGAAAATACTTATCCAATTATTTTTGTGATTTCTTGGGAAACATAGTGATTTGGATACAAGAAACATTTAGACATCCCTTCAATAGATTGGGGGGAGCATAAAGAAATTATAGATACTACATAGCAAAGTTTTATACAAGTATGGTGAATGAAATGAAGGCATATTTTTGTTAATGGAATAATTTTTTTTTTCCAAAATCATACACAAAATTAGTGTTTTCGCTTCGTAAAAATTACAATATTGAACCATATAGAAAGCTTGGATAAAGATGAAACAAAACCTCTCCCAAATGCGGATTCTTATAATAGGTCCTTCTAATAGAACATCCAGTTGTAATGATTTCAACCTTGTACATCAAATCATAGTGCAGCATAGAAGCTAGGAATCCATATGTAGAGGATTTTGTGGAGTACAGTGAGCTTCTAGAGCTACAATGGGAGTGATAATATCATCGCTCATAAATGTACTGCACTAACACATGCTTTAAATCTCCAAAGTGGATGTAAAGTTTTTGGAGGAAAATCAAGATTAAGATAAAATTTTTATGCCACAAAGAAGAGACAAATGGAAAGGTCAAGATCACGTTTTCTAATTTGAATGAGGTATTGAGAGTAAGAAATATTTTTGGAGTGCGAATGTTGAGTTGTTCCTAATGATGATTATGTATGAACATAGTTAAACCGGAACAAGTGAACGGGCACAATTTTCCAATTCATAAATAACAGAGAACATTCAAGCATCCCTTTCTTTCCATCATTTTCATTTCACGCTATCCTAACACCAAAATGGACACTTTAATGTCCTCTTTTCCCATTATTAATTTAGAGATCGAGCTTTATGGAACAGAAAACTTGGTAAAATATTTATATGACATACTATATTATATTAAAGGATCCAATAAAAAGATGAGATTAAGATTAGAACAATACATAAGTTTATATAATTTCTGTGTTTTCACGGAGCATGATCATAGCTATTTCCACGATATCGAATATTGAGAAAAAAAAATATGTGATACTTAAATAAATAGATACAGAGCATTGTCGTTTTTGTAACTCAATGCAGCATAATAAGCGCACATAATAGTGAGCGATAATAAGTAACTTTGATTTGGTCACATACAAAGAAACAATATATAGTAAAGGAATAAGTTCAGAGGGGTTGAGTAATTTTTTCAATGAGATGAAAACCTCATCAAGACCTTTATGGTGGCATATAGGTCCACACAAATGCGCTTCTACTCCTTCTAAGCAGGCTTTATGTACTGCAGGGAAAGAAAAGTCCTATTGGGCATTAATTAATGACATTACTTCTAGTTTTCATCTCACTAAAAATCCTATAAGAACATCTTTGTTTGCGTAGAGTATTTTGATGATCAAAGTACAAAGACCGTGCGAAAGTACCACTTAACTTTTATTGTTGTTGTTTAGTCTTCGTCTAAGTGGAAGAGATATAGATAGAATATAAAAGCATTCACATAATGACAAACCTCCATTTTAAGTGCCAACAACTAACATAGAGTTTTTTCTAATTTCAATTAGCAGTAGCGCTTCTTCAAAACACTATTGTCTATTCCTCAGTAGTGAACCATAATTCCGTGTATTCTTCAATCAAAGTGTGCTAGGTCCATTGAGAGAGTATATAAATTAAGGTATACAAGTCAATGCGAGCACAACTCCAAAGTAAAAGGTATCCAAGAAACCCCTAAATCTTTTGATATTGCCACCTAACTCATAGGAATATTGATTTTCCATTAACGAAAAAGAAACCCACCTAAGAATTGTCTTTACAACAATCACACTCGGCTTGATGATTCCATCTCACACTCCGGTTGGCTTCTATCAATGTAGAGTTTGCAAAAGGGGAGAAATAAATGTTTGACCTCTGTGTAGTTACCATTTCTTTATTGATTCCCTTTTTTTTCTTTTGTATAAGTTGCCTAATGTGAATACCAATATATCGAACAGAGGCGAAGAGTATTGGACGCGTGAAAGTGATTACCGAGAGAGGAGTTAGAGAGAAAATGAAGTTTGAAATTAGCAGTCTATGAATACATTGCTATAATTTCATAATATCGGACATTATTATAATTTCAAATGCTTAGAATTCAAGGAAGACAAGACATTATTCATTCTGTATGCATAATAATAAAAGAAACCATTATTGAAATCAAGCCCTGCATTTAAAACACAAAAGCTATGACTTCATGCATATTCAAATGTTGGATACTTGAACAACACTAAACAGTTTGTGGGAAAGTGCTGCTTACAGAACTCATTCGCATAAATCTCTCTCTCTCTCTCTCTCTCTCTCTCTCTCTCTCTCTCTTTTCAATACACACGTGTGCATGTCGAAGCGAAAGGTGCCAAAAAAACAGATTTTGAGTTTCTCATTATTATCTCTTTCATGATTACTACTTTCATGATCACTACTTTCATTCGTTTTGTAAGTGTGCCAGCTCCCTACTTTCATCTTTCCATAACTAACTTTCTGGGCATTGGAACAGGGCACTTTACACACCCCGCTCGTCCTGCCTCCCTTACCTCAATCCGTGCTGTATTGTGAATCATCGAAAGGCCCTCTCTCTCTCTCTCTCTCTCTCTCTCTCTCTCTCTCTCTCTCTTCGTGACAAGTTTTGCGTACCGATAGATCTCATTTCTGGCATATTATCGTCAGAATTGCACCCATCGAAATTGCATTATTCCAGCGAGACACAGAGAGAGAGAGAGAAAGAGATGGAGGATATTTAGCTTCATGAAAACTTTTGTGTGCTAAATGAAAACTTTTGTGTGCTAAATGATCATTTCCTCTCTCTCTTGAGTATACTTAAGTTCGGTCAAGTGGAACTTGTTTCCGTTGTATATCTTTGTCCTTTTCTAATTCTATGGGCCAACGTGTAAACAGTCTACGCCTCTTATAAACATGAGAATCATATACAAGAGTAATCTTTATCTTAGTACGATAGATTTTAATGAGCAAAAAGAGAAGCTACATAAAGGGCAATTGATATCCTTAGAAATTTAGGGTTATTAACCATCTAAAGGTGAGGGATTGCTTCCCAAAATCTGATCAATCAATAGATGTAATGCAGATAATGGAGATGAAATAAGATGCATCTTCGTTAGAAATCAAAGCCATTTCTTTTATAAATAGATAGAGGCAAATGAAGTGTATCTAGTTAGAATGCTCAAAGGACGGGGAGGGAAAGATCAAATACTAATTCAACCTATTAAAAGAACTTCAATCAAAACGATGGATCACAAGCAATAGGAAGGAGTAATAGAAGAGAAGAAAGATGTCAGATCTGGATAAGGAGAAACATCAAATGGAGAATGGTATAGTTGTGGTATGCTTAGTGAACAATGAGGCAGGTTTGTACCCCAATAAAAGGAGTGTAAGATGTATAAAATATATATCTAATAGAAGTGGATAGAGCAAAGTTAAATGAAACGAATGTGCATAGCTCTTATTTGCTTGTTGTAGGAATTATAAGACATTACATAATCAAAAAGTTTCGTCCAACATGATTTCATGGAATTCACTTGTTAGAGAATTATGTCCTGATAATCTTTAGATTTTCCACCTCAAAGTATTTTCTAGTGTGTGTAAATACACATAACTAGAGAGCTAAGGCATAGGCTAGATCCCAAGGGCGGCAAATATGTGTTTCTTGTTTATTTATAAGAGGAAACGTTTCTACATGTTGAATTGATAGCAAGAGATGCCATGTTTGATAATTTTTGCCATGTTTGATAAAGCTCTCTAAGGATGCCATGTTTGATAATTTTTGCGTTGGTATGTAGCAAATATTTGTTCGACATGGAATATGCATATGAGCTAGAAACGATGTTTAAAGGGAAGAAACAATGCGTGCAATATTTATAGGGAAACAACAATGCATGGATATAAGTATACCTCCCACTTAAATTACAACAAAAAGAGAGAATTAGTTGACCATGGGAACTTGAGGATAGATCCGATTGATGTGGAGCATGCAACAAAAAGAACAAAGGCAGAAAGAAACTTAATGGTGAAGGTTACCCGTTGACAGACATGCATTCAGAAAAAAATAAGTTCGAGATTCTATGTGTTAAAACATTTAGAGCTAGAAGAGTTTGACTACCTAATGTAGAGATAAGGGTATCCACTAAACCAACATACTACCATTTGGAGTTTGATTGCAACAATATATCTTTTTTAAGGTTGGAAGATTTACCAACTGGACGTGAAGAATGCTTTCCTAAATGGGGAGGTTTAAGAGACAATCTTCAAGGATCAGCCCCGCGAATTTGAAGACTACATATTTCCACATCATATTTGTAAGCTATGGATTGCTCTTTATGGTCTAAATTAAGTACCAAGGAATTGGAATCAAAGATATTTTTATTGTTTGTTGAAATCTAGAAACAATTAAAATTCCGCATGTCCATCAATCTTTGTGAAAACGAATGTAGCATATGAGATATATTAAGAAGAAGTTATGGAATGAGTTCAAGATACTATATTTGTGGATATTGGAAAAAAACGTCTACGAATAGGAGTGTTATACAAAGAAGAAAGCGTATATCTCATGTAGAGAAATTCTATTGTTAACAACTTAAAGAAGTTTGAAAATTTTTATTTTAATAAGGCGTAAATGTAAAATGGTTTTTTCATGGTCAGTTGCGCGATCTCTTATATATGTTGTGGATTGAAGGAAGCATATGTATTTATGTAAACTCCAAGAGAGTGCTAAGGTACTTCTTGGGAACAATGAATGAAGGGATTCCATTTGATGGTGATGGGGTCGGTTCCTAAGATGGTAGGATTAGAACAAATTTTTTTGGAGATCCACGAAAGAACCAATAGTCGACCTAGAGTAAATTTTGAAAACGTGCATACAGGCTTAAGAAAGCTCCAATATGAGATATCATTGCTCGAGAAAATATTGTCTCATCTGAATATGCATGTGAAAAAGATGAACATGCATTTTCAAAACCTAGAGTCAATCTTGGTAAGATCATGCCTCATTGGTTGGTGAGATGTTCCCATCTTGATCTATTTTTTCGTTCCATATGTCCATCACAAAATTGAGTGTCTCATACAAGACCCATGCACATTGTGGTTCATTCTCAGTTTATTATACAGAAGTTCATTTCAAAAGATATTAAGATGGCGAAAGTTTCAATATGTGCATGCAAATGAGGACTTCCGTTGAGGTTTGAAGTGGTGCACTATAAGGAAAGGATTAAATGCGGTCACCATTTCTAATAATTTCCGATCGATTGGAAGCTCCACAAAAACAAAAAAATCATTCATTTAGTTTTATACCATTAAAAACAAACCTACACAATTTTCTTCAATTATATCCTCTTTTAACGAAGTATGATCAGCTGATTAATTATATCCTCTTTTAACGAAGTATGATCAACTTTAATAATCAAGCCCCTAGCTTAAGCTCACTCCCTACCTATTTCTTTTTCGTATTTAGGTACCTTGGCCTTTGTGTGTAGTCAGAGGATTTTTGAACTAGATAGGTCCAACTATCATCAAGAGCTTCTAATCTTAATGTAATTATTGTATTTTGATTTAGAGAAATACAATTCTAATATTTATTTAATGTCAATTCTAATATGTATTTAAGGTTTGAGAAATAATAAAATATGTAGAGAGTATTGGGCGCAGGTAACCTATTTTGGAATCGATACGTCTTTCGAATAGAACATCCAGTAATCATATTGCCACACAAAAGCTACATCATTACTGTAATTTAGCCCAGTAATCACTAGGAATCTTATGTACAGGATTTGTGGATAATATCATCGCTCATGACTTTGCTACACGTAAACATGATTTGAATCTCCAAAGTGGATTTGCATTTCTAAGAGGAAAAATCTCTATGTACATGATTTTTGTAGTACACAGATCTTTGGAAGCTACATTGGGAGTGATAATATCATCGCTCATCAACCTATTACACTAACACGTGATTTAAATCTCCAAAGTGCAGTTACATTTCCTAGCGCATAAAGAAGAGACAAATGGAAAGGTCAAGATCACGTTTTCTACTTTGAATGAGGCACTAGAGGTAACCAATGCAAAGAATTGTGGATTGTGAATGTTGCCCGATTCCTAATGACGATTATGTATCCATAGGGAATGTGCACGGTTTTATTAAATTTAACACTATACTAACACCAAAATGGACACTAATATATCTCGATTTTCATGTGAGATTGAGTGGGGGAATTTTCTTCAAGGGATTTTTCAAAGTTTATCTATGAGCGTTGCATAAAGGGTAGAATAGATATTTAAGACAATTGATTGTGCATAGAGTTATGTAGCAAATATGAGAATTTACATAATAGTTTGTTGTATCAAATATAAGAATACGATAAGAAACAAATTCATTGATGCTAGACTACCACTGTTGCTCATGCGGTTTGATAGAGGAGCTAATTCCGAAACAAGTGCTTCATCAGCTACGATAGGGGGTACTTTGTTCCATGAGGTTACTAGGAGTGATGGTTGGACGGGTTAGATATATAGAAAGGAGGGAGATAAGTAGGAGGGTGAGGAGGTAAATGAAGCTCCTCTAGGGGAGGGTAGTGGATGGACAAGTGTGTTAGTATATGATCAATGTCTACCCATCATGATTGTATGCACATTTTGTAAGGCCCCCGTTATGAGGAGAAGGCAAGCATGCATTACCCAATTGATGGGAATCCCAACTTGCATGTTGGATGAAGCTCATATTGGACCATGTAATGTATTGTAAGGAAAGGGAGTTACCAGGGTCCCTTGGTGGGGGTCCGGGGGTAGCACCCTCGGTGCGACGGTAAAGGGAATATTCCATAGAATATTCCTTGTCGGAGTCAGAAACCATTTATATTTCTTAGGTCGGTTCAACTGGTCTAAGCCGTGTATGATAATTACGCGGGCGGTGGCCGCCCACGCTCTACCACCCATGTATAGCCGTCCACGGAAGGCCACCCATGATCCTATATATACATGACTTCTGCACTACCTAAGACATCAAGTTGAGCCAGCATACCTCTACCTTGTATCTCCCTATCTAGAGTTGTCTAGATCGCCATTTAAGCTCTACCTTGAGAGCGCACGGGTGGACAATGCCATCATCTTTGTACTTGCTGTTAGTAGAAAATAGTTGAGATTCTCCTATATCTTTTATCTTCTCTGCTACTGCTCCTGTGTTATATTGCGTAACTATTGTCTTACATGGTATCAGAGTCATAAGGTTCGAATAGCTTAAGAAGTAACACTATTTTTAGCCTACTAGCAGACTAGAATATCAGTAGATCATTCGAGTGATTACATGATGGCTTCATCGTTGAACACTAGTCTTGGTGCTTCAGCTAATGTTAATGCTGCACCTATTCGAATTCGTCCACCTGCATTCATTGAAGGGAAGCTGGATGGAACCAACTATACACTCTGGAAGTTCAAAATTTCTACAATTTTGGACTCCTATGAATTACTTGACACTGTCATGGGACTGATGGGATTGGATCTAGAGCCTATACTAGTTGAAGATCCAGCAAATTCAAGATTGATCATTCAGCCAGATCAAGATCTTCTACGAGCTTGGAAGAGGCGGAATGCTGATGCATTATGTGCGATTGTCACTAGTGTAAGTGATTCTGTGCTTACTTTAGTTCAACATACTACTAAAGCGCATGAGGCTTGGGGCATATTGGCTCGACAATATGAGACCAAGAACCACACTAAGATACAGAATTTAGAAAATCAGTTGGCAAATGAGAAGCATTTTGATTATGAAAAGGCTGAAGATTTTATCAAACGAATAAAGCATCTTCAAGATCAATTGGTTGCAGTTGGTGTTTTTATAACACCAGAAGAGCTGGCTCGAAGATGTGTACGTGTTCTTCCAGCAAAGTACGATGGATTACTAACAGCCCTTAACACTCAGGTAAGACCAACTCCTCTTACATTTGAAGAGTTTTGTGCGATGCTTTTAGAAGAAGAAATGCGACTGAAGAATCGGCAAAGTACAAGTGATGCTGCATTCTCAGCAAATGCAAAAGGTAAAGGCTCTTCTGAAGGATCAAAGAAGAAGCCAAAGAAGAAAAAGTTCACAGGAAGTTGCTTCTATTGTGAAAAGAAAGGCCATGCCATCAAGGATTGTAGAAAGAAGCAAGCTGATGAACGGAATGGGACTGTAAAATCATAATGGAAGAACAAAGAGTCTGCAAACAATACAGAGTTGGAACTTTGGGTAGCTATTGAAGAGGTATGTTCATCTACTCAAGCTCGTGTTGCTGAACCATGGATTTTAGATAGTGGAGCTTCTAGCCATATGACTAGTAAAAAGGATTGGTATAGTTCCCTAGTGCCTCTACGGGAATCCATCAATGTAGCGGTGGGAAACGACTCCAAGTGTCCAGCCGAAGGAACTGGAACCATCTCTTTTATCACTTCTCTAGGTGTTGAGAAAAAGTTATCTAATGTTCTCTATGTACCTACATTCAAAAGAAATTTGTTGTCAGTTTCTGCAATAACAGATCCTGGACTCGAAGTTCACTTTAATAAGAGTGGTGCAGAAATCATGGATTCATCAGGTAATGTTGTAGGTAAAGGCATACGACGGGATAACTTGTATGAGTTAAGTGCTTTAACTGCCACAGAAGATAAAGATGTAAGCAGGTTATGGCACCAGCGATTTGGGCATCTCGGATTTGCAGTTTTGAAGGAGATGCAAAAAACAGGGATGGTTTCTCATTTGCCTGCATTTTCAGAGTTGCAGGAACCTTGTGAAGCTTGTATGATGGGCAAGCAACAACGAAAGGCATTTCCAAGAGAGACCAGCAATCGATCTCAAGCTCCTCTAGATTTGGTACATGCTGATCTCTGCGGTAAAATGTCTACACCTGCTTTAGGAGGATCTTTCTACTTCTTCCTACTAGTCGACGATTATAGTAGAAAGATGTGGGTTTATTTCATTTGAGAGAAGGCTGATGCTTTTGAAAAATTTAAAGCGTGGCATAAGTATGTAAAAAATGAATCAGGAAGGAAACTGAAGAAATTTAGAACAGATAGAGGAGGTGAATTCTTGTCAACAGAATTCAACAATTACTGTAAGGAGCATGGTGTGAAAAGGAAACTTACCACAGCTCATACACCTCAACAAAATGGCGTTGTTGAGCGCAGGAACAGGACAGTAGTTGAAATGACTCGTTGTATGTTAAAGGCTCAAGACATGCCTGATTCATTCTGGGCAGAAGCAGTCAATACAGCAGTCTACATCCAATCGAAGCTACACAAAAGCACTGAAGGGGATGACTCCTCAGAAAGCATATTCTGGTAAAAAGCCTTCAGTTTTGCATTTCAGAATTTTTGGTTGTTTCTGTTATGCACATATTCCTGATTCAACAAGATCAAAGTTGGATTCAAAAAGCAAAAAGTGTGTCTTCCTAGGATATAGTGAAGAGTCTAAAGCATACAGGTTGTGGGATCCTGAGGCAAGGAAGATTTTTGTGACCCGAGATGTGGTGTTTGATGAACGACCACATTTAGTAGAAGATAAAGGTAAATCTACTATCTCATCAAACGGAGAAATATCTCACCTTGTGCCTATCAAAAGACAGGTTAAAGTTGAGGAGGAGGAAACATCTGATGGAGAAATTTCCTCAATAAAAATTCAACGAGTTGTAGCTGCACAGCGTAAGCCACTACCAAAGTCGGCACAACAGCTCTTTGATGATCACAATCCACATGTAGATGTACCAGAATCATCCTCCGATGGATTACGAAGATCAAAGAGAATAGAGGAGCAAAGAAGAGCCTCAGAACACATTGTTAACATGGCTCTAATGGCAGATATCATGGGCTCGATAAAGGAACCTACCTCCATTGAAGAAGCCCTTGATGATCCAGGTTAGAGAGCGGCAATGCAGTCTGAGTATGAGAGTATACTCAAAAATGATACATGGGATCTAGTCGACTTGCCGCCAAAGAAGAAGGTAATAGGTACTAAATGGATTTGGAAAGCTAAGTATAAAGCAGATGGAACATTAGAGAAGTATAAGGCAAGATTAGTTGCACAGGGTTTTTCACAGATCGAAGGATTCGAGGTTCAAGAAACTTTTGCACCAACAGCACGCATGACAAATATTCGGACAGTACTTGCAGTAGCTACACAAAAGGCCTTGCCTATTTTCCAGATGGATGACAAATCTGCATTTTTGAATGGTCACCTCAAGGAGGAGGTATATGTATCTCAACCACCAGGTTTTGAGGTGCCCAATTCAGAAAATAAAGTTTGCAGGTTCAAGAAAGCTTTGTATGGACTTAAGCAAGCTCCACGGGCTTGGTACCAACTAATAGATCTTTTTTTCAAAAATATGGGTTTTGAAAGAAGTAGTTCTGATGCTAACTTGTATGTAACGAAAAGGGATAGCAAGCTAGTTGTTGTCATTGTATATTCAAATCATCTACAGGAGATCATCAGGAAGTGATTAATCAAACTCGGATCAGCTTGGGAACTAAGTTTGAAATGACAGACTTAGGTCTACTCCATTTTTGTTTGGGAATTGAAGTATGGCAAAGGAAGGATGGCATTTTCATCTCACAACAAAAATATGCCAAAGAGATTCTCAAGGCATTTGGAATGATGGACTCCAAGCCAACTAGCACACCTATGGAGGTAAATCATAAGCTATCTATGGATGATAACATGCCTGATGTAAATGCTAAGAAGTATAGGAAGCTTGTTGGAGCTCTTATTTTTCTCTGCAACACTAGACCAGACATTTGCTATGTTGTAGGAGTATTAGGGAGGTTTTCCAACAAACCTAAGGAGAGTCACTGGAATGCTCGAATGCGAATTCTAAGGTACATTGTAGGAACCTTGGATTTTGGTATTTTTTATACCACAGGTGATACACTCCAAGGATATTGTGATTCAGATTAGGCTGGAGATTGTGATTCTAGAAAATTAGTTTTTGGATATTGTTTCTCACTTGGTTCAGGAATATTTTCTTGGGTAAGTAGAAAGCAACCAACTCTCGCACTCTCCTCCACTGAAGCAGAGTACAAAGTAGCTTGTTTTTCTTCTTCTGAGGCAGTCTGGTTAAGGAAAATTCTTGCAGATCTAGGCTTTCCATCAAATATGGTGACTGTACTCAAGTGTGATAATCAAAGTTGTATGGCTATTGCAAAGAACCTAGTATTTAATGCTCGCACCAAGCACATAGAAGTACAGTACCATTACATTCGTGAGCTAATTGAAGATGAAATTGTGGAGCTCGAATATTGCCCAATAGAGGCAAATTGTGCTGACATATTCACTAAAGCACTTGGAAGAGAGCAGCTCAACAGACATCTTCAACATGGGCATAGGACCGAAACCTACTTGATTTTTCATTGGTAAACATTGAGGGGGGGTGTTAGTATATGATCAATATCTACCCCTCATCATTGTATGCACATTTTGTAAGGCCCCCGTTATGAGGAGAAGCCAAGCGTGCATTACCCAATTGATGGGAATCCCAACATCCATGTTGGATGAAGGTCATATTGGACCATGTAATGTATTCTAAGGAAAGGGAGTTACTAGGGTCCCGTGGTGGGGGTCCGGGGGCAGCGCCCCCGGCGCGACGGTAAAGGGAATATTCCATAGAATATTCCTTGTCGGAGTCAGAAACCATTTATATTTGTTAGGTCGGTTCAACCGATCTAAGCCGTGTATGATAATTACGCGGGCAGTGGCCGCCCACGCTCTACCACCCATGTATAGCCGTCCACGGAAGGCCACCCATGATCCTATATATACATGACTTCTGCACTACCTAAGACATCAAGTTGAGCCAGCATACCTCTACCTTGTATCTCCCTATCCAGAGTTGTCTAGATCGCCATTTAAGCTCTATCTTGAGAGCGCACGGGTGGACAACGCCATCATCTTTGTACTTGCTGTTAGTAGAAAATAGTTGAGATTCTCCTATATCTGTTATCTTCTCTGCTACTGCTCCTGTGTTATATTGCGTAACCATTGTCTTACAAGGTGGAGGTGAGATAGGTGGAGGAGAATCAGAGGGTCCGATCATGGTGACATTGGGTTGGTTGAGAATGGTCATTTCAACATCACGTTGAATGAGGGAACACGGCTTGAGATGCCCGTAGGTAGATTGAGAAGTTGGTGTGGGAAGTGGGTTATGTTCTTCAATGGAGGCACTGAACAAGGAAGAGAGGACAACAGGGTGGCATCAAGATCAGTGCAAAGTACATTTATACTTTTATCCTCTTCTTCGTCAGAAGGGACAGGCTATTATGCAAAGGTGCATGGAACCAAGAAGAGAACGAGCCACTAGTTTATTGGTCATTGGGCACTAAGGGTGATGCGGGAGTAAAACTGTTTGAAGATGCCATAGCGGCGATGTTGAAGGTTAAGGGCAATGGCTAAAAAGTGTAAAGTAGGGCACTCTAGCATTGTTCCATAGCTGATGGCATACTCGTCAGATCTATGCCAAGGGAACAATTGTTCCATGGTAGCATGAGATAATGCGGGGTGCTGATCCATCTCAGTTGCGGTTGTGCGGATCTCTTGGCCATTAATGAGAAGAGTCCAACAAGATGCATTGGCGGGCTCGGGGACTACATTAGGGATGATGCTCTCAACAATGGGATGAGCTGCAAGAACATCCTACTACAGGGGAAATTTTTGGCGAACCTCAACGGGTTCAAAAATGCATGCATTTCATCCGTGATTACAGCGGTGAGAGGTTTGACAGGGGTGAGGGTGTCCATGAGCACACATAGTGAGAAAGCACAAGCACGACTCACAAGCAATACGACAATGCACACAAACATACATAGAACGAATAACGAAGGAACCACCAACACTGATGTTTAAAATAGGTAGGTGGCATCGTAGCATAATCCAGCAATTGGATATACATAACAACGAACGCATGTCAAGGTTGATTCTTCATAATCACCATGCAATTGATGCACACATGGATGGCGATACAATGATGAGTGTGGATGGCAATCCAATGATGAGTGACAGGGTAGGTGAACAAAAAGGATGCAACTTGAATCCATTCACCGGATTTTTAATCAATACTCCTGTGAGAGTTTCTAACTGGAAAGCGACGAGACCCATTTTTAGCAAGATTCCGACGATAGTGCTGCGTAGAGAACTTATTCAAATAAACCTCTCTCTCTCTCTCGTGACAAGTTTAACGTGCCGATATATCTAATCTCTCCCATCGAATTGGCAGCTTCTTTGGGATCTTATTTCTTGATCACGTACGTTTATCCATTCTCAAGAGGGTAAGAAGGTGATTAGCGGTTCTTTCTTTTTGTTCTTGTGCCTTAAGTGCGATATGTTGATACTTGATTTGATCGGACGCCTTCTCTGGGACAAAGAAAACGATGGTGACACGGATATTACACATTCTCAGTTCAATGTTTTGCCAAATTAAGATAAGACACGGATTCTCTTCAGACCCGAGGGCTGCCTTTCCTCCTCGCATTAATCCAAGCTATAATGGCATTAAGCCCTCTTGTTGAGGAAGCAAGTCTTGGACTGAAGGGAGCTCTCTTGTTTTTGTATTCTCTTTCAGATAATATCAATGCTTTTGCCTTAGTTATGAAAGATTTTCCTAGGTTAATTATAGTTTCACATCTAACTGGGTAAATTAACTATCTTGCCTAAGCAATAGTGCAACCCTGATTATGAAGAAGCATCGATGAGGTCTTTTAGAGGTACTCAACAAGTAAGACTACAGCTTGTAAGGAAAGATATAGAATGTTTATATAGAAAGATATATCTAGAAGAACGGCATGCACACATAATTTTCCTCGATTCATATGATGTATTGATCCTCTCTTTTAGAAACAAAACGAGCCCTTTATGGGTGATAACTCTAGCAAACCTTGCGTCTAGGTTTTTCATGCACAAACTAGTGTAGTGACGATTTATAGTTGGCATAAGTTCTAGCTAAAGTTCTTCCCTTGAAACATTTCTTGTAATCTCTCTAAAAGTGATAGTGACTTTTTATGTGTTTGGTCAACAACCATAATAATGAGCTTAATGCCAAACGGATGCTACTTAAATTTTAAAAATAGACTTATAGAAATGTATATCAAATTCACATGCCATCGAAACTTTTCTGAAGCATGTTATTTCACGTATCACCATTAACAAAGCTCTATATTTTCATTCTTTGGATGGCAATAGCACAATTGGTTGCTTTTTTTTCATTGCACGTTAGGTTGGCATCGTTTATATAATCATGTTTGTTGTCAAACAAGGCAGTGTTTATATAATCATGTTTGTTGTCAAACAAATGTACAGCACTTAACATTCTTGAATCAATATTAAAAGCCCAAACATAAAGACATCCATCAATAACAATTCCTTCTAAGTAAAGAAGAAATTACTTAACCACTGTTCTACCTTATAGTTGTAGCATCATTCAAAAAGAAAATCATGCATTTTCTCAAATGAGTGGTAAAGAAGCGTTGCTTAATTAAGTGAGGAATGTGAAAGTTGGGGCCCGCTACATTGTTGCACATGCAATAATGGGCAAGCTAATCATTTTCGATGCTCTTCATTGCGTATACAATGATTCACCCTAAGCCAAGTCTTTAGGGAGTATGTTGTGAACTGATCCGGCTCGTAGCAATCGAGAGAGTTAATTACATATGAAGGTTTTAAAGGTAAGAACTCCGGATAAATTTGGGCATGCCGAGTGGATTCAACATTGTGAGGTTTTTGTATTAGAGAGGTCTAGGAAACTGAGGATCAGAGCAATTCTATTGGGTCAAAATTCCTTGCAGGATCATGGTAAGCTTATTCCACCCCAAGAGGGATAAACTACAGCAACAACTGTATACTGTCTTCGTTGTCTTGTCGATGTGGATAGGCCTCTAAATATGGGTTGCCCAGCCCATATTCCTGTCACTATCCCATAGTGTTGGTTTTTTCAAGGGACAAGGCAACGATTGTGGGTGATGATGTGCTTCTCTTGAAGTTTGCTAGAGGTTTAGCATAGCTCAACAAGGTGTTTCTATTCAACTTTTTGAGATACAATCACTTTTTGCATCAAGGTATTTAGTCATTTGTCATGGCTGAAAGCAATGATATATTTCATATGTTGGTTGTTGAGGATAACTTGGATGATACTAATTACCCATTGTGTGCATATATGATGCATCATATATTGGTAGAAAAAGTTTTGTGGAATATTGTGCATGTGTTGAAAGACGTCCTACTACACTTGCAAATACAATTATTGAAGGTGATGTAGATGGCAATGAAGATGATGATCTACTCATTGCACTATGATACTCAATCTCCTCATTGCGCTATGATTCCTATTGCACCAACTACAAAGCATCTTTGTTGGGATGCTAGAAATGCTCAGGCACATGCATTGATAGCTTTGTTTGTGAAATGTGCAATTATCCCTCACAATCATTCCTAAAAGACAAAAAAGGATGATTGGATACACTTACAACTTTATACTAGGCAAGAAATGAGGCTCGTGGTGCTTAACTTTGAAAATAGTTGGGAGTGAGCATATAAACGAAGGAGATTCTATGGATAGTTTTTTGATAATGATCAAAGATTTGAAAAAAGCAGTTGATTTTTGCTAATGAAGCCTTGCCAAATAGGTCATTTGTGCAGACTCTTCTTAATAGTATTCTAGGTTCATATTATAGTTTTGCTTCTACTCTTTGATTGATGATGAAAGGAAATCCAAATGCTGTAATATTTAAGTTTGCTAATCTTGTTCAAAATGAATAATGGACATTTAATACTATTTGTAGCTATAAACCATGTTATCATGGGTGATGTATGTCTGTAGTAGACTCAGATGTTTGGTACTTTGATAGTGGATCAACTAAACATATTACCTCATAGTGCAGTTTCCTCACTTCACTTGAGCATGCCCCTATAGGGAAAACTATGACATGTTTAACCACTCCTCTTTTCTTGTAATGGAAGTTGGTAAGACCATGATGACTACTACTGATGGTAGTTCTTTCACATTTCTAGTTGCTTTATATGTGCCAAGGATCAAGAAAAATCTCTTCACTTTTAACTTTAGCAAAGATTGGTTTGTTTGTCAAATTTGTTGATGATAGATGTACAATTCATGATATCGATGTTATTATTGCTTATGGAATTTTATATCATGGCCTATGAAAGCTCATAGATTATGTGAAATTTGTGCCTGATTAAACATGTGTAGTTCAAGATTCTCAGGCTATCTATGATGCAAAGATTTAGCATGCACACTTTAGTCATCTGAATTTTTCTACTTTGCTTTACATGTAGAAATCTGAAATGGTGTTCTCTATGTCCAAACCTGGGGAACCTTGTAAACATCTCTGTGCAAGCTATATTTTGGGAAAAGTCTAGTGTTCATCATTCCAAAAGATGGTTCAATTTGAGCTGCTCATAAATGGAAACTTGTTCATAGTAATGTTTGTGGTCCTATGCTAACACCTTCATTTGGGAACTATCTATACCTCGTGACTTTTATTGATGATTCCTCTAGACATGCATGGGTATATCCATTGAACACAAAGTCCAAAGTGTTTATGTGTTTAAAAAATTCATGGTTATGGTTAAAAATATGTCAGCATGTAAATTGGGCACCCTCTATTCTGATAGAGGGGAGGAATACATGTCTTTTGATTTTAATGCATTTTTGACTAGGTGTCGGATAAAACATTAGTGCGCAATGCCATATAAACCCCAAAATAATGGATTTTCTAAAAGAAAGAGCATGTCTCTCATGGAAATGGTGAGGCATATGGTCAAAAAGTTAGGCTTTACAACATAGCTTATGGCTTGAGACAATTATGTGTGGAACATATGTACTTCCCACTAGATCACTACGATGGATCACTCCATGTGAGGCTTGGGATAGTTGCGAACCATATGTTGCTCATCTGTGTATCTTTGCTTGTTCCGCATGTGTTAGTTCCTAAACAACAATACGAGAAATTGGATGATAAAGTAGTGAAATGTAAATTTGTTGGGTACAGTTCTGAAAGCAAAGGCTATTGTCTGTATCATCCATATACTATATGCATTTTGGTTAGCCATGATGTTGCTTTTTTGGAAGATGCAAGACATAAGGTTAGCTCTAAAGATGTGTATGACACTTTGCTTCCTCAGTTTATAGGTGAACAATCAAGTGTTGGTCCAATTGTGGCGATTTCTCAACCTTTACATATTTCAAATAATGATGGATATCATTCCATTTTTTATGCAAATTTACATGATGGACTTGTTGATGAGAGGGCTGACATAGAGCAGGCCAAAACTATACCTAAATGGTTTGTGTATAATTGAGAGATAGCAAATTTGATGCATCATTGACATATTGTACGCCGTTAGGCTTTCATGGTGCTCTCTTTGCATCATATTGTTATGCAATGGGTGTGGCTAGTCTTTGTGATGAGAATGAACCTATTTTTTCTTTTGATGAAGCACAAAATAAAAAAAAAGTGGATGGCTATGCCATCAAATGATGATGCTATTATGAAGAATGGTACTTGGTCTTTATGTGATTTTCCTCCAAGCAAAAAGTCCATTAGCACTAAATGGATGTAGAAGTAGAAACATAAGCATGATGGAACAATTGACACGTATAAGATGAGGCTTGTTGCCAAAGCTTATGCTCAAGAGAGAGACATTGATTTTGACGAGACCTTTGCTCTCACATGCTGAATGACCACTTTTCTTAGGATTTGTGCACTCACAACTCATCATGGTTGGAATGTTCATAATTGGACATGAAAATTGCATTTCTGAGTTGTGACTTACATGAAGAAGGGTATGTATTTCAACCCCATGATTTTGTGTAGAAAGGGCACGAAAACAAAGTGTGAAGGTTGAAAAGGCATTATATGGTTTGATGCAAGCACCACATGCTTTTTATGAAAAGATACATACCTACTTGATTGCACATGGTTTTGAGAAGAGCCCAATTGAGAAAACCTTATATGTTGAGGGTGAAGATAATGTACTTCTGATAATTGTTGTATATGTTGATGATATGTTACTCAATTGTCCTAATGAGAAGCAAATTTCTGAATTTAAGGCTGATTTTCATGCCTCTTTTGGGATGTCAGATTTGGGGTATTGCATGACTAATTCGGCATTTAGTTTATGCAAGTTGATGGTGGAATAAAGTTGTGTCAAACTAAATATATTGACACATTATTTCAAGATCTTGGCTTTGAAGATTGCAAAAAGATTGCCATTCCCATGGAAATAGGTTTATGCTCGAGTCTTCATGATGCTAGAGTTGCATTTGATGTTGTTCTCTATTAGCATGTTGTTGGATGCTTGATTTACTTGTGGATTGTTGATATATTTAGATAGTGATGTTTAATACACTAGGACCATCGGGGCACGTTTTTCCCTCTTTAGGAGGTTTTTTTCCCCACTTGTATATAGACCTATTGCCGGAATAGGTCACTCATTTTGTACATTCTAATGGTAATTCATTCAGTATTGTGCATTGTGCCCCAAGCTTCTCCTTCTTCCTTACGCTTTTTGCGTGATTCCACCGACGTCTAACTCCAACAATTGGTATTAGAGATGGTCATTGCTTCATCTAGGGCATCATCGACAACCCTTCGGTCCCAGTCTCAGAATCACACAAAATTCGGTGAGCATACTCAGAATGATTAGGAGATGAAAACGGATTTGCTCTATTGTACTGAAATCGCAATATGAGATTGTTTCGGCCTTCGAATGCACTATCATGGTGTTTGTGCAGGCTATTTTGTCTTTTTGTGCCAAAAATAAATATAGTTTTCCGTTCGCTAGTGTAGGCCTCTCAAAGTCTCCTACGGGTTTAGTAGAGCTCGTCAGGGTAGTTCTATTCAACTTTTTTAGATACAATCATTTTTTTGCATCAAGGTATTTTAGTCAGTGGCCATGGCTGAAAGGAGTGATGTATTTTGAATGTTGGCTGTTGAAGATAAGTTGGATGGTCAAAATTACCCATTATGGGCTTATATGATGCATCATGTATTGGTTGCAAAAGGACTGTGGAATATTGTGCATGGTGTTGAAAAATGTCCTATTACACCTACAAATACAGGTACTCAAGTTGATGCATGTGGCATCAAAGATGGTGATATTCTGCAAATTCCTATTCGTGTTGTGGTTCCTATTGCACCTATTGTAGAGAAAATGTGTTGGGATGGCAAAGATGCTCAGGCACATGCATTGATAGCCTTGTCTATCAAACGTACTATTATTCCTCATATTTGCTCTTGCAAAGCAGCCAAGGATGCTTGGGAAACACTTACCACATTGTATTAGCCGAGGAATTAGGCTCGTGTTGCTTACCTCCGAAAACAGTTGGAGAGTGAGCATATGAATGAAGGTGATTCTATGGATAGTTTTCTGACAAAGATCAAGGATTTGAAGGAACAATTGATTTTTGTTGATCAATTCCTTCCTAAGAGTTTACTTGTTCAGACTCTTTTGAATGGTCTTCCTGACTCATATTAGAGTTTTGCTTCTACTCTTTGTTTGATGATGAAAGGTAATCCAAATGCCTTAACATTTGAAGAGCAAGTTTCTATTCTATTGCAAGAAGATCAGTCGAGGTAGAATAGGTCTATTATGCGTGTTACAGATCAAGCTTTCGTGGCTAGTCAGAAGGGTAAAGGTAAATGGAGCTCAGATACTAGTAAGCAAGTATTTGTAAATGCTACCACATTGGAACAAGGAAGAAAAAGATGAGAAGAAATAAAAAAACTAGAAATTGTTTTGTAGATACTATAAAGGAAATGATCATGTCATTAAGAGCTATCCAAAACCCCCTGCTAAAGAGGCAAAGAAGAAAGAGGTGAGAATGGTTGTTGTAGAGGCCTCTATACCAAAAAGAGAGTCTGCTAATCTTGTGCAAAATGAAGAATGGGCATTTACTACTATTTGTAGTTTGACCCATCTTCTCATGAGCAGTGTATGTCTGCAATAGACTTAGATGTTTGGTACTTTGATAGTGGACCAACCAAACATATTACATCGCACTGCAATTTCTTCACTTCACTTGAGCCTTCCCCTATAGGGGATTCTGTCACATGTGCCAACAACTCCTCTTATCTTGTGATGGGAGTTGGTAAGATCATTCTGACTACTGTTGATGGTAGTTCTTTTACATTGTCACATGCTTTATTTTTGCCAAGGATCAAGAAAAATTTGTTATCAGTCTCTACATTAGCCAAGATTGGCTTGGTTGTGAAATTTTTTGATGACAAATGTACAATTCATGATCTGTCAAATGGAAATGTGATTATTGCTTCTAGCATTTTATGTTGTGGGATGTATAAGCTCATAGAGTATGAAAAATTTGTGAATGATTCAGCATGTGCAGTACATGATTCTCAGGCTATGTCAGATGCAAAGCTTTGGCATGCATGCTTTGGTCATGTGAATTTTGCTAGATTGCTATGCCTGTAGAAATTTGAAATGGTGTCCTCTTTGCCCAAACATGAGGCACCCGGTAAACATGCTTGTGAAGGTTGTATTTTTGGAAAAATGTAGCATTCTTCATTCCCAAAAGATGGTTCTATTTGGGCTACTAAGAAATTGTAGCTTGTTAATAGTGATGTCTATGGTCCTATGCAGACACCCTCTTTTGGAAACTATCTTTACTTCGTGACTTTCATCGATGATTTTTCCAGGCATGCATGGGTATATCCATTGAAAGCAAAGTCCAAAGTGTTTATCTACTTCAAACAATTTTTGGTTTTGGTTGAAAATCTATCAGCATGTAAAATGGGCACCCTTTGTTCTAATCGAGGGGGGAATATATGTCTTCTGACTTTAATGCATTTTTGGCTCAATGTGGGATAAAACATCAGTGTACAGTTCCATATACACCTCAATAGAATGGACTTGCTGAATGGAAGAACAAGTCATTCATGGATATGGTGAGGTGTATGGTCAAGATTCAGGCCTTACCACATAGTTTCTAGCTTGAGGCTATCATGTGTGGAACATATGTACTTAACAGGTGTCCCACTAAACCATTGTAGTTGTAGAGGAGGTACTGGGGTATCTACTTTTAACAAGAACATGCGGCAACACTCCAGTACAACTACTCAAGGAGGTTCTCCTTAGAGAAATATACCCTTTACACTTCTGTGAGTAGGTAGATATCAATGATTGCACAGAGTTGTGAATACTCAGGAAAGTATTAATAACAAAATGACAATAATGGAAGACCATCCACTCCTTAGTTTGAATCAGATGATTACAACATAGGCAAAGGAGATGCTCAAAAGTTCATGCTCTGGGCTAACATGCCACTCGAGAACTAAACAACATCAATACAAGGGATTCTTCTAATCCGTACAATGGCCACAACTAGATGCAGACTAGCACTCATCAATACAAAGTATGAAGACTTGCTCTAAGGGAAGGAGCACAAAAATACCACTGACTCACACGGAATGACAAAATCAAGCCACTCTCTTCATGCTATAGTGCTATTAGCCCTCCACTGGGAAGCCCACGCTCTGTATCCATACAACAGAGTGACTTCCTATAGTAGGCTTGAAGCCACAAAGGGCAAGGAGAGGACCTCTGTACTTACGTATGTAAATGTATGTATCTGAATGTATATGTCCCAAATGAACACAAATCCCCTGCTTTTATAGGCTCCAATAGGCCAAGAGGGCCTTGCACAATCCTCACGTCCACTGATCACGCGTCGGTTGATTGCCCAAGATTGGAGGGGTAGATCAAATATTCCACTTGATTTGAATTGGATCCTCAGAAATAGGCAGTCGTCATGAATGGTTGGCGGCAATAGTCATTTTTCCACTTTCACTTTTACCACTTACACCTTTACTGCCACTTTTGAATGCAAACTGAGATCCTCATTTTGTGCCCCCCGTGATGTTTGAATGATCCATGAGAAGCACATCCTTCACCTAATTTTTGAAGTAGCTTTTGATCCTTCATATTAAGTGGGTGGTGTGGGAGGTGAGTTGTGGGGAGTTGTGAGAGATTATGGGTTTGTGGAGGGTTGTGGAGGGGTGTGGACTTGTGTGGAGTTGTGTGGGGTTTGTGGGGTTTGTGGGGTTTGTGGGTTGGGTGGGAATAGGGGGTGAGTTATGGGGAGTTGTGGGGGTTTTTGGGGTGTGGTCAAATATTGATAGAAGATTTCAAAGTTATTATTGCACCATTGGAGTACTCGTCGAGAGCTTTCCAAGGATATATAACACTGTAGGGTTCGGTTAAGAAATGATCCTCCAAATATCCATCCAAAACTACCTGAGAGCCTTATGTAAGGTCGTGGAAAAATGTGGGATTTGTGGGGTTTGTGGGGGGGGGGGGGGGGGGTTTGTGGAGTGGTGGAGGGCTGTGGGGTGGTGGTGGTGTGGTGGAGGGCTGTGGGGTGGTGTGGATTGGTGGAGGGTTGTGGGGTGGTGGTGGTGTAGTGGAGGGTTGTGGGGTGGTGGTGGTGTGGTGGAGGGTTGTGGTGGTGGTGTGGAGTGGTGGAGGGTTGTGGGGTGGTGGTGGTGTGGAGTGGTGGAGGGCTGTGGGGTGGTGGTGGTGTGGAGGAGGGTTGTGGGGTGGTGGTGGTGTGGTGGAGGGCCGTGGGGTGGTGTGGAGTGGTGGAGGGCTGTGGGGTGGTGTGGAGTTGTGTGGGGGGTCGTGGAGTGGTGGAGGGTTGTGGGGTGGTGTGGAGTGGTGGAGGGCCGTGGGGTGGTGTGGAGTGGTGGAGGGTTGTGGGGTGGTGGTGGTGTGGAGTGGTGGAGGGCTGTGGGGTGGTGGTGGTGCGGAGTGGTGGAGAGCTGTGGGGTGGTGGTGGTGTGGTGGAGGGCGGTGGGGTAGTGGTGGTGTGGTGGAGTTGTGGGGTGGTGTGGAGTTGTGTGGGGGGTCGTGGATTGGTGGAGGGCTGTGGGGTGGTGTGGAGTGGTGGAGGGCTGTGGGGTCGTGTGGAGTGGTGGAGGGCTATGGGGTGGTGGTGTGGAGTGGTGGAGGGTTGTGGGGCAGTGGTGGTGTGGAGTGGTGGAGGGCTGTGGGGTGGTGGTGGTGGTGTGGAGTGGTGGAGGGTTGTGGGGTGGTGGTGGTGTGTAGTGGTGGAGGGCTGTGGGGTGGTGGTGGTGTGGAGTGGTGGAGGGCTGTGGGGTGGTGGTGGTGTGGAGTGGTGGAGGGCTGTGGGGTGGTGTGGAGTGGTGGAGGGTTGTGGGGCTAGAGGGGGTGGAGGTGATGGTGGGGGCCGTGGAGGTGGTGGGGGAAAAGAGGAGGGCTAGTGGATCTGGACGGGATTGAGGTGATGGTGGGGGCCGCGGAGGTGGTGGCGGAAAAAAGGAGGGGACGGTAGGATTGGAGGGGGTCGGGGTGGTGGTGGTGTGGAGTGGTGGAGGGCTGTGGGGTGGTGGTGGTGTGGTGGAGGGCTGTGGGGTGGTGGTGATGTGGTGGAGGGCTGTGGTGGTGGTGGTGTGGAGTGGTGGAGGACTGTGGGGTGGTGGTGGTGTGGAGTGGTGGAGGGCTATGGGGTGGTGGTGGTGTGGAGTGGTGGAGGGCTTGTGGGGTGGTGGGGAGTCGTGGAGGGCTGTCGCGTGGTGGTGTTGTGGAGTGGTGGAGGGCTATGGGGTGGTGGTGGTAGTGTGGAGTGGTGGAGGGTTGTGGGGTGTTGGTGGTGTGGAGTGGTGGAGGGCTCTGGGGTTGTGGTGGTGTGGAGTGGTGGAGGGTTGTGGGGCTGGAGGGGGTGGAGGTGATGGTGGGGGCCGCGGAGGTGGTGGGGGAAAAGAGGAGGGTGGTGGAGCTGGAGGGGGTGGAGGTGATGGTGGGGGCCGCGGAGGTGGTGGCGGAAAAAGGAGGGGACGGTAGGATTGGAGGGGGTCGGGGTGATGGTGTGGAGTGGTGGAGGGTTGTGGCGTGGTGGTGGTGTGGTGGAGGGCTGTGGGGTGGTGGTGTGGTGGAGGGCTGTGGTGGTGGTGGTGTGGAGTGGTGGAGGTTTGTGGGGTGGTTGTGGTGTGGAGTGGTGGAGGGCTGTGTCGGTGGTGGTGGTGTGGAGTGGTGGAGGGCTTGTGGGGTGGTGGGGAGTGGTGGAGGGCCGTGGGGTGAGTGGTGGAGGGCTTGTGGGGTGGTGGTGGTGGTGAGTGGTGGAGGGCTGTGGAGTGGTGGTGGTGTGGAGTGGTGGAGGGCTGTGGGGCGGTGGTGGTGTGGAGTGGTGGAGGGTTGTGGGGTGGTGGTGGTGTGGAGTGGTGGAGGGGTGTGGGGTGGTGTGCAGTGGGGGAGGGCTGTTGGAGGGTTGTGGGGTGGTGGTGGTGTGGAGTGGTGGAGGGTTGTGGGGTGGTGGTGGTGTGGAGTGGTGGAGGGCTGTGGGGTGGTGTGGAGTGGTGGAGGGCTGTTGGAGCTGGAGGGGGTCGAGGTGATGGTGGGGGCCGCGGGGGTGGTGGGGAAAAAAGAAGGGGACAGTGGGGTTGAAGGGGGTCGGGGTGAAAGTGTGGGCTGTAGGGGTGGTGGGGGAAAAGAGGAGGGCTGGTGGAGTTGGAGGGGGTCAAGGTGATCGTGGGGGCCGTGAGGGTGGTGGGGGAAAAGAGGAGGGGACAGTGGGGTTGGAGGGGGTCGAGGTGACGGTGGAGGCCACGAGGGTGGTGGGGGAAAAGAGGAGGGGACAGTGGGGTTGGAGGGGGTCCGGGAAGAGAGAGAGAGAGGGAAATTCCGTGATACATTAGTCTATCACTCCATATAAATCTTGGAATGGTCGCAAGCCATCTCTTGCTCATCTACATGTTTTTGGTAGTCTGGCATATGCATTAGTGCTTGAACAACATCAAAAGAAATTGGATGATAAAGCAATAAAATGTATTTTTGTTGGGTATAGTTTTGAAAGCAAAAGCTATCGTCTGTATCATCCACATACTAAACACCTTTTGGTTTGTTGTGATGTTGTTTTTGTGGAAGATGCTATATAGCCTTTACTTTCATGTACAAAGGAGACATCTATTAGCTCCAAAGACATGTATGATACTTTGCTGCCTCTTTTTACAAATGGATAGTCTAGTGTTGGTCCTAATGAGGCAACTTCTCAGCCTTTGTAGGTTTCATGCAATGATGTAGATCATTCCATTTTTTATGCAGATTTACATGATACACTTGTTGATGAGAGAGCTGATATTGAGGAGCCAAAAACTATGCCAAAATGGATGGTGTAGACTTTGCGTGATACCAAATTAGATGCATCTGTATCATATCATACTCGTTCAATCTCTCATAATGCCTCTTTTGCATCAGATTGCTATGCTATGGCTGCGTATACTCTCTGTGATGAGAATGAGGGTGTTTCATTTGATGAAGCACAAAATTCTGAAAATTGGATGACTGCTATGCAATTAGAATATGATGCTATCATGAAAAATGGTACCTGGTCTTTATGTGACTTGCCTCCTTACAAGATGGCCATTGGCACTAAGTGGGTATAGAATCTGAAGTGTAAGCCTGATGGAATAGTTGATAGGTATAAGGCTAGGATTGTTTCAAAGGGTTATGCACAGGAAAGAGGCATTGATTTTGATGAGACCTCTGCACCTACATGCCGAATGACTACTGTTTGTAGCATCTATGCACTATCATCTCATCATGGTTGGAATGTACATCAGTTGGACATTAAAAATGCATTTATGAATGGTGACTTGCATGAAGAAGTGTATGTTTTTCAACCCCGTGGCTTTGTGCAAAAAGGGCATGAAAACTAGGTGTGCATGGTTAAAAAGGCTTTATATGGTTTGAAATAAGCACCAAGTGCTTGGTATGAAAAGATACATGCCTATCTAATTGCACATGGTTTTGAGAATAGTCCAATTGAGAGCACCTTATACGTTAAGCATGCAAACGATGTGCTTCTGATCATTATGGTCTATGTTGATGACATGCTACTCACTAGTGCTATTGATAAGTATATTGCTAATTTTTAAGACTGATTTGAATGCCTGATTTGAGATGTCAAATTTAGGGCACTTGCACCATTATTTGGGCATTTAGTTTATGCAAGTGGATGGTGGAATAGCTTTATGTCAAACAAAATATATTGACAGATTATTGCAGCATTTTGGCCTTGAGGACTGTAAACCTATTACCACTCCTATGGAGACAGGTTTACGATTGAGTCTTCATGATGTTGGCGATGCATGTGATGTTGTTCTCTATCAGCAAGCTATTGGATGCTTGATTTACTTATGCATCACTTGGCTAGATATTCAATTTTTTGTCTCATAGATGAGTAGGTTTATGCATTGCCCAGCTGTCAAGCATTGGCAGGTGGTTAAGTGCATCTTTTACTACTTGAGTGGTACCCGACTACTTGGATTGTTGTATCCCAAGGGGGGATCACTACCACCAGGTTTGCATGCTTTTTCTCACAAATACTGGGCTAGTTGCTATGACACTCGTGTGTCCACTAGTGGCTTTTGCTTCATGCTTGGTAACTCATCCATATCTTTGTTGAGCAAGAAGCAACCTATTGTGGCCACTTCTAGCTATGAGGCTGAGTATAGGGAAGCTTTCAAAGCAACTATTGAGTGTGTGTGGATGAGATGCCTTATGGTTGATCTAGGTGTTGGTCAGTCTTTTGCAACCACCATCTTCATTGACAATCAGAATGCATTAGCGGTTGCAAGGAACCTTGTGCTCCATGATCACACTAAGCACATTGAGGGGCATTATCGTTATGTCAGGGAGAGGTTCTCTGTTGGAGAGATGAACTTGGCATATGTGCCCACGTAGGAGGACATTGGAGACCTTTTCACGAAGGCTCTGCCTAGGGAGAAGTTTGAAGCTTTCCACAAAGCTTTGGATGTACTTCCTTTTGTGGATTGATTCCACATAGCTTGGCACTTCCTTATACATGAGTGTCAGCTCCTTGTTCACTGCATAACTCCTAGGGGGGATTTGTTGATATATTTAGATAGTGATGTGTGTGAACACACTAGGACTGAGCACTTTACTATGTAAAACTAAAAACTTTGTTTGATCAGTTACACAAGGTGAGATGACATTGGCCATGTATCGTAAGTGTTGTATCAGGGGATAGAGTAGAGATTTTGTTACTACAAGCAAATAGAGGTGACAAGGAGAGCATAAGGAGCATAAAATCACAGATAAATTTAAATTTGGACTTCAAAAAGTTTAAGTATCATGGTGGATCGAGTTTAGTGTCGCAATACCAAATTCACGTTGTCGTGGAGATTCTTTCTCCATGATGGCCTTGTCATGACTAGCTTTTTTTTCATATGGAAAAAGGGGACATGTTTAGAGGTGGCCACGAGGCTTTATTTTGCTGCTCCATTTTTTTTGCTTTCGGTTGGACAGGTGTGCAAGGAACTGCAGTCTAGGGATTCTCGGATTTTGGGGGACCTTTGGCTGCCATAAGGTTCTGCTAACGAGATGTTTGATAAGTACTAGCTTCATGATGGTCCGAAACAGATTGGGATACTTCACGAGCATAATAGGAAAAGAGTACTATAAAATGGGAAAACTCAAAGAATACTGTTAGTCAGAAGAGTTCAAAGGTTTCGACAACAGAAGACCTTTATAAGTAGTAGGTGGGAATGTTGAACACCTTCATCAAATGTGGAATGATCACAGAAGGAAAGGACTACGTGGAGGGGGGGAAATGCCCTCGTTTAATTCTTTTTCAGGAGAAGAAGGGAAAATGGTGGTTCACCGCCTCGAAGAGAGGAGAATAGGGAAAGAATTGGAAGGGAAGGTCCACCGTGGCATGTGTGAAACATATAGGGAGGGCAAGTCAAAAAGAGCTCTCTCTTAGGTTTCTGGAGTTGGGGCGGACAAACGTGGGAAAAACAGGGTTTTTTGGTGGCTTGAGTTTTGGACTTTGTTTCTGTACGCTCTGTCTCGTTTCTATACAGAGGGAAATATGCACTAAAGAGAGGAAGGAGCAGCGGACTTTGTTTGTTGTACGCTCTGCTTCGTTTCTGTACAGAGGGAAAGAAGTTCTTTGTCTTGCGGGAGAAGAGAGGAAGAAGTTTTGAGGAGGAGATCGCTGTCGATTGGGAGAGAGGGAGAGGAGTCACTCTGCGCCCGAATGGAGAAAAAGATGGCACTGAAGCACTGAGCTTTAGAGGACAGTACATTCAGAGAGGAGAAGGCAATACTATGGATATCAGCGAAAGAAAATCAACAGAAATTTTCTGTGGGAAACCTTCTTGCTGAGGCACTGAGCTGAAGAAGGAAGAAGCATGCGATGTCGGTGGCTGCGGATTGGAATTGAGACATCATTGTTGTAATTCGTTTGTGAATAAGCGCACATATGGACTTAGAGCAGGTATGATGAATAAATTCAAACAATATTAATGTCTATTGTACGTACCAGCATGTTATGTGAGTTTGTAATTTCCATGACTATTTGGAGGTCACTAACATCTATGAATGGTTAATACGCAATGTCTTGAAAGAAATGATTTGCAATTAAGCTAGCGGTCATGAGCTATGTCCTCGGGTTTTCGTACCCTGACAATACTCCTGTCACTTTTCTCCAATTCAAAGCAAAAAAATGTCGATGTTATTAATCACTGTTGTTCCTTCTTGATATTCTCTTTGTGCAATCCTGACTTTTAACCCATTTGACTAGAATCTGGACTGTGTGTTCGTCGAGAGACTAAGGAGCATGCGATGTAAGTAATCTTATAGTAACAATGATTTTTTTTTTCTTGTTGTTGTTATGCTGAACGACATTCAACCTAACACTCAAGAGACCTTCATTTGTGTTTGTGTCTTATATGATTGCAAAAAATCTTTGGTTTCATTCACAGTTTTTAGTTGTTGAGACGAGTGTACAAACTAGAATTCCTTAGTGAATGTTTGTGTATTTTCTGGAGACGTTCGAACCTTAGGGACTATACTCTGTGCTTCATACGTAGATTCTGTCTGATTTGATTTGCTTAAATCAATCAATATCCATAATTAGACGATGACATGAGTAGTTGAATTTAACCTAATACTGCGATGAGTAGTTGAATTTAACCTAATACTGCTTCAGATCAAAATCATTTTTGATAATACCCAATGCGCTAAATGTTAGAATGGATAATTATGATCGTACAGACACCCTTTTTTTGATATGGAATGGTCTAAATCGGTTGTGCAAAGAACATTAACTTATGTTTTACCAGGATAGGCAGACTGTGACTTTTACTGCTCAAAATTTCATGGAAGCGAATGATAAAAATTTAGCTAACCCAGGTTTAAGTATTGCTTGTTTAGTGTTTCTTCGAATAAAGATGTACATACCAATGATGTAGACACATAACGAAAAATCTTGTTTCATACTTCTCGGATATAGAAACTTTCTCCTTTTGTTTTAAGTCAAAACTATGCTCCAAATATTGCACATTTAGTGAGTCCTCTTCCCCGCATGATACTGGAGTCTCCAAATGATCCGTTCATAAATAGTCTTTCGTGTACAAACTGATTGTCTTTTCTTTGTTTGAACATTTTCAATAAATAAATCGCTTAATGCTTGTAGATGCAGAGGAATCAACTAATGCAATAGCCTCTGTATTTTTCCTGTTCTACTAATTTTTCGTTAATGAATGAGTTACTGTTCTCCATATAAAAAAGTAAAGTGCCAGCCAACGTCATATCTTTTCTTGTATAAAGTTTAATCCTATTCTTTGTGTGTCTGAAAGAAACTGATTTTGCTTCCTTGAGTTCATTCAACGTTGATGGGGTTTTTATTCCTGCTATCAGGGCATCATTTGACAAGTTGAGACCCACACATGTTTAGCACCTGGCTTTACTCATTTTGCTTGATTTGGATGATCATATAATCGCATGTGTGCGGATTCAGTTGACAACTATGGAATGGTTGATTTATTGTAAATGGAGGTTTTTGTTTGAACAAGATATTGAAGAAACGTTTATGAAATGAGCAATGCTGAGACAATGGTCAGAGCTACTAGTCATTATTTGGTATGGCTTACATGTGTTCCGATTGAATTATCTTAAATGTTCGTATGTTAGATGATTGCCAAACATATTACAAAAACGTTACTTTCTACATTACTCAAATGTTACTTTCTACATTGGAATCGATTTGTTTGAAAGATGTGCGTTCATATGCCTTGACATAAAGAATGGTAAGTCAAATACAATTTTCGTCAATCCAATATAAACATTTCTTTTCATGTTAATCAATTCTGAAGAATCATAGTATAGTTTTGTGAAGGTTTTCCAGTTTCAAATTGATAAACATGATGAGTGATCAATGATGATAAATCGGTCTTGATGAGAGGAGATGGTTTTACAATTGTTTGAATAAAAATCTTTTGAGTATTTGGGTACCTGAGTGTTGGCTCCAAGCACCCGATGTGCGCCATAATTCTAGTAGTTTACTTGATCCACCAAGGTCACTTTCTTGGCACCCTGTGTGCATCCCTAAGCGCGCAAGAACCCGACCACATGCGTGAACCCGACGTGAAACACATAGGGGGATGGATTTTTACTTTGAGTGTACTTTGAGATTACTTTGAGCTTGAGCTTGAGATGAATTGAGTTGACCATTAGAGTGAGAGACTTTAGGATGAGAGTTTGAGAGCTTGAGTGTGAGTTTGCCTAGGACTTTGATTTTGACCGAGATTTGACCATGATGGAGGCCTTAGGCTTAGATCCAAGAACCCTAAGCACTTTACTTCAAGTGTGTGACTGAATCCCAGAGGATTGCCACAAATAGAGATGGAGTGATGAGAGCCCTAGAGGCAATCTCGAAAGAGTGTGGATTCTTCAATTGACGTGACATAACCAAGTTCTTGCAAATTTATGATACCAAAATGGACTTTTATGGAGTATCAGCTTCTATGAAGCTTAGTGAATTTGCAAGGATGGTAATGCACGGTATCAAACCTAGCATTTATGCTCTTCAAGAGCGATCCCACACATGGAGTGAATTTAAGAATCTGCTTAGAGAAGAGTATTACCTAGAGGACTTGGCCATGCCCACACGACATGATTTTAGAAAGTGGTTGGCTATTCCAAGTAAAGGCCTTGAGGTCACAGAGCTACTTCAAGAATTTGAAGAGCGATTTGGCCTATTGAGTGATAAGGATCAAGATGCTTTGGAACATGAGAAGGTAGAGCTCTTCATTAAGAGCGTGAACCCTGAAATGACCTTAGAGCTAGGTGACATGCTAGAAGACTTGAGTGAGCCTTTGGGATTGACTCAAGAATGGAGTAGCGTGCAAAAGGCTCTAGCAATGCTCTTGAGACGCAAGAGATGGAGGTCACATCAGTGAAAAATTCCAGTTCTCAATTATTAAATTGACACTCATCCAAGACCTAATAGATCTTCCAAGAAGATCCTAAGGTCTTTGGTTGTTAATGAACCTACGGCCAAGATGCATACTAGGGAGTCGAAGAAGTGTCATCTCATCTGTAGGAAGTGTAACCCAAAAGAGCATTCATACCATTTATACAGACACATCTAGTGACTCGAAAGGAGACTCAATCATGGACTCTGAAGAAATGCATAGCTCAGTGCCTTTGGCCAGGCTCATGTTTGTGGTAGAAGGTGAGTATAGGACATCCTTGCAATATGTTTCCACTAGTGTGCACAAACTACCTATCTACCTAGATAGCATCAATAGGTATGTAGTAATAATGAAGAATTCTATAGACTCAAAGATTGTGCCAAGACCGTCTGTAAAATATGAAGGAGGATTCTACATGGATAAACTAGGATACATATTAGCAGTGACTCATCACCAAGAGGGAATGAATGAGAGAGGAGAAGTCAAGGAACATTAAAATCTTGCTAGGCTAGATAATGGAGAAATGGTGGCCACTCCTAGAGGAAAGTTACTAATAACCAATGTGTGGAGAGGATACAAATCCCTCGAGATGATGACTTGACAGATGTTTATATGGTAAGTGGACTGGACAAATTGTTACAATCCACTTCATCCATATGGGGAGAAGGCATCAGCCTCACCATTGTCTATGATCGACAAGATCCAAAAGACTCCTCTAGAGTTACCTATATGGACGGGAATAAAAGGAGATAATCCCTTGTTAATGACCTTGACAAGTCTAGATTGAAATATTTAGGGTTTCCAGTGTTTCCTCCTAGAACTAGGTGACCACTTCTTAGAACTCTCTTAGGGCACAACAAAGTAATGAAAATCTAGCCTTATGGCAAACGATTCAACAAAGCGTGCCAAGAACCAATCTAAACCATTAGGTGAACCCAAGAAGTGGAAATGTGAATAGGCCACCCTTCCCAATGAGACCACCACAAAGTGGAGGACTAGGTATACAACATGTACATTTTTCCATACCTATAGTCCTCTGACCACCAGAGCCAGGTAGAAGACTAAGGCCTATTCAAGTAGAAAAATGCACAAAAAATCATTATGACGGTTCTAAAGAGCCATATGATCACATACTTGAATTCAAGCAGGTGCTACATGCAGAATAGGTGGATGATTTCTTTGTCCAATATGAATCCTTTGTCTCACCCTTATTGGAATAACATTGACTTGGTTCGAACCATTTGATCCCAACTAATTTGTATATATAGAGCATTCTTTTCAAGAATTCATTGGCGAATTCACCAAGAAGGGTATCAAACACAAATCTTCTTTTTTAATCCATAGTCTCAAATAGAATCCTAATGAATCCATAAAATCAGTAGACTGATGATTCAACAAATATGTAAGCAGATGCCCTTGATAGAGAGACCCTCTCAACAAAAGATGATATCTCTATTCTTAGATAGCTTGACCAATGGGACCTTAAGAACCTTAGTTTGCATGAAACAAATGCAGACATTAAGTGACTATCTAAGGGAATGCATAGACTTAGAAGATAACCTAGCAAACAACTTAAAAATCCCTTAGAAACCAACAATGTTTGAAGATATGCTCAGTAAAGCAACCTCCCAAACCAACAATGTGGAAGAACTTGCAGACTTAGTGGCTAAGACACTAGGTGTCCAAGGATAGAAAAACTACCAGAATCCTCTCTTGAGGGTACATATCCTATGAAGATGTATGCATTGCATGGGGACCATCCATCTCATACTTGTGCAAGAGGAGGACTAGTTCCCCCACAATTCCATCAATACAATAAGCAATAGGCCCAAGGACCTAGTTTACATTGTCGTATTGAACAAAAGTATACTAACCATGCATTGAAAATTGCCCCTTCAATAGACACCTGAGATCATTCTAGGAAGAGGTATGTACATTGAGAAACAAATGGAGAAAGAGGTAGGATCAATTCTAGTGGATACTATGCCAGAAGACCTCAATATATGTTGAAAGCCTATAAATCTTTAACTCTAGAAGAATTTCTACAACTTAAACCTCAACCGTGGAAAAAATTAGCTAAACACTTAAATTTGGAAGAAACAAACCAATCAATAAAGGAGAACAAAGTAAAAGAAAACACCTACAATTAATATTCCAATAAATAAAGTGGGAGAATTTAGTGAGGGTGATGAAGGGAATACATGCCTCCCAATCATATTCCAAGGATATATGGCCAAAGTCATTCTAGGCACAGGAGCTAGAGTAGGAATAGTCACCAAAGAGATATGGGAAAAATGGGGAAAAATAGCTCTACAACCAACTCAAATGAAATTACAATTGGCATATGGTCATGTCAAAAAGCCATTAGGAGCCCTCAAAAAGGTAATCCTAACTACTTGCGGAGTGGAGTTTGAACACACCTTAACTATCTATTAATTCGAAAAGGCAAGCAATCATGAAATGATCTTAGGATGACCGTTCATGAGATAGTTGAAAGTAGTACAAGATTGGGGACAAGATGCATTGTATCTGTTGGTGCATTTGGCAAGCCTAAGTGCTATGCTATTGCTTCACAACTATACATCCATTTGATCCTTCACGTATGTAGATCCCTCTTTTCTTTCTCTCTCGTTCAGCATGCGATTGGGAATGGGCAGATAGAATCCATAGTCAGTATTCATGAGACTGCCATACCCCACAAAAGAACGGTGATTGTGTTCATCCGGGGAAGTGAGTGTTGACAATCAGCAGTTTTGCCTCCCAAGCTGCATGCATCAAGGATAAATGATCAATTTGCGAAATGTGACCTTTCTCTATGAACATGGAAGATCATATGGATGATGCACCATACCTGGAGAGGTCTTCATCAGAATAATTATACATGGTTTCTCTCTCTCTCTCTCTCTCTCTCTCTCTCTCTCTCTCTCTCTCTCTCTCTCTCTCTCTCTCTCTCTCTCTCTCTCTCTCTCTCTCTCTCTCTCTCTCTCTCTCTCTCTCTCTCTCCTTCCCCGCCCACCCCGCAGCACTTCCCCACCTCACCCGCTGCCTCCCCCTCCACCTCACCCGCTGCCTCCCCCTCCTCCTCACCCGCTGCCTCCCCCTCCACCTCACCTGCCACCTCCCCCTCAACTCACCCGCTGCCTCCCCCTCACCTCACCCGCTCCCTCCCCCTCCACCTCACCCACTACCTCCCCCTCCACCTCACACGCTGCCTCCCCCTCCGCCTCACCCGCTACCTCCCCCTCATCTCACCCGCTGCCTCCCCCTCACCTCACCCGCTGCCTCCCCCTCCACCTCACCCGCCGCCTCCCCCTTCACCTCACCCGCCACCTCCCCCTCACCTCACCCGCTGCCTCCCCCTCCACCTCACCCGCTGCCCCCCCCTCCACCACACCCGCCGTCTCCCCCTCCACCTCCCCCTCACCTCACCCGCTGCCTCCCCCTCCACCTCACCCGTCACCTCCCCCCCACCTCACCCGCTGCCTCCCCCTCCACCTCACCCGCTGCCTCCCCCTCCACCTCACCCGGTGCCTCCACCTCCACCTCACCCGCTGCCTCCCCCTCCACCTCACCCGCTGGCTCCCCCTCCACCTCACCCGCCACCTCCCCCTCACCTCACCCGCTGCCTCCCCCACCTCACCCGCCGCCTCCCCCTCCACCTCACCCACTGCCTCCCCCTCCACCTCACCCGCTGGCTCCCCCTCCACCTCCCCCTCACCTCACCCGCTGCCTCCCCCTCCACCTCAGCCGTTGCCTCCCCCTCCACCTCACCCGCTCCCTCCCCCTCACCTCACCCGCCCCCTCCCCCTCCACCTCACCCGCCACCTCCCCCTGACCTCACCCACTGCCTCCCCCTCCACCCCCCAGCCACTTCCCCGGCAAGCCCCCTCACCCCCTGCCTCCTCTCCCGCACATCCCCGCCCCCTCACAAACTCACACACACGCACAACACACACGCACACACACCCTCACACACACCCACACACACACACACTCACACACACAGCATTATCAGTTAGAGCATGCGCTAGAAGGTGTCATAGTGGGTGGGACAATGGGGGAGGGGCAGTTGATGGGCTGGGATGAACATATCATGCTTATTAGTCACACTGTCAACTACTTTGGGGAAATGATCAAGGTCATTGGTAATACTGGAAGCAATTCAACTGGTGAGGCTATGCATGCTACTGAGCAGGGTTTCGCTGTAGGAATGCGTGCAGCTCTCCATATCAATCCATACTATGGCAAAACATCCCATGATGGTCTCCTCTTGCACTTCCAAAGTGGACAAGGCACGTCATTTGAATTGCCCGGGATTAAATCAGTGAGGAAATAACAAAACAACACAAAATGAGAATCTCTTATGGAAACTGTTAAAAGTGAAAGTGGATAAACAATTGTTGCCGCGGCCTATTTTTGTGGATCCAATTCAAATCAAGGGAATAATTGACCTACCCCTTCAATTTTGGGTAATTAATCGGCGCGTGATCAATGGACGTGAAGAATCGGCAAAGCCCTCTTGGCCTATTGGGGCCTATAAAAACAATGGATTTGTGCTCATTTGGGGTACAATTTTTGTTTTTGTAGAGATACATTGGTTCAGATACGCCTAAGTCCTCTCTTGCACTTTGTGGTTTCAAGCCTACTGTAGGAGCCACTCTGTAGTGTGGATACAGAGCGTGGGCTTCCCAGTGGAGGGCTAACGGCACTATAGTGTAAGAGAGTGGCTAGGATTTTTTTTTAGGACAAGGATATTGTAAGCTCTATTTTCTAGAAGAATTCTCCACCACTTGTACTGATCTGTGTTTGTCTGCATAGAGTGCCATGAAGCTCTGAGCATGAGTTTTTGAGCATTTCTTTGACCAATCTTGTAATCATCTTATTGAATCAAGAAGTGGATGGTCTTCTTTGGTCATTTGTTGTTGATGTTTTCTGGAGTATGTACGACTGTGTGCGATTATTTACCTCTGCCTGCTCACAGAAATGTTAAAGGGTATACTTCCCTAAAGAAAACCCCCCTTGAGTAGGCGACGTACTGGACGTATTTATTCTCTACTCTTGATAAAAGTGGACACCCCAGTACCTCCATACAGTTTGGCACGCACGATGGGACCTTTGCATTTCTGTGAGAGGTGTTTTGCCCTATTACATTTGCGAATAGGTACATGACCCATACACGAGCAGATAAGGAGTCTCTTCGTGTTCGGAGGAGCCTTAACAAGTTAGCCATAACCACGACTAGTGAGTCTACCTCCCCTCTGCCCTCCCTAAATTTATCTATTGATTTGGATGCGACACCATTCTCAAAAGAGAGGTATAGGAGAACCTTAGACTTCTCCTCAGATACGTCCGAAGAAACACCAGTACAAATGGAGGATCTCTCTCATTTACTCTCCAGATTAAACATCAAATTCCCCACCTTCAAGGGACAAGCTTATGAGGATGCTGATGAGCATGTGAGGAGATTCATCTCTTTATGCCGGGGACGAGGTCTGCAAAATAGAGAGGATGCAATGCTGGCACTCTTTCCATCCACATTGGAGGGTCTTGCAGATAAATGGTATAGTCAATATGCAGATGGCCATTTCAGTACATGGGAGGATCTGAAGGCGGCTTTCTCACAGACATTCCGACCAAGTGATTCCTCGGAAAGAGCTCTAGATCAGCTAGAGAACTTGAAGTTAAGATCAGGTGAATCCTTTCATGAACTTCACACTAGAACAAAAGCGCTTGTTGCACGTCTGCCACATGCTCCAGGTGACTTCTTGGTTAAAAAGTGGATAGAAAAGGCTTTGCCCAGGTCATCTCAGCAGAAGCTTCGCGAGTCTCTTAGATTCGATGCAACCCTCAATGATTTTGTTGCAGCGGCATCACGCATAGAAGAAGCAAGGCAACATTTTGAAGAAGATACACAAAGAAATTATGCTATAGACCTGGATCGTATTGGGCAACTGAGGAGGGAACTGGAAGCATTGAAAATGCAACAAAATCAACAAGAAGAGAAGGTCTTGCCACCACTGCGTTGCACTGATGATGAAGTAGCCCAACTTCGCCGGGAGTTAGAAGATTTGAGGACCACTCAGGATATAAGGAGGCAGATTTGGTGTACAATCTGCAACAGCAATGGACATTCCAATGCTAATTGTCCCAACAAGGTAAGCTGTCAATTTTGTGGGAAGGATGGGCATGAAGCTAGAGATTGTTACTACCTCAAGGGTACAGAGCAAAGAGGTAACCCTCAAACTTTGGATTCATACTATGCTAGTACTTCAAATACATCTAGTAGAGAGGAAAATCGGCCTGCAAAGCCTAGATATAATAGACCTTTGATGTGCTATTGTTGTGGTGAGTATGGCCACATGCAAAATAGGTGTTCTCTTCCAGAAGATGCACCTCCTTGTCAATATTGTCCAGAGGCAAAGGATCATTATACCAAAGATTGCCCAAGAGGTCGTCCTGCTCCAATCCACATGATTGCAGTCTCTCCACAAGAAGAAGGTATGACTACTCAATCTTATGCCGTTTCATCCTCTGCAATGCCCATGATGACTAGAGCTAGGCAAGCAGCAGCAATCCATAGGGAGGAACAACAAGGATTTCATAGGGAGGAACAACAAGGATTTCATGATAAAAAGGAAGAAAGGAAGTCTGGATGGAAGAACCAAGCAGAAATTGAAGGAGCTTATGATAAGATGGCTAGTTCTCTAAAGGGCCAACCAACAAGTCTGCAAGAAAACACTCAGGAGGTAAACATTGAACAGATCTTGAAAGGTATTCATCACAAGGTTAGTCTATATGAACTTATAAGGATGGATTCAAAAATAACAAGTGACTTACTGAAGATTATACACTCTGCTCACTTGGTCCAATCACCTAGTATAGATGGTTTCATGATTGATTTTCCCCCTGCACCCTTAGCAGATTACCAAAGCTCAAGACTATCTGTTTGTATAAAGGATGAAGCTCTCACAGGTGTGATCATAGATGGAGGCTCTGGTATCAATTTGATGCCAGATTTTACAATGAAGAAACTAAAATTGAACCCCACCAAGTTGGCACCATTCACGGTTACATTAGCAGATCAACATCGGGTTGCACCACTTGGCATTATTGAAAAGGTGTTGATGGTAGTACAGGGCTACCACTTTGTTCTAGATTTTGTTGTTATTGCACTTCCACAGGAGACTTCTTACCCTGTACTCCTGGGGAGACCTTGGTTGAGACAAGCAAAAGCTTTGCAAGATTTGGGGAAAAACAAACTATGGATTTCAACAAGCACCAATAGCCAACTGCAATTACATTTGGAAGAAGGATTCGACTCACGAAAAACCACTAGATATACTGTGGACACTCATGCAATGCCCTCTCTACCCCAAGAAGATGATACATTGTTAAATTGGATGATGGGAAGTGCAGAGTGTTGCACAGTGGAGATCAATGAAATTGAGGAAGAAGTTGCAGATAAGGTAATTACAGGAAAGGGCAATGAAGACCACAAGGTGTTGGAGAATGAGCAATTGCAGGAAAATACAAACTTTGAAGAGGCAACCCATATAAAAGTATCGGAGAGGGAAGATTATGAACCTAAGAGCAGAGAAGATCTTCCTTTCTCAGATATACCTCAAGGATGGATAGAAGAACATGTTGCAAAATATAGATTAAAATCCACTCCTGCATATAGTGGAGATGATTTCTCAAACAAGACCAGTCCCGAAACATTGGTTCAAGAATTAAATTTAGGGGATGAAGAGAACCCTCAAGTAGTTCACTTGGCATCCTGGTTGTGGCACTATCCTCCTTTACTACAGAAGGTAACTTCTTTGCTTTTTGCCTATAAAAGTGTCTTTGCATGGTCCTACAAAGATCTAACAGGGATACCAGAAGAGCTTGGGTTACATCGGATACCCTTAATTGAGGGAGCCGCGCCGGCAAGAAGTAGACCATATCAACTCAATCTGAAGTATGTAGAGGCGGTAAGAGCAGAGATTACAAAACTAGAAGAAGCAGGTATAATTGTGCCAGTAGAACATTCCAAGTGGCTTTCTTCTATGGTTATTGTACCCAAGAAAAATAGTAGAAAAATAAGAGTATGTGTTGATTTCCGTGATTTGAATAAAGTGACTGTTCAAGATGGATTTCCTCAGCCCTTCACAGAGCAACTACTTGAGGAAGTAGCTGGTCACACTTTGTATAGTTTCTTGGATGGGTTTAGTGGCTACAATCAGATAGTGATCCATCCTGATGATAGGGACAAAACAACCTTTGTTACTCCCTGGGGCACTTATGTCTATACTCGCATGGCTTTTGGTTTGAAGAATGCACCAGCTTCATTTAATAGAATGATGTATCTGATATTGGGCAAATGGTTAACAACATTTCTACGCATTTTCATGGATGACTTTTCAGTATTTTAAGGTACAGATAAAAGAGCAGCAGTTCAAGATTTCCATGACCATTTGGAAAATTTAAAAGAAATTTTTGAGCAATGTCTCAAAACAGGTTTGAAATTGAATCCTGATAAATGTCACTTTTTGGTCACCAAGGGTACTCTTCTTGGTCACATAGTATCTGCTGAAGGTATAAGTGTTGACCCTGCAAAGGTTACGGCTATTCTTTCCATGCCAATTCCACAAAGCCCAAAAGAAGTGCAAAGTTTCTTGGGCCATGCAGGATATCACAGAAGATTCATTCGGATGTATTCAGAAATTGCTAAGCCTTTGTCAAGGCTCACCAGTAAAAAGGTCCCTTTCTCATGGAGTGCTAAAGCTGACAAAGCATTTTGTGAACTAAAATTGAGGCTATGTACTGCTCCACTTTTAAGTGTTCCTAATTGGTCATTGGAATTTCATGTGCATAGAGATGCTAGTCTTCATGCTGTGGGTGTAGTTCTAGCTCAACCATCATCACATAAGGTGGATAAACCTATCTCCTACGCCAGCAGACTACTCAACCAAGCCGAAAGGAATTACAGTACAACGGAAAGGGAAGGTTTGGCTATTGTATTTGCACTTCAGAAGTTCCGACATTATCTCGTTGGTGTACATTTTATAGTTATATCTGATCATCAGCCCTTGAAGTATTTGATAAACAAGCCTAGAGTAGCTGGAAGGATTTGGAGATGGTTACTCTTATTTCAAGAATTTAATTTTGATATTCATATTAAGCCAGGAAAAGAGCACTACATGGCAGATCAAGTGTCCAGGACTGCAATCAGCGAAAAGGCAACAGGTATTAATGATGAAATGGTGGATAGCAATCTTTTCCTAGTAGCAATTCGGACTGGTTGGTATGATGAAATTCTTCATGTTCTCACTACTGAAAAGATCTCAGAACACTTGACACATGTAGAAAAAAGAAGATTGCTTTTGAAAACCAAAGCATATTCTCTTATAAATGGAAATTTATATAAATACTGTCAGGATGATATCTTGAGAAGGTGTGTCTATCTAGAGGAGGTAAATCTTCTGCTAGAGGCTGCACACAGTGAAGGACATCTAAAGGGGGAAGAATTGGCTCATAGAATCATCCACAAAGGTATACGGTGGCCTCATATTTTCAAGGATGCAATCAAGTTTGCTAAAGAATGCCATATCTGCCAGAGGTGTGCTCCTACGCCGACCAGGTTGAATTTCCAACCATTAGTCATATCCACAGGTTGGCTCCCATTTGAACGATGGGGTCTTGATTTCATAGGGCCAATTAGTCCAACTGGTCAAGCAGGGGGTAAAAAGTATATATTGATGGCCACATGTTACACCACTAAGTGGATAGAGGCTAAAGCTATTGTGGACTGCACGACTTTAACAGTAGCCAAGTTCTTGTTTAAACGTATTTTCTCAAGATTTGGTTGCCTGCTGGAAATTACTAGTGATAGGGGCACACATTTTTTAAATCAATTGCTCCAATTTATATTTGACAGGTACAAAATCTTCCATAAAAAATCTTGTGCCTACTATCCAAGGGCAAATGGCCAAGCAGAGAGTTCCAATAAGATTTTGATCGGATTGCTTCGCGAATTATCTTTCGATCATCAAAGCTCCTGGCCACAAGCATTGATTGGTGCAATTTTGGCTTTCAGAACCACAAAGAGGGGAACCATAGGCAAAACTCCATTTTGTTTAGTATATGGGAAAGAGGCATTAGCACCGTTCGAGTTCATCATCAGAAAGGAAATAGGAATCAAAACCATTGGAATTGAACCCCCCATTCAGAGATTGGTGGCATTAGAAGAATACAGAGAAGGGGCAATGCAGAAACTTCTGGTAACACAAGAAGAGCGCAAGAGATTGCATGACAGGTATCTGAGATCCAATGAAGTTCAAGAAGGGTCCATGGTTTTAGTGCATCAAATTCCACCAATTCAAACTAAATTGGCACCCAAATGGATAGGACCATATAAGGTTATCAAGGTATTGCCACATGGCGAAGTGCATCTGGAAGATCTCCAGGGTAAAACGATTCCCCTGGTCAACATCTCCAGGGTGAAGAAGTATCTAAACTAATTTAACTTGGAAGAATTTCAACAACTGTACATACCACGTGTCATTCGAGTGTTAGCACTATTTCACCATTTGAGTATTTGCAGTTATTCCGTCATTCAAGTATCTGCGGTTATTTCATTTCAATAAGAAGACTGCACCGGGACGGTGCAAAGACTTGATGTGGGGGTCTGTAGATCCCTCTTTTCTTTCTCTCTCGTTCAGCGTGCGATTGGGAATGGGCAGATAGAATCCATAGTCAGTATTCATGAGACTGCCATACCCCACAAAAGAAGGGTGATTGTGTTCATCCGGGGAAGTGAGTGTTGACAATCGGCAGTTTTGCCTCCCAAGCTGCATGCATCAAGGATAAATGATCAATTTGCAAAATGTGACCTTTCTCTATGAACATGGAAGATCATATGGATGATGCACCATACCTGGACAGGTCTTCATCAGAATAATTCTACATGGTCTCTCTCTCTCTCTCTCTCTCTCTCTCTCTCTCTCTCTCTCTCTCTCTCTCTCTCTCTCTCTCCTTCCCCGCCCACCCCGCAGCACTTTCCCACCTCACCTGCTGCCTCCCCCTCGACCTCACCCGCTGCCTCCCCCTCCACCTCACCTGCTGCCTCCCCCTCCACCTCACCCGCCACCTCCCCCTCACCTCTCCTGCCGCCTCCCCCTCACCTCACCCGCTGCCTCCCCCTCCACCTCACCCGCTGCCTCCCCCTCCACCTCACTCACTGCCTCCCCCTCCGCCTCACCGGCTACCTCCCCCTCACCTCACCCGCTGCCTCCCCCTCACCTCACCCGCTGCCTTCCCCTCCACCTCACCGCCGCCTCCCCCTCCACCTCACCCCCCACCTCCCCCTCACCTCACCTGCTGCCTCCCCCTCCACCTCACCCGCTGCCTCCCCCTCCATCTCACTCGCCGCCTCCCCCCTCCACCTCACCCGCCACCTCCCCCTCACCTCACCCGCTGCCTCCCCCTCCACCTCACCCGCCACCTCCCCCCCACCTCACCCGCTGCCTCCCCCTCCACCTCACCCGCTGCCTCCCCCTCCATCTCACCCGCTGCCTCCCCCTCCACCTCACCCGCTGCCTCCCCCTCCACCTCACCCGTTGCCTCCCCCTCCACCTCACCCGCCACCTCCCCCTCACCTCACCCACTGCCTCCCCCACCTCACCCGCTGCCTCCCCCTCCACCTCACCCGTTGCCTCCCCCTCCACCTCACCCGCTGCCTCCCCCTCCACCTCACCCGCCACCTCCCCCTCACCTCACCCGCTGCCTCCCCCTCCACCTCACCCGCTGCCTCCCCCTCCACCTCACCCACTCCCTCCCCCTCACGTCACCCGCCCCCTCCCCCTCCACCTCACCCGCCACCTCCCCCTCACCTCACCGGCTGCCTCCCCCTCCACCCCCCCGCCACTTCCCCCGCAAGCCCCCTCACCCCCCGCCTCCTCTCCCGCACATCCCCGCCCCCTCACACACTCACACACACGCACAACACACACACACACACACCCTCACACACACCCACACACACACACGCACTCACACACACAACATTATCAGTTAGAGCATGGGGTAGAAGGTGTCATAGTGGGTGGGACAACGGGGGAGGGGCAGTTGATGGGCTGGGATGAACATATCATGCTTATTAGTCACACTGTCAACTACTTTGGGGAAATGATCAAGGTCATTGGTAATACTGGAAGCAATTCAACTAGTGAGGCTATGCATGCTACTGAGCAGGGTTTCGCTGTAGGAATGCGTGCAGCTCTCCATATCAATCCATACTATGGCAAAACATCCCATGATGGTCTCCTCTTGCACTTCCAAAGTGGACAAGGCACTTCATTTGAATTGCCCGGGATTAAATCAGTGAGGAAATAACAAAACAACACAAAATGAGAATCTCGGATGGAAACTGTTAAAAGTGAAAGTGGATAAACAATTGTTGTCGCGGCCTATTTTTGTGGATCCAATTCAAATCAAGGGAATAATTGACCTACCCCTTCAATTTTGGGTAATTAATCGGCACGTGATCAATGGACGTGAAGAATCGGCAAAGACCTCTTGGCCTATTGGGGCCTATAAAAACAATGGATTTGTGCTCATTTGCGGTACAATTTTTTTCTTAGAGATACATTGGTTCAGATACGCATAAGTCCTCTCTTGCACTTTGTGGCTTCAAGCCTACTGTAGGAGCCACTCTGTAGTGTGGATACAGAGTGTGGGCTTCCCAGTGGAGGGCTAACGGCACTATAGTGTAAGAGAGTGGCTAGGATTTTTTTTTAGGACAAGGATATTGTAAGCTCTATTTTCTAGAAGAATTCTCCACCGCTTGTATTGATCTGTGTTTGTCTGCATAGAGTGCCATGAAGCTCTGAGCATGAGTTTTTGAGCATTTCTTTGACCAATCTTGTAATCATCTTAATGAATCAAGAAGTGGATGGTCTTCTTTGGTCATTTGTTGTTGATGTTTTCTGGAGTATGTACGACTCTGTGCGATTATTTACCTCTGCCTGCTCACAGAAATGTTAAAGGGTGTACTTCCCTAAAGAGAACCCCCCTTGAGTAGGCGACGTACTGGACATATTTATTCTCTACTCTTGATAAAAGTGGACACCCCAGTACCTCCTCTACAACGTAACACCAAAATCGACACTCTGATGTCCTAGTTTCCAATTGTCAATTTAGACTCAAGCTTTTCTGCAATAGAGAAATTGGGAAAATATTTATATGAAATACTATACTATATCAAGGGAGGTGATAAAAATGATGAGCATTGTTAACCTCTATTCCTTCATCTGACCTTGTCTAGTGAAAACCAGTGTACACATGATAGGTTGTCAGGGTTCTTGGGATGGTAGAATCCTGTAAATAGAACTGCTCCTATTTTCCAACTTCTTCTAGTAAGGTAATACATTAAACTATGACATAGAATCATGATACAGAGTTCGTTAAAACTTAACACGATAGATTCATTAATTCTCACATAGTGCACAAAAGGCAACTTTGACAAACAACAACACACTCATATTAAATCTTCGGACAAATTTCAACTTAATATGACGACGTAATGAGTGCACCACATGATAACACAATAATGTAGAAGAAATGGGGTCCTCTATGCCACACGATAGAGAACAGTGAGGTCCTTCTGGTGTCTGGCTTCATGGCCTTACATTGACATCGTAGTTATTGGTGCGAATGATTCCATGCCTATATACTTGGAGAATTAGCACTCACTTCATATAGTCATTTAAAGTCACATATGAATATTCCCTTGTAAAAAGCATTTACTTTTATCCTTGTAAAAATGCATATCTTAATAGAACTTACTCTCACATGGAGTTAGGAGGAATCAATGAATTTTTTGGTAGATGATTGATGAGAAAGCAAGTCCTAAAGTTTAGGATTCACTTTATGCTAAGAGTTTGAATTTGATTTCAAAAAATGGCTCCAAATCTAGCTATAAATGATAGATCAACATCTCGAGTAGAGTGAGCCCGATTTGAAGATCATTTTTAGAGGGATTTTATGTGATTAGTGAGGACATTAAATAGCTACTCTAGCTGCACATTGTCTAGTTATACATTGCCAATGTCATTGTAATTCTATGGGATTGAATACATATACATTGATCATATCTCTACTTCACATCTTTGTCATGCATCACTCAGAAGAGTTCATTTTATCTGCTTCGGAGTAGTTGATCATTTTTAGTGATTTAAATTTGTATGGATTCAGTGTATTATCTACTTTGTTATTCCCAATTTTCATGTTCGTTGCCTTACTCAATCCCGAGTTATGTACCAAATATTGCTCATTGGTCTCCATACTCTAGAAACCGAAAAATGTCTGGATGGTCATTTGATTTGTTAAGCATAATTCTCATAGTAAACTTGGTTATTTTTAGTGAAATAACTTGTGACGGGTAGCTTCCTAAGTCAATTAGGTATTCCCTAAAGGAATTTGATCAATGATTAGTAGGCTCAGAGCATTGTTCATTTTGCTAAGCAGGTGTAGAGACCAAAATGGCAAGTTGTAGCTCATAGTTGAATCTCCTACTCATCTATTTTAATCCAGTGATTAGAGGATCATATTTCAAAGCACCTAGGTGATTATTTGTGGTTCTTGGGAAGTTGAAGAGGTCTTCTTTATACTCCTCAACTTTTTCTTGGCTGGTTTGAAGCATGGATTTGTAGCACCACTTCATCTCTAGAATCTATCCACCATCTCCTCATACAATGGTATCAGAGCAATAATAAGGTAAAATGCAACATGGATTTCTATCATTCATTAGAAAATTAGATGGGGGAAGTTATTCTGCATGGTTCCTAAGGATGAAGGCTTACCTCGAAGGAAGAAGATTGTATGGATACATCTCTAGAGATAAAGAAATGCAATTATTCAGAAGCAAGCATCAACCTGCAAGAGAAGAGCAAGAAAGATTAGTTGCATGGTGTGCAAAGGATGCTCTAGCCAGGTCTTACATACTTAACTCAATATCTGATTTCTTATAACCTCATATTAGGAATTGCAAGGCCTCCCAAGAGACTTGGGAAGTTTTTTCTTCATACCTCTCATCAAATACAATAGCTAGGAAGAACCAACTTTGGATGGAATTCACAACCTTGAAGAAGCAACCAAAGCAAAGTGTAGCTAACTATGTGACCAAGATGAAGGATGTAGCAGATCAACTTGGGAGCATTGGAGAAGAATTAGAAGAGGATCAAATAGTAAGGCAGATCATAAATGGCATCAAGGTTGATGAGAAATGGGAGTCCTTCACCATAGCAATGGACGTGTATATGGACATGCAAATACCTAACCTCAATACATTGATTGGAAATCTCTTCAGACATGAGACAAAGCTCAACAAGAATGGAGATACTTCTAGGGTAAATCAATCTTCACCCTTAAAATAGATAAAAGTAAGAATTAAGATAAAGGCAAAGGTAAGAGGAATGAAGAGGATGCAAGTACCTCTCAACTCAACTTCATAGGTAGAGGAAGAGGTACTAGAGGAAGGGGCAGAAGAGGAAAGCAAGGCATCAGGAGATCCTACAACTCTTCACCTTGCAACATTTGTGGTTTGACTAATCATACCACAGATGAGTGCTTTAGGAACACCAAGAATCAAAGAGGAAGAGGCTTCCATAGAGGAGTGTGTTGACAATCAATAGATAGGTTCCATAATGGAGGGAACAATTATCATCAAAGCTACAACCAAGGCTACAACAATAACTATCAAGGAGGCTTCAAAGGACGAAAAGATTACAACAACTACACAAAAGACCAAGAGGATTTTGTATTGATCATGAACATGACATCCAAGCAAGGTAAAGATGATGAGCATCTATTCTATATTGATTCTAGCTCTAATCATGTAGTAGGCAATGTAGCATTGCTATCTAATCTTGAAGATCCTTAAGGGAAGCATGCAGTCCAAACAGGTGATGACACTAGGCACTCTATTAAGAAGATTGGAAATATTGAAGGATCTGATGGTAACATGAACCTCTTAAGTAGGGTATTATATGTACCAACCATAAAAGAAACCTAATTAGTGTGAGACAGAACGTTGAGAAGGGCTTACATGTTAGATTCACAAGGCATGGTGCACATGTGGAGGACCCTCAACAAGGTTTCATTAGGATTGCAAAAGGTGAGAAATCTGGCAGACTCTCTACATTTGAAGTTGAAGATACCACAAATATTGCTCTCTTCAATCACAAAGATCAAACCCTATCTGAATTGGAGATATTGCATAAGAGACTAGATCATATAGATAAAAGTGTTGGAAAGATGGATGGGTCCTCCAGAAGATTGAGTAGGTGCTGCTAATCCTGCTTTGCACCAGCCCTCAGTGACTCCAGATATGATTAGTAGACACCCTTAGCTCCCAAATAATACGAAGAGATCATATATGTACTTTTCAAATGATGTGTGTAGTGATCAAATCAAAACAGACTACTTGATACTTCACAAATCCAAGAAAACTTGTTATTTTGGTATTGACACCTGCTCAGAGTTATGCTCAGTATGACCAGTACACTTACAATTGGCAAAATTCCTTCTAGAGGTATTTTATTAGCGTAGTAAGCTACCATTTGCAAGTGGAATGAGATAAAATGATAAACTATACTCAGAGAAATCTCTTTAGCAAAATTATGGACATCCCCGACTTTTTAGGAAATATGCACACAAATACCAGTGAGCACTTCGACCATGATTTCTCGAAATTGGCTGAACCAAGTTGCTTCAAACTTTGTATGCTTGTATTATGCTTTGAGCTGGATCTACCAAGCTTTGAATCACTTGCTTTGGTGGAGTAGGCACTGAGATATGCCTCTTTGAAGTTGACAGACTTGAAGTGGTACACTCAGAGAACACAGAAGTGATAGATGTAAATATATGTATTAATTCACATTGATCTACATTGCCATTGGCATGATAGACATTGCCAAATGGTACTCAGAGGTGTAGGCTATGGAGTAGAGCTCACACACTCAAGGATAGATGAAATTAGCCTCGGGAGGATGGACAATTGTACTGCGACTTTTCTAGATACATCTTATATATGAAGTGAGCAAGAAGTTGAATTCAAATTTGAATTCTTGGCTCCCTTCAATCTAGCATATAAAAGTAAGGAGATATTCCCTCAATCACAAGTTCTAGTTTCCACGAATCTATCAAGTAGGTGTATGTGAAGAGATGGATAGGTATGTGCTTGAAGATGAAGAGGTGTTGCAAAATCCTTGATATACACCAGCCAAATGAACTCCAGAAGTATATGGTGGGCCCTTTTATCTTGCCAATGGATGTATTAGACACCCTATGTACCTTGGAATATCACTCTCAAAAAGATAGATCAAAACAGATAAGTTGGAGTTAGCTCAGAGGTGAAAACTTGCTATTCTTGGTTCATACACCTGTCCAGTGTTTTACATAATTCTCTGAGCACATCAGCAATTAGCTTAATTCCTCTTGAGGAAGTCTAGGTAACTTAAAGAGCTAACTTTCAAGATTGATCTCATCAAAAATAATGAACCACACACTGAGAATGAGTTTTAACAACTGATGACATCATCCCGATTTTCACGGGCTGCTAGAGAAATAGACCAGTGAGCAGAAAAAGCAACATAACTCAAAATGTAGAAATCCAATGATTATGAAAATTTGTATGGTTATACTAGACAGTAAGCTAAATCCAACAAGCTTTACATCACAGAGAAACACCTCTTACAAGATGAGTGAAAAAGTCGGGTACCTGACAGAGAAGTGAAGATGAACAGAACCTGTTGACTTCAAATGAACATAACTGAAGATTGCAACATCCAAATGACATGAAAATTTGTGAGCATATAGTAGACTTATGGAGCTAACTTTACCAAGTCAAAGCACTGAAAATGATGCACCAAGCTCAGAGAAAACATCTCTGCAAGCTGACTGAGAAAACTGAGAGTAATGGCATTGAGTAGTACACTTCACAAGAACATGGAAAGATGAACTCAAATAATCATGAAAATGAAAGTATATTGCTTGTACAATACAATGACTTACTGATACATATGTGTGCCTTGTAATCACACCTTGATATGGCATAAAGCTCAGCTCTTGGAGGTCTTCACATAGGTCTCTCTAACCACGACTAAAACTGCCATCTATTTATAGTTGAGTTTGGGAGGCTAACTTCCCTCAATCACTCTCCAATCAATCAATGATTGATTTGATTCTCTACCTGCCACAAATAACGAATTCGTGGCTCCTCTTTCCCTTTTTGATCATGTGGACTCAACCACTTAAGATTCTCTTACTTTTACATTAAGTAAACTCTTCAAAAAATTACAAGAGGTAGTTCACAAGTGAACTTTACATAGTCTTCTTTTTAAAGATTCTTCTAAGACTTTATGGGACTCAAGCCAATACTTAGGCTTGTCATAGACTTGCTCCAACAGTGTATCCATAAGATTCCAAGTCATTTAGACTTTTACATGGGTAAAGTGATAATAAACTACAAGCATAAGTTCCTATGGTTCTTCTCACATGTTGAGTCTTCAAGAACAAATCCGAGCCAAGTGTGTGGGCTTGTAAATTACACCAACAGCTCCCCCTCAAGCCAAACACTTTGGCTTAAGTTTTCATCTTCAATCTTCAATCACATCCTGCAATCCAATCATGGATTTGAATCTGCATAATTTGTTTCCATCCAAAGCTTTAGTGAGTAAATCTGCACATTGCATATTAGTAGACACATAAGTCAGCTGAATGTCTTTGCTTAGCAAATTCTCTCTCACATAGTGGTAATAAACCTCTATGTGTTTTGTCCTAGCATGATATATTGGATTAGTTGCAAGGTGAAGAGAACTTGTGTTGTCTCCAAAGATAATTGGGGGCCTAGTGTATAGACCTAGCTCTGTATACAAAAGCTTTAACCAAATAGCTTCTTGAGTGGCATTAGCTAGCCCTCTATATTCTGCTTCAGTGGATGACAATGCCACTGTTGGTTGTTTCTTAGCTGACCAAGAAATAGGTTTATCACCTGCAAAAGATAAGTATCCTGATGTGCTCCTCCTATCATCCTTGCATCCTGCCCAATCTGCATCTGAATACACTTTAATGTCAATGTCTGATGTATAAGGAAAGTACAAACCATGGTTCTGAGTTCCCTTTAGATACTTCAAGATCTTCTTTGCAGCCTCAAGGTGAGGTATTCTTGGTTTGTGCATGAAATGACTTAGCACACTAACTCCATATGCTATGTCAATTCTAGTCAAGGTAGCATAATTCAAACTACCTACCATACTTTGATAGAGTGATATATATACCTGAATTAGTATAAACCAATTCAAGTCCTAGAAAGTATTTCAATAATCCAAGATCATTGATCTTGAACTCCTTCATCATCTGATTTTTGATGCTTCTGATTCCTTGGACATCATTACCTGTAATGATGATGTCATCAACATAAACACAGAGATAGATTACCTCTGAATTACTCTTTTTGATAAACAATGAAGTGTCTACCTTGATCATAGTAAACCCTTGGTCTTGGAGGTGTGTTGTCAGTCTATAATTCCATGCTCTAGGTGCCTGCTTCAATCCATATAAAGCCTTCTTCAATTTACAAACATGATTTACCTTCTTGGGATCTTCATAGCCAGGTGGTTGTGACATGTAGACTTCTTCAGATATCCATCCATTCAAGAAAGCATTCTTGACATCTAATTGTACATGTTCCAATTCTTGGATGCAGCTACACTCACCAATACTCTGATTGTTGGCATCTTAGCCACAGGAGAAAATGTCTCCTCATAATCAATGCCTTGGGTTTGTGCAAAACCCTTGGCTACCAACCTAGATTTGTACCTGTTGATTGTACCATGAGAGTTCCTCTTTAGTTTGTAGATCCATCTGGATCCTATCACCTTCATAGAGTCCTTCTTGGGTACCAAGTCCCAAGTGTCACTCTCCTTGAGAGCTTCTATTTTTTCATCCATAGCTCCTTTCCATTCTGATTTGGTGATTGCCTCTTCATATGAACCTGGTTCTTCACTTAACAAGTCCTTTGCAAGATAAATTGAATGCTTAGTTACAAGAGATGTATCATACCCATATCTCATAGGCTTCTTACTTTCTCTCTGAGATCTCCTCATTGCTTGAGTTGAAGATTCTGGTATATCCTCAAGCTTCTTCATCTTTAACTTGCCTTTGGACTTCCATGCCTTGAATTCTTCAAGATTCATTGTGTCATCATCTTCTGAACTTGAGTCTTCCTTCTGGATTGGTTCCTCCTTTGAGAGTTTTGGAAACTCCTCTTCCAAATCGTATGGTAGACTAACCTTCCTGCATTCATTCTCATACCATGAGTCATTCTCATCAAAGATGACATCTCTGCTTACCTTGAACCCTTTATTGGTTGGGTTGTAGAATCTGTACCCTTTTTTATTTAAGTCATAACCAATGAAAATACATTTTTCTGCTTTAGGGTCTAGCTTTCCCCTTACCTGTGAGGGAATATGCACATATGCTACACAACCAAAGATTTTGCAATGATCCAATGATGGTCTCTTACCATGCCAAGCTTCATAAGGTGTCATTCCATCAAGAGACTTTGATGGCAACCTGTTTATGAGATAGGTGGCAGTAGATACACTCTCTACCCAAAGATAATTTGGCAACTTCTTTTCATTAAGCATGGACCTGGCTGTTTCAACTATAAGTCTATTCCTTCTTTCAGCTACCCCATTTTGTTCAGGTGAGTACCTTGTGGTTATCTCCCTCTTGATGCCTCTTTCCTGCAAGAAGTCCTCAAACTCATTTGAGAAGTATTCACCTCCTCCATCTGACCTTAGCTTCTTCAAGTTCCTTCCTGTTTGATTTTCAACTAGTGCAAGATATCTTTTGAAACAATTAAACACTTCATCCTTGTGCTTCATAAAGTATAACACAGTCCATCTGCTATAATCATCAGTGAAAGACACATAGTACCTTGATCCTAAAATGGAGGGATCCTTGCTAGGTCCCCAAACATCTGTGTGCACCAAGTCTAGGTAGTCTTCATGCATAAAGCCTTTCCTTGTATAAGGTAACCTGTGAGACTTAACAAATTGACAAGCACCACACTTGTAAATCATGTGTTGCTTGGACACATTAGGTATCCCAAGCACACATTGATCTCTGCTCATTTGCTTCAAGGTCCTTTCACCTATGTGCCCTAATCTCTTGTGCCATATTTCTAATTCTGAAAGTGTTTGATCCTTGTAATTGTATAAAGCAATGTTTTTGGTGTCTTCTAGCTCAAAAGTAAATACTCTACCTGATCTTTCTCCCTTGGCTATCCTTTTGAATCCATGTCTTGGGTCCTCCATATATGCTCCATGTTGAGTGAATCTGACCTGCAAACCTTTCTCCACAATCTGACCAACACTCATTAAGTTTTTGGTAATGGTTGGTACATAAAGTACCCTGCTCAATAGGTTCTGGTTACCATCACAAGTTTTTACATTTCCAATCTTTACTACAGAATGCTTAGTATCATCACCTGTGTACTTGATGTTTGCCCTTCGGCTCCTCAAGATGAGAGAGTAGTGCCACATTGTCAGCTACATGATTAGAACACCCTGAATCAATATAAAACAAATGATCATCATTGATACCTGACTTGGAAGTCATATTCATGATCAATAGGGAGTCATCTTGCTCCTCTGTGTAGTTGTTATAGTCTTTCCTATTTCTGAATCCTCCTTGGTAGTTACCATTATGGTTATTGTTGTAATTGTAGTTATTGTTGTAGCCATTGTAGCCTTGGTGTTGGTTGAACCTTCCTCTACCTTGAGAGTATCCACCTCTTTGATAGCCTCTTCCTCTCTGATTTTTGTAGTTCTTGTAGCACTCATCTGTGGTGTGATTAGACAATCCACAAATATTGCATGGTGATGAATTGTAGGGTCTCCCCCTACCTTGCTTACCTCCTCTGCCCCTGCCTCTTGAAGATCTACCTCTCCCTGCATAGTTGGCATGGGAGGTAGACCCTTCATCCTCTTGCTTTTTACCTTTACCTTTGTCTTTAACCTTTTTTTCAGTATATAGGGCAGAAGAAGTGTTACCTTTAGATGTATCTCCAACCTTTGTGAACTTTGCTTCATGTGTGAATAGTTGGCCCATCAGAGTTGTGAGATCTGGGGTATGTATGTCCATGTAGAGATCCAATGCAGTGGTGAAGCTTTCCCACTTATCATCTGCCTTTAATCCATTGGTTACTTGCCTTACTATTTGTTCCTCTTCAATCTCCTCTCCTATTCTTGCTAATTGGTCTGCCACATCCTTGATCTTGGTCACAAATTCTGAGACTGATTGCTTTGGTTGCTTCCTAAGGGTTGTGAATTCAATCCACAATTGATTCTTCCTGGCCCTTGTATTAGATGAAAAATATGATGACAAGGTTTCCCAAGTTTCTTGGGAAGTCTTACAATTCCTAATGTGAAGTAAAAGGAAATCAGATATAGAGTTAACAAGATAAGACCTTGCCAATGCATCTTTTCACACCATGTATTAAGCCTTTCTTGTTCTTCCTTGGTGGGTAGACCCCTTGCTTTGAATGAGGGCAATTCCTCATCTCCTGAGATGAATCCAAATAGACTTCTTCCTTGTAGATAGGTCTTCATCCTCAGAGACCAAGCTTGATAATTGTTCCTGTCCAATTTTTCAATGAATGAAGGAAAACCATCTCCCATGTTACCTTGTTTGCTCTGATACCACTGTTGGAAAGATGGATGGATCCTCCAGAAGATTGAGTAGGTGCTGCTAATCCTGCTTTGCACCAGCCCTTAGTGACTCCAGATATGATTAGTAGACACCCTTAGCTCCCAAATGATAGCAAGAGATCATATATGTACTTTGCAAATGATGTGTGTAGTGATCAAATCAAAACAGACTACTTGATACTTCACAAATCCAAGAAAACTTGCTATTTTGGTATTGACACCTACTCAGAGTTATGCTCAGTATGACCAGTACACTTACAATTGGAAAAATTCCTTCTAGAGGTATTTTATTAGCTTTGTAAGCTACCATTTGCAAGTGGAATGAGATAAAATGATAAACTATACTCAGAGAAATCTCTTTAGCAAAATTATGGACATCCCCGACTTTTTAGGAAATATGCACACAAATACCAGTGAGCACTTTGACCGCGATTTCTCAGAATTGGCTAAACCAAGTTGCTTCAAACTTTGTATGCTTGTAGTATGCTTTGAGCTGGATCTACCACGCTTTGAATCACTTGCTTTGGTGGAGTAGGCACTGAGATATGCCTCTTTGAAGTTGACAGACTTGAAGTGGTACACTCAGAGAACACAGAAGTGATAGATGTAAATATATGTATTAATTCACATGGATGTACATTGCCATTGGCATGATAGACATTGCCAAATGGTACTCAGAGGTGTAGGCTATGGAGTAGAGCTCACACACTCAAGGATAGATGAAATTAGCCTCGGGAGGATGGACAGTTGTATCGCGACTTTTCTAGATACATCTTATATATGAAGTGAGCAAGAAGTTGAATTCAAATTTGAATTCTTGGCTCCCTTCAATCTAGCATCTAAAAGTAAGGAGATATTCCCTCAATCACAAGTTCTAGTTTCCACGAATCTATCAAGTAGGTGTATCCATAAGATTCCAAGTCATTTAGACTTTTACATGGGTAAAGTGATAATAAATTACAAGCATAAGTTCCTATGGTTCTTCTCACATGTTGAGTCTTCAAGAACAAATCCGAGCCAAGTGTGTGGGCTTGTAAATTACACCAACAGAAAGGACACTAAAGCAAATATGCACACGTCAGAGTGTTCTTCTCATATCAAATGTGTCCAAGCAACACATGATTTTATAAATGTGGAGCATGCCAATTTGGCAAATCACACAAGCAACCATTGAACAGAAAGGTTTACATGTATGAAGATTACTTGGAGCTTGTGCACATAGATGTGTGGGGTCCTAGTAGAGAGCCATCAATCTGAGGGTCAAGGTATTATGTTTCATTCATAGATTACTATAGTAGATGGACAATTCTTTACTTTATGAAGCATAAAGATGAAGTCTTCACTTGTTTCAAGAAGTATTTGGCATTGTCTCAGAATCAAATAGGCAGAAGCTTGAATAGGCAAAGATCTTATTGAGATGATGAGTATTTCTCACATGAATTTTACTCCTTCTTATAGGATAGAGGCATAGACTGAGAGATTACAACAAGATGCACTCTTGAACACAATTGAGTGGGAGAGAGAAGAGATAGACTAATAGTAGAGGCTACAAGATCAATGTTGAATGAAAAGAAACTTCCAAATTAGTTATGGAGAAAGGTTGTATTCACAGCCACATACTTAAATAATAGGCTTCGACCCAAGTCTCTAGACGGAATGACATTGTATGAGGCATGGAATGGCAGGAGACCTTCCCTAGACCATTGTAGAATCTTTGGATGCATTCCTTATGCATATATACCCTCACAGATTAGAGGAAAGCTTGATCCAAAAGCTGAAGGATGTATATTCATTGGCTATAACCGAAATTAGAAAGGATATAGGTTGTTTAATCCCATTAACAAATGATTTATAGTAAGTAGAGATGTAGTGTTTGATGAAAAAAAACTCTCGGTTTGAAGATGATTGTAGGAAAATAAAGCTACCCTATGACTTGGAAAGTGATTTTCCAACACTGACTCAAGAGGAACCACAAATATCACAAGATGAAGAATAGATTGACTTCAAAGCTTGGAAGTCCAAGGGCAAGACAAAATTTAAACAATTGGAAGACATTCGAGAGTCATCCAAATGTGGCTAAGATGCCAATAATCAAAGTCTTAGTAAGTATTGTTGCTTCAAAGAATTGGAACTTGGATCTCTTAGATATTTAAAATGCATTCCTTGATGGATGGATCTCTTAAGAAGTCTACATGGATCAACCACCAGGATATGAAGACAAGGACAAACTAGATTATGTATGCAAATTAAGGAAAGAATGTTTATGGTTTAAAACAAGCTACTAGGGCTTGGAACCATAGACTAGTCACAGCTAGCAAAGTAGGTACTGCTTTGTTCATAAAGAAGACTAACTTAGAAGTTATTTAGTATGTGTTTATGTGGATGACATTATCATTATAGCACTACAACATATGAGGGGCATACCGACGCTACC
>CM035423.1:82190840-82218340 GCA_020310875.1 Ceratopteris richardii | reverse complement strand
AAGAAAAATAACTTGTAGGAAGAAGATTCAAAAGAAATGTTTAATAAGTGGACTTATTGCTTGTCGATTATGAAAACAAAAACGATGACCATTCAATAAGGTATTCAATACAAATACCGAATTGTTGAGCCTCCATGAGGGAGCCATCTATTGAAGAAATGTATAGATGAAATGTGAGACATGTTCTATAACTTCAAAAGATTTAAAAATATATTTTAGAAGACACGTGCAAATATATCTCGATTTTCATGTGAGATTGAGTGGGGGAGTTTTCTTCAAGTGATTTTTCAAAGTTTATCTATGAGCGTTGCATAAAACGTGAAATAGATAGTTAGGACAATTGAATGTGCATAGATTTTTGTAGGAAATATGAGAATTTACATAATATCTTGTTGTAGAAAATATAAGAATTTACATAATAAACAAATATAGGATTTTGCATAATAACATAATTTTGTAGCTTGTCGTAGTGTGGAATCGCACCTACTAGACAATGATGTGGTTGGAATCTATAGCTTTTACACCTCTAAATACTTTCTTGTGTGTAAATACACATAACTAGATAATTAAGGCACACAAATATGTATTTCTTGTTTATCTATAAGAGAAAACGTTTGTATATGTTAAATTGATAGCCTTAAAGATATAAGGCTCTCTAAACATTCTATATTTGATGATTTTTGCGTTCATATGTAACAAAGATTTGTTCTAGATGGATTTAAATGGGAGCAACAATGCATGGATTATATAAAGGGGAGAAACAATGCATGGCAACAATAAAAGAAGAGAATTATTAAACTTGAGGATAAAGCCAATTCAAGTGGATCATGCATATACATGCATTCGATAAATGATAACCTCGAGATTCTAGGTGTTAAAACATTTAGAGCTAGAAGAGTTTCATCACCTAATGCATTCAAAGATTGGAAATTTTCCTCATTCAAAGATTTTCCTCATATACAATACAACGTTATTTACTTACAGATTTTCTCCTTGTCCTCCAATGTCGAAACATCAAATCCTAACACTCTTTTATTTATTGTAAACATAGAACTCTAGAAATATTTTTTTTCCTCTAAATATGGATAATTGAAAATGCCACTGTTAAGAGTACTTTGAAAGACACTAGAATCTCCCTATATTTACGAGGCTATTAAGTAATATGGATGAACCTCGATTAAATAAATTTGTAAGAAATGCATAATCTGTTGCGTCGAAGAGAAGAGAAGTTGGACGATATCGAAGAGAAGTTGGACGAGTGAAGGAAGTATTGCACTTTCTTGCCGTAGTAGTGGTAAAAATGATTACCGAGAGTGGAATTAAAGAGAAAATGAAGTTTGAAAGTAGCAATTCATGAATATATGCGAAAGGTAGTAGCATAAAATTTCAAGTGTTCTTTCGGCAACACATCTTCTCTAATAGAAAACTCATGTTCATGTGGAAGTTTGAGTGCATTCTTCGTATGTGAAGAAATCTGAGTGATTTCATGTTACTGTGAAAGTTAATTAACAGTTACAGTTTTCTCAGTAAATGTTTTCCGGTACATCTACAAGATAGATATCGCAACATAGTGTAAAGTTTTTCATAAGAGATAGCTGATCTTGAAGCCAGTAGTCTCAACTATAAGTTAATCAAAAGACTTCTGTGAAACGGGACAAGTACACACAGTACTGTGTCTGAAAGTAAAGACATCTAGAACTCGTAAAGTTTTTTCTTAAACTTCAAAAGAGTTTATTTACTAAAGGAAACTCAGGTATTACTTCCTTGCTTTACACTAGAACAAAAGCACTTGTTGCACGCCTTCCACATGCTCCAAGTGATTTCTTGGTTAAAAAATGGATAGAAAAAGCTCTGCTCAGGTCATCACAGCAGAAGCTACGTGAGTCTCTTAGATTGGATGCAACCCTCAATGATTTTGTTGCAGTAGCATCACGCATTGAAGAAGCTAGGCAACATTTTCAAGGGGATACACAATCGAATTATGCTGCAGAACTAGACCCTATTGGGCAACTGCGGAAGGAACTGGAGGCATTGAGAATGCAACAAAATCAACAAGAAGAGAAGGCCTTGCCACCACTGCGTCGCACGGATGATGAAGTAGCCCACCTTCACCATGAGTTAGAAGATTTGCGGACCACTCAGGATATAAGAAGGCAGATTTGGTATACAATATGTAACAACAATGGACATTCCAATGCTAATTGCCCTTACAAGGTAAGCTGTCAATTTTGTGGAAAGGATGGTCATGAAGCTAGAGACTGTTACTACCTCAAGGGTACACAACAACGAGGTAACCCTCAAGCTTTGGGTTCATATTATGCTAGTACTTCAAATGCACCTAATAGAGAGGAAAATTGTATGACAAAGCTTAGATATAATAGACCATTGATGTGTTATCGCTGTGGTGAGTATGGCCATATGCAAAATAAGTGTTCCCTTCCAGAAGACGCACCTCCTTGTCAACATTGTCCAGAGGCCAAGGATCACTATACCAAAGACTGCCCAAGAAGCCGTCCTGCTCCAATCCACATGATTGCAGTCTCTCCACAAGAAGAAGGTATGACCACTCAATCTTATGTTGTTTCATCCTCTGCAATGCTCATGATGACTAGAGCGAGATAAGCAGCAGCAATCCGTAGAGAAGAACAACAAGGATTCCAATATAAAGAGGAGGAAAAGAAGTCTGGGTGCAAGGGCCAAGCAGAAATTGAAGGAGCTTATGAAAGGATGGCTACTTCTCTAAGGGACCGACCAACAAGTCCGCAAGAAGACACTCATGAGGTAAACATCGAACAGATCTTGAAAGGCATTCATCACAAGGTTAGTCTGTACGAACTTATAAGGATGGATTCAAAAATAAGAAGTGACTTATTGAAGATTATACACTCTGCTCACTTGATCCAATCACCCATTATAGATGGTTTCATGGTTGATTTTCCCCCTGCACCCTTGACAGACTACCAAAGCTCAAGATTATCTGTTTGTATAAAGGATGAAGCTCTCACATGTGTGATCATAGCTGGAGGCTCTAGAATCAATTTGATGCCAGAATTCACAATGAAGAAACTAAATTTGAACCCCACTAAGATGGCACCATTCACAGTTACACTAGCATATCAACATCGGGTTGCGCCTCTTGGCATTATTGAAAAGGTACTGATGATAGTACAGGGTTGCCACTTTGTTCTAGACTTTGTTGTTATTGCACTTCAAGAGGAGACTTCTTACCCTTTACTCCTGGGGAGACCTTGGCTGAGGCAAGCAAAAGCTTTGCAAGATTGGGGGAAAACAAACTATGGATTTCAACTAGCACCGATAGCCAACTGCAGCTACATTTGGAAGAAGGATTTGACTCAGGGAAAACTACTAGGTATACTGTGGACACGCAGGTAATGCCCTCTCTACCCCAAGAAGAAGACACATTATTAAATTGGATGATGGAAAGTGCAGTGTTGCACGGTGGAAATCAATGAAATAGAGGAAGAAGTTGCAGAGGAAGGAGTTACAAGAAAAGACCATGAAGTTCACAAGGAGTTGGAGAATGAGAGTTTGCAGGAGAATACAAACTTTGAAGAGGCAAAAAATATAGAAGTACCCGGGATGGAAGGTTATGAGCCTGAGTGCAGAGAAGATCTTTCTTTTTCAGATATACCTCAAGGATGGACGAGAGAACATATTGCAGAATATAAGCTAAAGTCCACTCCCGCATACAGTGGAGATGATTTCTCAAACAAGACTAGTCCTGAAACACTGGTTCAAGAAGTAAATCTAGGGGATGAAGAGAACCCTCAAGTAGTCCACTTGGCCTCTTGGTTATGGCATTATCCTCCTTTGCTACTAAAGGTAACTTCTTTACTTTTTGCTTACAAAAATGTCTTCGCATGGTCCTACAAAGATCTAACAGGGATACCAGAGGAGCTTGGAATACATCAGATACCCTTAGTTGAGAGAGCCACGCCTGCAAGAAGTAGGACATATCGACTCAATCCGAAATATGCAGAGGCGGTGTCGTCGAGATTTTCTCTCCTCTCACTTGTGAAGGCCTACAAAAAACATATTTGGTGAAGGTAGCCGGAATTCCTCGAGAAGTCTAGGATGCATCAAGGATGTCAAAGGAAGCTTACATACAAAGTTTCAAAGAAATCAAGAAAGTCCATGGTAGCGGTCAAAGCTGGTCAAAGTTGGCAAATTAGGGCAAAAATTTCATTGTCACCAAATTAGATGAAAATCCATATACTTGTAAAGATTGTCAAAGGCAGTCTATAGCCCAAATTTCAGCAGAAAATAGATTTTTTAGCACATTGATATGCTATGTTCATTTTGTAAAAATGTAATTTTTCTAGTTTGACCCTACAAATTCTTGTATAGAAATTTATGTTAGCCATATGGTTTGGCATGTATAAAGATCATATGAGGCTACATATTTGTACAAATTTTCAAGGCTATCAGAGCTTCCTAGAGACCTTAATGCCACCTTGCAAGCTTCCAAATGTAGTCAAACTTGTACAAGTTAGATTCAGATGGGAGTTTTTTCTGCATATTCCTGAAGGAGATTGTAGAGGTACTGGGGTATCCGCTTTTAACAAAAGTAGAGAGTGAAGATTAAACATGTCCAGTACATCACCTACTCAAGGGGGGTTCTCTTTAGGGAAGTATACCCTTTAACATTTCTGTGAGCAGGTAGATAACACGGATTGCACAGAGTAGTAACTACTTCAGAAAATATGGACAACCAATGACCAAGGAAGACCATACACTTCTTGATTCGAATCGATTACAAGGTTGGGCAGAGTGATGCTCAAAAGTGCAAGCTTAGGGCTGACAAGCCACCCTAAAAGTATTAACTTCAATACAACAGATCAGCATAAGGGCCATTGATATGCAGGCTAACTCAGAACAATACAAATGGTAGAATTTCTCAAGAGAATAGAGATTAATCAACACACTGACTCACAGAAAGGAAAATAAATCCAAGCTACTCTCTTACACTATAGTGCTCATAGCCCTCCACTGAGAAGCCTACCCCCTGTATCCACACTACAGAGTAGCTTCTACAATAGGCTTGAAACCACCAAGTGCAAGAGACACTTCTGCACGTATACACGTGTCAATGTAACTCTAAAAAAATGTACCAAAAAGTGTACCCCAAATAGCACAAATCCCTTGTTTTTATAGGTCCCAATAGGCCAATAGGGCCTTGCCGAATCTTTACGTCCAGTGATCACGTGCCGATGGAATGCCCAAAATTTGGAGGGGTAGGTCCATTATTCCACTTGATTTGATTAGATCCGCAAAAATAGGTAGTCGCCCTGAATGGTTGGTGGCAATTCCACTTTCACTTTTTACCTGCAACTTTTATCTTTTACCTGCCATCTGAGATTCTCATTTTGTGGTTTTGTTATTTCACAATGCCTTCCGAAAATTAGATGAATGACTGATCATATCCAACGAGGTTAATCCTTCCCTTGACTATCTGTGTATATAAGCCTCTGCTTTTTTTTGCTCATGTTCTCTTGCAAAAGTTCACCTATTCCGGACCTCTCCATGACTAGTCTCCGACCTTCTTTGCCTGCACCTTCACTTCATTCTTCGACACACATCATTTTCTGGACAATCTTCCTTGATGTGGCACTTGTGGGAGAAGATGGTGGGGTGAGGGGGGAGGCGCTTGTGGGAGGAGATGGTGGGTGTGGGAGAGGATGAGGGGGTGGCTCGAGGGGTAATTAGCGAGGGGGTGAGTGTGGTGCTAGATGGCGGGGGGCGCTTGTGGGAGGGGGAGGACGAGTGAGGGGTGAGGTGTTAGATGGCGGGGGGCGCTTGTGGGAGGGGGAGGAGGAGTGAGGGGTGAGGTGTTAGATGGCGGGGGGCGCTTGTGGGAGGGGGAGGAGGGGTGAGGGGTGAGGTGTTAGATGGCGGGGGGCGCTTGTGGGAGGGGGAGGAGGAGTGAGGGGTGTGGTGTTAGATGGCGGGGGGCGCTTGTGGGAGGGGGAGGAGGGGTGAGGGGTGAGGTGTTAGATGGCGGGGGGCGCTTGTGGGAGGGGGAGGAGGAGTGAGGGGTGAGGTGTTAGATGGCGGGGGGCGCTTGTGGGAGGGGGAGGAGGGGTGAGGGGTGAGGTGTTAGATGGCGGGGGGCGCTTGTGGGAGGGGGAGGAGGAGTGAGGGGTGTGGTGTTAGATGGCGGGGGGCGCTTATGGGAGGGGGAGGAGGGGTGAGGGGTGAGGTGTTAGATGGCGGGGGCCCTTGTGGGAGGGGGAGGAGGAGTGAGGGGTGAGGTGTTAGATGGCGGGGGGCGCTTGGGGGAGGGGGAGGAGGGGTGAGGGGTGAGGTGTTAGATGGCGGGGGGCGCTTGTGGGAGGGGGAGGAGGAGTGAGGGGTGTGGTGTTAGATGGCGGGGAGCGCTTGGGGGAGGGGGAGGAGGGGTGAGGGGTGAGGTGTTAGATGGCGGGGGCGCTTGTGGGAGGGGGAGGAGGAGTGAGGGTTTTGGTGTTAGATGGCGGGGGGGCGCTTGTGGGAGGGGGAGGAGGAGTGAGGGGTGAGGTGGAGGGGTGAGGGGGTGAGTGTGGTGTTAGATGGCGGGGGGCGCTTGTGGGAGGGGGAGGAGGAGTGAGGGGTGAGGTGGAGGGGTGAGGGGGTGAGTGTGGTGTTAGATGGCGGGGGGCGCTTGTGGAAGGGGGAGGAGGGATGAGGGGTGAGGTGTTAGATGGCGGGGGCCGCTTGTGGGAGGGGGAGGAGGGGTGAGGGGTGAGGTGTTAGATGGCGGGTAGCGCTTGTGGGAGGGGGAGGAGGAGTGAGGGGTGAGGTGGAGGGGTGAGGGGGTGAGTGTGGTGTTAGATGGCGGGGGGCGCTTGTGGGAGGGGGAGGAGGAGTGAGGGATGTGGGGGGCTCTTGCGGGAGGAGGTGGAGGGGTGAGGGTTGAGGGGGGGAATGGAGGGGGGAGAGAGGAAGAAAGATAGATAAAACAATTCACTAAGGTGGCAATAAAAGTGAAAGCAATAATTGAAAGCAACAACTGCCCGGAACACCATTATGTCCTTGAAATGGGATGGAACATTCCTTGAAGCTGTAGCCCGATGCAGCCCAAGGCATCTGAGAGCTCTCCTTTTAATCTCTTTTTCTTCTATCTTCTTCGTACTTCAAGCTCACAGTGCCAGTGGGTTCTGCCCACTGCTCACATGCCACAAAGAGAGAAAGGAAAAAGAGAAGGGGCACTACAGACCCCCTCATCAAGCTTTTGCACCGTCCCTGGTGCAATTTCTCCCCTTATTTTACTCATTTCAATGAGATCTAGTTATTCTGCAATTTCTGAAAAGAAACATTGTATGTACAAGGGGTGGAATGCTTCCATTTTGACCTAGTTCAGGTACTTCTTCACCCTGGAGATGTTGACTAGGGGAATCCTTATACCCTGGAGATCTTCCAAATGCACAGCGCCATGTGGCAATACCTTGATTATCTTATAAGGTCCTATCCATTTGGGTGCCAATTTAGTTGAAATTGTTTTAACCTGATGCACTAAAACCATAGACCCCTCTTGAACTTCATTGGATCTCAGATACCTATCATGCAACCTCTTGCGCTCTTCTTGTGTCACCAGAAGTTTCTGCATTGCCCCTTCTCTGTACTCTTCTAATGCCACCAATCTCTGAATGGGGGGTTGAATTCCAATGGTTTTGATTCCTATTTCTTTTCTGATGATAAACTCAAATGGTGCCAATGCCTCTTTCCCATAAACTAAGCGAAATGGAGTCTCGCCTGTGGTTCCCCTCTTCGTGGTTCTGTAAGCCCAAATTGCTCCGATCAGTGCTATCGGCCAAGAGCTTTGATGATCGAAAGATAATTTGCGAAGCAATCCAATCAAAATCTTATTGGAACTCTCTGCTTGGCCATTTGCCCTTGGGTAATAGGCACAAGACTTTTTATGGAAGATTTTGTACTTGTCAAATATAAACTGGAGCAATTGATTTACAAAATGTGTGCCCCTATCACTAGTAATTTCCAGTGGGCAACCAAATCTTGAGAAAATACGTTTATACACAAATTTAGCTACTGTTAAAGCCGTGCAGTCCACAGTAGCTTTAGCCTCTATCCATTTAGTGGCATAACATGTGGCATCAAAATATACTTTTTACCTCCTGGTTGACCAGTAGGGTTAATTGGCCCTATGAAATCAAGACCCCATCGTTCAAATGGAAGCCATCCGGTAGATATGACTAATGGTTGGAAATTCAATCTGGTTGGCGCGGGAGCACACCTCTGGCAAATGTGGCATTCTTTAGCAAACTTGATTGCATCCTTGAAAATATGAGGCCACCATAAACCTTTTTGGATGATTCTATGAGCCAGTTCTTCCCCCTTTAGATGTCCTTCATTGTGTGCAGCCTCTAGCAGAAGATTTACCTCCTCTGGATAGACACACCTTCTCAATATATCATCCTGACAGTATTTATATAAATTTCCATTTATAAGAGAATATGCTTTGGTTTTCAGGAGAAATCTTCTATTTTCTACAGGTGTCAAATGTTCTGGGATCTTTCCAGTAGTAAGAATATGGAGAATTTCATTATACCAACCAGTCCGAATTGCTACTAGAAAAAGATTGCTATCCACCAGTTCATCATTAATACCTGTTGCCTTTTCGCTCATTGCCGTCCTGGACACTTGATCTGCCATGTAGTGCTCTTTTCCTGGCTTAATATGAATATCAAAATTAAATTCTTGAAATAGGAGTAACCATCTCCAAATCCTTCCAGCTACTCTAGGCTTGTTTATCAAATACTTCAAGGGCTGATGATCAGAAATAACAATGAAATGTACACCAAGGAGATAATGTCGGAACTTTTGAAGAGCAAATACGATAGCCAAACCTTCTCTTTTCGTTGTACTATAATTTCTTTCAGCTTGGTTGAGTAGTCTGCTTGCATAAGAGATAGGTCTATCCACTTTGTGAGATGATGGTTGAGCTAGAACTGCACCAACAGCATGAAGACTAGCATCTGTATGCACATGAAATTCCAATGACCAATTAGGAACACTTAAAAGTGGAGCAGTACATAGCCTCAACTTTAGTTCACAAAATGCTTTGTCAGCTTCAGCACTCCATGAGAAAGGGATCTTTTTGCTGGTAAGCCTTGACAAGGGCTTAGCAATTTCCGAATACATCCTAATGAATCTTCTGTGATACCCTACATGGCCCAAGAAACTTTGCACTTCCTTTGGGCTTTGTGGAATTGGCATGGAAAGAATAGCTGTAACCTTTGCAGGGTCAACAGTTATGCCTTCAGCAGATACTATGTGACCAAGAAGAGTGCCCTTAGTGACCAAAAAGTGACATTTATCAGGATTCAATTTCAAACCTGTTTTGAGACATTGCTCAAAAATTTCTTTTAGATTTTCCAAATGGTCATGGAAATCTTGAACTGCTGCCCTTCTATCTGTACCTGAAAATACTGAAAAGTCATCCATGAAAATGCGTAGAAAGGTTGTTAACCATTTGCCCAATATCAGATACATCGTTCTATTAAATGAAGCCGATGCATTCTTCAAACCAAAAGCCATTCGAGTATAGACATAAGTGCCCCAGGGAGTGACAAAGGCTGTTTTGTCCCTATCATCAGGATGGATCACTATCTGATTGTAGCCACTAAAACCATCCAAGAAACTATACAAAGTGTGACCAGCTACCTCTTCAAGTACTTGCTCTGTGAAGGGTTGAGGAAATCCATCTTGAATAGTCACTTTATTCAAAGCACGGAAATCAACACATACCCTTATTTTTCCACTATTTTTCTTCGGCACAATAACCATAGAAGAAAGCCACCTGGAATGTTCTATTGGCACAATTATACCTGCTTCTTCTAATTTTGTAATCTCTGCTTTTACCGCCTCTGCATACTTCGGATTGAGTCGATATGGCCTACTTCTTACAGGTGCAGCTCCCTCAACCAAGGGTATCCGATGTAATCCAAGCTCTTCTGGTATTCCTGTTAGATCTTTGTAGGACCATGCGAAGACAGTTTTGTAAGTAAAGAGCAAAGAAGTTACCTTCTGTAGTAAATTAGGATAATGCCACAACCTTGATGCCAAATGGACTACTTGAGGGTTCTCTTCATCCCCTAAATTTACTTCTTGAACCAATGTTTCAGGACTGGCCTTGTTTGATAAATCATCTCCACTATATGCAGGAGTGGAGTTTAATTTATATTCTGCAACATGTTCTTCCATCCATCCTTGAGGTATATCTGAGAAAGGAAGATCTTCTCTGCCCTTAGGTTCAAAATATTCTACCTCTGATACTTTTATCTGGGTTGCTTCCTCAAGGCTTGTGCTTTCCTGCAATTGCTCATTCTCCAACACCTTGTGGTCTTCATTGCCCTTTCCTGTAATTTCCTTATCTGCAACTTCTTTCTCAATTTCATTAATCTCCACTGTGCAACACTCTGCACTTCCCATCATCCAATTTAACAATGTATCCTCTTCTTGGGGTAGAGAGGGCATCACCTGAGTGTCCACAGTATATCCAGTAGTTTTTCCTGAGTCAAATCCTTCTTCCAAATGTAGTTGCAGTTGGCTATTGGTATTTGTTGAAATCCATAGTTTATTTTTTCCCCAATCTTGCAAAGCTTTTGCTTGTCTCAGCCAAGGTCTCCCCAGGAGTAGAGGGTAAGAAGTCTCCTGTGGAAGTGCAATAACAACAAAATCTAGAACAAAATGGCAGCCCTGTACTACCATCAGTACCTTCTCAATAATGCCCAGTGGCGCAACCCGATGTTGATCTGCCAATGTAACCGTGAATGGTGCCAACTTGGTGGGGTTCAATTTCAGCTTCTTCATTGTAAAATCTGGCATTAAATTGATACCAGAGCCTCCATCTATGATCACACCTGTGAGAGTTTCATCCTTTATACAAACAGATAATCTTGAGCTTAGGTAGTCTGCTAAGGGTGCAGGGGGAAAATCAACCATGAAACCATCTATACTAGGTGATTGGACCAAGTGAGCAGAGTGTATAATCTTCAGTAAGTCACTTCTTATTTTTGAATCCATCCTTATAAGTTCATATAGACTATCCTTGTGATGAATACCTTTCAAGATCTGTTCAACGTTTACCTCCTGAGTGTTTTCTTGCAGACCTGTTGGTTGGCCCTTTAGAGAAGTAGTCATCTTATTATAAGATCCTTCAATTTGTGCTTGGTCCTTCCATCCAGACTCCTTTTCTTCCTCTTTATCCTGAAATCCTTGTTGTTCATCTCTCTGGGTTGCAGCTGCTTGCCTAGCTCTAGTCATCATGGGCATTGCAGAGGATGAAACAGCATAAGTCTGAGTGGTTTTTCCTTCTTCATGTGGAGAGACTGCAATCATATGAATTGGAGCAGGACGACCTCTTGGGCAATCTTTGGTATAATGATCCTTGGCCTCTGGACAATGTTGACAAGGAGGTGCATCTTCTGGGAGGGAACACCTATTTTGCATGTGGCCATATTGACCACAACGATAGCACATCAAGGGTCTATTATATCTAGGCTTTGCAGGCCTATTCTCCTCTCTATTAGATGTATTTGAAGTACTAGAATAGTATGAATCCAAAGTTTGAGGGTTACCTCCCTGCTGTGTACCCTTGAGGTAATAGCAATCTCTGGCTTCATGACCATCTTTTCCACAAAATTGACAGCTTACCTTAATAGGGCAATTAGCATTGGAGTGTCCATTGTTGTTACAGATTGTACACGAAATTTGTCTCCTTATATCCTGAGTGGTCCTCAAATCTTCTAACTCTCGGCGAAGTTGAGCTACTTCATCATCAGTGCGACGTAGTGGCGGCAAGACCTTCTCTTCTTGTTGATTTTGTTGCATTTTCAATGCTTCCAATTCCCTCCTCAATTGCTCAATAGGATCCAGGTCTGCAGCATACTTAGGTTATGTATCCCCAAATGTTGCCTTGCTTCTTCAATGCGTGATGCTGCTGCAACAAAATCATTGAGGGTGGCATCCAATCTAAGAGACTCACGAAGCTTCTGCTGAGATGACCTGGGCAGAGCCTTCTCTATCCACTTTTTAACCAAAAATTCACCTGGAGCATGTGGCAGACGTGCAACAACTGCTTTTGTTCTAGTGTGAAGTTCATGAAAAGATTCATCTGATCTTAGCTTCAAATTCTCTAGCTAATCTAGAGCTCTTTCTGAGGAATCACTTGGTCGGAATGTCTGTGAGAATGCCGCCTTCAGAGCCTCCCATGTAGTGAAATGGCCATCTGCATATTGACTATACCATTTATCTGCAAGACCCTCCAATCTGAAAAAGTGCCAGCATTGCATCCAATCTATTTTGCACACCTCTTCCACGGCATAAAGAGATGAATCTCCTCACATGATCATCAGCATCCTCATAGGCTTGTCCCTTGAAGGTAGGGAATTTGATATTTAATCTGGAGAGTAAATGAGAGAGATCCTCCATTTGTACTGGTGTTTCTTCGGACGTATCTGAGGAGAAGTCTAGAGTTCTCCTATACCCCTCTTTCGACAATGGTGTCGCACCCAAATCAATTGATAAATTTAGGGAGGGCAGAGGGGAGGTAGACTCACTAGCAGTGGTTATGGCTAACTTGTTAAGGCTCCTCCAAACACGAAGAGACTCCTTATCTGCCCGTGTATGGGTCATGTACCTACTTGCAAATGTAATAGGGCAAAAATACCTGTCACAGAAATGCAAATGTCCCACCAGGCATGCCAAACTTAAGAGGAGGTACTGGGGTATCCGCTTTTAATAAAAGTAGAGAGTGAAGATTAAACACGTCCAGTACATCACCTACTCAAGGGGGGTTCTCTTTAGGGAAGTATACCCTTTAACATTTCTGTGAGCAGGTAGATAACACGGATTGCACAGAGTAGTAACTACTTCAGAAAATATGGACAACCAATGACCAAGGAAGATCATACACTTCTTGATTCGAATCGATTACAAGGTTGGGCAGAGTGATGCTCAAAAGTGCAAGCTTAGGGCTGACAAGCCACCCTAAAAGTATTAACTTCAATACAACAGATCAGCATAAGGGCCATTGATATGCAGGCTAACTCAGAACAATACAAATGGTAGAATTTCTCAAGAGAATAGAGATTAATCAACACACTGACTCACAGAAAGGAAAATAAATCCAAGCTACTCTCTTACACTATAGTGCTCATAGCCCTTCACTGAGAAGCCTACCCCCTGTATCCACACTACAGAGTAGCTTCTACAATAGGCTTGAAACCACCAAGTGCAAGAGAGACTTCTGCACGTATACACGCGTCAATGTAACTCTAAAAAAATGTACCAAAAAGTGTACCCCAAATAACACAAATCCCTTGTTTTTATAGGTCCCAATAGGCCAATAGGGCCTTGCCGAATCTTTACGTCCAGTGATCACGTGCCGATGGAATGCCCAAAATTTGGAGGGGTAGGTCCATTATTCCACTTGATTTGAATTAGATCCGCAAAAATAGGTAGTCGCCGTGAATGGTTGGTGGCAATTCCACTTTCACTTTTTACCTGCAACTTTTATCTTTTACCTGCTATCTGAGATTCTCATTTTGTGGTTTTGTTATTTCACAACGCCTTCCGAAAATTAGATGAATGATTGATCATATCCAACGAGGTTAATCCTTCCCTTGACTATCTGTGTATATAAGCCTCTGCTTTTTTTTGCTCATGTTCTCTTGCAAAAGTTCACCTATTCCGGACCTCTCCATGACTAGTCTCCGACCTTCTTTGCCTGCACCTTCACTTCATTCTTCGACACACATCATTTTCTGGACAATCTTCCTTGATGTGGCACTTGTGGGAGAAGATGGTGGGGTGAGGGGGGAGGCGCTTGTGGGAGGAGATGGTGGGTGTGGGAGAGGATGAGGGGGTGGCTAGAGGGGTAATTAGCGAGGGGGTGAGTGTGGTGTTAGATGGCGGGGGGCGCTTGTGGGAGGGGGAGGAGGAGTGAGGGGGAGGAGGAGTGAGGGGTGAGGTGTTAGATGGCGGGGGGCGCTTGTGGGAAGGGGAGGAGGAGTGAGGGGTGAGGTGTTAGATGGCGGGGGGCACTTGTGGGAGGGGGAGGAGGGGTGAGGTGTTAGATGGCGGGGGGCGCTTGTGGGAGGGGGAGGAGGAGTGAGGGGTGTGGTGTTAGATGGCGGGGGGCGCTTGTGGGAGGGGGAGGAGGGGTGAGGGGTGAGGTGTTAGATGGCGGGGGGCGCTTGTGGGAGGGGGAGGAGGAGTGAGGGGTGAGGTGTTAGATGGCGGGGGGCGCTTGTGGGAGGGGGAGGAGGGGTGAGGGGTGAGGTGTTAGATGGCGGGGGGCGCTTGTGGGAGGGGGAGAAGGAGTGAGGGGTGTGGTGTTAGATGGCGGGGGGCGCTTGTGGGAGGGGGAGGAGGGGTGAGGGGTGAGGTGTTAGATGGCGGGGGCGCTTGTGGGAGGGGGAGGAGGAGTGAGGGGTGAGGTGTTAGATGGCGGGGGGCGCTTGGGGGAGGGGGAGGAGGGGTGAGGTGTTAGATGGCGGGGGGCGCTTGTGGGAGGGGGAGGAGGAGTGAGGGGTGTGGTGTTAGATGGCGGGGAGCGCTTATGGGAGGGGGAGGAGGGTTGAGGGGTGAGGTGTTAGATGGTTGGGGCGCTTGTGGGAGGGGGAGGAGGAGTGAGGGGTGTGGTGTTAGATGGTGGGGGGCGCTTGTGGGAGGGGGAGGAGGAGTGAGGGGTGAGGTGGAGGGGTGAGGGGGTGAGTGTGGTGTTAGATGACGGGGGGCGCTTGTGGGAGGAGGAGGAGGAGGAGTGAGGGGTGAGGTGGAGGGGTGAGGGGGTGAGTGTGGTGTTAGATGGCAGGGGGCGCTTGTGGAAGGGGGAGGAGGGGTGAGGGGTGAGGTGTTAGATGGCGGGGGGCGCTTGTGGGAGGGGGAGGAGGGGTGAGGGGTGAGGTGTTAGATGGCGGGGGGCGCTTGTGGGAGGGGGAGGAGGAGTGAGGGGTGAGGTGGACGGGTGAGGGGGTGAGTGTGGTGTTAGATGGCGGGGGGCGCTTGTGGGAGGGGGAGGAGGAGTGAGGGATGTGGGGGGCTCTTGCGGGAGGAGGTGGAGGGGTGAGGATTGAGGGGGGGAATGGAGGGGGGAGAGAGGAAGAAAGATAGATAAAACAAATCACTAAGGTGGCAATAAAAGTGAAAGCAACAATTGAAAGCAACAACTGCCTGGAACACCATTATGTCCTTGAAATGGGATGGAACATTCCTTGAAGCTGCAGCCCGATGCAGCCCAAGGCATCTGAGAGCTCTCCTTTTAATCTCTTTTTCTTCTATCTTCTTCGTACTTCAAGCTCAGAGTGCTAGTGGGTTCTGCCCACTGCTCACATGCCACAAAGAGAGAAAGGAAAAAGAGAAGGGGCACTAGAGAGATCTTTGGAAACATAGTCCTACAATGTTTCATCTTTATCAAAGACTTTTTGGAGGGTCAAAGAGCACAAAGTCCAGTTTTCAAGGTCATCGCAGTTTTCTAGAATAAGAAAATTGAAGGCTTGAATGTCTGCCACATGTCAAAATATGATTGAACCATGTTGTACGGTCAAGATGAGCTCATATTCAAGGGTGGAGATGCACTAAAGCATAAAGGAAGGAGGATCCACGATTTTTTTCCATAAAAGAAGACCTTTTTTACAATCAAAGATCAATAATGCAGCATTTCTCCAAAAATAGTGGCTTATCTTATCCGAGTTGATGTCAGCATTGATCTGACGGTCCAAATCATCCTGAGATCCAATGGTGGAGAATGAGGGCGCCTAAATTTCACTCCTTTACACTAGATTTGATAGAAAGAACAATTCCAAGCCAGTGATTTGATTAATCAAATGGTTGTAATCGAAAGTAGTGATCCTAGAGTTGAGAGTTGATTTCTCTAGATCCAAGGGCCCAAATTCATTCAAAAAACTTATTAAACCCCCCTCCAAACTCCTAGAGCATCATTGTTAGGCATCCATAGGGCTCATGCTAGCTTACGGTTTCCTTGAGACGATCACCCTCGGTTGAGCGAGTGAGGATCCAAGGTGAGCTAGTATGAGTATAGTACCTAGTTTCAAATTTAAGTTAGAACTCCAATCTAGGATAGGCTCTTGAAACCAGCATCTCTATCTCGACTCACCCTCGGTGGAGCGTGTGAGTGAGTTAGAGCTGATTTTAATGAGTCTTACACTTCTTTAGTTAAACGTTACGAGCCTAGACATACATAGGGTCACTGGAGTGGAACTCACCTTCTTATGTGTGACATTCGGTTGAACTGTCATGGTTTGAGGGTCGGAACCACCTTTGATCAGTAGGCTGCCTAGCTTGACGTACCACGACGATCTTATACATGTATCTTAATTCCAACCCTTTTAATTCATGTCACTTGTCACTTGTCTCTTGTCTCCTCTCTCAGTCTCTTAAGTATTTTTACATATCTTCTATTTCTTCTATGTGTGAGAAGGCTCCGCAGTATTACGTTGAACCAGTGAGGATGTTTCTTTGAGCTTGTGAGTAAACTCTATCATCATAATTCACTTGCATGCATATAATCCATACATACCCATACATATTGATTAGTTTCTGAAAGTGTATAAGAAGCTCCAATATTGGACCATTCTTCCTTTCGAAATTGGTTTATGTGTAAGGATTCCATCTATTCACGTCATGCCTACATATCATCCAAAGAAGACTATGCATATGGATTAGAATTAGTAAGTGTTTAAGAAGCTCCTTCAATGGACCATTCTTCCTTCCAAACTTGATTCCTGTGTATGGTTCTCTTTCATTCTTATCATTCATGTTCATAAATCTAACTTGCACTCCCACTTTCCCATTCCCATAATCATTTCAACATCTCTCTCTTCTCCATACTCAACATTAATTTCACTTTCATGTCCTTAAACCATCCAACATTCATTAGCTTCATACACCCTGTGTGTGCCACGACCGGACCCGATCCACCCGGATTGCGATCACCTCCACATTTGAACCCGACGTGAAACGCTTCGTGGCATTTGCTTCTGATCTTGTTGGGAGGTTGTAATCCATATCCTTTGTTTCATATTTTTCATCCTCATCATATCATCATCATCAGTCTTGAGTATTGCACTGGATTTCTCACAGTATCGTGCATATCTTCGTCGTGAAGTACACGCATTTGTGAGAGATCTAGAGCATCGTGCATCACTTGCTTATTCACATAAGATGGAGGAAGGATTCAAATCCCTTATTGTTGAGAAATAAGGCCAAAGAATAGTCTCTTCTATGTTGAGAGAGAAGGGAAAATTTAATGGCATCAACATCATAAGCTACTTAGGTTTGTTTGAAGAGCAAGCTATGATTTTTGGTCTTCCCGAAGATCTTTTGATATCATTCTTTGAACGAATTGTTGATAGCTCTATCATAAATCGTGTCACTCAATATGATAGTCTTCCTTGGAGTGATTTTAGAAAGGATATGCTCAAAGAATTCTATCTTGAAGATTATAGCCAACATAATCGGGATGGATTCTTATGATGGGTCAATTCTCCAAAGTCTAGTAGCTCTATTACTCACTTACAAAATGAGTATATTAGACGCTATGAACAACTTCCTGATGAGGATAAGATAACTTTGGAACCTGATCTTGTGATCAATTTTCTTAAGCTTCTTCATCCTGAAACTCGTAGGGAAGTTGAACGGCGATTAGAAGAACCAGATAAGCGCTATGGTCTTACTGACAATTGGCAAAAAGTGCGTAAAGTAGTAGAGGCTGTAGCCCATAGACATCAAAGACAATCCATGCTTTATGAGCAGACTAGTCTTCCTCAAGCTAGCCTTCCACAAACTAAGGAGCAAGTTAGAGAACAATCCCATGCTATGCTTTTTGACTCTACTCCTATTCCTCAAATGATGGAGCCTACTCAAGGTTTTAAAGTAGAGCCAAATAAAAGTGTAGTTGAACAATCTCAAGTGGATATTCTCACTAAGCAAATGGAAAGTCTTATTGCTACACAATCCAATTTGGCCAAGACTATAGATGCTTTACAATCTAGTTACACCAAAACTTTCCAAAATCAAATGAACCCAATGACTTTTCAAGAGCCTAATCAACATGTTATAGCTACCAATCAAAATCCACAAGTAGCTCCTACTCAAGCATTTCAAGTTCCTCCAATGCATAATCCTTCAATGCAAAATCCTCATCCTCATGTGCAAAATCCTCAAATGTATCAAAACATGTATCCTCAAGCTTCTCAAATAGCTTTTCAAAATCCTCAAAATCAAAATTTTCAAAATCATCAACCGTATAATATGGAAGCTCCTCTTGCACCTCAAGTACCACATGTTGCTCCCCAAGCTCCTCAAATACATCAATTGCCTTTTCAAAATCCTAATTATCCTGTTCAAGCAATACCTTATCAACAAGATCCTCAGTTTCAAAATTTCCCACCACAAGTTAATCAAAATCCTCAAAATCAAAATGGTTTTGTGCATGGCCCTCGTAGGTGTCCTTGGTGTGATTCGTTAGAGCACTTTTTGAGAGATTGTGAACTATTGAAGGCTGCTAAGGAGCAACGACTAGTAATAGACATAGACAAGAAAATCTGTGACTATCGATCTAGCTACCTTTGCAAGGAAATTATGGTAAGGGAGGAATGAAAAAACACTATGAAAATATAACCATAACGGATGTAGGAACTAGAGGAGTGAAACTAGAAGCTCTTGATGAAAAAGTGGAATCAAGTAAACCCAGAAAGGAAGGTGATTTTTCCATAGAGGCTCTAGTAAGAGCACGAGATGAGATTAGGAGAATAACGGCTTGGGAATCACCAATAGAAGATCAATCTCTTATTTCTCACATATCCAATGTAGAAGAAAAACAAAAAAGAGATGAAGCTGAGCCTAGTGAAAGAAGAGTGACACGAAAACAAACCTCAGAGGGAATAGAAACAATCATAGAGCAGGGAGAAACATCACAATCCAAAGATAAAAAACAAGAATCACAACCCAATGAACAAAAACAAGAGGAGAAACAAAAAGGGAAGAAGACAAAGCAAAGAAAAACAGAACCAAAGCCTTTAGATAAACAAGAACAATCAAAACAAACTGAAGACCAAACACGAGAACATGAACAAAAACAAGACCCTGAGCAAAAACAAAAGAAACCAAAGAGAAAACCTAAAGCCATCTTGATTTCAGAAATTGAGAGAAAAATAGATCCTATGGAGATTTTAGATGACATTTTGCTTAAGAGTCAAGTGACTATGTCTGAAGAACAAGTTTTCTCTATTGCAAAGCCTGTTTTTAAAGATAACTTTATTGGCCTAATTAAAAAGAAGAGGTTTCCGCTTAATCTAGATACTGAGATGCAAGATTCTCTACATCAAGATCAAGCTATGAATGAAGCCTGAAACTTTGATGAATCTGATGAAGAGGACTTTGATGATGATGAAGTAAATGTTAATAAAAATTTCTTAGGACCTATTCAACCTGACCATGAAAATCATGAAAACAATCCTGAAAGTCACTTTAAAAGAACATTTTGGTCTAGAGGTACATCAGAGATGCATGTTAAAATAGGAAATGATAAGAACACTATCACTGTAAATGCATTAGTAGATTCCGGCTCCAAAATCAATGTGATTTCAAGAGTAAGTCTATGATAAGTTTCGATGGCCCATAGATAAAGATTGTGGATGGCGTATGAGAACTGCAGATAATGGTGTAGGTACCCTGTATGGAGCTTGTGCTAGTGTGCCCATATCCATAGGAGGAATCACAGAAGAGTTTCACTTTTTTATTCAAGGTAACTGCTCCTATGAAGTTCTCTTAGGTCAACCCTTTATTTGTGAGAGTCGTATGGAAACTAAAGCCATGGATGATGGGTCTACCTATGCTAGATTTAAGTCTAAGGATGGAATGCAGTCACTTCAAGTCATGATGGTAGGAGTGAATCATCCTAGGAATCGATTGTCAATTAGAAAGAAACCTATTGTTACTCAGGGTCATGAGCATGCTTGTAGTGATTGTGCACCTCGATTCATGTTTGGAGCTACATATGATCAAAATTTTGGATAGAATCCATTGTTGAGCGGGACAACAGTGGATATTGGTTTGACATCTCGCATCCAACCAACATGTACAATAGTTTGTCACTTTGTTTTCCACATTCTAGATTAGATTTTCTTCATAAGAGTCAATTGTCCAAGTCTTTTATCCAAAAAACCCAAAAAATTTTAAAAACAACAAAATCATGGAACATGATGAGAACATTGAGCATGTGATTAAGACATCTCATTTTTTCTCTACTCTTGAGAAGTTAGAGTTATGTCTTCAACAAAATTCTAATTCCCATATTATTCTTATTTCTTCCCTTGATGAGTATGCTATAATCTAAGAGTATGCTCTCAATGTTGACAAGTGCTCAAAATTTAACCAAACACATGATGCCTTAGTTGAAACAAAGTACAAAACTGTAGACAAAAAATTCAAACCCATAGCTCAACCATTACCTCAAGGAAGTAATGAAAAAATTATTGATGTGAAAAATGATCCAACTCTTCGGGATAAAAAAAACATAGGACATACATTCACGGATGAGACAATCAAACAGGTGAAAATTGGTAGAGATGATGACTTTCTTTTGCCAACAGAGAGAGATAAATTTGAGAGAGTCATACGTAGCCATCGAAAAGCCTTTACTATGTATCCTCATGAGATTGGTTGTGTAGATCCTAAGCTAGTTGCACCCATGATAATCTTTACTATTCCACATATTCCATGGAATCTTTGTCCTATACATGTTCCAAAGGCTCACTTACCTAAGCTAATGAAACTACTTAAGGAGAAGATAAACATGAGAATTTTAGAGCCATCTTTTGCACCTTACTCAAACAGATGGTTCACTGTGCCTAAAAAGAATGGGAAACTACGTTGTATTCAAGATCTCCAACCCGTCAATAAAGTCACCATAAGGAATGTAGGAATAGGACCCATTGTAGATGAGTTTGCTGAATCATTTTCAGGACATTCTGTCTATTCAATGGGCGATTTATATTCTAGATATGACCAATTCCAGTTAGCAATTGACAGTCGTGACATAACCACAATGAAAACTCCTTTAGGCTTAGTGCGAATGTCTACTTTACCTCAAGGAGTGACTAATTCTGTGGCTCATATGATGAGTGCTATGAATATGGTCTTACATGATTTTATCCCTCATATAACTATGCCATTCATTGATGATATTCCAATTAAAGGGAGTGAGGAACGTGTAAAGGACATTACTTTAGACTCATCGGGATGTCGTAAATTTGTTCTTGACCATATCTCTGATTGTGAAAGAATATTTCAACGATTTGAAGAGGTAGGTCTCACATTTTCCATAGAGAAATCTGTTTTTGGTGTCAACGAGGTGCTTATTGTTGGACATTTATGTGGCCATTATGGTCGAAAGCCATACCCACAAAAAGTTGATGCCATTAGCAAGATTTCTGAAACATGTAACAACGTGAGTGAGGTACGTAGATTTCTTGGTGCTTGCATCTTTTATGTTATTTGGATCCCACACTTTGCTCATGTTGCTGATTGTATTTATGACTTGTTGAGGAAGAAACGAAAATTTATTTGGACTAACAAACACACTCAAGCTATGCGTAAATTGAAGAAATTATTGCTTGAAGCTCCCATCCTTAAGCGTGTAGACTATTCTGCTAACAAACCTACTATATTGACTGTTGATACTAGTCCTATTGGTATAGGTTCGGTCATAAGTCAAGACGATAGTGAAGGGAATAGATATGCAATTAGGTTTGATGCCAAAATTCTACATGATACACAACGAAAATATCCACATATCAAACGAGAACTATGGGGTATGGTAACAGCTTTGAAAATAGACAAAGAATATTTCATTGGTGCAAATGTCAAAGTTGAGACCGATTGTTTGCCTCTCATTGGAATGATAGCCAATTGTTCATCTCCTGATATAGCCATGCTTAGATGGATCTCATATATTAAGTTCATGAATCCTGAGTTAGTTCATATTTCAGGTAAGTCAAACTTAGTTGCTGATATGTTATCGAGAGCTAGATTTGATGATGATCTTGAAAGTGATCTAATAAAGAATGTGAGTTTAGTTGACTATGTTCCACATATATATGAGTATGAGAAATTTCATGAGTCTGAGTACGAAGATGAATGGAGAGACATAGGAAAGTATCTCAGTACACTACAACCATTACCTAGCTGGACTACGAATAGATTCCGTAACATTAGGAAACGAGCTTATAACTTTTTCCTATGTAATGGTTATCTTTGGAGACATGCCAAGGGTAAGGTTAAGAATCCACAACGAGTCCTAGGAAAGAGAGGTCTTCAATTGCAAGTAATAAAGGAAATGCATGAGACATTATGGGCAGGTCATAAAGGGTTTTTTGGAACATATGAAAAAATTAGAAGTACCTATTATTGGCCTAGGATGTATGTTGACATTAGTAGCTATGTTTCTACATGTTCTACTTGTCAACTTCATTCATCAGTCAAACATAGAGATCCGTTGCATCCTACTTATCCACCTTGTATTCAGTACAAGTGGGTAGTAGATCTTGTAACTATGCCTAAAGGTATCGACAAAATGCGTTACATTGTACTTGCAAGAGAAGACTTAACTAATCATGTAGAGGGACGTGCACTACGATCTAAGACCACTTACAATGTTTGCAAATTCTTGCTTGAAGATGTCATAAGTGACTTTGGGTACATAGAGAAAGTAGTTGCCGATCGTGGAGAGTTAAATGCGAGAGAAGCTAAAGAGTTCTTTGAGCTTCACGGTATTCGTTTGTCTCTCACTACTGCATATAACCTAGAGGCCAATGGTAAAATAGAGAGAGGGCATCCACCTATTGTGAAAGCCATATCTAAAGCATGTAATGGTGACATCAAACAATGGCCTAAATTCTTACCTTTTGCACTTTGGGTAGATAGAATGACATGCACACGTACTACTGGATGTATGCCTGCTAAACTCATGTACTGTCAAAAACCATTGTTTCCAATTCAGTCTCATATTTCTGCATGGTCAAATTTGCCTTGGTCTAAAAACATGTCTACTGATGATTTTTTGAGTTTGCGTATTAAACAGTTAGAACAAGGTAAATTAAGACTTGATGATGCTATTGAAAAATTAAGAGAATCTAGAATGAAGAACAAGCATTATTTTGATAAAACTCATCGATTGCGTCCTAAGCCAATTGAAGTAGGAGATTGGGTGCTCATTTATGATAGTACATTCGACTCTCAATATGATGCACGCAAAAAGCTCACTCAACGGTGGTTTGGGCCATACATAGTATCAAAAGTCAACAACAATGGTACGTATGCTCTTTGTGAATTAAATGGTGTTGCATAAATTTTGATTGTAGGTCAAAAGGATAAAGTTATTCAAGAAGCGTGATAATGACGAGTACATTTTGGATGAGGACATTGAAGAAGATGACAACAATGACGCCGATTCATAAACAGGAGTATCCATGTTATAAAAATAAAAAAAAGAAAAAAAAATAAAAAACATATAAAAATATCATTATTTTTCAAGTTCATGTGGCTTTGTTTTTTTTCAAGTTCATTCTATTTTTTTTTCCATGCTTGTTTCATGCATGTTTTTTTCAGTCTTTGCATTGCATTGCATATCCACATCACTTGAGTCAAAAAAGGCAAATGATGATTTCTCTACTTGTGTAAAATTGTATCTTAAGTAGTAACTTATCTACTAAGGAATTGGTTTTAATCTAGGATTGTGGAAAGATAGGGTTGGTAGATTTGGAGGTTTATTTTGGTGACAAGACTTTCATATATAAACATGCATATGTATCGTGTATCGAAAGCATAATTGTTGAAATCCTAGCTCCTGCTACTGCATGTTTCTACATCCTTAGTCCATCTCACAGCACTTGTATCAGAGTTTAAACGACTGTTCTCCGTCATCAAGAATGGTTGTACCTTGTATCAGGGTTTAATTTTTTCTCGTCAAAAAAAAAAAAAGCTACATGTTACCAAGAAGTTTACAATTTCTTCCACCCCAAAAAAGTGATCGTAACCATAAAGTTGCCAAATCATCATCATCATCGAAAAAAAAAAGAGCAAGCCAAAGGAGGATAAAAAGGCATAGTAGAATAAATCACGGGCTATATAAGTAGATTTATGCATTAGTGGAGTTTAGTTAGATTTCCTTGCATGTTATAAGAGAAAGACCATTTTCATATTTATGTAGGAAATGAGTTGATCTAAAATAAGCTAAAGATGAAAGATGTCTCTTGAAAATCCTAAATCTTTGTTTATAATCATATTTAAGGTAGATTGCTTTATGAAAAAGGTACAAAATTTTCTTCAAGATGAGAGGAACTGATGTTTAAAACGACTCAATACATCCACTTCCACTTCATATTGATGCTTGTTTTTTTTCTTTCTTGTTGCCAATGTTGCTTGTTCATTTGCATATATGTTGCCTATTTGTTCATGCATATTCATGTTGTCTGTTTCAATTCTTTCTTTCATGCAAATTTTGCTTCATGTCACGTTACCTACTTATTCATGCATATAATCAATTTTCCTTCCATGTTTCTTATGTTGCCTATAAAAGAATTTGATGCCTGGAACATTTTGTTTTTCACAGATGCTAGAGTGGCGCTTCGGGAGGAATCGCAGGTTTAGTGGGGGCGAATGTCGTCGAGATTTTCTCTCCTCTCTCACTTGTGAAGGCCTACAAAAAACATATTTGGTGAAGGTAGCCGGAATTCCCCGAGAAGTCCAGGATGCATCAAGGATGTCAAAGGAAGCTCACATACAAAGTTTCAAAGAAATCAAGAAAGTCCATGGTAGCGGTCAAAGCTGGTCAAAGTTGGGAAATTAGGGCAAAAATTTCATTGTCACCAAATTAGATGAAAATCCATATAATTGTAAAGATTGTCAAAGGCAGTCTATAGCCCAAATTTCAGCAGAAAATGGATTTTGTAGCACATTGATATGCTATGTTCATTTTGTAAAAATGTAATTTTTCTAGTTTGACCCTACAAATTCTTGTATAGAAATTTATGTTAGCCATATGGTTTGGCATGTATAAAGATCATATGTGGCTACATATTTGTACAAATTTTCAAGGCTATCAGAGCTTCCTAGAGACCATAATGCCACCTTGCAAGCTTCCAAATGTAGTCAAACTTGTACAAGTTAGATTCAGATGGGAGTTTTTTCTGCATATTCCTGAAGGAGATCTTTGGAAACATAGTCCTACAATGTTTCATCTTCATCAAAGACTTTCTGGAGGGTCAAAGAGCACAAAGTCCAGTTTTCAAGGTCACCGCAGTTTTCTAGAATAAGAAAATTGAAGGCTTGAATGTCTGCCACATGTCAAAATATGATTGAACCATGTTGTACGGTCAAGATGAGCTCATATTCAAGGGTGGAGATGCACTAAAGCATAAAGGAAGGAGGATCCACGAATGTTTTCCATAAAAGAAGACCTTTTTTACAATCAAAGATCAATAATGCAGCATTTCTCCAAAAATAGTGGTTTATCTTATCCGAATTGATGTCAGCACTGATCCGACGGTCCAGATCATCCTGAGATCTAATGGTGGAGAATGAGGGTGCCTAATTTTCACTCCTTTACACTAGATTTGATAGAAAGAACAATTCCAAGCCATTGATTTGATTAATCAAATGGTTGTAATCGAAAGTAGTGATCCTAGAGTTGAGAGTTGATTTCTCTAGATCCAAGGGCCCAAATTCATTCAAAAAACTATATAAACCCCCCTCTGTGCCACGATCGGACCCGATCCACCCGGATTGCGATCACCTCCAGAGCGGTAAAATTTTAAATTACAAAACTCGAAGAAGGAGGTATAATTGTTCAAGTAGAACATTCCAGGTGGCTTTCTTCTATGGTTATTGTGCCCAAGAAAAGTAGTGGAAAAATAAGAGTCTGTGTTGATTTTTGGGCCTTGAATAAAGTGACTCTTCAAGATGGATTTCCTCATCCCTTCATAGAGCAAGTACTTGAGGAAGTAGCTAGTCACACTTTGTATAGCTTCCTGGATGGTTTCAGCGGCTACAATCAGATAGTGATCCATCCTGATGATAGGGACAAAACAGCCTTTGTAACTCCATGGGGCACTTATGTCTAGACCCGCATGGCTTTTGGTTTGAAGAATGCACCAGCTTCATTTAATAAAACTATGTATCTAATATTGGGCAAATGGTTGACAACCTTTTTACGTATTTTCATGGATGACTTTTCAGTATTTTCAGGCACAAATAGAAGAGCAGCAGTTCGAGATTTTCATGATCATTTGGAAAATCTAAAGGAAATCTTTGAGCAATGTCTCAAAACACGTTTGAAATTAAATCCTGCTAAATGTCATTTTTTAGTCACCAAGGCCACTCTTCTTGGTCACATAGTGTCTACTGAAGGGATAACGGTTGACCTTGCAAAAGTTACTGCTATTCTTTCCATGCCTATTCCACAAAGCCCAAAGGAAGTGCAAAGTTTTTTGGGCCATGCAGGATACCATAGAAGATTCATACGGATGTATTCGGAAATAGCTAAGCCCTTGTCAAGGCTTACCAGTAAAAAGGTTCCCTTCTCATGGAGTGCTGAAGCTGAGAAAGCATTTTGTGAACTAAAATTGAGGCTATGTACTGCTCCACTTTTAAGTGTTCCTAACTGGTCACTGGAGTTTCATGTGCATACAGATGCTAGTCTTCATGCTGTTGGTGCAGTTCTAGCTCAACCATCATCACACAAGGTTGATAGACCTATCTCCTATGCCAGCACATTACTCACCAAGGCAGAAAGGAACTACACTCCGACTGAAAGGGAAGGTTTTGCTATTGTATTTGCTGCTCATAAGTTTCAGCATCACCTTCTTGGTGTACATTTTATAGTCATATCTGACCATTAGCCCTTGAAGTACTTGATAAACTTGCCTAGAGTGGCTGCAAGGATTTGGAGATGGTTACTCCTGTTTCAAGAATTCAACTTTGATATTCATATTAAGCCCGAAAGAGAGTACTACATGGCAAATCAAGTATCCAGGACTACAATGAGCCAGAAGGCAACAAGTATTAATGATGAATTGGTGGATAGTAGTCTCTTTTTAGTAGTGACTCAGACTGATTGGTATGATGGAATTCTCCATTTTATTACTACTCGAAAACTCCCAAAGCATTTGACACCTATAGAAAAAAGAAGATTACTCCTTAAAACCAAGGCATACTCACTCATAAGTGGGAATTTATATAGATATTGTCAAGATGATATCTTGAGAAAGTATGTTTATCCAGAGGAGGTGAACCTTTTGTTAGAAGCTGCACACAGTGAAGGGCATCTAAAGGGGGAAGAATTGGCTCACAGAATCATCCACAAGGGACTATGGTGGCCTCATATTTACAAGAATGCGATCAAGTTTGCTAAAGAATGCCACATTTGCTAGAGATGTGCTCCTACGCCAACCAGATTG
>CM035423.1:82163340-82185840 GCA_020310875.1 Ceratopteris richardii | reverse complement strand
ATGCTTGCTGCATGCTCCTATTAAAAGTAGATACCCTAGTACCTCCTCTACAGTTATGTAAGTCAAAAGTATGTTCATATCCACACATTTTTTCTTCAATTATATCTTTTCTAATGAAGTATAATCACTTTTAATAAGCAAGCCCCTACCTTAGACTCACTCCCTACCTATTTCTTTCCATATGTGGGTACCTCTTCCTTTATGCGTAGGTGGAGGATCTTTGAACTAGATACCTCCAACTATGATCATCAAGAGTTTCTAATCTTAATGTAATTATTGTATTTTGATTTAAAGATTTTGAGCATCCCTATAGTGTCTCTAAGTTTTTATTAATGTGAATTCTAATATATATTTAAGGTCTGAGAAATAATAAAATTGGTGGGGCTATACTTTACCCCTATTTAGAGAGTACTAGGTTCATGAAACCTATTTTGGAATCAATACTTCTTTCTAATAGAACATCTAGTTCTATTGATTTAAAGCATGTGCATCAAATCATATCGCAACACAAAAGCTAGGAATCTTTATGTAGAGGATTTGTGGAGTACAATCAGCTTCCAAAGCTACATTGTGAGTGATAATATCATCACTCATCGCTTTACTACACTTAAGCATGATTTGAATCTCCAAAGTGGATTTGCATTTCTTGGAGGAAAAATATCTATCTAGAGGATTTTTGTAGTACAAAGATTTTTCGAAGGTACATTGGGAATGATAATATCATCGCTCATCAAGCTATTACACTAAAACATGATTTAAATTTCCGAATTGAATTTATATTTCCTAGAGCATAAAGAAGAGACAAATGGAAAGGTCAAGATCACATTTTCTACATTGAATGAGGTACTGGGAGTATGAAATACAAAAAATTGCATATTGTGAATTGTGCATTGTTTCTAATGATGATTATGTATCAATAGGGAATGTGCAAAGTTTTATTCAATTCATGGATACCAAAAAACTTCTAAGCATCCTTTTCTTTCCATCATTTTAATTTAAGCCTACCGTAACATGAAAATGGACACTTTGATGTCCTATGTTCCAATTATCAATTTGGAACTCAAGCTTTCAGAAATAGAGAAATTGGGAAAATATTTATATGAAATACTATAGTATATCAAGGGAGGTGATAAATAATGAGCATTGTTAACCTCTATTCCTTCATCTGACCTTGTCCGCTGAGAACTAGTGTAGACAGGATAGGTTGTCACAGTTCTTGGGGTGGTAGAATCATGTAAATAGAATCGCTCCTATTTTCCAACTTCTTCTAGTAAGGTTATATATTAAACTATGACATAGAATCATGATACATATTTTGTTAATACTTAACACAATAGATTTATTTTTTCTCACAGAGTGCACAAAAGGCAACTTTCACAAACAACAACTCACTCATACTTAAATCTTCAGACAAATTTCAACTTAAGATGACAACGTAATGAGTGCACCACATGATAACAAAGTAATTCAGAAGAAAGGGGGTCCTCTGTCCTACACGATAGAGAATGGTCAGGTCCTACTAGTCTCTAGGTTCATGGCATTATGTTGACATCATAGTTGTTGGTGCAAATGATTCCAAGCCTATATACTTGGACAATTAGCATACACTTCATATAGTCATTTAAAGTCACATATGACTATTCCCTTGTAAAAAGCATTTACTTTTATCCTTGTAAAAGTGCATATGTTAATAGCACTTACTCTCACATGGAGTTAGGAGGAATCAAATCATGAATTGTTTGGTAGATGATTGATGAGAAAGCAAGTCCTAAAGTTTAGGAGTCCCTTTATGGTAAGGGTTTGAATTTGAATTAAAAAAGTGGCTCCAACTCTAGCTATAAATGATAGATCAACATCTCGTGTAAACTGAGCCCGATTTCAAGATCATTTTGAGAGGGATTTTATGTGATTAGTGAGGACATTATGTAGTTCCTCTAGCCGCACATATACATTACACATATCTCTACTTCACTTCTTTGTCATGCATCACTCCGAACAGTTGGTTTTTTTTATCTGCTTCTTAGTGTATAGTTGACCATTTTTAGTTATTTAACTTTGTATGGAATCCGCATATTGTTTACTTTATTATTCCAAATTTTCATGTTCATTGCCGTACTCGATGTCGAGTTATGTACCAAACATTGCTCACTAGTCTGCATACTCTAAATGCCCGAAAATGTTAGGATGGTCATTTGATTTGCTAAGCATAATTCTCATAGTAAACTTGATCATTGGTAGCTATCTAAGTCAATTAGGTATTCCCTAAAGGAATTTGATCAATCATTAGCAAGCTAAGAGCATTGTTCATTTTACTAAGTAGGTGTAGAGACCAAAATGGCAAGTTTTAGCTCATAATTGAATCTCCTACTCTTGTGTTTTGATCCATTGATTAGAGAATCATACTTCAAAGCACCTAGGTGATTATTTGTGGCTCCTCCGAAGCTCAAGAGGTCTACTTTACACTCCTCAACTTTTTCTTGGCTGCTGTGAAGCAAGGATTTGTAGCACCACTTCATCTCTGGAATCTATCCACCATCTCCTCATACAAAGGCATTAGAGCAATAATAAGGTAAAATGGGAGATGTATTTCCATCATTCATTGAAAATTTGGATAGGGGTGGAAATATGCACGGATCAAAGTGTTCTTCACATATTGAATGTGTCGAAGCAACACATGACTTTACAAATGTGGAGCATGCCAATTTGGCAAATCACATAGGCAACCATTCAACTGAAAAGTTTACATGTATGAAGACTACTTGGAGCTTGTGCACATAGATGTGTGGGGTCCTAGTAGAGAACAATCAATCTCAGGATCTAGGTATTATGTTTCATTCATAGATGACTATAGTAGATGGACAATTCTTTACTTTATGAAGCATAAAGATGAAGTCTTCACTTGTTTCAAGAAGTATTTTGCATTGGTTGAGAATCAAACACTCAGAAGCTTGAAGAGGTAGAGATCTAATTGAGGTGGTGAGTATTTCTCACATGAATTTGACTCCTTCTTATAGGACAGAGGCATAAAGAGAGAGATTACAACAAGATGCACTCCTCAACAGAATTGAGTGGCACAGAGAATAAATAAACTAATAGTAGAGGCAACACGATCAATGTTGAATGAAAAGAAATTTCCAAATTACTTATGGAAAGAAGCTGTATCCATAGCCACATACTTAATTAATAGGTTTCCACCCAAGTCTCTGGATGGAATGACACCTTATGAGGCATGGAATGGCAGGAGTCCTTCCGTACACCATTGTAAAATCTTTGAGTGCATTGTGTATGCATATATACCCTCATAGATTAGAGGAAAGCTTGATCCAAAAGCTGCAGGATGTATATTCATTGGCTATGACCAAAATTAGAAAGGATATATGTTGTATAATCCCATTAAAAAAGGATTTATAGTTAGTAGGGTTGATGAAAATAACTCCTGGTTTGAAGATGATGGTAGGAAAATAAAGCTACCCTAGGACTTGGAAAGTGATTTTCCAACTTTGACTCAAGAGGAAGCACAAATATCAGAAGATTTCAACTCAGAACATGAATATCAGATTGACTTCAAAGCTTTGAAGTCCAAGGGCAAGACAAAATTTAAACAATTTGAAGACATTCTAGAGTCATCCAATCAAGCACTTCGAAGATCTCAAAGGGACAGAAAGAAGCCCATAAGGTATGGCTATGAAACATCACTAGTGACCAAACATTCTGTATACATCGTTAAAGATTCTATATCGGAAGAGCTTTCTTCATTTGAAGAAGCCAATAAGAAGGAAGAATGGAGAGAAACTATGCAGGAAGAAATTCAAGCACTTCAAGAGAACAACACTTGTGATCTAGCTCCCAAGAAACCAAGCATGAATGTAATAGGATCCGGTTGGATTTACAAAGTAAAGAAGAATTCATATGGTTCAATCAATAGGTATAAAGCAAGGCTAGTGGCAAAGCGGTTTGCTCAAACCCTGGACTGGATTATGAGGGACCTTCTCACCTGTGGCTAAGATGCGAATAATCAAAATTTTAGTAAGTACTATTGCTTCAAAGAATTGGAACTTGTATCTGTTAGATATTAAAAATACATTCCTTAATGGATGGATCCCTTAAGAAGTCTACATCACTCAACCACTAGGATATGAAGAGAAGGACAAACTTTGATTATGCATGCAAATTAAGCAAAGAACTTTATGGTTTAAAAAAAGCTACTAGAGTTTGGAACCATAGACTAGTCACATATTTGCAGGACCAAGGTTTTGTTGCTAGCAGAGCAGATATTTCTTTGCTCATAAAGAAGACTAACTTAGAAGTTATTTATCTATGTGTTTATGTGGATGGCATTATCATTACAAGAAATGATGCCAATGGCATCCAAAAGATCACAGAGCAAATGATGGAAGAGTTTAAAATAAGTGACATTGGTTTATTAACATACTTTCTTGGATTGGAACTTGTATATTTGGATTATGGTGTCTTTATTACTCAGAGGAAGTACATTCTTGATATGTTGGTTAAATTCAAGATGGAGAATACTAAAGTTGGAGGTACACCCATGGATTGAATCACAAGCTTAGTACCCATGAAGGGGAACTACTTGAACACATTACAAGATACCAAAGTCTTGTTGGGAGTCTCAATTATGCAACCCTAACAAGAGTAGACATACGCTATGCAGTAAGTACATTAATTCAACTTATGCATACACCAAGAAAACCTCACATGGAAGTGGCCAATAGGATCTTAAAGTATAAAAAGGGTACCATAAATGAAGGGCTATCTTAACCATTCAGATCTCTCTTGGATGTCAAGCTATACTTTGATGCAAATTGGGTTGTTCCAAAAGATGATAGAATGAGCACTTCTGCCTACTTATCTTTTGCAGGATCAAATGTAATCTCATGGTCATCAAAGAAAAAACCAATTATGGCATTGTCATCAACTGAAGCAAAATATAGGGGCTTAGCAAATGCAACACTAGAGGCTATTTGGCTTAAGCTACATTACACAGGTTTCGGATTACATTCTTATACTCCAATGATTTTTGGAGATAACACTAGTTCATTGCATGTAGCTACTAACCATGTGTACCATGCAAGGAGTAAGCACATTGAAGTACACTATCACTATGTGAGAGAAAAGCTAATTAACAAGGACATCAAATTGCTCTATGTGTCTACAAAATCTACAATGTGAAGACATGTTACCAAATCTGTGGATGTCACAAAATTGAACAGGTCCAAGACGATGATTGGATTGCAAGAAATCAAGGAGAAATCAAGACCAAGCATGTTAGGCTTAAGGGGGAGCTGATGGTGCAAATGAGTCCAGGCCTACATACTTCGACAATAAGCATTCACTTCATATAGTCATTTAAATTCACATATGACTATTCCCTTGTAAAACGTATTTACTTTTATCCTTGTAAAAGTGCATATGTTAATAGCACTTTCTCTGTTGCTCAGAGACAGACTTCACAACTTCTTCCTTTGAGCCATGCTCCTCGTCAATGGTCTTCTGTAACATAGCAACCTGCTAGGTCAGCATCCAAAGCTTCAAGTCTTGTTGCTCGGCTTAGAGAGATAGCTTCTCATTGGTGTCCCGCAAAGCATCTGTAGATTGCTACAAAAGGTTGTGAGCAGCTGCTTGATCTTTCAATTGAAAATGTAACTCGTGAATGGCCACATCCATCACCATCACTCCTTTATTAAGTTCTTGAATTCTCTGCAAGTGTCTTTGATCAGATTGTTCCGCATTGAGAACGTGCTTTTTATATCCATGACAACGTCCTTTTAATATCCATCTACTTCTCTGCAAGCTTCTCCAAAGAAAGACTTAAAATATTGTGTTTGCGGCCTCTCCCTCCAGAACACATTGTAGAGCTACTCGACTTCGGAGTTCAGCTACAGGGTTGCATCCTCAGTCTATTGTAATTGCAGTTGAAGCCACTAGTTATAGGCCTAGCAATCGCTATAGGTCCCAATCACTTGGTCGAAGTCGCAGGTGATAAGAGTCTGCAAATGTACAAACCAAGCACCAAGCCTACTAAATTCATGCACTCTGACAAATTCATTGATGCCAAATTGCCACTATTGCTCATGTGGTTTGGTAGAGGAGCTAATTCCATAACAAATGCTTCAGCAGCTACAATAGGTGGTACTTTGTTGCATGGGGATGTCGGGGTGATGGGGTGGACTAGCTAGACGGAGACAAGGGAAGTGACAAGGAGGGTGAGGAGGTAAATGAAGCTCATCTAGGGGAGGGTACTAGATGGACAGGTGGAGGTGAGATAGGCGGAGGAGGCAAGGGTGGAAGAGAAATAGAGGGTTTGGTCATGGTGACACTCGGTTGGTTGGTAGTGGTCATTTCAACATCAAGTTGAATAGTGGGATGATGGCGTGAACTGGCCGTAGGTGGAGGAGAGTGAGAAGGTGGTATGGACACTGGGTTATGGTCGACGGTGGAGGCATTGGACAAGGAACACAGGACTATAAGGTGGCATCGAGATTTGTGCAAAATGCATTTATACTTTTATCCTATTCTAAGTCTAAAGGGATGGGCTTCTCTACAAAGTTGAATGGGACCAAGATGATACAAGTGACAATAGGAAATTTGACATGATACGCAACCACAAGCATGACACACAAGCAATACGATAACACACACAAACATACATAGATTGAATAATGACGGAACCTCCAACACGGGAGTTTTATAACAGGCACGTGGCATTCATAGCATAATCGTGAAATTGCATAAATGTAATAATGAACACATGTTGAAGGTGATTCATCATAATCACTATGCAATTCATACAGACATGTGTGGCGATCCAATGAAGAGTGATATGATAGGTGAACGAAAAAGAAGCAACTTGAATTCATTCACCGGAATTTTAATCGGTACTCCGGTGAGAGTTTCTAATTGAAAAGTGGCCAACCTCATTTTTGCCAAGATTCGGACCATACTGGTGGTTAGAGAACTCATTCGCATAAAACTCTCTCTCTCTCTCTCTCTCTCTCTCTCTCTCTCTCTCTTTCGTGATATATCTTATCCGTCCCATCGGACTGCCGGCTTCTTCGGGATTTTATTTTTCATCACGTACGCTTATCCATTCTCAAGAGGATATGTTGATACTTTGATTTGATTGGAAGCCTTCTTTGGGACAAAAACACAATGGCTACACGGATATTGCACATTCTCAGTTCAATGATTTGCCAAATTAAGATAAGCAAAATGGCTTTGGACTGTTAAGCAATTGCTAAATGGAAGTTCTCTTCAGACCAACCCAGGAAATACAGGAAATAGGCTGCTGGATCAGCCGATTTCTCAACCCGCGGGCTGTCTTTCCCCCTCGCACCATTACAAGCTATAATGGCATTAATCCGCGGGCTGTCTTTCCCCCTTTCTTTCTTTGTGCTCTTTCTATATATCTCTCTTTCTCTCTCTCTCTCTCTCCAGGATGTATCAAACCAATCACCTCAATTATACGAAGCTACAATATTTAAGAAACATATTATGATAGAAAAAAGTATTGTATATTTTTAATACATTTTAAATTTTTAACCCTTTTAATTAAGTTAGGTATTTTGATAACCTATATATATATATATATATATATATATATATATATATATATATATATATATATATATATATATATATATATATATATATATATATATATATATATATATATGATTGTTTACTTAATGTTATTGATTATTATTGATTAATAACAAATTCATAGGCACATACGTACATACCTTGATACATACGTATGTACATACAAACACACATGTTGAATATCATGTTGTAACCATACAAACAGCTTCAATTATTAGATTTTTAGATGTCCGAATAAAATGAAGGGTCCTAGAAGTTAGGAAATTTAATGGAAGCTCCACCAATGATATTAAGCCATCACCTACATTTGATGCCACCAGAAAGTTTACTTGTAGTGATTAATGGATGGTTTCCTAAACTATGGGGAAAATAAAATTTATATTTAAATGTATTCAATATCATGTGCACTGTTCAAGGCATGAAAGCTATACATTCAAGGCACTGTTCACTTAATTTTCTTTAGTCATTTAGAAAGTTAAACAGTCAAGGCAGTGCTCACTTAATTAGTGCCATTATTTTGGATTACTGATATTTTATGTAAAAGGTATTTTGGAATGGTGTAATTGTTACCTAACAAGAAAAGCTAATTGTTCATCTGCTTTATAATTTTGAGAAATTCATGCATCTAAAGAGTTAGGGGGAAGAATTTTTGCCACACCTCTAAGTCGAGATCGAATCATTCTAATGCTGTGACATCATTACTTTATTTCTTTTCGAATCGATTGAATTCGTTGTGAGCATGCTCTAATATGCAAGCTTGAACGAACCAAGTACGCATGTTATCTATAGGTACTAAAGGTAGTGTCATACAGAAGATGGTTGTTGCAAAATAACGTTTCAAGGAAGTATTTTCCATGTGCTATTGACATTGTACAACTTAACGTGCATAATGACAACTAATTCTTTTACTTCACGACAATTTTTTTGTGCTTAAGTTTCATTTTCCTTTCTTTTTGGATTATACTTAAGTTCAATCGAGTGGAACTCCCTTGCTTTCTATACCTTTCTCCAATTTTAATTCTATGGGTCAACATGTATACACTCTATGGCATTAATAAACTTTATAATGATAAAAAGGAGTAATATTTATCTTATTATGATAGAGTTTAATGATCAGAAAGAGAATCAAGATAAAGGGTAAATGTTATCTTTCGCATCCCCCGCCATCCCCTCCTATACCCACCCGCTATCCCCGCTACCCACCATGCCCGCTGCTCCCTCTCTTCCCCCCGCCTCTGCAGCCCCCCCCCCCCCCCCCCCCCCGCCCGCTGCTCCCTCTATACCCACCCGCTATCCCCGCTGCCCCCCCACCTCCTGCTCCCTCTTTCCCCCTATCTCTATGGCCCTGCCACTCACCACCTCAGCCCTCCCCATGCCTCCCTCACTAACCCACTCGCAGTCGCTAACTCTGATGAATTCAATGAGTCTTTGAGGCAATAACAAGTTTGTCATGCCCTTAGATGTTCTGGGCCGCACGTGCGCTACACTGATGAATTTAAGGAGTTTATCACCTTGGCCGATAGGCCCGGGAAATCTTTTAAAATTTCATCGTGATGGGGATAGATCACTGCAATTATTGATATTCAACAAGGAATTCCTAAAATCCCACCACTCCACCCACATCTCCCACACCACCCACAACCTCCCACCACTCCACCCACACCTCCCGCACCACCCACAACCTCCATCCACTTCACCCACACCTTCCACACCACCTACAACCTCCCACCACTCCACCCACACCTCCCGCACCACCCACAACCCCCCACCACTCCACCCACACCCCCCACAACCTCCCACCACTCCACCCACACCACCCACAACCTCCCACCACTCCACCCACACCTCCCACACCACCCACAACATCCCACCACTCCACCCACACATCCCACAACCCCCACAACCTCCCACCACTCCATCCACACCTCCCACACTACCCGCACCTCCCACACCACCCACAACTCCCACCACTCCACCCACACCTCCGGAACCACCCACAAACTCCCACCACTCCATCCACACCTCCCGCACCACCCACAACCTCCCACCACTCCACCCACACCGCCCACACAACCCACAACCTCCCATCACTCCACCCACAACTCCCACACCACCCACAACCTCCAACCACTCCACCCCCAACTCCCACACCCCCCTCAACCTCCCAACCCTCCACCCACACCTCCCACATCCCCCACAACCTTCCACCACTCCACCCACACCTCTCACACCACCCACAACCTCCCACCACTCCACCCACAGCTCCCACACCACCCACAACCTCCCACCACTCCACCCACACCCCCCACAACCTCCCAACCCCCCACCCGCACCTCCCACACCGTCGACACCCTCCCACCGCTCCAGCCACACCTCCTGCACCACCCACAACCTCCCACCACTCCACCCACACCTCCCACATCCCCCACAACCTCCCACTACTTCACCCACACCTCCTACACCACCTGCACCTCCCACACCACCCACAACCTCCCACCATTCCACCCACACCTCCCGCACCACCCACAACCTCCCACCACTCCACCCACACCACCCACAACCTCCCACCACTCCACCCACACCTCCCGCACCACCCACAACCTCCCACCACTCCACCCACACCCCCCTCAACCTCCCAACCCTCCACCCACACCCCCCCACAACCTCCCACCAATCTACCCACACCTCCCACACCACCCACAACCTCCCACCACTCCACCCACAACACCCACAACCTCCCACCACTCCACCCACACCTCCCACACCCCCCACAACCTCCCAACCTCCCACCCGCACCTCCCACCACTGCACCCACACCACCCACAACCTCCCACCACTCCACCCACACCTCTCACACGACCCACAACCTCCAACCACTCCACCCACACCTCCCGCACCACCCACAACCTCCCACCACTCCACCCACACCACCCACCATCTCCCACCACTCAATATGTAAGGGTCAGAAGCTACTACAAGAATTATGTGAATTATGTGAAGGATGTGCTTCTGAGGGTCATTCCAATATCACGGGTGGCACATAATGAGGATCTCAGCTTACATTCAAAAGTGACAGTAAAAGTGTAAGTGGTAAAAGTGTAAGAGGATAAATGACTGTTGCTGTGACGACTTCCTATTTTTGACGATCCAATTCAAAACTGGTGGCATATTTGATCTACCCCTCCAATTTTGGGCAATGAATCGGCGCATGATGAGTGGAGGTGAGGAATCGGCAAGGCCCTCTTGGCCTATTGGAGCCTATAAAAGCAATGGACTAGTGCTCATTGGGGATAGATACAAACACGTATAGAGCTTATTTTTGGCATCTGTTTTGGTCCTCTCTTTGCACTTTGTGGCTACAAGCCTACTGTAGGAAGTCACTCTGTGGTGAGGATATAGAGCCTGGGCTTCCTAGTGGAGGGCTAATAGCACTATAGTGTAAAGAAGTGGCTTAGTTTTGTCATTTAGTTTGAGTCAGTGGTATTTCCGTGCTCTTCCATTAGAGCAAGTCTTCATACCTTTGTACTAAGTAGTGCAAGTCTTCATCTAGTTGTGTTCAGTGCAAGTCTTCATCTACTTGTGCTCATTTTATCGGACGAATCTCTTGTATTGATTCCGTTTTGTTCTGGATTGACATGTTAGCACACAACATCAACTTTTGTAGCATTTTCTTTGCCTATGTTGTAATCATCTGTTCAAACTAAGGAGTGGTTTGCTCTTCCACTATTGTCATTTGTCATTAATCTTTTCCCTGAGTATTTACAATTTTATGCAATTATTGTTATCTGCCTGCTTACAAAAGTGTTAAAGGGTATATTTCCCTAAGTAGAACCTCCCTTGAGTAGGCAAAGTACTGGAGTGCATGGTGCATGCTCCTGATAAAAGTAGATACCCCAATACCTCCTCTACATTATGTGAGGGATTCATTGCCGAAAAGTGACCAATCAATATAAGTACTGGAGCTGATGGCTGAGAAATAAGATGGATCTCAATTAGCAATCAAACGCAATATATTTTTCTTTAAAGATAGAGGCAAATGAGGTGTATCTAGTTAGAATGATTAAAGGAGGGGGTGGAAAAGATCAAATACTAATTCAAACTATTAAAATAACTTCAATCAAAACAATGGATCACAAGCGAGGGGAAGGAGTAGAAGAAGAAAAAAACGATTTGGATGAGGAGAAACATTAAACGGAGAATGCTATAGTTGGGGAATACTTAATGAGAAATAGGTTATGGAACTTATCATTTGATTACACACCCGGAATATGTTCCATTGGATAGATCTCAAAATTCCAGATGTCCCAAGTATGTGTTGCATGTGCCAATCATGACTAGAATCTAGTGTGAATTGGTAGAAAGAGGCTCTGAATTGAGGGTAATTGATAACCTTTGCTAGCAAGAATAAACGCTATACCTGTAGCATGGAGATAAACCCATTGAAACGCTTACATTGTTTATTTGTTTATTGAAAAGCAAAATAAATTGTAGGAACAGATTCAAAAGAAATGTTTAATGAGTGGACTTATTTCTTGTCGATTATAAAAAAAAAGTAGATGACCATTCAATAAAGGATTCAATGCTAATTCCGAATTATTGAGTCTCCATGAGGGAGCTATCTATTAAAGAAATATGTAGACTACCATTAAGAAAAGTGAGACATGTTCTATAACTTCAATTGATTTAAACCCATATTTTAGAAGACACATGCAAATATATCTCGATTTTCATGTGAGATTGAGTGGGGAATTTTCTTCTAGTGATTTTTCAAAGTTTATCTATGAGCGTTTCATAGACAATTGAATGTGCATAGCTTTTTGTAGCAAAAATGAGAATTTACATAATAGTTTGTTGTATCAAATATAAAAATTTACATAATAAAGAAACATAGGATTTTACATAATAACACAACTGAATTTCGTAGCTCGTTGTAGACTGGAATCGCACCTACCAGACCATGATGTGTTGAGAATCTGTAGCTTTTACACCTCAAAATATTTTCTTATGTGTGTAAATACACATAGCTTGAGAGTTAAGGCACACAAATATGTATTTCTTGCATATTTATAAGAGAAAACGTTTCTATATGTTAAATTGATAGTCTTAAAGATATAAGGCTCTCAAGCATTCCATATTTGATGATTTTTGCGTTCGTATGTAACAAAGATTTGTTCTCGATGGATTTAAATTGCAGAAACAATGCATGTACTAAAGGGGAGAAACAATGCATGAGAACAACATGCACTCTCTCTCTCTCTCAATACACACACGGTATATAGTAGTTCAGTCATCATAAGGGAAAAAATGGAATGAAAAGATGGCACAGAAACTAAGGTGGTGGAAAAGGAAGGTTGTGAGACAAGAAATATCACCATCAAAAAAACTGTACCTACATTTATTAGATATTTAACTTAAAAAAACTGCCCTAGAGATAAAGGGGGGCTTGGCATCCTGGACATTGGGTGTATGGCTAACAAACTGGCAGCCAAATGGATGATTAAGGCTTGGAGCAATAAGGAGGCCTCGTGGGCCAATCTGATCTTCAGAAACAAGAACGAGTTGGCTCTCATGGGGTTCCCAAACTGGAAGAATCTTGACATCTTGACCCTGCTATTCTCCCCGATCCCCGTCTTCCCGAAAGGATCCAATCTCGTGTGCTCCCTTTGGAAGGGCTGGAATAAAGTCAAAAGCTTCACAAGAATTAGTGAGGACTGGAAGTGGGCGGCAGGTATCAGACAAAACGACTCTATCTGGTTTCCGATACATGGCATCCGGAGTGTGGAGTCTTGGAACATTCAAAATGCGAAGAAGTTATGGAACAAAGGCTTCAAAAAATGGAAACACCTCTGGAAACATGACACCAACAGCTGGATCAACTTCGAGGATATTGACCCTGGAATCAACATCTCGTACGAAGAATGGAACACTTTGCAAAGCAGATGTCTCGCATGGGATCGTCACAAGACTCGCCTTCTCATGGGACACGACACACCAAACTCACTTGGTCTCAAATGGCACAATGGGAATAGCCTATTCAAAATCCCGAACATCAAAGAAACGATTGACCATCAGATCAACCTCAACAAGAAGTGGTGCCTGTCTTGGACGCGGCTTCCGTGGGACATGAAGTTCATGGGTATCTGGCACCCCCTTATAGAAATTAAGAAGTCTGTCCTCTTATGGCAAATTCTTCATCGAGGAATTTGGACCAACCATAAGGCTAGCAAACTTTGTGGGACCCCTCCCTGGTGCAAACGCTGCCACCGGTCTATCGAAGATGTCCCACACATCTTCTTTACATGCCCCAACTCCAACAGAATCTAGCAGACGGTTGGAATGAAAATCAGACTTCAAAATCAGCTTAATTGGAAACAAGTCCTTTTGGGAGAAGCGATCGGCTGCTCCGCGGCACTCTGGAACGCCATCAGAGGGGAAGTCCTGTGGAAAATATGGCGGGAAAGATGTGCTCTCAACTTCGGTGATCCCCCCAGGGAGTGGTCGATTGAGAAATCACTATTCCTCCTTGGCAAAAGGATTGTTAACAGTAAGAAATCCCCCCCCTTCAGGCACCATCAAGTCCTCCTTTTGATCAACAACAAGCTCAAACCCAAATGGGCCCCGCATGAGGGCGATAAGAGGGTGATTAACCTTCTTTGTAATGCAACCTAGGCTCTATACAAGCTTCCCCTGCTTTGTGGGACTCGGGGGGTCCCGTGGGCACTAGTTCCCTTCTATTGTACTTTTGTTTCTTTATTTAATTCAAGTCCGGGAGAGTAGGCTAATGCCGAACTTCCTTTATATTAAAAAAAAAAAACACATGTTCATATCCATACAATTTTTCTTCAATTATATCTTGTTTTAACAAAGTATAATCAACTCCGTGCCTCAAGAGTTCATATCTTGTGTAGGCAGACGATATTTGAACTAGATAGCTCCAATAGGCATCAAGAGTTCGTAACCTTAATGTCATCCATGTCTACTGAATTAAACATTTAATTCATCCCTAAATTGTGCATATCAATTTCACATTTTTTTGAACTCTCTTTTATAATCATCTCTTTATTGATTACCATGCTTTTCCTCTAAGTTCTTATAATTCAACCATGAAGATCAAGGTCTACTGTGAATACAAAAATGAAGAATGGAAATAATATTGGCTTCATCTTATACTTCTTTCACATTTTCCTTGGAGGTGATTGCATATATATTAATACGTGAATAGTATACATTAGTATGGGTATCAGAAATTCCAATATTTTTTTTGTGATAAAATTATCCAGTATACATTAGTATGGGTATCAGAATGCATGAAAATGTCACTGTTAAGAGTACTTTGAAAGACACTACAATCTTCTTTTTCAAGGCTATTAAGAAGTATGGATGAACATAGATTAAAGAAATGCATAACCTATTGCGTCGAACAACGGTCATGAGCTGGTTGATAGCGAAGACAAGTCGGAAAATGATTGCCGATAGAGGAATTAAAGAGAAAACGAAGTTTGAAAATAGCAATCCATGAATATACGTGAAAGGAAATATAAGAATATTTTAACTATTCTCGGCTTCAATGCGCTCGTTGAATACTGACTACGGATAGAGAACAATCAAGATACGTTTAGGAACTTTTTGTTTGACTTACTAAGTCTATTCCTTAGTTGAAAGGATGTTTTCAATATCAAAATCCAGTTCTTCAGAAATTCTATCAAATATTTGTGAATCAACAACATTTTCTCTTGAAGTGTTCCAAAAAGATCTGAGAAATTACTTTATATCTTCTATTTCCTTGATCTTGAAGTTATCTTGAAAAATTATGAGATACTACTTTTATCCTTCTTGAATTTTTAAACTACTTCTTTGAAGTTTTAATTCAAGTGAGGATTAAACCTAACTTCAAGATCCAATCTAGAACTAAAAGATAATTATCATCCACGATCAGATGTCCCATACCATCTTTCCTACATCAACCTGAGTATAAAATCTGGTGTCCCATGCCACGTGATTTTATATTCACGTTAATGTGTGGGTGATACTTATCTGAAAGTCTAAAATCTTGATAGAGTACTTTTTCACTTCAAGAATTTGAAGTTTCAAGCATTGCCTCTAATTTGATATTCTAGGTTTTGATTCCTTCACATGATTATCATACAATCACGTGCTTTGCCTTGGAAACTTGAAAACCTCTTGATAGAATATATATATATTCCTCTTTGCTAAGGTTTTGAAAATGAAAACCAGTTAGAATTCCAAGTACTTGAATTTTCACATATTCAAGTTCAATTGGTTTATTCTTGATCAATTTGTACTAAGGAGCTTTTAACTTCTTGTCTTTAGATTCCTTTCTTGCTGATACTTTAGGTACCTATCCCGGTCGGACTTTATAGGAATCTCTCTACTGCATGAGTCTAAACATCCACTCATGCTTTTTGGATTTGTATCAAAATCCCTTTGAGGATAGGGGTACATTATGTTTTACCCTCCAAAGACTTAAGTACCATCTTCACGATTGAAGACCACATTCTTGGAAATTTTTCACTCTATTCACACTTGGAACATCTTCCTCTTTTCACAATTTTCCATTGGATAAATGGAACCTGAGTGAATACTTTCCAAAATGAATTTTATTGCCAATACTTGGGAAAACTTTAGAGTAGTTCCGATCCCAGATTTTCGGACAATCATGGCCAAGCTTGAACAAGTTTGGTTGATCTTGTGACTAGAATAAAGACTTAACCTTTATCTTTAAGATCTCCAGAACCATCAAAAGCTTCTTTGCTTACCTGTAGGATTTTAGAGATCTTTCCCTCAACTTAACTCAAAGCATACACTGATGCCTCTAACATTCCAAAGCTAAGAAATTGTATATCTCATGTAGAGAAATTCTATTGTTAGCAACTTAACTAAGTTTGAAATTTCTTATTTTAAATAGACGTAAATGTAAAATGGTTTTTTTCATGAAGGTAAAGAGTGCAAGTTTTTTCTTTTTTGCTTTTTGCAAAAATATTTTGCTTTTAATAGAGGAATTTTTGGAGTAGAATCTTTTTCAATTTCTTGGGGTTATTTCTTCTGTGTTTGTCTCTGGTTCGATAGTTGGACTCTTTGTGTTGCGGGTGGGTGTTGGTCATCTTTCGCATGTTTACTAGTCTCCCCTCGCTAGTAATGAGCAATGTGGGTTTACCACCTGGTGACCCTACCCCTAGTGCTTCTCTTGGTTTATTTGGTGTTAAACCGTTAGTGGTCTTACTGAGAAGGGAGGACATGTCGACACAGCAAGAGGATCTTAATAGAAAGTTCCTCATCAACAATTTTTTTGGTCTGATGCCCCCTCTTGATTATTTGCGATAATGGTTTCGTAAGGAGTGGTTCTCATGCAGAATAATTATTTGCAAATGTCAATTCTTTCCAGCAAACCACTTAATTTTGGTCTTTGAGAATGAAGAGATGTCATTCCAAGCTCTACAAATCGGTACTTGGTAGGTCTCACATACCACATTATTCCTCTTTAAGTGGTTCCTTGATTTTGTTCCAAATAAGTCAAATCCACCTCGTTATCCTCTCTCGGTCGACCTCCCTAACTTGCCTTTCTTTCTCTATGGATTCTTATGATAAATAATATTTCCCATTGGCCGGCCATTGGCCTCAAAAGAAGACATTGGGGGCGTCATCTATGAAGGAGTAAAACACTCCTTCAATGCAAGATGGCATCCTCAAATGTGTGTCGATGGAGACCTAAAGGATGTCACTTCCTTAGTTTTCGTAGACATTGGGAAAGGAGAGACTTGGGAGCAAGAAATTATTTACAAGAACTTGTCAAACGTGTGCTTTCATTGTGGTTTGCAAGGGCATAGAATAAAAGAGTTTCCCTCAAGACAACTCTCCTCTAACAACAAGCAAAATAAAGGGGAGAAGAATGCAGATAAGAACCAAGAAATAGTTAGGGCACAGGGGCAGTCTCATGGTATTTCGCTGAACGAAGGGGCAAGGGAAGATTTTTTGATCATGGAGATAAACTTGCAAGGTTTCATTGAAGTAAGACAAAGAAGGAGAAGGAGCCCCAAAGGGAGTATGGTCCGGGATCTTATAAAGCTCCACTTGTACCTAGTTGAAGTGGAAGATGAGACTCACTTTTCTTGGTCCAACCTCCAATCCAGTGTGGATTTGAGCAAATCCATGCTTGATAGATGCTACATCGCCCAAAATATTATCAATGAGTGGGGGCAAGCCTCTCTCTCCTAGTGGTGTGACCTTACTATTTCAAACCACTACCCTATTATTTATTCTTACATTTTAGTCGGTTGATAAACTTAATAAATCTTTGTGGTTTCATGCCACTATGACGACCTTATCTCTTCCCTCTGTCCAATAGGAGATTACTTCTGCTTGGAAATCGGCCTTCTCATTCCATTCATCACCTTCCAAATGTTGGAGGATCATAGTTATGGAGACTCGTCATATTCTCACCAGGGCCTTGATGTTTTTTTGTAAGGTTCGCTAGGTCCGAAGGGAGAGTCTCTATTGACAACTGATATTTCATGAGATGGAAGTGAACAATGGACATGCTCAATACCAGACTGGGTTGCGAAAAATCAGAGGTATGTTGAGATTGGAAGAAGAAATTCAAAGGAATAATCTTCAGGTGTTCTTTAAAGAATGGTGGGTAGGTAAAGAAGAAAAACCTACTAAAGAGATGTGTAGACTCCTCAATAAGAAGAAAGCTATGAATTTGATCCCCTTAATGTTGGATATCAATGGGGTTGAATGCAAGACGGTTGAAGAGAATTGCTTGGTGATTGTAAATCACTTTTCCCAACTTTTGGGAGTCTTTGCCCTTTTCTCCCCACAGGCATGATTGCATGGATCAGACCATCTCTAGAGTCAAGCCCTCTAGAATCTTGCATAATTTGACACAACTTCTTGAAGCTCCCATTTCGGATGTTGAGATTCTAGAAGTTATCGATTCTCTTCCTAATGGGAAAAGCCCGGTTCTGGACTACCTCACCAATGAGTTTTTCAAGACCTTCCAAGATGTGGTAGGAGTCAGTGTGGCAGGAGTCAGTTTTGTTAGATGCCTTACCTGAATGTTTCAATAATGGTGTTATCAAGCTTATTCAAGAAAAAGGAAATCAAGGCAGTATTGAGAATTGGCACCCAATTACAATGTTACAAATAGTTACAAGATCCTTGCTAAAGTTAAGGCTAATAGGATTGCTTGCCATTTACAAAATTGGTTAACTGAAGTAAAAAATGTTTCATCAAGGGGAGGTCCATCTTGAAAGCTATCTACTGAAGATAGCTTTCAAGATGGACCTCCCCTTGGATTTTGCTAAAGAATTTACTCAGTATGTAATCTTTTTTAAGATTGACTTCAATAAAGACTATGATTGGCTTGAGTGGGACTTTCTTCTGCAATCTCTGAAAGACCTCAGTTTCGGTCACAAGTTCATTAAGATGGTATTGATGTTGCTCATAAATGCTTCTCTTGAGATAAACATGAGTGGCCAAATTTCTTAAGATATTAGACTAAAGCGTTATATCAGGCAAGGATACCCCTTAGCCTCGCTCCTCTTTGCTATTGCTGGCGATTGTTTAAGTTGCCTTGTGAAACATTATGCTAGCTTGGGCCTGATTCATGGCCTCTCCCTACTCTCAATCAAGAACAAATGTTCATAAGATTGTTTTTTGATGACACGAATGCCATTATTCATAACGATATGACCAGCATTGATACATTTTGGAGATGTTGAAACACATTCTTCATGGCTTCAAGATCCAAAATAAACCATTCTAAAACTACTTTCAAGGCGATTATGGGACACCCCACATAGTTTCTTGTTGACCAAGGCTATCAGCTGATTCCTAGTAGGCAAATCTTCCACTTATTAGGTATTCCAATGGGATTTGAGGTATTGATGGACCAGCGATGGAACTAGGTTCTCTCAAATATCGACAACAAATTGGCCTACTAGAAAGCTATGCAGATCAACCTAGCACAAAGGACCATGTTGATTAACACATTCCGGATTTCTTTTATGATTTACTTTTTCTCCTTTTGGAGACCGAAAGACAAAGAGATTGTTAAATTAGAAAGGTTTTGCAGAAACTCTTTTTGAACTGGTGACCGTAACAGAAGGGGACTCCCCAAAATTAAAAGGATTGTTTGCATTAGCCAAAAGGATCAAGGTGGTTTGGGCATTCTTAACATCAAAGACATGGGCAACAAGTTAGCCACAACATGGTTATTAAGGTGTGGCACAATAGTGAAGCCTCTCAAGCCAAGCTTATTTTTAGGAATAGTAGTGATCTTAAGCTTACAGGCCTCCTAGGTTGGAAGGACCTCTGCCTCCTTGCCCTACTCTTCTCCCCTTTTTTGGTTTCTCCGTGGGGCTTGGATTTGGTTTTGTCACTTTGGATTTGGTGCCATCGAAGTAATTTTTCATCGAGTTAACCAATTGGGTAATGTGTCCTCTAGCTCTTGGTAAAGGAAAATCATCAGCATTTCTTTGGTTTCTTGGGGCTCTAGGTCTCTCAATTTATCTCCATCTGTCTCTATTCTCATTCTTTCTCTTCCCAAGGGGTTGGCAAAGCTTACTTCTGGCCTATCTCTACCTCTGTCCCTATGAGCTCCATGAGCTTGGGATGTTCCAGCTCCTTGGTGGACATACGAGACATTAGATCTTTGTTGGGGAAAAATAAATTCACCCTTAGAAGTGTAGGCATGTATACCATGTTCTGAGACCACAAAGATCCTCTCCAAAGTATTGTGTAAATAGGTCACTTTGCTTGGGCTATTAGGATCTTTGAACTCATAGATTGTGATTGTTCTACCTCATTCGGTTGATGAGGTTTATACCTCCAAAAGGCTTCAATGGTCTCTCACTTCAAGGGCAGATCTATGCTCTTATTATCTTGGGGAACCCACTCTCATGTGATAATTCTAGTGAGAATTGATTTGCCTCGAGGGGTTCTAGCCTCTCCACTTATGTTCCCTTGCTCTAGGTCACCTATGTTCGCTTCTGGGATCACATCACCAAATTCATCTGTCCTATCTGGGTAGGTGGTGACTACATACATAGTTCCTTCTTTGTCCAGGTATGCACCATTTTCAAACTTGATCAAGGTTTTTAATCTAGACCACGGACCTTCTTAGGCCATCCTCATAAATGTAAGCACCTAATGGGTTTGTCCTAAGGTATTCTAGTTGCATCTTGTAAGGACCTTCAACCTTTTGTAAGTATGCCGCACCTGAACTTCCTACGGTTCGCTCCATACCTTGAGACATCTCTGATTCAATAGTTTCAGAGCTAAGGTAGTGTGAATAATTGCTCAACTGCTAGGCCCAAGACCTAGCAGTGTGGTTGACACTAGCTTCTGGAGAGCTAAGGCTTTGTCTATCTCTCCCTATTTGTTGTCATGATCTAAGGTTCATATGCTTGATTGAACAACCCCAATTTTATTGCAAGTACAACCTCGTTGCTGATTCTTCCTTACCAATCACTTGATTCTTTTTATTTTGTTATCGTGTTTATGGTCTTGTCAAATTTTGCCTCGCCAGGAATACTTAAGTGATTTTTCCTACTTGAAGTTGATTGCAATAAGACTTAATTCTTTCCTTTAAGGTTATTGTCACATGCACGTGTTATCTCGTAACTTGAACTTGGTTACTTAGATAGTCTTCAATTTGTCTCATGCCTATCATCACCCTAACTACTTCCAATGCTATGCGTTCCTAGCCTAAGCTAGGAATTGACAAACGAAGTTGAGAGAATTTCCAACCTCACGCTCTTCGCCTTTTGAGTGCCAATTTTTCCCTAGACACACTTGCCCAAGCTCAAGGATCACCTGGATACCGCTGCTTGAATTCCTTGCTTGCACACCTCAGAGCTCTGAAATGTTACGAGCTAGCAATGGACTTGACCTCAATATATTGACAAACACTCTTCAACATGCACTGAAAAGTATAGACCCTTGCTTCCCTTTTTGCCCTAAAAAGTATTCTCACTCCCTATTCGCGACTCACGGTCCACAAAAATTTACCTATACTAGAACTCCATGATGGATTCTCAACAAGCTTTCCAACGGAACAAAAATTGTAGCAATCAGAGTTCGTATGAAGAACTTATGGCTAATCAGGCAGTCGAGAGTCAAAATAGGTGAAGCATGCACTCAATAATAGCTTACAATATTTTCTAAGGCCTCTTTATGCTCTAGATTTTCCCCAATTTTGGCCAAGGATAAGTTTAGTTTTTTTAACCCTAAAAATATGCCGAATTTGCCTGTCAATCATGATCGGGTGGTCTGTCAATCGCGATTGATGTGTCAGTTGCGATCAGCCTGTCGATCGCGATTGATAGGTCCATCGTGGTTGTGAGTCGCGATTGATGAGTCAATCACGATTGACACGTGGCCCAGAAATTGAGTTAGTCGTGGTCTGTCGGGATTGTTCGTCGCGATTGATGGGTCAATCACGATTGATGTGTCGATCGCGATTGACACGTGGCATGTATAGGCTCTATCAATCATGGTTAGTTGTTCTTTGACTCTGTCAGTCACGATCAATGTGTTGGTTGTGATTGACAAGTCCACCGGCAGGTGTCCATCATCATTTGTCGATTGCTATTGACATGTCAATCGCGATTGACAGAAAATAGAGGAATTTGAAAATTTTAAACACACTTTTGGAATGCTCTAGGCCTACCCATCATGTTTATGCACTTAGTTTAGCAATTTGGTCGATTTTTTTGTTGATCACGATTGACAGAGGTGAATGCCTAGGGACTTGCACAATCAAAACTTTTACCTACTAGAGCTGGAGCAGCTGCTGGGGATGCTGATTCCTGCAAAAAATCTCCAAAAAAGCACACAAAAGCACAAACACACAAATGC
>CM035423.1:82108340-82155840 GCA_020310875.1 Ceratopteris richardii | reverse complement strand
GAGAATGTGTAATATCCGTGTAACCATTGTTATTTTTTTGTCCCAGAGAGAAGGCTTCCAATCAAATCAAGTATCAACATATCGCACTTAAAGCACAAGGACAGAGAAAAGAAAACCGTTAATCACCTTCTTATCCTCTTGAAGAAATAAGATATATCGGAACGTAAAACTTGTCACGAAAGAGAGACAGAGAGAGAGAGAGAGTTTTATGCCAATGAGTTCTCTAACCAGCACTATGGTTCGAATCTTGGCAAAAATGGGTTTTATCACTTTTCGGTGAGAAACTCTCATCGAAGTACCGATTATAATTTCGACGTATGGATTCAAGTTGCTTCCTTTTTGTTCACCTATCACATCACTCCTCATTGGATCGCCACACATGTTGTATGAATTGCATGGTGATTATAATGAATCACCTTGACATGTGTTCATTATTACGTTTATGCATTTGCACGATTATGCGATGAATGCCACCTACTTGGTGTTGGAGGTTCCATCATTATTCACTCTATGTATATTTATGTGCGCTATCGTATTGCTTGTGTCGTGCTTGTGCTTGTGTATCATGTCAAATTTCCTATCGTCACTTGTATCATCCTAGTCATGCGCAACTTTGTAGAGCAGCCCATCCCTTTAGACTAAGAATAGCATAAAAGCATAAATGTACTTTTCATCGATTTCGATGCGACCCTATAGTCCTATGTTCCTCGTCCAATGCCTCCACTGCCGACCATAACCCATTGTCCATACCACCTTCTCACTGTCCTCCACCTACATCTAACTCACACCTTGGTCCCCCTATTCAACGTGACGTTGAAATGACCACTACCATCTAGCCCAATGTCACCATGATTGACTCCTCTCTTTCTCCTCCACACTTGTCTCCTCCACCTATCTCAAGTCCACCTGTCCATCTAGTACTCTCCCCTAGGTGAGCTTTAGTTACCTCCTCACCCTCCTAGTCACTTCCCCTGTCTCCATCTAGCTCGTCCATCCCATCACCCGGACATCCCCATGGTACAAAGTACCACCTATTGCAGCTGATGAAGCATTTGTTCTAGAATTTGCTCCTCTATCGTACCGCATTAGAAATACTGGCAGTGCTTAGTGCATCAATGAATTCCTCCGAGTGCATGAATTTAGTAGGCTTAGTGCTTGCTTCGTACATTTGCACACTCTTATCGCCCGTGAATTAAACCAAGTCATCGGGACCTATGGCGATATGCAAGCCTATAATTAGTGGCTTCAACTATAGTTAGAATAGACTCGGGATGCAACCCTATAGTAGCAATTCAAAGCCGAGTAGCTCTCCAATGCGTTCTAGAGGGAGAGGTGGCCAACACAATATTTTAAGTCTTTCTTTGGAGAAGCCTACCGAGAAGGAGGTGGATATAAAAAGCACGTTGTCATGGATATAGAAAGTAGGTTCTCAATGTAGAACAATCCGATCAAAGACACGTGTAGAGAATTCAAGAACTTAATAAAGGAGTGATGGTGATGGAGGTGGCCATTCTCGAGTTACATTTTCAATTGAAAGACCAAGCAACAGCTCACAAACTTTTGTAGCAATCTACGTATGCTCTGCGGGACAGCATGAGCTCCACTTAGCCACTTCTATGCAGAAGGATGTTGAATAGAAAGCTAAAGCTTAGCCAACAAGAAGAAAGCACATCATCTAGTAAAATTTTTATTTGTAGGAGGAATTCGGCCTGTAATTGGCTAAATCTCAGGGTCACGCTATCCTCTTAGAGGCATCGACCTCCAAAGCAGCTAATGTTGTCACCCTTCTTCCGATAGAAGTGCACCAACTACTAAAAACCCTAATAAAGAAAATCTAGATTACTTTTGCTGAAGCTCACTCTTCATTCAGCACTAAAGTTTTTACACGCTCTGATGATGAGTAGGACAAAGTTGATTAAAAAAATTTCTTTTCCATAGTCAAATTTATTGGGTTCAGGTCCTCCGGGCATGCTAGTGTTACTACTTCCCAGATACCTTTCTTGTAAATAGCCAATTGACATCTTAGTATAAATATTGAATAAGTATGTACACCAAAAATTCTGGAAAACACACAGATACAATAGTTTTAACTCTTCACATTACTGAACTTGATTGAATCTAATAGTCATAGAAAGAGTGACTATGTTGTCAACGTAAATAGTTCTAACTCTTCACATTTAATGAACTTGACTGAATCTAATAGTGATAGAAAGAGTGACTATGTTGTCGACGTAAGGCCATGAAGCCAGAGTCCAATAGTGACCTGACTATTTTCTATCGCAAAGGATGGAGAGCCCCCTTTCTTTTGAATTATTGTGTTATCATTTGGTGCATTCATTCTATTTTCATATTAAGTTGAAATTTTTCCAAAGATTTAACTATGAGTGAGTTGTTGTATGTCAAAGTTGCCTGTTGCGCACTATGTGAGGATTAATGAATCTATTGTGTCAAGTATTATCGGACTCTGTATCATGATTCTGTGTGATAGTTTAATGTATTATCTTAGTAGAGGAAGTGGGAAAATAACAGGGATCCTATATATAGGATTCTACCACCCCAAAAACCCTCACAACCTATGCTGTCGATATTGGTTCTCACTGGACAAGGTCAGATCAACGAAAGATAGGTTAGTAGTCCTCATCATTTTTATCACCTCCCTTAATATCTTAAAGTATTTCATATAAATATTTTCCCAATTTCTCTATTCCACAAAGCTCGAGTTCTAAATTAATAATTCGAAAATAGGACATTAAAGTGTCCATTTTGGTGTTAGGATAGCGTTAAATTAAAATAATGGAAAGAACACTATCGGAACACGAAAATGGACATTAAAGTGTCCACTTTGGTGTTCGTATAGTGTTAAATTGAATAAAACCGTGCACATTCCCTATGGATACATATCGTCATTAGGAACAACGCAACATTCACAATCCGCAATTCTTTGCATTGATTACTCCTAGTGCCTCATTCAAAGTAGAACACGTGATCATGACCTTTCCATTTGTCTCTTCTTTATGCGATAGGCTATGTGAATGCACTTTGGAGATTTAAATCATGTGTTACTGTAATAGGTTGATGAGCGATGATCTCTGTACTACAAAATTCCTCTACATAGAGATTTTTCCTCTTAGAAATGCAAATCCACTTTGGAGATTCAAATCATGCTCAAGATTCCTAGCTTTTGTGTGGCAATATGTTCTATTAGAAAGACGTATCGATTCCAAAATAGGTTACCTGCACCCAATACTCTCTACATAGGGGTAAAGTATAGCCCCATAAATTTTATTATTTCTCAAACCTTAAATACATATTAGAAATCACATTATGAAAAACTGAGACACTACACAGGGATTCTTAAAATCTCTAAATCAAAATACAAAAATTACATTAAGATGAGAAACTCTTGATGATAGTTGGACCTATCTCTAAATCAAAATACAAAAATTACATTAAGATTAGAAACTCGTGATGATAGTTGGACCTATCCTCTGACTACACACAAAGGCCAAGGTACCTAAATAGAAAAAGAAATAGGTAGGGAGTGAGCTTAAGCTAGGGGCTTCGTTATTAAAGTTGATCATACTTCGTTAAAAGAGGACATAATTGAAGAAAACTTGTGTGGATATGCACATACTTTTGACTTATATAAGTTAAATAGAAAATTGTGTAGGTACGTTTTTTAATGGCATAAAACTAAATTAATGATCTTATTGTTTTTGTGGAGCTTCCAATCGACCAGAAATTATTAGAAATAGTGACCTCCTAATTGAATCCTTAGTAAAGAATTGATTTTTAGCATGTACCACCTCAAACCTCAACGGAAGTCCTCATTTGCATGCACATCTTGAAAATTTTCTCCATTTATATCTTCATATCTCTCATGATACTTTCTCCATCTTAATATCTTTTGAAATGAACCTTCTGTATAATAAAGTGATAATCAACCACAATGTGCATGGGTCTTCTATGAGACGCTCAATTTTGTGATGGACATATGGAACGAGAAAATAGATCTCACCAACCAATGAGGCATGATCTTACCAAGTTTGACTCTGGGTTTTGAAAATGCATGTTCATCTTTTTCACATGCATATTCAGATAAGACAATAATTTCTCGAGCAATGATATCTCATATTAAAGCTTTCTGAAGCCTCTATTCACTTTTTCAATCAGCAAGAGGTCGAGTATTGGTTCTTTCGTGGAGCTCCAAAAAAATTTGTTCTAGTCAAAATGATCACGTACCTACTAGCTCTCCTACCATCTTAGGAACCGACGCCATCACCATCATAGTAGACTTGGACCTACGAAGCATCATCAAATGGATAGTAAATCCCTTCATTCATTGTTCCCAAGAGCATAAGGCACAACATATATAAGGCACAAAATATATAAGAGATCGTGCAACTGACCTATACATTATCAAATCCTCCACTCTTTATCTTTATGAAAAAACCATTTTACATTTACGCCTGATTTTACATTTAAAAAAACCAGTATCTTGAACTCACTCCATAGCTTCTTCTTCAACATACCTACATATGAATACGCATATGCTACATTCGTTTTATTAAAGATTGATGGACATGCGGAATTTTAATTGTTTCTAGATTTCCAAAAACAATAAAAAGATGTTTGATTCCAATTCCTTGGATCTTAGTTAAGACCATAAAGAGCAATCCATAGCTTACAAATATGATGTGGAAATATCTAATCTTCAACTTCGTGGGGCTCATCCTCGAAGATTTTCTCTTAAACCTCCCCATTTAGGAAAGCATTCTTGACGTCCACTTGGTAAATCTTCCAACCTTAAAAAAATATTGTTGCAATCAAACTCCGAATGGTAGTATCTTTGTTTAGTGGAAAACGTTTTTCTTCAAACTCTATGAATCGAGATGCTCCCATCTCAATGTGTATGTGTATTTTCTATGTGTATTTTCTTTATGGTACCAAAGTCCAAGTGTCGTTTTATTCAATCTTTTGAATTCCTCTTTGAGAACGTTATTCTATTTCTAGTACTTATTTGCCTCTTGAAAACAACTAACTTGTTCACATGCACCATTTGACTCACGTATGCATAATGCTTTGATGTGGATAAGGAAAATTCTCAATATTTTAACACATACAGTCTCGAACTTATTTTTTTCTGACTGCATGTCTGTCAACGGGTAACCTTCATCATTAAGTTTCTTTCGGCCTTTGTTCTTTTTGTTGCATGCTCCACATCAATCGGATCTATCCTCAAGTTCCCATGGTCAATTAATTCTCTCTTTTTGTCGTAATTTAAGTGGGAGGTATACTATTCCACGCATTGTTTCTTCCCTTTAAAGATCGTTTCTAGCTCATATGCATATTCCATGTCGAACAAATATTTGCTACATACCAACGCAAAAGTTATCAAACATGGCATCCTTAGAGAGATTTATCTCTTAAAGGCTATCAATTCAACATATAGAAACGTTTCCTCTTATAAATATACAAGAAACACATATTTGCCTACCTTGTGATCTAGCCTATGCCTTGGCTCTCTAGTTATGTGTATTTACACACACTAGAAAATAGTTTGAGGTGGAAAATCTAAAGATTATCAGGACATAATTCTCTAACAAGTGAATTCCATGAAATCATGTTGGACAAAACATTTTGATTATGTAATGTCTTATATTTCCTACAACAAGCAAATAAGAGCTATTAGATATATATTTTATACATCTTACACTCCTTTTATTGGGGTACAAACCTGCCTCATTGCTCACTAAGCATACCACAACTATATCATTCTCCATTTGATGTTTCTCCTTAACCAGATTCGGGATCTTTCTTCTCTTCTGTTACTCCTTCCTATTGCTTGCGATCCATCGTTTTGATTGAAGTTCTTTTAATAAATTGAATTAGTATTTGATATATATATAAAAGAAATGGCTTTGATTTCTAACGAAGATGCATCTTATTTCATCTCCATTATCTGCATTACATCTATTGATTGGTCCGATTTTGGCAAGCAATCCCTCACCTATAAATGGTTAATAACCCTAAATTTCTAAGGATATCAATTGCCCGTTATGGAGCTTCTCTTTTTGCTCATTAAAATCTATCGAACTAAGATAAAGATTACTCCTGTATATGATTCTCATGTTTATTAGAGGCGTAGAGTGTTTACACGTTGGCCCATGCACTTAAAAAAGGACGAAGATATACAACGGAAACAAATTCCACGACCGAACTTAAGTATACTCAAGAGAGAGAAGAAATGATCATTTAGCACACAAAAGTTGTCATGAAGCAAAAGAAGTTGTTCTCATATACGTGAACTATTCCTTCAGGAATCTTACGTTATGTAGATTTGTTTCGCAACAAACATGATTATAGAAACATAGCGAGCATTACATGCACTTCAAAAAACAATCAATAGTGGTATTTCCATCAAAAGAATCAAAATACAGAGCTTTGCTAATGGTGATATGTGAAATAACATGCTTCAAAACATTGATTGATTAGATGTGAATTTTATATACATTTCGGTCAATCTATTTCATGTTTTAGTTTAAATAGCAATCATTTGGCATTAGACCCATTATTATGTTTATCGATGTATCGTGGCCCCATCAACTGCGCGTCTCTCTCTCTCTCTCTCTCTCTCTCTCTCTCTCTCTCTCTCTCTCTCTCTCTCTCTCTCCCTCCGCATCTTTTCCCCGCCACCCCCGCAGACCACTCCCCCCGCCACCCCTACAGAGCACCCCACCACCCCGCAGAGCCCGCACACTCCGCCTCCACCACCTCTCTCTCTCTCTCTCTCTCTCTCTCCCTCTCTCTCTCTCTCTCCGTCCCCCCCTCTCTCTCTCTCTCTTTCTCTCTCTCTCTCTCTCTCTCCCCGCAAACCCCACCCCTCCCCTCTCTCTCCGCAACCCCCACCCCCACCTCTCTCTCCACAATCCCCACCCCATGTCCCTCTCTCCTCCGCCCCCGCCAATCCCTCTCTCCCCCACCCTGCCAGTCCTCGCAGAGCCCGCAAGAACCCCCCTCGCCCCGGTAATCCCTGTTGCCTCTGTTGCCTTCCCCCGCCTCTGCAGTTCTCCGCCCACTGCTCCCACCATACCCACCCGCCACCCCCTCCACGCTCTCGAGGGCCACCTGCCCGCCCACAACCCCTGCCAGTGCACCACTCTACTGCCACCTCGTCGGCCACAATCACCTGCCCCCGCGCCACTCCATTGACACCTCCCCCCGCAGTCACCTTTTCGCTCCCAAGTCCTACCCCGATAGGCTATGAAAGGAGATTGCCATACGATCTGGAGGAAAAGAGGACTCATTAAGCGAATCAATGGAGAAGACGATCTCAATGGAGAAAACGATTCTTTGAGCCATATTTCAAACAGAGAGAGGCACGGAGAGAAGAAAGGCAACCATCACAACTAAAGGAGCCCCCCTGCTCCTGCACCATCTTTGCGGTTTGGTGGTGACTCACAAGTCATGATTGTGGTCTGTGGGTCCTTAGCACTTGAACTAAGTGAAGCATCACAAGCTCAGTTCGTGTCTTCTACATATATACGCACAAGGATATTCTTTGTTTTACGTGGGCTTATTAAAGTAGCTAGAGACTATGGTCTATTCGGCACATGTATTCAACTTAACATGGCATTATGAATGGTCTGTACTATGAAGAGTTAGTCGCACCTTGGAATTACGGCTTCCCTTTGATGCAATTTCCATCTCCACCACCCCCTCGTCTTTTCCCCCACCCCCACCACCATCTCCACCACCCCCTCCAACCCCTCATCTTTTCCCCACAACCCCCACACCCACCCCCACCACCATCTCCACGGTCCCCCTCCATCCCCCTCATCTTTTCCCCCACAAACCCCACACCCACCCCCACCACCATCTCCACTATGCCTCTCCATCCCCCTCATCTTTTCCCCCACAAACCCCACACCCACCCCAACCAACATCTCCACAGTCCCCCTCTATTCCCCTCATCTTTTCCCCCACAAACCCCACACCCATCCCCACCACCATCTCCACCGCCCCCCTCCATCCCCCTCATCTTTTCCCCCACAAACCCCACACCTGCCACCATCTCCACCATCCCCCTCCATCCCCCTCATCTTTTCACCCACAAACCCCACACCCACCCCCACCACCATCTCCACCACCCCCTCCGCCCCCTCATCTTTTTCCTCACAACCCCCACACCCACCCCCACCACCATCTCCACCACCCGCTCCACCCCCTCATCTTTTCCCCCATAGCCCCCACACCCACCCCCACCACCATCTCCACCACCTCCGCTCCCATCCTATCTCCACGCCCATGCTTGATACAGTTGAGATAACTATCACAAGAGAATTCAATTGGCTCCTCACGTTTCAGATATCCAACGACATAAAGTAGCTCCCTGATCATGCCTTTCATATTGAACATGCTTTGGCAAAAGTTCCTCTGATATTGTTAAGTTGGTGCTTTTCGAGTATGAAGAAGATGACTCTTCCAATCAGAGAATTCATTGGGCTCTTGGATTGTTGGGTTAAAATCAACCCTCCATCCCTTCATCCGCATCACCCACCATCTCTCACACTCAATGGGTCATTCCAATATCAAGGGCGGCATAAAATGAGGATCTTAGCTTGCAAGTAAAAGGGTAAAAGTGTAAGTTGTAAAAGTGAAAGGGGAGAAATGTCTGTTGCCACCAACCATTCATGACGACGGCCTATTTTTGAGGATCCAATTCAAATCTACTGACATATTTGATCTACCCCTCCAATCTTGAGCAATCAATCGGCCCTTGATCAGTGGACGTGAGGAGTCGGCAAGTCCCTCTTGGCCTATTGAAGCCTATAAAAGCAATGGACTTGTCTTCATTTGGGATACACATATACATACGTATGTATAGGGATCCTCTCTTTGCACTTTGTGGCTACAAGCCTACTGTAGGAAGTCACTCTGTGGTGAGGATACAGAGCGTGGGCTTCCCAGTGGAGGGCAAATAGCACTACAGTGTGAAGGAAGTGGCTTGGTTTTGTCATTCATTGTGAGTCACTGGTATTTTTGGTATTAGTGGTATTTTTATGCTCTTCCCTTTGGGCAATTGCTGTTTAGTTCTGGAGTGGCATGTTACCCTAGAGCATCACGTATAGAGCACTTCTTTTGCCTATATTGTAATCATCTGTGTGAACTAAGGAGTGGTTTTCTCCTTTGCTATTGCCATTATCATTAATCTTGTCTTTGAGTGTCCATGTTTATTGTGCAATTATTGTGACTTGCTTGCTCACAGAAATGTTAAAGGGTATACTTCCCTAAGGAGGAACTCCCTTGAGTAGGCGAAGTACTAGAAGTGGATATTTTCTCCTCTTATTAAAAGTGGATACCCCAGTACCTCCTCTACAGTTTGGCATGCCTAGTGGGACACTTGCATTTCTGTGAGAGGCCATAAGGATAGTAAATAGTCCTCTTTTTCAGTATTTTTGCCCTATTGCATTTGCAAGTAGGTACATGACCCATATGCAAGCAGATAAGGAGCTTCTTTGTGTACGAAGGAGCCTTAACAAGTCAGCTATATCTTCGACTAGTGAACCGACCTCCCCTCTACCCTCCTTGAATTTATCTAATGATTTGGCTGTGACACCACTGTCAAACGAGAAGCATAGGAGAACATTAGATTTCTCCTCACATACGTCAGAAGAAACACCAGTGCAAATGGAGGATCTCTCTCATTTACTCTCTAGACTCAATATCAAGCTCCCTACCTTCAAGGGACAAGCTTATGAGGATGATGATGATCATGTGAGGAGGTTCATCTCCTTATGCCGTGGACGAGGTTTGCATAATAGAGAGGATGCAATGCTCGTACATGCTCTAGGTGACTTCTTGGTTAAAAAATGGATAGAAAAAGCTTTGCCTAGGTCATCTCAACAGAATTTACGTGAGTCTCTTAGATTGGATGAAACCCTCAATGATTTCGTTGCGGTAGCATCTCACAATGAAGAAGCTACGCAACATTTTGAAGGGGATACACAATCAAATTATGCTGCAAAACTAGACCCTATTGGGAAATTGAGGAAAGAATTGGAGAAATTGAGAATGCAACAAAATCAACAGGAAGAGAAGTTCTTGCCACCATTGCGTCGTACTGATGATGAAGTAGCCGAACTTTGCCGTGAGTTAGAAGATTTGCAGACCACTCAAGATATAAGAAGACAGATTTGGTGCACAATATGTAACAACAATGGACATTCTAATGCTAATTTTCCTAAAAAGGTAAGCTGTCAATTTTGTGGAAAGGATAGCCACGAAGCTAGAGACTATTACTACCTCAAAGGTACACAACAGCAAGGTAACCCTCAAGCTCTGGATTCGTATTATGCTAGTACTTCAAATACACCTAATAGAGAGGAGAATCAACCAATGAAGCCCAGATATAATAGGCCTTTGATGTGCTATCGTTGTGGTGAGTATGACCATATGCAAAATAGTTGTTCCCTTCTAGAAGATGCACCTCCTTGTCAGCATTGTCTAGAGGCTAAGGATCACTACAACAAAGATTGCCCAAGAAGTCGTCCTCCTCCAATCCACATGATTGCACTCTCTCCACCCGAAGAAGGTATGACCACTCAGTCTTATGTTGTTTCATCTTCTTCAATGCCCATGATGACTAGAGTCAGACAAGTGGCAGCAACCCGTAGAGAGGAACAAGAAGGACTCCAGGATAAAGAGGAGGAAAAGAAGGATGGGTGGAAGGATCAAGTAAATATTGAAGGAGTTTATGAAAGGATGGCTACTTCACTAAAGGATCAAACAACAAGTCTGCAAGAAGACACACATGACGTAAAAATTGAGCAAATCTTGAAAGGTATTCATCACAAGGTTAGTCTATACGAACTCATAAAGATGGATTCAAAAATAAGAAATGACTTATTAAAGATTGTACACTCTGCTTACTTGAGCCAACCACCTAGCCTAGATGGTTTCATGGTTGATTTTCCCCCTACACCCCTGGCAGACTACCAAAGCTCATGGATTTGATTTTATCTCTTTAGGAGACACTTAGATATGATGAGTATATTGAAGCTAGTAGTATTCTTTCTTCATCAAGAGAATTTTGGCCAAGGAATCTTGAGATACCTAATAAGAGTATGTTTTCATTGTTGAAAAAGAAGAAAAATAAAGAATTTATTCCTATGTTGAAGAAACGACTGGTGGGTTTTCTATCAATAATGAGGAGAACTTGCACGAGGCTAGGAGCTTCTTTACTGATGTTTTCTCTAGTACTCCCAAGTGGGGGGAGGATATCCGTGGAGCCTGAGCCACCATTGCCCTTAAAAGGACAAAATCTATTATGCCTAGCATGGCTGCCATGCTGGACCTACCCCTCACTACCTATAAGATTAAAGAAACCATAGATAAATTGAAACTCTATAAAACTCCTAGCCTTGATGGTCTTCCTAATGAATTTCCCATTGCTTTAAAAGATTTCCTGACTCCATTCATTCTTTTGATTTGGAAAGATTCTATTAGCAGAGGCACTCTTACTATTGAAATCAACATGGGAGTGATAAAATTGATTCACAAGAAAGGACCAAAAGAGGATTTGAATAACTAGAGGCCCATCACCTATTTGACTAAGCCCCCTTATGAAGGATATCATCCTTCCTGAGTAGAAAGGATTTATCAAAGGGAGATTTATTCTTGATGCCATTATTTCTCTGTGGGGAGGAATTGAGTATGCCAATGAGACCAACTAACCTTATTATTTTTTTCAAAATTGACTTTGTCAAAGCTTATGATAGGATTGAATGGGACTTTGTGTTACAATCTCTTCATCATATAGGTTCAGGGAAAAAGTTCATTAAAGCTATGAACACTCTTTTTGGCAATGCCCATTCCAAACCTATCAATGGTAACTTATCCCCCCATTTAAGGCTCACTAGCTCGCATTCTGTTTGCTATATCTAGTGATGCTCTTGGATGGCTTATCAATGATGCTTTAGAAAGTGAAAATATTGAAGGAATCTTTATGCCTGAATGTGATAAGCAAATCTGTTTGCAAGCTTTTATTGATAAGACATTAGCATGTTAACTATTTTATATAGAAAAAACTAGCATGTTAACTTTAGTCATGTAGCATATGCAATATTTCCTCATAAAATGACCTTTTTTTAGCGTAGAAAAACAGTGGTATTTTTTTACCTGAACAAACGACATAGAAATTCGACTCCTAAAGTTATCAAAAAATTATTTCTAGTTGTAATAATATCAAATAGTATTCTGATAACAAAAAATGATGCATTTTCATACCATCACTTTGCAAAATAATTCATAGATGATAAGACTGTCATAACACAAATGAGATTTATTTTATGCCATAAACCTATTAAAATTCATTACAAATCTCTATGGATAGAAACATGTTGACATATATAAAATAAAAGATTTTATTGCATTTGGACCAATGAAAATTACGACATCATGATTTCAATTAAAAAAACCTCTAACTCACATCACTGTAATTTCTGCGCCACTATTGAATTTAGCATCATAAAATTAGTGAGTAAATATTAATTTTTATATTCTTTAATAAAAATTATATTTTTCTAAAAATATTCAACCCTTATTCCAACATGTTGCATAGTTACATTTATAAATGGTTCCTTCTGGTAATCTAAAATATTCACCAAACATTGTCTCTTTTCCAGGACACTAAAGTGTCCAAGGACACAAAAGTCTCCAAGTACAACACTAGTGTTAAAGCTGATGCTAACTATGCCAAATGCATTTTGAATTGTCTCAATACTTTTTTTCTTGCAAGTGTATCTCATGTCAACCATAAGAAAACATCGTTTAAGTCCTTTGATAATCATCTTCCTGAATGCATTAGCAATACTGGATGTGATGTTATTAAAGATGGTGATATTTTCATACTTTAAGGAATTCCCATGGGATTTCATGTCACTATTAACCACAAATGGGAATGGGTTATGGAAAAATTCAACAAGAATGTATTTTCTTTGTATTTCTGTCAATCATCTCTATCTTAGAGAGTTTTTGTTCTTGATCACTATATCTTGCCTTCACTGCTTTATTTCCTTTCTTGCTGGATGCGTAAAAGAAACAATTTAACTAGGTTGTTTGTCTGTTTAGGAGATTTCTCTAGGGTGGAAGTCTTATTCATAATAAAGTCCCCAAAGTTTATTGGAAAGTGTGCTACTTAACAAAAAAGGAAGGGGCTCTAGGCATTTTTTGTCCTCTCAAAATGGCTACCAATCTTTCAACTAAATTGGTGGTTAGATCCATTGATTGTGATGACTTTGGGCTTTGCTGATTAAAAGAAATACTCACAATTTTGTTCTCTTAGACTATAAATCTTGGAGAAAACATTCCTTTTGGGATATCTTGATCTCCCCTCACTCTTATTCGTGTGTTGGTAGTAGTCTCTATTGTAGAATGTGGCAGGCTTGGATGTTAGCTAAGAAGGCTTGTAGTCCTAATAGCAAATTCTTTGAGTATTGAGTTTCTTTTTTTGTAGGAAAGTATCTGGACTAGATGGTTATCATTGTGGAACATTGGACTCATTGTAATTAGGGAACATAAATGCTACAACAAGGGTTTTACCTCCTCGAAGCATCTCATTGTTAATGGTGAGATCATGTATGATGCCCAAATTTTGGATACTCATTGCTCCTCTGGTTGTCTGCAGGTAATGTTGAAGCATAAAATGATGTTGGTTGATAGAGCTACTCTCTGTACCAGTTAGAGACCCATCAAGCTAAAAGATGTTGCTCAAGATATCCTAAAATGTTTCAAGAAGAAAAGAGGATCAATCAACCTGATTCTTCAAAAGCTTAACAACAAACGGAAAGTTAATTGGAGGGTTATGGAATGGACCCATATATTCCTTTGTGTCTAGCATCTCCCCATCAATATCAAACAATCTTTTTTTTTTGTGGCTTATTCTCCATAATGGCCATTAGGGGAAAAAAGAACCCTGCATGGGCCTTTTGGATTAAGGAGAGATTAGGGATGGACCAATGAGGAGGGTGGTCGCCACAATCTAGTGTCTTAATCACCTAGAGTAGGCATAGGGTTCCCTAGTTTTTGGGTAGTCAAAGATCCAAAAACCATCAAGAACTCGTGGATTTCTTTAAAGAGTGGTTTTGAGAGGCTTTAAAACCATTCACAGCCCTTGGATTGCCACAAGATCTAAAGGCTAATGTTAAATGTGAAAAGTCAAGGCATCTAAGAACTTGGACCCCATGATTGACTTTAGATCAAAGGGCTAACATTGAAGCAATCATTATAGATGCGCCTTTTGTTCTGCACCATTGGATGGGCTATGAAATCGGATGTACAACACTCAATTCGTTAAAGTTTGGGTGCTTCAATTGCTAGCCATTGGATGTTGCCAAAGATAAAGGGCTGACATTGCTCCCACACTTAAAAAATGCGCCTTTTGATTGTGGCCATCATATGATCCATGCAATCTAATGGCTCACAATCACTGGCAAAAAATGAACAACGCCAAATGTGCGCATCCTTCAGATACTTCATGATCTAAGGGCTCATCTTTCTGTAGAGAGTTTGCACACTTTTGTACTTACTCCATTTAATACTCACGCCTTCTCTCTCTAGTCCCACATGAAATTCGAATTAAGCCATCTGGTGGGTTACAAAGTGAAGAAGTTAAATATTAATGATGGTGTATATATCTTTTCTGGCACTGTGGAAGACCTCCCCCACCTTTTTTCCACGTGTAGACATGCTCAATCATTCCGGTGTGCTCTTCAACCATTTTTCCAGAAATATAATGTCACATTGGACTACAAGGAAGCTTTGTAGGGTGCGTGTAATAAATTTTATTTTTCCTTTTGGAATCTCTAGAGACCACATTCTTTGGTCTATATAGAGGATCAGAAATGAAGCAACCTATAATAAAAATCTCTCTAGTTCTATGTATTTGTCCTTTTACAAAGGACTCAAGAGGATTGGGTTGCAAAGTTTGGAGACCATTGATTGTGCCCCTGCTAAGGATTTCCTTTTGTCTAACATCTTAGATCTTCCTCTCCTAACCTGTGGAGATCTTCTTTACTGAAGTTGTACTCAATTGTTAGACATGATATAGTTTTCTTATGTCTGTAGCCTGTCATATGTACTGCCTCTCAGCTGATGCTTTGTATTTTCCCATTGAGGGTACTAGCCCATATGTTGTCACCCATGTAATCTTAGGGTTGGTGGGGGTCTTACCCTTTGTACAAATTTACATGCCATCATTAATATAATTTCTTGTCTTGTAAAAAAAAACAATCAAGACACCACTTCCTATTAAGTGTGACATGAAGGTCGAGATTTTTTTTGAATCTCATAATTTTGTCAAGGCTACTGCCATTGAATCATCTAACACCCTCATGGTGGGGAGGGTCCTCACCAATGAAGAGGCGAGTCTTCGAGCATTCTCAAGTGATGAATCTCCTTTCAAAAAGGATCCATTCTTCATAGTTCAGTCTAACATCTAGATCAGTGTCCTTAAATCTAATCCATTAGCATGTATCCTGACTCCATTCATTCTTTTGATTTGGAAAGATTCTATTAGCAGAGGCACTCTTACTATTGAAATCAACATGGGAGTGATAAAATTGATTCACAAGAAAGGACCAAAAGAGGATTTGAATAACTAGAGGCCTATCACCTATTTGACTAAGCCCCCTTATGAAGGATATCATCCTTCCTGAGTAGAAAGGATTTATCAGAGGGAGATTTATTCTTGATGCCATTATTTCTCTGTGGGAAGGAATTGAGTATGCCAATGAGACCAACTAACCTTATTATTTTTTTCAAAATTGACTTTGCCAAAGCTTATGATAGGATTGAATGGGACTTTGTGTTACAATCTCTTCATCATATAGGTTCAGGGAAAAAGTTCATTAAAGCTATGAACACTCTTTTTGGCAATGCCCATTCCAAACCTATCAATGGTAACTTATCCCCCCATTTAAGGCTCACTAGCTCGCATTCTATTTGCTATATCTAGTGATGCTCTTGGATGGCTTATCAATGATGCTTTAGAAAGTGAAAATATTGAAGGAATCTTTATGCCTGAATGTGATAAGCAAATCTGTTTGCAAGCTTTTATTGATAAGACATTAGCATGTTAACTATTTTATATAGAAAAAACTAGCATGTTAACTTTAGTCATGTAGCATATGCAATATTTCCTCATAAAATGACCTTTTTTTAGCGTAGAAAAACAGTGGTATTTTTTAACTTGAACAAACGACATAGAAATTCGACTCCTAAGGTTATCAAAAAATTATTTCTAGTTGTAATAATATCAAATAGTATTCTGATAACAAAAAATGATGCATTTTCATACCATCACTTTGCAAAATAATTCATAGATGATAAGACTGTCATAACACAAATGAGATTTATTTTATGCCATAAACCTATTAAAATTCATTACAAATCTCTATGGATAGAAACATGTTGACATATATAAAATAAAAGATTTTATTGCATTTGGACCAATGAAAATTACGACATCATGATTTTAATTAAAAAAACCTCTATCTCACATCACTGTAATTTCTGCGCCACTATTGAATTTAGCATCATAAAATTAGTGAGTAAATATTAATTTTTATATTCTTTAATAAAAATTATATTTTTCTAAAAATATTCAACCCTTATTCCAACATGTTGCATAGTTACATTTATAAATGGTTCCTTCTGGTAATCTAAAATATTCACCAAACATTGTCTCTTTTCCAGGACACTAAAGTGTCCAAGGACACAAAAGTCTCCAAGTACAACACTAGTGTTAAAGCTGATGCTAACTATGCCAAATGCATTTTGAATTGTCTCAATACTTTTTTTCTTGCAAGTGTATCTCATGTCAACCATAAGAAAACATCGTTTAAGTCCTTTGATAATCATCTTCCTGAATGCATTAGCAATACTGGATGTGATGTTATTAAAGATGGTGATATTTTCATACTTTAAGGAATTCCCATGGGATTTCATGTCACTATTAACCACAAATGGGAATGGGTTATGGAAAAATTCAACAAGAATGTATTTTCTTTGTATTTCTGTCAATCATCTCTATCTTAGAGAGTTTTTGTTCTTGATCACTATATCTTGCCTTCACTGCTTTATTTCCTTTCTTGCTGGATGCGTAAAAGAAACAATTTAACTAGGTTGTTTGTCTGTTTAGGAGATTTCTCTAGGGTGGAAGTCTTATTCATAATAAAGTCCCCAAAGTTTATTGGAAAGTGTGCTACTTAACAAAAAAGGAAGGGGCTCTAGGCATTTTTTGTCCTCTCAAAATGGCTACCAATCTTTCAATTAAATTGGTGGTTAGATCCATTGATTGTGATGACTTTGGGCTTTGCTGATTAAAAGAAATACTCACAATTTTGTTCTCTTAGACTATAAATCTTGGAGAAAACATTCCTTATGGGATATCTTGATCTCCCCTCACTCTTATTCGTGTGTTGGTAGTAGTCTCTATTGTAGAATGTGGCAGGCTTGGATGTTAGCTAAGAAGGCTTGTAGTCCTAATAGCAAATTCTTTGAGTATTGAGTTTCTTTCTTTGTAGGAAAGTATCTGGACTGGATGGTTATCATTGTGGAACATTGGACTCATTGTAATTAGGGAACATAAATGCTACAACAAGGGTTTTACCTCCTCAAAGCATCTCATTGTTAATGGTGAGATCATGTATGATGCCCAAATTTTGGATACTCATTGCTCCTCTGGTTGTCTGCAGGTAATGTTGAAGCATAAAATGATGTTGGTTGATAGAGCTACTCTCTGTACTAGTTAGAGACCCATCAAGCTAAAAGATGTTGCTCAAGATATCCTAAAATGTTTCAAGAAGAAAAGAGGATCAATCAACCTGATTCTTCAAAAGCTTAACAACAAACGGAAAGTTAATTGGAGGGTTATGGAATGGACCCATATATTCCTTTGTGTCTAGCATCTCCCCATCAATATCAAACAATCTTTTTTTTTTGTGGCTTATTCTCCATAATGGCCATTAGGGGAAAAAAGAACCCTGCATGGGCCTTTTGGATTAAGGAGAGATTAGGGATGGACCAATGAGGAGGGTGGTCGCCACAATCTAGTGTCTTAATCACCTAGAGTAGGCATAGGGTTCCCTAGTTTTTGGGTAGTCAAAGATCCAAAAACCATCAAGAACTCGTGGATTTCTTTAAAGAGTGGTTTTGAGAGGCTTTAAAACCATTCACAGCCCTTGGATTGCCACAAGATCTAAAGGCTAATGTTAAATGTGAAAAGTCAAGGCATCTAAGAACTTGGACCCCATGATTGACTTTAGATCAAAGGGCTAACATTGAAGCAATCATTATAGATGCACCTTTTGTTCTGCACCATTGGATGGGCTATGAAATCGGATGTACAACACTCAATTCGTTAAAGTTTGGGTGCTTCAATTGCTAGCCATTGGATGTTGCCAAAGATAAAGGGCTGACATTGCTCCCACACTTAAAAAATGCGCCTTTTGATTGTGGCCATCATATGATCCATGCAATCTAATGGCTCACAATCACTGGCAAAAAATGAACAACGCCAAATGTGCGCATCCTTCAGATACTTCATGATCTAAGGGCTCATCTTTCTGTAGAGAGTTTGCACACTTTTGTACTTACTCCATTTAATACTCACGCCTTCTCTCTCTAGTCCCACATGAAATTCGAATTAAGCCATCTGGTGGGTTACAAAGTGAAGAAGTTAAATATTAATGATGGTGTATATATCTTTTCTGGCACTGTGGAAGACCTCCCCCACCTTTTTTCCACGTGTAGACATGCTCAATCATTTCGGTGTGCTCTTCAACCATTTTTCCAGAAATATAATGTCACATTGGACTACAAGGAAGCTTTGTAGGGTGCGTGTAATAAATTTTATTTTTCCTTTTGGAATCTCTAGAGACCACATTCTTTGGTCTATATAGAGGATCAGAAATGAAGCAACCTATAATAAAAATCTCTCTAGTTCTATGTATTTGTCCTTTTACAAAGGACTCAAGAGGATTGGGTTGCAAAGTTTGGAGACCATTGATTGTGCCCCTGCTAAGGATTTCCTTTTGTCTAACATCTTAGATCTTCCTCTCCTAACCTGTGGAGATCTTCTTTACTGAAGTTGTACTCAATTGTTAGACATGATATAGTTTTCTTATGTCTGTAGCCTGTCATATGTACTGCCTCTCAGCTGATGCTTTGTATTTTCCCATTGAGGGTACTAGCCCATATGTTGTCACCCATGTAATCTTAGGGTTGGTGGGGGTCTTACCCTTTGTACAAATTTACATGCCATCATTAATATAATTTCTTGTCTTGTAAAAAAAAACAATCAAGACACCACTTCCTATTAAGTGTGACATGAAGGTCGAGATTTTTCTTGAATCTCATAATTTTGTCAAGGCTACTGCCATTGAATCATCTAACACCCTCATGGTGGGGAGGGTCCTCACCAATGAAGAGGCGAGTCTTCGAGCATTCTCAAGCGATGAATCTCCTTTCAAAAAGGATCCATTCTTCATAGTTCAGTCTAACATCTAGATCAGTGTCCTTAAATCTAATCCATTAGCATGTATCCTGATTCAAGAGATGTTTCCAAAAACAAAAACCTTTATTCCATGGTTTCTTAGCTTTATGGATGTTCCATGTCTCAACACCTATGATGACCTTCATAGGGAACTAGATTGAATCATTCTGTCTAATAGCGGCTGCTCACTAATCCAAATAAACAGTTTGCCTTCCTCCAACGCTTCCAAAGTGAGAAACCAAATCCAAGCCCTACGGACAAACCAAAGAAAACGAAAGAAGAGCAGGGTGAGGAGGTAGAGGTCCTTCCAACCTAGGAGGCCTATAATCTTAAGATCGCTACTATTCCTAAAAATAAGCTTGGCCTGAGAGGCTTCACTATTGCTCCACACCTTAATTAACCATTTTGCGGCTAACTTGTTGTCCATGACTTCGATGTTAAGAATGCCCAAACCACCTTGATTGTTTTGGCTAATGCAAACAATCCATTTAATTTTGGGGATTCGCCTTCTCTTGCGGTGACTAGGAATGTGTTAATCACCATGGCCCTTTGTGCTAGGTTGATCTGCATAGACTTCTAGTAGGCCAATTTGTTGTCGATATTTGAGAGAACCTAGTTCCATTGTTGGTCCATCAATACGTCAAATCCCATTGGAATACCTAATAAGTGGAAGACTTGCCTACTAGGAAGCAGCTGATAGCCTTGGTAAACAAGAAACTGTGTGTGGTGTCCGATAATTGCCCTAAAAGCAGTTTAAGAGTGGTTTATTTTGGATCTTGAAGCCATGCAAAATGTGTTTCAACATCTCGAAAAAGTATCGATGTTGGTCATATGCTTATGAATAAAGGCATTCGTCTCATCAACAAACAATCTTATGAACATTTGTTCTTGATTGAGAGGTAGGGAGAGGCCATGAATCAGGCCTAGCCCAGCATAATGTTTCACAAGGCAGCTTAAACAATCGCCAGCAATAGCAAAGAGGAGCGGGGCTAAGGGGTATCCTTGCATGATAGAACGTTTTAGTCTAATATCTTAAGAAAGTTGGCCATTGATGTCTATCTCAACCGAAGCATTTTCGAGCAACATCAATACCATCTTAATGAACTTGTGACCAAAACCAAGGTCTTTTAGAGATTGGAGATGGAAGTCCCACTCAAGCCAATCATAGTGTTTATTGAAGTCAATATTAAAAAAGACTACATCTTGAGTAGATTCTTTAGCAAAATCCAAGGGGAGGTCCATCTTGGAAGCTATCTTGAGTAGATAGCTTCCAAGATGGACCTCCCATTGATGAAACCTTTTTGACTTCACTTAACCAATTTTGTAAATGGCAGCCAATCAAACTAATTCTCTCTTTTTGTCGTAATTTAAGCGGGAGGTATACTTATATCCATGCATTGATGTTGCCCTATAAATATTCCACGCATTGTTTCTTCCCTTTAAACATCGTTTCTAGCTCATATGCATATTCCATGTCGAACAAATATTTGCTACATACCAACGCAAAAATTATCAAGCATGCCATCGTTAGAGAGCTTTATCTCTTAAAGGCTATCAATTCAACATATAGAAACGTTTCCTCTTATATATAAACAAGAAACACATATTTGGCTACCTTGGGATCTAGCCTATGCCTTGTCTCTCTAGTTATGTGTATTTACACACACTAGAAAATACTTTGAGGTGGAAAATCTAAAGATTATCAGGACATAATTCTCTAACAAGTGAATTCCATGAAATCATGTTGGACGAAACATTTTGATTATGTAATGTCTTATATTTCCTACAACAAGCAAATAAGAGCTATGCACATTCGTTTCATTTAACTTTGCTCTATCCACTTCTATTATATATATATATTATACATATTACACTCCTTTTATTGGGTTACAAACCTGCCTCATTGCTCACTAAGCATACCACAACTATATCATTCTCCATTTGATGTTTTTCCTTAACCAAATTCGAGATCTTTCTTCTCTTCTGTTACTCCTTCCTATTGCTTGTGATCCATCGTTTTGATTGAAGTTCTTTTAATAGGTTGAATTAGTATTTGATCTTTCCCTCCCCGTCCTTTAGGCATTCTAACTAGACACACTTCATTTGCCTCTATCTATATATAAAAAAAATGGCTTTGATTTCTAACGAAGATGCATCTTATTTCATCTCCATTATCTGCATATTGATTGATCCGATTTTTGCAAGAAATCCCTCACCTATAAATGGTTAATAACCCTATATTTCTAAGGATATCAATTGCCCATTATGGAGCTTCTCTTTTTGCTCATTAAAATCTATCGTACTATGATAAAGATTACTCCTTTATATGATTCTCATGTTTATTCGAGGCGTAGTGTGTTTACACGTTGGCCCATAGACTTAAAAAAGGACAAAGATATACAACGGAAACAAGTTCCACTTGAGCGAAGTTAAGTATACTCAAGAGAGAGAGGAAATGATCATTTAGCACACAAAATTTGTCATGAAGCAAAACATGCTAATGGTGATATGTGAAATAACATGCTTCAAAACATTGATTGATTAGATGTGAATTTTATATACATTTCGGTCAATCTATTTCATTTTTTAGTTTAAATAGCAATCATTTGGAATTAGACCCATTATTATGTTTATCGACAAAACGCATAAAAATTCATTATCACTTTGTCTAAGAGAATGTGCTCAAAGTCGATGAGCTTGGTTACTTTTCGAGAGATAGCAGTGAATGTTTCAAGGGAAGAATTTTCGCTAGAATTTGTGTTTCAAGGTCCATGTGCTAGCTATGCCAACTAAAAATGCTTACTACATGCATGGTATGTCAACTAAAAGTCATGCGCTAGGCATGTTGGTTTTGTTTCTCAAGAGAGAATTACTATTTCATATGAGGTAAGGAAAATTATGGGTGCATGCCGTTCTTGTAGATAAATCTTTCTATATAACTTTACCTATTTTCACAATCCCTAGAAGATATGATGTGACTTATTGAGTACTTCTAAAAGACCTGATAGATGCTTGCTGATGATCAGGGTTGCACTATAGCTTACGCAAGATAGTCAATTTAGCCACATCATTTTCTTTTTACCGAGCTAGATGCCAAAGCAGTGATATGATCTGAAACAGAATGCAAACTCAAGAGAGCTCCCTTCAGTCCAACACAGGTCAAGCAAGGAGAAGGAACACCTGCTTCGTTACTGAGAGCGCTAAATGTCCTCCATGTCTCTCTCTCTCTCTCTCTCGCTGGATTAATGCAATTTCGGTGGGTGCAATTCTGACGATAATTTGCCAGAAATGAGATCTATCGGTACGTAAAACTTGTCACGAAGAGAGAGAGAGAGAGAGAGAGAGAGAGAGAGAGAGAGAGAGAGAGAGAGGGCCATTCGACCTTGAGATGCTTGGACGACGATTCACAATACAGCACGGATTGAGGTATCTATTTATAGGACGTAAGGGAAGCAGGACGAGCGGGGTGTGTAAAGTGCCCTGTTCCAATGCCCAGAAAGTTTGATATGGAAAGATGAAAGTAGTCATCATCATCAAGCGGCCTGGAATTTTGCACAGGAAAGATAATAATGAGAAAGTCAAAATCTGGTTATCGATGTATACTGGAATGAGAGACAGATTGTCGGAGGGAAATGTTTTTTTGGCACCTTTCGCTTCGGCATGCACACGTGTATGAGAGAGAGAGAGAGAGAGAGAGAGAGAGAGAGAGATTTATGCGAATGAGTTCTGTACGCAGCACTTTCCCACAAACTCTTTAGTATTGTTCAAGTATCGAACATTTGAATATGCATGAAGTCATAGCTGTTTCTTATGTATGTAATACCTGACTGACTTGATCGTGTAAATTTTTGTGTTTTAAATTCAGGGCTTGATGTCCATAATGGTTTCTTATATTATTATGCATACAGAATGAATAATGTCTTGTCTTCCTTGAATTCTAAGCATCTGAAATTATAACAATGTCCGATATTATGAAATTATAGCAATGTTCGATATCTATAGAATGCGTATTTTGATCCGTTCCAAAGTTAGCTTTATTGTTGTCTATATTCAACAAGTTGAAATATTATCATATTTCCTTTCGCATATATTCATGGGCTGCTAATTTCAAACTTCATTTTCTCTCTAATTCCTCTCTCGGTAATCTCTTTCACCACTACTAAGAAAAAAAAGTGCAATACTTCCTTCACGCGTCCAACTTCTCTTCGCCTCTGAAGGGAATCAATAAAGAAATGGTAACTACACAGAGGTCAAAAAAACAAAACGAAACTAATATCCACACTTTAGATTCCTATATATTGTTTCTTTGTATGTGACCAAATCTCGCTTCTTTTTTTTATTCTTTTCCAAATTGGAAACCACGTATCATCAAAGTTACTTATTATCGCTCACTGTTATGTTGCTAGCGTCGTAAAATGTTCTGTATATATTTATTTAAGTAGCACATATCTTTTTTTCTCAATATGGGAAAGTATATTTTGAGAATTATATACTATATCCAGTCGTGGAAATAGCTATGATCATGCTCGTTGAAAACACGGAAAATTGGAAAATTGTGCCCGTTCACTTGTTCGGGTTTAACTATGTTCATACATAATCACCATTAGGAACAACTCAACATTCGCACTCCACAAATATTTCTTACTCTCAATACCTCATTGAAATTAGAAAACGTGATCTTGACCTTTCCATTTGTCTATTCTTTATCTGGCACAAACATTTCATCTTAATCTTGATTTTCCTCCAAAAGCTTTACATCCACTTTGGAGATCTAAAGCATGTGTTAGTGCAGTACATTTATGAGCGATGATATTATCACTCCCACTGTAGCTCTAGAAGCTCACTATACTCCACAAAATCCTCTACATATGGATTCCTAGCTTCTATGCTGCACTATGATTTGATGTACAGGGTTTAAATCATTACAACTGGATGTTCTATTAGAAGGACCTATTGATTCTAAATTACTATAGACTCACAAATGTTATTTTTTATCAAACCTTAAATAGATATTAGAGTTGACATTTTGAAAAACTCATAGACACTGTATAGGGATTCTTAAAATGTTTAATTCAGTAGACATTAACTAAATGAAGATTAGAAACTCTTGATGACAAGGAGCTATGTAGTTCGAAAATTGCTTGCCTACACACAAAGGCAGAGGTACCGAAAGATGGAAAAGAAATAGCTAGGAGGTGTGCTTAAGGGGGCTTGCTTCTTGAAGTTGATTATACTCTGTTAAAACAAGATATAATTGAAGAAAACCTGTGTGGATAAGTTAAATATAATCTCGGATTTTTCTATAGTACACAAAACAAAGATCTAATAAATGTAGGTACATTTTTTGATGGCATAAAACTAAATTTCTGATTTTATTGGTTTTGCGGACCTTCCCTGTTCATTGCAAAACTTCAATGCTTTAAATCTGATTGTTCCATATGGTCAGCTTGTAATTGAATCCTTTCTGTATAGTGCAGACTTGATTTTTAGCATGCACGACCTCGAAGCTTAACACAAGTCCTGCATCTGAATGCATGTCTTGATGCTTTTCCATAATCAGGGTTGAGTATGGCTTAGGCAAGATATTTAATGTACCGAGATGCTATTCTTTTTACCCAAAGTGTAATTAACAGAGGAAAATCTTTAATAACAGGCGAAAGCGTTGATATGATCTGAAACAGAATCCAAACCCTTCAGTCCAAGACAAGTGAAGCAGGGAGCATGAACACCTGCTTCGTCAACCACAGGGCTAAATACCCTCCAGATACATCTCTCTCTCTCTCTGTCTGTCTCTCTCTGTCTCTCTCTCTGTGTTGGATTAATGCCATTATAGCTCATAATCGATGCGAGGAGGAAAGGCAGCCCGCTGGTTGAAAAAGCAGCTGATCTAGCCGCCTATTTCCTGGGTTTGTCTGAAGGGAACTCCCGTTTGGCAATTGCGTAACATTCCAAAGCCTTTTGTATTACGTTAATTTCGCAAAGCATTGAACGGATAATTTACACACACATTACACATACATTATCATGTAACATCACAGACAAACATCTGTGCAAACACACATGGATGTGCAAACACACATGGATGTATAAGACAGATATGCACAGCAAACTACCAAACAAGTGCGTATTCAGTCATTCGCGCCTTAATAAGCAAGTCAGAGAGAAAGCTTGATCTGTCGACTATAGATTTATGAGAAGATGCATAACATCCATATGCGCACATGATTCAAAAGAACGTTTGTTCAAAAGATACTTAGAGCGCGGCATGGCAGCTCTAAAAAAGTATGCTAGAGCATCGCAGAGAAGCGTGCAACTAAGAGAAATCCCCCCCCCCCCCCCGGGGACAAATATGGCAATCAACTATCAGTCCCTTTCGAACACCTCCGACAGCACCCACCATTCTTTTATCCAGTTCCTCGTTCTATGTATGTAACTCATGCGCGATACTATATTTCTTGTCTCACCACCTTCGTTTTCCACCACCTTAGTTAACAGAGATATTTAATGTACCGAGATATTTAATGTACCGAGATGCTATTCTTTTTACCCAAAGTCTAATTAACAGAGGAAAATCTTTCATAACAGGCGAAAGCGTTGATATGATCTGAAACAGAATCCAAACCCAAGGGAGCTCCCTTCAGTCCAAGACAAGTGAAGCAGGGAGCAGGAACACCTGCTTCGTCAACCACAGGGCTAAATACCCTCCAGATACATCTCTCTCTCTCTCTATCTCTCTCTCTCTCTCTCTGTCTGTCTCTCTCTGTCTCTCTCTCTGTGTTGGATTAATGCCATTATAGCTCATAATCGATGCGAGGAGGAAAGGCAGCCCGCTGGTTGAAAAAGCAGCTGATCTAGCCGCCTATTTCCTGGGTTTGTCTGAAGCGAACTCCCGTTTAGCAATTGCGTAACATTCCAATGCCTTTTGTATTACGTTAATTTCGCAAAGCATTGAACGGATAATTTACACACACATTACACATACATTATCATGTAACAACACAGACAAACATCTGTGCAAACACACATAGATGTATAAGACAGATATGCACAGCAAACTACCAAACAAGTGCGTATTCAGTCATTCGCGCCTTAATAAGCAAGTCAGAGAGAAAGCTTGATCTGTCGACTATAGATTTATGAGAAGATGCATAATATCCATATTCGCACATGATTCAAAAGAGCGTTTGTTCAAAAGATACTTAGAGCGCGGCATGGCAGCTCTGAAAAAGTATGCATTACTGGTTTCCACCCATACATCAACTCGTATGGCATAACTCTTTCTACAGATATATGTGTCGTGTGATTGGCAAACAGCAAACGACGCATTCGTTCCTCCATCGCATGATTAAGTCAGAGCTTTAACAATCAATGGATATCCTCTTTCGCTTTTTACGATTCGCCTTAGGATTGTATGCAGTTATCAGGGATATTTTGATACCATAACGCATGAAGAACTGTGATGCGTCATTCGTGTCGACTTCTCTCATGTGCGTGATGAGATTCTCCACACATCTGTATCTCCAAATAACATCTTCATGAGGAAAATGATAAATGGCATAATCACTTTTTTGTTGCTTAGAGGATGACCCTCAATTTGGTTTGAGAGATGCTCACCAAGAAAGGCGATATATTGCATATTGAATAATTTTCTCATTGGATGAACCTCTCTAACACCTTCTCCACAAACATCTCAAAGAAAGATAGCTAGTTGAAATAATTGTTAGTTGAAGTAATACTATAGATGCTAATTACAACTTAACATACCCAGCTATCTTTGTAATCTAGGACTATGTACGCTCTATGTTTCAATAGCATGAAATGGGCCATAGACATACCTTTATCCTTTCTTTTTTTGTTCCCCCATTTTTGAAAAATGGTATAGGGGTCTTATGGCCAGTTATTCCACCTTTTCAATAGATTTACATTTGTTCCGAATTTTAGGTTGAGATTAATGAGGATCTAGACATCCACTTTCATACACTCAAACTCAAATATCACAAGAAAGAAAGTAATGTTAATGTTTCACAGAAGACACTGAAAATTATCTTTTATAGGGATGCAATTGATTGGTTAGCCAAACGTTTTCATCAACAAAGTTTTCTCTTGAATAATGTCCAGAAAAAGAAATCCAACCTACTTATTTTTTTAATTTTCATTTTTCCTAGTAAAAAGAAAGGCTTTAGGTGTTTTCGAGTCTCAGTCCCAAAATTTTCTATATCATTCTTCATTCAATGGTTACCCAAATGTCATTAAAAATCTTTCTCAACACCTAAAGTACACAAAACTAATCTTCAACCATGTATGCCATCTCAACCAAGGTATGTGTATCAACAATTGGAATGTAATTTCTACAAGGTATGCGTATCAACAATTACTCAAATTACTTACATAAATTTGTAGAAAAGATATAGTTTTGATATAAAACTTACGTTTGAACTAAAGCCTAATTGCACTAATAAAATAAAATCAATTGGATTGAAAATATATCCTCTTGCTCACTTGTTCTCTTGAGAAACCCTAAAAAATCATTTCTACTTAACTCCTATTGAATGACCATTTGTAGTTTATTCTTCTTCACTAGGATGTTCACAATTAGTATTATGTCTTTATGCGTCTACGTCTATTATATCCATGGAAATCTCAGGGCTCTTTGTTTTTTGTCTTTGAGAGAAATAGAGCTAATACTTTTAGAGAGTGTTTCATAACCACTACACCATCTAGATAGTTTCCATCGCCTATATATTTTCATGAACTCCCACTTTACTAAACAAACGCTCATTTGAGATGTTTTATTTCTCTAAAATTGTTTCTTTATACAGTATTGTTGACTCAAGGAGTCACTATCGTTTGTGGCAGGTTCCTATGATAAATCATTATAAACTCATTCATCTTTTGGTTGTATGAATTCACATGAAATTCTATCCTTTTGATAAAGTTTTTGTGTAGATTTTTTTTTCTCAATACATGCACCAAAAAAGTATACTATATGTTTACTAGATATTCATAGAGTAACTTTTTTGTATCCTTTTGAAGAGAATATTAAGGTTGTACATCAAAGTATGATAACTATCCATGGTTAAGGATAATCATGGAATGTACAATTTGATTATGGAATAGACCTTGGATGATATGAGCTACCATTTGTGGTCATACATGATGCAACATGTATTATTTGGATAGGGATTTTGGAATATTCATGTAGGAGGTTGAGATACATCATGTCATAGCTATAGAGGCTAAAACTTTAGCTGATGAATGTGAGGTTGAGGATGCTCTAGATTCTGATAGGCGTGCAGTTCCTATTTGCATTACTATTGCAACTCCTCTTTGGACTATGTGAACTACATCACCACCACCCCCTTCATTACAAAGAGACTTTGATGGGATTTTAATATTCTTTCTCTTTCATCTATCCATCATGAGTAGTAATAAAAGAAAAGAGAATTGGGTCAAAGAATCATGTCAAATTATATCAAGCAAGAAATGAGACTGATTCTACTTATCTTTGAAAGCTATCAAATAGTGAGCATATAAATAAAGTTGATCTATTCAACATATTCTTTCCAAGCCTAAATATTAAAAACATAACTAATTGTCATACGAAACATGTCTTTTAAATAATTGAATTTTCTAGACTCTTCTAAAGAGTTCATTGTATTACTTGGGAAATGTTTCCAAAGATAGTCAAGTCTTTAGATGAGAATTATGTGATAGTCAAGTCTTTAGATGACAATTATGTGATTCAATGTCAAAACTTTATAACTTCTTCATCAAATTCTTAGTTATGGCTGAAAATATTTGAAGATCTACAATTAGCATACTTCATTTTGATTGATGGGATAATTATTCTTCCTCTATGTTTCACATTCAAGAAGTTTTGAGGTCGTATATGACCTCCTAGGCTTAAAAAAAAAAAAAAAAAAAAAAAAAAACTAGGCACTCGTCAAATGCGATTATAACTTCAAAACGTTTATCACTTCAAAAAAGTGATTAAAGTAACTAGGCATAGACTCAATGAGATATTATTTCTATGAATCTAAAGAGGAGTCAAATATTATATACCTAAACACATCAAGGGATAAAATATATATTCATGTACCTTCTATAAAAAAGTATTCTAAACCAATTATAGATTGCAAATTACTGCACATATATAGAATCTAGTGTTAAAATATTCAAAATTTTGTAATAATTTTTCACAATGTTGATGCACATGACGATTGTTTCACCATTCCAGAAGACCTATCTTATCATATAGAAAAATAAAATTATAACAGAATGTTAAGAATATTCATAGAATTGTGTGAGTAATTGCACATCAAATCTGCCTCCTAACAACAATTAATGGTCTCGTTCCATGGCTCTTTGGTTCAGGGTGGAAGCTCATCCTTTGTTGATTGTTCTGAATTGCACATAACTATACATTAAACTAGCACCATTTTAATTTAGTTGTTCTATGTGAAATCATCACTTAATGAAGTGCAAAAATACATGCATCATTTTCTTACAACAAAATATAAATACAATTTTTCTCAAGAAATTGGTTGCTTATGTGGCGTATTTAGAAATGGTAATAGGGATGATGCCACTGATTATATATACGATGGATTTGAATCATGACCTGCATTTCTTAGGGGGTTTACGATGAGCTTGTATTGAAGATTGCGAACTTGTATAAGTCTTTGATTTGCTTTTTGAATGATTCTACAATCATAAGGTAGGATATTTGTTTTGTAATTAGTGTGCTTGTAGAGGAGGTACTCGGGTATCTACTTTTAGCAGGAGCATGCACCATGCACTCCAGTACTTCACCTACTCAAGGGAGGTTGTCCATAGGGAAATATACCCTTTAACACTTCTGTGAGTAGGCACGTAACAATAATTGCACATAATTGTAAATACTCAGGGAAATGACAGATGACAATAGTGGAAGACAAAACCACTACTTAGTTTGAACACATGATTACAATATAGGCACAAGAAATGCTCTAAAGTGATGCTCTAGATTAACATGCCATTTCAGAACTAAACAACATCAATACAAGAGAACCATCCAATACAATGATCATAACTAGATGAAGGATCACACTCATCGGTACACAGATATGAAGACGTGCTCCAAGAATGACAAACTCAACCACTGACTCACACCATAGGACAAAATCAAGCCGCGCCCTCAGACTATAGTGCTACTAGCCCTCCAATAGGAAGCCCAAGCTCTATATCCTCACCATAGAGTGACTTCCTATAGTAGGCTTGTAGCCACACAGTGTAAAGAGAGGACCCAAAGAGAGGACGGAATCCTCTATAACTCTTTGTATCTGAGTCTCCTAATGAATACAAGTCCATTTCTTTTATAGGCTTCAATAGGCCAAAAGGGCCTTGCCGATTTCCCACGTTCACTGAAGATGCACCGATTGATTGCACCAAAATTGGAGGGGTAGATCATATAAGCCACTAGTCTTGAATTGGATCCTCAAAAATAGAAAGTGCTCACGGCAACAGTCATTTATCCTCTTACACTTTTACCACTTACACTTTTACTGTCACTTTTGAACATAAACTGAGATCCCTATTATGTGCCACCCGTCATATTGGAATGACCCTCAGAAGCACACCCTTCACATAACTCACATAATTCTTGTAGTAGCTTTGGATCCTCACATATTGAGTGGTGGGAGATGGTGCGTTGTGTGGGAGGTGTGGGTGGAGTGGTGGGAGGTTGTGGGTGGTGTGGGAGGTGTGAGAGAGAGAGAGGGAGATAGAGAGAGAGAGAGAGAGTTGGAATGATAGGTGGGGAGAGGAGGGGGCCGTAGGGGAGGGAGTTTTGGGAGGGGAGGGGGAGGGGGGAGAGAGAGAGAGAGATAGAGAGAGAGAGAGAGAGAGAGAGTCCAATAGTGACTTGACTATTTTCTATCGCAAAGGATGGAGAGCCCCCTTTCTTTTGAATTATTGTGTTATCATTTGGTGCATTCATTCTATTTTCATATTAAGTTGAAATTTTTCCAAAGATTTAAATATGAGTGAGTTGTTGTTTGTCAAAGTTGCCTGTTGCGCAGTATGTGAGGATTAATGAATCTACTGTGTCAAGTATTATCGGACCCTGTATCATGATTCTGTGTGATAGTTTAATGTATTATCTTAGTAGAGGAAGTGGGAAATAACAGGGATCCTATATATAGGATTCTACCACCCCAAAAACCCTGACCACCTATGCTGTCGATATTGGTTCTCACTGGACAAGGTCAGATCAGCGAAAGATGGGTTAGTAGTCCTCATCATTTTTATCACCTCCCTTAATATCTTAAAGTATTTCATATAAATATTTTCCCAATTTCTCTATTCCACAAAGCTCGAGTTCTAAATTAATAATTCGAAAATAGGACATTAAAGTGTCCATTTTGGTGTTAGGATAGCGTTAAATTAAAATAATGGAAAGAACACTATCGGAACACGAAAATGGACATTAAAGTGTCCACTTTGGTGTTCGTATAGTGTTAAACTGAATAAAACCGTGCACAATCCCTATGGATACATATCGTCATAAGGAACAACGCAACATTCACAATCGGCAATTCTTTGCATTGATTACTCCTAGTGAATGTGACCTTTCCATTTGTCTATTCTTTGTGCGATAGGCTATGTGAATGCACTTTGGAGATTTAAATCATGTGTTACTGTAATAGGTTGATGAGCGATGATATTATCACTCCCAATGTAGCTTCCAAAGATCTCTGTATTACAAAATTCCTCTACATAGAGATTTTTCCTCTTAGAAATGCAAATCCACTTTGGAGATTCAAATCATGCTTAAGTGTAGTAAAGTCATGAGCGATGATATTATCACTCATAATGTAGCTCTGGAAACTGATTGTACTCTACAAATCCTGTACGTCAAGATTCCTAGCTTTTGTGTGGCAATATGACTTGATGCACATCCTTTAAACCATTACAACTGGATGTTCTATTAGAAAGAAGTATCGATTCCAATATAGGTTACCTGCACCCAATACTCTCTACATAGGGGTAAAGTATAGCCCCACAAATTTTATTATTTCTCAAACCTTAAATACATATTAGAATTCACATTATGAAAAACTGAGACACTACACAGGGATTCTTAAAATCTCTAAATCAAAATACAAAAAGTACATTAAGATGAGAAACTCTTGATGATAGTTGGACCTATCTCTAAATCAAAATACAAAAATTACATTAAGATTAGAAACTCTTGATGATAGTTGGACCTATCCTCTGACTACACACAAAGGCCAAGGTACCTAAATAGAAAAAGAAATAGGTAGGGAGTGAGCTTGAGCTAGGGGCTTCGTTATTAAAGTTGATCATACTTCGTTAAAAGAGGACATAATTGAAGAAAACTTGTGTGGATATGCACATACTTTTGACTTATATAAGTTAAATAGAAAATTGTGTAGGTACGTTTTTTAATGGGATAAAACTAAATTAATGATCTTATTGTTTTTGTGGAGCTTCCAATCGACCAGAAATTATTAGAAATAGTGACCTCCTAATTGAATCCTTAGTGAAGAATTGATTTTTAGCATGTACCACCTCAAACCTCAACGGAAGTCCTCATTTGCATGCACATCTTGAAAATTTACTCCATTTATATCTTCATATCTCTCATGATACTTTCTCCATCTTAATATCTTTTGAAATGAACCTTCTGTATAATAAAGTGATAATCAACCACAATAAGCATGGGTCTTCTATGAGACGCTCAATTTTGTGATGGACATATGGAACGAAAAAATAGATCAAGATGGGAACATCTCACCAACCAATGAGGCATGATCTTACCAAGTTTGACTCTGGGTTTTGAAAATGCATGTTCATCTTTTTCACATGCATATTCAGATAAGACAATAATTTCTCGAGCAATGATATCTCATATTAAAGCTTTCTGAAGCCTCTATTCACTTTTTCAATCAGCAAGAGGTCGAGTATTGGTTCTTTCGTGGAGCTCCAAAAAAATTTGTTCTAGTCAAAATGATCACGTACCTACTAGCACTCCTACCATCTTAGGAACCGACCCCATCACCATCATAGTAGACTTGGACCTACCAAGCATCATCAAGTGGATAGTAAATCCCTTCATTCATTGTTCCCAAGAAGTACCTTAGCACTCTTTTGGTTGCAAAAGCATAAGGTACTCCTGCAGTTTACATAAATACATATGCTTCCTTCAATGCACAACATATATAAGAGATCGTGCAACTGACCTATACATTATCAAATCCTCCACTCTTTATCTTTATGAAAAAACCATTTTACATTTACGCCTAATTAAAATAAAAAATTTTAAACTTCTTTAAGTTGTTAACAGTAGAATTTCTCTACATGAGATATACACTTTCTTCTTTGTATAACACTCCTATTTGTAGACTTTTTTTCCAATATCCAGAGATCCAGTATCTTGAACTCACTCCATAGCTTCTTCTTCAACATACCTCCATATGAATACGCATATGCTACATTCGTTTTCACAAAGATTGATGGACATGCGGAATTTTAATTGTTTCTAGATTTCCAAAAACAATAAAAAGATGTTTGATTCAATTCCTTGGATCTTAGTTGAGACCATAAAGAGCAATCCATAGCTTACAAATATGATGTGGAAATATCAATCTTCAACTTCGTGGGGCTGATCCTTGAAGATTTTCTCTTAAACCTCCCCATTTAGGAAAGCATTCTTGACGTCCAGTTGGTAAATCTTCTAACCTTAAAAAAATATTGTTGCAATCAAACTCCGAATGGTAGTATCTTTGTTTAGTGGAAAACAAAGATACTTCCAAAGTCCAAGTGTCGTTTTATTCAATCTTTTGAATTCCACTTGTTTTCGATGATCTATGTGTATTTTCTTTTTGGTACCAAAGTCAAAGTGTCGTTTTATTCAATCTTTTGAATTCCTCTTTGAGAACGTTATTCCATTTCTAGTACTTATTTGCCTCTTGAAAACAACTAACTTGTTCACATGCACCATTTGACTCACGTATGCATAATGCTTTGATGTGGATAAGGAAAATTCTCAGTATTTGATGTGGATACATACAGTCTCGAACTTATTTTTTTTAACACATACAGTCTCGAGCTTATTTTTTTCTGACTGCATGTCTGTCAACGGGTAACCTTCATCATTAAGTTTCTTTCGGCCTTTGTTCTTTTTGTTGCATGCTCCACATCAATCGGATCTATCCTCAAGTTCCCACGGTCAACTAATTCTCTCTTTTTGTCGTAATTTAAGTGGGAGGTATACTATTCCACGCATTGTTTCTTCCCTTTAAAGATCGTTTCTAGCTCATATGCATATTCCATGTCGAACAAATATTTGCTACATACCAACGCAAAAGTTATCAAACATGGCATCTTTAGAGAGATTTATCTCTTAAAGGCTATCAGTTCAACATATAGAAACGTTTCCTCTTATAAATATACAACAAACACATATTTGCCTACCTTGGGATCTAGCCTATGCCTTGGCTCTCTAGTTATGTGTATTTACACACACTAGAAAATACTTTGAGGTGGAAAATCTAAAGATTATCAGGACATAATTCTCTAGCAAGTGAATTCCATGAAATCATGTTGGACGAAACATTTTGATTATGTAATGTCTTATATTTCCTACAAGCAAATAAGAGCTATGCACATTCGTTTCATTTAACTTTGCTCTATCCACTTCTATTAGATATATATTTTATACATCTTACACTCCTTTTATTGGGGTACAAACCAACCTCATTGCTCACTAAGCATACCACAACTATATCTTTCTTCTCTTCTGTTACTCCTTCCTATTGCTTGCGATCCATCGTTTTGATTGAAGTTCTTCTAATAAATTGAATTAGTATTTGATCTTTCCCTCCCCGTCCTTTGAGCGTTCTAACTAGATACACTTCATTTGCCTCTATCTATATATAAAAGAAATGGCTTTGATTTCTAACGAAGATGCATCTTATTTCGTCTCCATTATCTGCATTACATCTATTGATTGATCCGATTTTGGCAAGCAATCCCTCACCTATAAATGGTTAATAACCCTAAATTTCTAAGGATATCAATTGCCCATTATGGAGCTTCTCTTTTTGCTCATTAAAATCTATCGTACTAAGATAAAGATTACTCCTGTATATGATTCTCATGATTGTTAGAGGCGTAGAGTGTTTACACGTTTGCCCATTCACTTAAAAAAGGACGAAGATATACAACGGAAACAAATTCCACGACCGAACTTAAGTATACTCAAGAGAGAGAAGAAATGATCATTTAGCACACAAAAGTTGTCATGAAGATTTGTTTCGCAACAAACATGATTATAGAAACATAGCGAGCATTACATGCACTTCAAAAAACAATCAATAGTGGTATTTTCATCAAAAGAATCAAAATATAGAGCTTTGCTAATGGTGATATGTGAAATAACATGCTTCAAAACATTGATTGATTAGATGTGAATTTTATATACATTTCGGTCAATCTATTTCATTTTTTAGTTTAAATAGCAATCATTTGGCATTAGACCCATTATTATGTTTATCGATGTATCGTGGCCCCATCAACTGCGCGTCTCTCTCTCTCTCTCTCTCTCTCTCTCTCTCTCTCTCTCTCTCTCTCTCTCTCTCTCTCTCTCTCTCTCTCTCTCTCTCTCTCTCTCTCTCTCTCTCTCTCTCTCTCTCTCTCTCTCTCTCTCTCTCTCTCCCCGCATCTTTTCCCCGCCACCTCCGCAGGCCACTCCCCCCGCCACCCCTACAGAGCACCCCACCACCCCGTAGAGCCCGCACACTCCGCCTCCACCACCTCTCTCTCTCTCTCTCCCTCTCTCTCTCTCTCTCTCTCTCTCTCTCTCTCTCTCTCTCTCTCTCTCTCCGCAAACCCCAACCCTCCCCTCTCTCTCCGCAACCCCCGCCCCCACCTCTCTCTGCACAATCCCCACCCCATGTCCCTCTCTCCCCTGCCCCCGCCAATCCCTGTCTCCCTCGCCCTGCTAGTCCTCACAGATCCCGCAAGAACCTCCCTCCCCCCGCAATCCCCGTTGCCTCTGTTGCCTTCCCCGGCCTCTGCAGTAGTTCTCCGCCCACTGCTCCCGCCATACCCACCCGCCACCCCCTCCACGCTCTCGAGGGCCACCTCCCCGCCCACAACCCCCTGCCCGCGCACCACTCTACTGCCACCTCGTTGGCCACAACCACCTGCCCCCGCGCCACTCCATTGACACCTCCCCCCGCAGTCACCTTTTCCGCTGCCAAGTCCTACCCCGATAGGCTATGAAAGGAGATTGCCATACGATCTCGAGGAAAAGAGAACTCATTAAGCGAATCAATGGAGAAGACGATCTCAATGGAGAAAACGATTCTTTGAGCCATATTTCAAACAGAGAGAGGGACGGAGAGAAGAAAGGCAACCATCACAACTAAAGGAGCCCCCTGCTCCTGCAGCATCTTTGCGGTTTGGTGGTGACTCACAAGTTATGATTGTGGTCTGTGGGTCCTTAGCACTTGAACTAAGTGAAGCAGCACAAGCTCAGTTCGTGTCTTCTACATATATACGCACAAGGATATTCTTTGTTTTACGTGTGCTTATTAAAGTAGCTAGAGACTATGGTCTATTCGGCACATGTATTCAACTTAACATGGCATTATGAATGGTCTGAACTATGATAAGTTAGTCGCACCTTGGAATTACGGGTTCCCCTCGATGCAATTTCCATCTCCACCACCCCCTCGTCTTTTCCCCCACAACCCCACACCCACCCCCACCACCATCTCCACCACCCCCTCCACCCCCTCATCTTTTCCCCACAACCCCCACACCCACCCCCACCACCATCTCCACCGTCCCCCTCCATCCCCCTCATCTTCTCCCCCACAAACCCCACACCCACCCCCACCACCATCTCCACTATCCCTCTCCATCCTCCTCATCTTTTCCCCCACAGACCCCACACCCACCCCAACCACCATCTCCACCATCCCCCTCCATTCCCCTCATCTTTTCCCACACAAACCCCACACCCACCCCCACCACCATCTCCACAGTCCCCCTCCATCCCCCTCATCTTTTCCTCCACAAAACCCACACCCGCCACCATCTCCACCGTCCCCCTCCATCCCCTCATCTTTTCCCCCACAAACTTCACACCCACCCCCACCACCATCTCCACCACCCCCTCCGCCCCCTCATCTTTTTCCCCACAACCCCCACACCCACCCCCACCACCATCTCCACCACCCGCTCCACCCCCTCATCTTTTCCCCCACAGCCCCCACACCCACCCCCACCACCATCTCCACCACCTCCGCTCCCATCCTATCTCCACGCCCATGCTTGATACAGTTCAGATAACTATCACAAGAGAATTCAATTGGCTCCTCCCGTGTTAGATATCCAACGACATAAATTAGCTCCCTGATCATGCCTTTCATATTGAACATGCTTTGGGAAAATTTCTTCTGATGTTGTTAAGTTGGTGCTTTTGGAGTATGAAGAAGATGACTCTTCCAATCAAAGAATTCATTGGGCTCTTGGATTGTTGGGGTTAAAATCAACCCTCCATCCCTTGATCCGCATCACCCACCATCTCTCACACTCAATGGGTCATTCCAATATCACGGGCGGCATAAAATGAGGATCTCAGCTTGCAAGTAAAAGGGTAAAAGTGTAAGTTGTAAAAGTGAAAGGGGAGAAATGTCTGTTGCCACCAACCATTCATAACGACGGCCTATTTTTGAGGATCCATTTCAAATCTACTGACATATTTGATCTACCCCTCCAATCTTGGGCAATCAATCGGCCCTTGATCAGGCGACGTGAGGAATCGGCAAGTCCCTCTTGGCCTATTGGAGCCTATAAAAGCAATGGACTTGTGTTCATTTGGGATACACATATACATACGTATGTATAGGGATCCCGTCTTTGCACTTTGTGGCTACAAGCCTACTGTAGGAAGTCACTCTGTGGTGAGGATACAGAGCGTGGGCTTCCCAGTGGAGGGCAAATAGCACTACAGTGTGAAGGAAGTGGCTTGGTTTTGTCATTCATTGTGAGTCAGTGGTATTTTTGGTGTTAGTGGTATTTTTATGCTCTTCCCTTTGGGCAATCGCTGTTTAGTTCTGGAGTGGCATGTTACCCTAGAGCCTCACCTATAGAGCACTTCTTTTTGCCTATATTGTAATCATCTGTGTGAACTAAGGAGTGGTTTTCGCCTTCGCTATTGCCATTATCATTAATCTTGTCTTTGAGTGTCCATGTTTATTGTGTAATTATTGTGACTTGCTTGCTCACAGAAATGTTAAAGGGTATACTTCCCTAAGGAGGACCTCCCTTGAGTAGGCGAAGTACTGGAAGTGCATATTTTCTGTTCTTATTAAAAGTGGATACCCCAGTACCTCCTCTACAGTTTGGCATGCCTGGTGGGACACTTGCATTTCTCTGAGAGGCCCTAAGGATAGTAAATAGTCCTCTTTTTCAGTATTTTTGCCCTATTGAATTTGCAAGTAGGTACATGACCCATATGCGAGCAAATAAGGAGCCTCTTTGTGTACGAAGGAGCCTTAATAAGTCAGCTATATCTTCGACTAGTGAACCTACCTCCCCTCTACCCTCCTTATATTTATCTATTGATTTGGCTGTGACACCACTGTCAAACGAGAAGCATAGGAGAACATTAGATTTATCCTCAGATACGTCAGAAGAAACACCAGTGCAAATGGAGGATCTCTCTCATTTACTCTCTAGACTCAATATGAAGTTCCCTACCTTCAAGGGACAAGCTTATGAGGATGTTGATGAATCATGTGAGGAGGTTCATCTCCTTATGCCGTGGATGAGGTTTGCATAATAGAGAGGATGCAATGCTCGTACTCTTCCTATCCACATTGGAAGGCCTTGCAGACAAATGGTACAGTCAATACGCAGATGGCCATTTTGCTACATGGGAGGCTTTGAAGACGGCTTTCTCACAAACATTTTGACCAAGTGATTCCTCGGAAAGAGCTCTAGATTAGCTAGAGAACCTAAGGCTAAGATCAGGTGAACCCGTTCATGAACTTTACACTAGATCAAACGCACTTGTTGCACGTTTGCCACATGCTCTAGGTGACTTCTTGGTTAAAAAATGGATAGAAAAAGCTTTGCCTAGGTCATCTCAACAGAAGTTACGTGAGTCTCTTAGATTGGATGAAACCCTCAATGATTTTGTTGTGGTAGCATCTCACGGTGAAGAAGCTACGCAACATTTTGAAGGGGATACACAATCGAATTATGCTGTAGAACTAGACCCTATTGGGCAATTGAGGAAAGAATTGGAGGAATTGAGAATGCAACAAAATCAACAGGAAGAGAAGGTCTTGCCACCACTGCGTCTTACTGATGATGAAGTAGCCGAACTTCGCCGTGAGTTAGAAGATTTGCAGACCACTCAGGATATAAGAAGACAGATTTGGTGCACAATATGTAACAACAATGGACATTCTAATGCTAATTTTCCTAAAAAGGTTAGCTGTCAATTTTGTGGAAAGGATGGCCACTAAGCTAGAGACTATTACTACCTCAAAGGTACACAACAGCGAGGTAACCCTCAAGCTCTGGATTCGTATTATGCTAGTACCTCAAATGCACCTAATAGAGACGAGAATCGACCAATGAAGCCCAGATATAATAGGCCTTTGATGTGCTATTGTTGTGGTGAGTATGGCCATATGCAAAATAGTTGTTCCCTTCCAGGAGATGCACCTCCTTGTCAGCATTGTCTAGAGGCTAAGGATCAGTACACCAAAGATTCCCCAAGAAGTCGTCCTGGTCCAACCCACATGATTGCACTCTCTCCACCCGAAGAAGGTATGACCACTCAGTCTTATGTTGTTTCATCTTCTTCAATGCCCATGATGACTAGAGTCAGACAAGCGGCAGCAACCCATAGAGAGGAACAAGAAGGACTCCAGGATAAAGAGGAGGAAAAGAAGGATGGGTGGAAGGATCAAGTAAATATTGAAGGAGCTTATGAAAGGATGGCTACCTCACTAAAGGATCAAACAACAAGTCTGCAAGAAGACACACATGGTGTAAACATTGAGCAAATCCTGAAAGGTATTCATCACAAGGTTAGTCTGTACGAACTCATAAAGATGGATTCAAAAATAAGAAATGACCTATTAAAGATTGTACACTCTGCTTACTTGAGCCAACCACCTAGCATAGATGGTTTCATGGTTGATTTTCGCCCTACACCCCTGGCAGACTACCAAAGCTCATGGATTTGATTTTATCTCTTTAGGAGACGAGTATATTGAAGCTAGTAGTATTCTTTCTTCATCAAGAGAATTTTGGCCAAGGAATCTTGAGATACCTAATAAGAGTATGTTTTCATTGTTGAAAAAGAAGAAAAATAAAGAATTTATTCCTATGTTGAAGAAACGAGTGCTCGGTTTTCTATCAATAATGAGGAGAACTTGCACGAGGCTAGGATCTTCTTTACTGATGTTTTCTCTAGTACTCCCAAGGGGGGGGGGGAGGATATCCGTGGAGCCAGAGCCACCATTGCCCTTAAAAGGAGAAAATCTATTCTGCCTAGCATGGCTGCCATGCTGGACCTACCCCTCACTGCCTGTAAGATTAAAGAAGCCATGGATAAATTGAAACTCTATAAAACTCCTAGCCTTGATGGTCTTCCTAATGAATTATCCATTGCTTTAAAAGATTTCGTGACTCCATTCATTCTTTTCATTTGGAAAGATTCTATTAGCAGAGGCACTCTTCCTATTGAAATCAACATGGGAGTGATAAAATTGATTCACAAGAAAGGACCAAAAGAGGATTTGAATAACTAGAGGCCTATCACCTATTTGACTAAGCCCCCTTATGAAGGATATCATCCTTCCTGAGTAGAAAGGATTTATCAAAGGGAGATTTATTCTTGATGCCATTATTTCTCTGTGGGAAGGAATTGAGTATGCCAATGAGACAAACTAACCTTATTATTTTTTTCAAAATTGACTTTTCCAAAGCTTATGATAGGATTGAATGGGACTTTGTGTTACAATCTCTTCATCATATAGGTTCAGGGAAAAAGTTCATTAATGCTATGAACACTCTTTTTGGCAATGCCCATTCCAAAATCTCTATCAATGGTAACTTATCCCCCCATTTAAGGCTTATAATGTCTATTAGATAGGGTTGCCCACTAGCTCGCCTTCTATTTGCTATATCTAGTGATGCTCTTGGATGGCTTATCAATGATGCTTTAGAAAGTAAAAATATTGAAGGAATCTCTATGCCTTAATGTGAAAAGCAAATCTGTTTGCAAGCTTTTATTGATAATACATTAGCATGTTAACTATTTTATATAGAAAAAACAGGCATGTTAACTTTAGTCATGTAGCATATGCAATATTTCCTCATAAACTGACCTTTTCTTAGCGTAGAAAAACAGTGGTATTTTTTAACTTGAACAAACGACACAGAAATTCGACTCCTAAGGTTGTCAAAAAATTATTTCTAGTTGTAATAATATCAAATAGTATTTTGATAACAAAAAATGATGCATTTTCATACCATCACTTTGCAAAATAATTCATAGATGATAAGATTGTCATAACACAAATGAGATTCATTTTATGCCATAAACCTATTAAAATTCATTACAAATCTCTAATTATGGATAGAAACATGTTGACATATATAAAATAAAAGATTTTATTGAATTCAGGCCAATGAAAATTATGAGATCATCATTTTAATTAAAAAAACCTCTAACTCACATCACTGTAATTTCTGCGCCAGTATTGATATTAGCATCATAAAATTAGTGAGTAAATATTAATTTTTATATTCTTCAATAGAAATTATATTTTTCTAAAAATATTCAACCCTTATGCCAACATGTTGCATAGTTACATTTATAAATGATTCCTTCTAGTAATCTAAAAAATTCACCAAACATTGTCTCTTTTCTAGGACACTAAAGTGTCCAAGTACAACACTAGTGTTAAAGCTGATGCTAACTATGCCAAATGAATTTTGAATTGTCTCAATACTTTTTTTCTTGCAAGTGGATCTCATGTCAACCATAAGAAAACATCGTTTAAGTCCCTTGATAATCATCTTCCTGAATGCATTAGCAATACTGGATGTGATGTTATTAAAGACGGTGATATTTTCATACTTTAAGGAATTCCCATCGGATTTCATGTCACTATTCACCACAAATGGGAATGGGTTATGCAAAAATTCAAGAAGAAAGTATTTTCTTTGTATTTCTGTCAATCATCTCTATCTTAGAGAGCTTTTGTTCTTGATCACTATATCTTGCCTTCACTGGTTTATTTCCTTTCTTGCTGGATGCGTAAAAGAAACATTTTAACTAGGTTGTTTGTCTGTTCAGGAGATTTCTCTAGGGTGGAAGTCTTATTCATAATAAAGTCCCCAAAGTTTCTTGGAAAGTGTGCTACTTAACAAAAAAGGAAGGGGCTCTAGGCATTTTTTGTGTTCTCTAAATGGCTAGCAATCTTTGAGCTAAATGGGTGGTTAGATCCATTGATTGTGATGACTTTGGGCTTTGCTGATTAAAAGAAATACTCACAATTTTGTTTTCTTAGACTATAAATCTTGGAGAAATCATTCCTTATGGGATATCTTGATCTCCCCTCACTCTTATTCGTGTGTTGGTAGTAGTCTCTATTGTAGAATGTGGCAGGCTTGGATGTTAGCTAAGAAGGCTTGTAGTCCTAATAGCAAATTCTTTGAGTATTGAGTTTCGTTTTTTGTAGGAAAGTATCTGGACTGGATGGTTATCATGTGGAACAATGGACTCATTGTAATTAGGGAACATAAATGCTACAACAAGGGTTTTACCTCCTCGAAGCATCTCATTGTTAATGGTGAGATCATGTATGACACCCAAATTTTGGATACTCATTGCTCCTCTGGTTGTCTACAAGTAATGTTGAAGCATAAAATGATGTTGGTTGATAGAGCTGCTCTCTGTACCAGTTAGAGACCCATCAAGCTAAAAGATGTTGCTCAAGATATCCTAAAATGTTTCAAGAAGAAAAGAGGATCAATCAACCTGATTCTTCAAAAGCTTAACAACAAACGGAAAGTTAATTGGAGGGTTATGGAATGGACCCATATATTCCTTTGTGTCTAGCATCTCCCCATCAATATCAAACAATCTTTTTTTTTTTGGCTTATTCTCCATAATGGCCATTAGGGGAAAAAAGAACCCTGCATGGGCCTTTTGGATTAAGGAGAGAATAGGGATGGACCAATGAGGAGGGTGGTCGCCACAATCTAGTGTCTTAATCACCTAGAGTAGGCATAGGGTTCCCTAGTTTTTGGGCAGTCAAAGATCCAAAAACCATCAAGAACTCGTGGATTTCTTTAAAGAGTGGTTTTGAGAGGCTTTAAAACCATTCACAGCCCTTGGATTGCCACAAGATCTAAAGGATAATGTTAAATGTGAAAAGTCAAGGCATCTAAGAACTTGGACCCCATGATTGACTTTAGATCAAAGGGCTAACATTGAAGCAATCATTATAGATGCGCCTTTTGTTCTGCACCATTGGATGGGCTATGAAATCGGATGTACAACACTGAATTCGTTAAAGTTTGGGTGCTTCAATTGCTAGCCATTGGATGTAGCCAAAGATAAAGGGCTGAGATTGCTTCCACACTTAAAAAATGCGCCTTTTGATTGTGGCCATCATATGATCCATGCAATCTAATGGCTCACAATCACTCACAAAAGCCATAACTTTACCAAGGATCTTGTAACCTATTTGTAACATTGTAATTGGGTGCCAATTCTCAATCCTGCTTTTATTTCCTTTTTTGTAAATAAGCTTGATAATACCATTATTGAGACAAGGCATCAAACAAAACTGACTCTTGCCAAACTAGACGTAGAGGAGTAGTCACCACATGTTGAAAGGTCTTGAAAACTTCATTAGTGATGCAGTCTAGACTCGGGCTTTTCCCATTAGGAAGCGAATTGATAACTTCGAGAATCTCAACATCCGAAACGAAAGCTTCAAGAAGCTGTCTCGAATTATGCGGGATTCTAGAGGTCTTGACTCTAGAGATGGTCCCCATGCAATCATGCCTATGGGGAGAAAGGGGGCAGACACTCCCAAAAGTTGGGAAAAGTGATTTACAATCACCAAGCGATTCTCTTCAACCGTCTTGCATTCAACCCCATTGATATCCAACATTACAAGGATCAAATTTATAGCCTCCTTCTTCTTGAGGAGTCTACACATCTCTTTAGTAGGTTTTTCTTCCTTACCTACCCACCACTCTTTAAAGAACACTTGAGGATTGCTCCTTATAATTTCTTCTTCCTATCTTAACATACCTATGATTTTTGGCAACCCAGTCAGGTATTGAGTGTGTCCTTTGTTCACTTCTATCTCATGACATGTCAGTTGTCGATAGAGACTCTTCTTTTGGACCTAGCGAACCTTACAAATAAACATCAGGGCCCTGGTGAGAATATGACGAGTCTCCATAACTGTGATCCTTCAACATTTGGAAGGTGATGAATTGGATGAGAAGGTTGATTTCCAAGCAGAAGTAATCTCCTATTGGAATGAGGGAAGAGAGAACGTCGTCATATTGGCATGAAACCACAAAGCTTTCTTAAGTTTTTTTGACCGAATTAAGTGTAAGAATAATAGGGTAGTGGTATGAAATAGTAAGCTCACACCACTAGGAGAGAGAGGGGTGCCCCCACTCATTGATAATATTTTGGGCAATGTAGCATCTATCAAGCATGGCTTTCCTCAAATCCACACCGGATTGGAGGTTCGACCAAGAAAAGCCTGTCTCATCTTTCACTTCAACTAGATCCAAGTGGAGCTTTATAAGATCCCACACGTCTTTCTCTTGCCCGTCGATAATCCTCCCTCTATTTCCCCACCTATCAGAAGGAACTTCAACCATGTTGAGATCCCCACAAAGCATGACATCATGGGAGAGAGGCAAAAAAGAGTGCTAGGTGGTAATCCTTTCCGAGTCAGAATTGAAAGCATACATGGAGACAATGGTGAAATGAGAAGGCTTTTCGAAGGAAACACCAATTCACCGATGAGTATGGTCCTCTTGGGTGCTCACAAGTTTATCAATCCACTTGTTGTTAATGCCAATAGGTGATCCACCATTTGCTCTTGTGTGTGGTGGAATCCAGGTATGTGATGATAAAATATGTTTTAATCTCTTTTGCAGGACCTCACCATCAATTTTGATCTCTTAAATGCAGATGAAGTCTGGGTTTAAGCTATTTTCATGTACCCACACGCCAATAATGGCCGCTCTTGAGGGGTCAATCAACCCTCAAACATTTAACGAGATGATAATGATAATAAAAGGTTAATATCTTTGTGGGGATGGGGGGCTTGTCCCTTTTCTTCTTGTTTTTCTCTTCTTCTTTTCGCTTCATGGCAGAAGCATCATGACAAAGGAGCTTATCCTTTAGGGGCTCTTCCATGGAATCTCCATAGGTTGGTTTCCTTTATAAGTCTCCTTCTGAATTGGGTTTGCAAACTTTTTAGGAACTAAGTTTGGAATCATTTAAGGAACTGTGGATCCGATGATGGAGCTTTCAATATCTTGATTATCTTCATTGATGGTGGTGAATATGTCCTCTTTGCTCGTAGTGTAACCTTCCTCCTATGTTTTCCCATCATGGCATTTGATGTATTGGCTCCTTTTTCCTCCTACATAATCGAATTCTTTGACCTCTTTCTAGAGGTTGGAGAAGATTTTTGTTTGTAGAGTTGAGCCAAAGGAGATTCCCACCATACTCCTTTTGGGGCTCCTTATCCTTCATTGCCTTACTTCAATGAAACCCTCCGAGTTTGTCTCCATGACCTAAAAATCTTCCCTTGCCCTTTCGTTCAGCAAAAGACCATGAGACTACCCCTGTGCCCCAACTCTTTCTTGGTTCTTATGTGCATTCTTTTCCCCTTCATTTTTCTTTTTCTTAGAGGAGCATTGTCTTGAGGGACACTCTTTTATTCTATGGCCTTGAAAACCACAATGAAAGCACACGTTTGACAAGTTCTTGTAAATAATTTCCTCCTCCCAAGTCTGTCCTTACCCAATGACTATGGAAACTAAGGAAGTGAGATTCTTTAGATCTGCGTCAACACAAATATGAGGGATGCCATCTTGCATTGAACGAGTGTTTTAATCGATGACTCCCCCAACATCTTCTTTTGAGGCCAATGGGAAATACTCTTTATCTTAAGAATCCATAGAGAAAGAAAGGCAAGTTAGGGAGCTCGACTAAGAGAGGATAACGAGGTGGATTTGACTTATTTGAAAACAAATCATGGAACCACTTAAAGGGGAATAATGTGGTATGCCAGACCTACCAAGTATCGATTTGTAGAGCTTGGAATTCCATTTCTTCATTCTGAAAGATCAAAATTAATTGGTCCGTTGGCAAGAATTGACATTTGCAAATAATTAGTCCGCGTGAGAACCACTCCTTATGAAACCACTATCGCAAAGATTCTAGAGGGCACATGGGACCAAGAAATCGGCCCGATGAGGAATGTTTCTCTTAAGATCCTCTTGCTTTGCCAACACGTCCTCCCTTCTTAGTAAGACCACCAATGGTTTAACACCAAATAAGCCAAGAGAAGCACTAGGGGTAGGGTCACCAAGTGGCAAACCCACACTGATCATTACCAATGAGGGGAGACTAGTAACCATACGAAAGATGACCAACACCCACCCACAACACTAAGAGTCCAACCTTCGAACCGGAGACAAACACATTGTAGATGAGGTACTAGGGTATCTACTTTTAGCAGGATCATGAACCATGCACTCCATCACTCGCCTACTCAAGGGAGGTTCTCCTTAGGGAAATATACCCTTTAACACTTCTCTGAGCAGGCAGATAACAATAATCGCACAGAATTG
>CM035423.1:82078340-82103340 GCA_020310875.1 Ceratopteris richardii | reverse complement strand
TGTTTCAATGATAACCATCCACTCCAGATACTTTCCTACAAAAAAAGAATAAGAGTGAGGGGAGATCAAGATATCCCATAAGGAATGATTTCTCCAAGATTTATAGTCTAAGAGAACAAAATTGTGAGTATTTCTTTTAATCAGCAAAGCCCAAAGTCATCACAATCAATGGATCTAACCACCCATTTAGCTTAAAGATTGGTAGCCATTTTGAGAGGACAAAAAATGCCTAGACCCCCTTCCTTTTTTGTTAAGTAGCACACTTTCCAAGAAACTTTGGGGACTTTATTATGAATAAGACTTCCACCCTAGAGAAATCTCCTCAACAGACAAACGACCTAGTTAAAATGTTTCTTTTACGCATCCAGCAAGAAAGGAAATAAACCAGTGAAGGCAAGATATAGTGATCAAGAAAAAAAACTCTCTAAGATAGGGATGATTGACAGAAATACAAAGAAAATACTTTCTTGTTGAATTTCTGCATAACCCATTCCTGTTTGTGGTTAATAGTGACATGAAATCCCATGGGAATTCCTTAAAGTATGAAAATATCACCATCTTTAATAACATCACATCTAGTATTGCTAATGCATTCAAGAAGATGATTATCAAAGGACTTAAACGATGTTTTCTTATGGTTGACATGAGATCCACTTGCAAGAAAAAAAGTATTGAGACAATTCAAAATGCATTTGGCATAGTCAGCATCAGCTTTAACACTAGTCTTGTACTTGGACACTTTAGTGTCCTTGGATACTTTAGTGTCCTGGAAAAGAGACAATGTTTGGTGAATTTTTTAGATTACTAGAAGGAACCATTTATAAATGTAACTATGCAACATGTTGGCATAAGGGTTGAATATTTTTAGAAAAATATAATTTTTATTAAACAATATAAAAATTAATATTTACTCACTAATTTTATGAGGCTAATTTTAATACTGGCGCAGAAATTACACTGATGTGAGTTTGAGGTTTTTTTAATGAAAATCATGATCTCGTAATTTTCATTGGTCCAAATGCAATAAAATCTTTTATTTTATATATGTGAAGATGTTTCTATCCATAATTAGAGATTTGTAATGAATTTTAATAAGTTTATGGCATAAAATGAATCTCATTTGTGTTATTACAGTCTTATCATCTATGAATTATTTTGCAAAGTGATTGTATGAAAATGCATCATTTTTTGTTATCAAAATACTATCTGATATTATTACAACTAGAAATAATTTTTTGATAGCCTTAGGAGTCGAATTTCTATGTCGTTTCTTCAAGTTAAAAAATACCACTATTTTTCTACGCTAAGAAAAGGTCATTTTATGAGGAAATATTGCATATGCTACATGATTAAAGTTAACATGCTAGTTTTTTCTATATAAAACAGTTAACATGCTAATGTATTATCAATAAAAGCTTGCAAACAGATTTGCTTATCACATTCTGGCATAGAGATTCCTTCAATATTTTCACTTTCTAAAGCATCATTGATAAGCCATCCAAGAGCATCACTAGCTATAGCAAATAGAAGGCGAGCTAGTGGGCAACCCTATCTAATAGACATTATAAGCCTTAAATGGGGGGATAAGTTACCATTGATAGAGATTTTGGAATGGGCGTTGCCAAAAAGAGTGCTCATAGCTTTAATGAACTTTTTCCTTGAACCTATATGATGAAGAGATTGTAACACAAAGTCCCATTCAATCCTATCATAAGCTTTGGCAAAGTCAATTTTGAAAAAAATAATAAGGTTAGTTGGTCTCATTGGCATAGTCAATTCCTTCCCACAGAGAAATAATGGCATCAAGAATAAATCTCCCTTTGATAAATCCTCTCTACTCAGGAAGGATGATATCCTTCATAAGGGGGCTTAGTCAAATAGGTGATAGGCCTCTATTTATTCAAATCCTCTTTTGGTGCTTTCTTGTGAATCAATTTTATCACTCCCATGTTGGTTTCAATAGGAAGAGTGCCTCTGCTAATAGAATCTTTCCAAATCAAAAGAATGAATGGAGTCAGGAAATCTTTTAAAGCAATGGAAAATTCATTAGGAAGACCATCAAGGCTAGGAGTTTTATAGATTTCAATTTATCTATGGTTTCTTTAATCTCACAGGCAGTGAGGGTCATACCTTCTTCGGGTGGAGATAGTGCAATCATGTGGATTGGAGCAGGACGGCTTCTTGGGCAATTTTTGGTGTAGTGATCCTTAGCCTCTAGACAATACTCACAAGCAGGTGCATCTTCTAGAAGGGAACAACTATTTTGCATATGGCCATACTCACCACAACGATAGCACATCAAAGGCCTATTATATCTGGGCTTCATTGGTCGATTCTCCTCTCTATTAGGTGCATTTGAAGTACTAGCATAATATGAATCCAGAGCTTGAGGGCTACCTTGCTGTTGTGTACCTTTGAGGTAGTAATAGTCTCTAGCTTCGTGGCCATCCTTTCCACAAAATTGACAGCTTACCTTTTTAGGAAAATTAGCATTAGAATGTCCATTGTTGTTACATATTGTGCACCAAATCTGCCTTCTTATATCCTGAGTGGTCTGCAAATCTTCTAACTCACGGCGAAGTTCGGCTACTTCATCATCAATATGATGCAGTGGTGGCAAGATCTTCTCTTCCTGTTGATTTTGTTGCATTCTCAATTCCTTCAATTCTTTCCTCAATTGCCCAATAGGGTCTAGTTCTGCAGCATAATTTGATTGTGTATCCCCTTCAAAATGTTGCCTAGCTTCTTCACTCTAAGATGCTACCGCAATGAAATCATTGAGGGCTTCATCCAATCTAAGAGACTCATGTAACTTCTATTGAGATGACCTAGGCAAACCTTTTTCTATCCATTTTTTAACCAACAAGTCACCTAGAGCATGTGGCAAACGTGCAACAAGTGCGTTTGATCTAGTGTGAAGTTCATGAAAGGATTCACCTGATCTTAGCCTTAGGTTCTCTAGCTGATCTAGAGCTCTTTCTGAGGAATCACTTGGTCGAAATGTTTGTGAGAAAGCCGTCTTCAATGCCTCACATGTAGCAAAATGGCGATCTGCGTATTGACTGTACCATTTGTCTGCAAGGCCTTCCAATGTGGATAGGAAGAGTACGAGCATTGCATCCTCTCTATTATGCAAACCTCGTCCACGGCATAAGGAGATGAACCTCCTCACATGATCATCAGCATCCTCATAAGCTTGTCCCTTGAAGGTAGGGAACTTGATATTGAGTCTAGAGAGTAAATGAGAGAGATCCTCCATTTGCACTGGTGTTTCTTCTGACGTATCTGAGGAGAAATCTAATGTTCTCCTATGTTTCTCGTTTGACAGTGGTGTCACAGCCAAATCAATAGATACATTCAAGGAGGGTAGAGGGGAGGTAGGTTCACTAGTCGAAGATATAGCTGACTTGTTAAGGCTCCTTCGTACACAAAGAGGCTCCTTACCTGCTCGCATATGGGTCATGTACCTACTTGCAAATGCAATAGGGCAAAAATACTGAAAAAGAGGACTATTTACTATCCTTAGGGCCTCTCAGAGGAATGCAAGTGTCCCACCAGGCATGCCAAACTGTAGAGGAGGTACTGGGGTATCCACTTTTAATAAGAGCAGAAAATATGCACTTCCAGTACTTCGCCTACTCAAGGGAGGTCCTCCATAGGGAAGTATACCCTTTAACATTTCTGTGAGTAAGCAGGTCACAATAATTGCACAATAAACATGGACACTAAAAGACAAGATTAATGATAATGGCAATAGCAAAGGAGAAAACCACTTCTTAGGCAAAAGAAGTGCTCTATAGTTGATGCTCTAGGGTAACATGCCACTCCAGAACTAAACAACAATTGCCCAAAGGGAAGAGCATAAAAATACCACTAACACCAAAAATACCACTGACTCAGAATGAATGACAAAACCAAGCCACTTCCTTCACAGTATAGTGCTATTTGCCCTCCACTGGGAAGCCCACGCTTTGTATCCTCACCACAGAGTGACTTCCTACAGTAGTGTAGAGGAGGTACTGGGGTATCCGCTTTTAACAAAAGTAAAGATTAAAGATTAACACTTCCAGTACATCGCCTACTCAAGGGGGGTTCTCTTTAGGGAAGTATACCCTTTAACATTTCTGTGAGCAGGTAGAAAACAAGGATTGCACAGAGTGGTAAATACTTCAGAAAATATGGGCAACCAGTGACCAAGGAAGACCATACACTTCTTGAATCGAAACAGATGATTACCAGGTTTGTCAAGGAAATGCTCAAAAAGACTAATGCTCAGAGCTTTGTGGTACTCTATGCAGATAAATACAGATCAATACAAATGATGTAGGAATCGCTCAAGAGAATAGACCTTAACACCAATAGTGTCTCACAGAAAGAAAGAAAATCCAAGACACTATCTTACACTATAGTGCTCATAGCCCTTCACTGAGAAGCCCACCCTTTGTATCCACACTACAGAGTAGCTCCTACAATAGGCTTGAAACCACCAAGTGCAAGAGAGAACTTCTGCACGTATACACGCGTCAAGGTAACTCCAAAAAAATGTACCAAAAAGTGTGTACCGTGTGTATGTAACTGTATCCCCAGTGTACCCAAATGAGCACAAATCCCTTGATTTTATAGGCCCCAATAGGCCAAGAGCCTTGCCGAATCTTCATGTCCATTGATCACGCGGCGGTTGATTGCCCAAGATTGGAGGGGTAAATCAAATATTCCACTTGATTTGAATTAGATCCATAAAGATAGGTAGTCGCCGTGAATGGTTGGCGGCAACATTTGTTCATCCACTTTTACTTTTTACCTGCATACCTTTATCCCATACCGTCATAGGATTGGTGACTAATAAATCATCCAACAACTTGAACTTGTTTCCTAATCTGCTCCGTGAACTTACTTCAATCATCCAGGTCAAAGGGGTCTTTGCTTGAACGATTGGGTTCTTCTTGATAAAAGTCTTGCCCATAATTGCTCTTTAGATTATGGTATACTTCTGAGTCCATCTTCATAGCCTTGCTGAAGGAAGAGGTCCCAATAGGTAGATATGTGTAATCGTGGGTGTGTATATGCAAAAATGTGTGTGTGTGTGTCGTTGTGAGTGGGTATGTGTGTGGGTGTGTGTGTTGCATGTGTGTGTGTGGGTGTATGTGTGTATGTGGGTGAGTGTGCGTGTGCATGTGAGTGTGCGAGTGAGAGCGTGTGATGGTATGTGTGTGAGTGTGTGTGCGGTGGGGTCTGAGTGTGTATGTGTGTGTGGGTGGGTGTATGTGTATGTGGGTGTGTGTGTGTGGCAGGGGGTGGAGGAGGATGGGGACGCGTGGGGGAAGTGGTGGAGGAGGGCGGAGGGGTGTGGGGGAAGCGGTGGAGGAGGAGGGCGGAGGGGTGTGTGGGGTGTGGGGTGGAGGTAGTGGGCGGAGGGCGGAAGGGTGCGGGGCAGCGGGGATGGCAGGGGGGTGGTGGGCGGGTGTAGGTGGGGAAGGTGGGCGGAGGGGTGCGGGGTAAGGTGCGGGTGCAGGCGGGAGTGGTGGGCGGAGGGGTGCGGGGTGAGGGGTGGGTGTAGGCGGAAGTGGTGGGCGGAGGGGTGCGGGTGAGGGGGCGGGGGTGGTGGCGGAGGGCGGAAGGGTGCGGGGCAGTGGTGGAGGAGGGCGGAGCGGTGTGGGGGAAGTGGTGGAGGATGGCGGGGGGTGGTGGGCGGGTGTAGGCGGGGAAGGTGGGCAGAGGGGTGCGGGGTGAGGGGCGGGTGCAGGCGGGAGTGGTGGGCGGAGGGGTGCGGGGTGAGGGGCGGGTGTAGGCGGGAGTGGTGGGCGGAGGGGTGCGGGTGAGGGGGCGGGGGTGGTGGCGGAGGGCGGAAGGGTGCGGGGCAATGGGGATGGCGGGGGGTGGCGGGTAAGGGTGTAGGCGGGGAAGGTGGGCAGAGGCGGGCGGGGCTATGGCGGAGGGGGGCGGGTTGAGGACTAGGCGGGGTGCGGGGGACCGTGGCGGAGGGATGCGGACTGCGGGGGTTGTTAGGCGGGGGAGGGGGAGAGAGAGAGAGAGAGAGAGAGAGAGAGAGAGAGAGAGAGAGAGAGAGAGAGAGAGAGAGAGAGAGAGAGAGAGAGAGAGAGAGAGAGAGAGAGAGAGAGAGAGAGAGAGAGAGAGAGAGAGAGAGAGAGAGAGAGAGAGAGAGAGAGAGAGAGAGAGAGAGAGAGAGAGAGAGAGAGAGAGAGAGAGAGAGAGAGAGAGAGAGAGAGAGAGAGAGAAGGGACGGGAAGGCAGGGAGAGAGAAGGATGGCGGGGAGAGAGAGAGAAGAGAGAGAGGGAGAGAGGGGAGAGAGAGAGAGAGAGAGAGAGAGAGAGAGAGAGAGAGAGAGAGAGAGAGAGAGAGAGAGAGAGAGAGAGAGAGAGAGAGAGAGAGAGAGAGAGAGAGAGAGAGAGAGAGAGAGAGAGAGGGGAGAGAGAGAGAGAGAGAGAGAGAGAGAGAGAGAGAGAGAGAGAGAGAGAGAGAGAGAGAGAGAGAGAGAGAGAGAGAGAGAGAGAGAGAGAGAGAGAGAGAGAGAGAGAGAGAGAGGGATAGAATGAGAGAGAGAGAGAGAGATAGAATGAGAGACCGAGAGAGAGGGAGGAAAAGAGAGAGAAGGGGAAAGAGAGAAGGGGATAGAGAGAGATAGGTATCAAAACAACAGAGGTAGCAAAGAAAAGATGAAAGCAACGACTGCTCAGAACTCAAATATGTCCATGTAATGGAAAGGAGCACTTGAACACTTCCTGAAGCTGCAGCCCACGGCATTTTTCCTCTCAATCTCGGCAACCGATGTTACGACAGTGATGAAGCTGTCTTATCTGGGAAATTAAGAAGCTCTGACCTCTGGCACATGACACAAACAGAGAGAGAAAAAAAAGGAGTACTACAGACCCCCACATCAAGCTTTTGCACCGTCCCGGTGCAATAACTCCTTTATTTGCTTATTCCTTCAAAAATGAACTGCAGAAAATGAAAGAACTATGGTATGTACAGGGAGTGAATTTCATCTGCTTGCATCAATTCAAATAACCCTTCACCCTGGAGACGTTAACCAGGGGAATCCTTTTGCTTCTTCTAGTTTTGTAATCTCTGCTTTTACTGCCTCTGCATACTTCGGATTGAGTCGATATGGCCTACTTCTTACAGGCGCAGCTCCCTCAACTAAGGGTATCCGATGTAACCCAAGCTCTTCTGGTATTCCTGTTAGATCCCTGTAGGACCATGCGAAGACACTTTTGTAAGTACAAAGTAGGGAGGTTACCTTCTGCAATAAAGAGGGATAGTGCCCTAACCAAGCAGCCAAGTGAACTATCTGAGGATTCTCTTCATCACCAAGATTTACTTCTTAAACAAACTTTTTCAGAATTGGACTCACTTGAAAATTCATCTCCATTGTATGCAGGAGCAGAGTTCAATTTATGATCCACAATCTGTTCCTTGATCCATCCTAAAGGTATATTTGAGAATGGAAGTTCTTGAAGGTCACAATTAGCTTCCTCCGAGGCAGGCACAACTTTGTCACTTTTCTGGTCCTGCAAGCATAAAATCATCTGATTCCTCATGTTTACCTGCCTTTTCCTTACATACCATCTTAGTGGCGCTGAGTGTTGAATTCTGATTATTTGACTCAATTAGAGGTTTCTGTCCTTCGGGAGGTGCCTGCAAAAGATAAGCTTGACTTCCTTGCTTACTCTTTTCTATATTGTTCAAGTGAAGAACATCAGTTTTTCCTTCTTCCCGTCCTCCTTGTGTTGCTTCTGCAAAGTCCTCATTTACTTCACATATCTCTACTGTGCAGCATTCTTCACTTCCCATCATCCAATTTCATAGAGCATCATCTTCTGAAGGCATTACCTGAGTTTCCATTGTATACCCAGTAGCCTTATTGATGTCTGATCCTTCCTCCAAATGTATCTGTAGTTGATTATTAGTACATGTGGAAATCCATAACTTGTTCTTTCCCCAATCTTGCAAAGCTTTTGCTTGTCTCAGCCAAGGTCTTCCCAGGAGTAAAGGGTAAGAAGTCTCCTGTGGAAGTGCAATAACCACAAAATCTAGAACAAAATGGCAGCCCTGTACTACCATCAGTACCTTCTCAATAATGCCCAGTGGCGCAACCCGATGTTGATCTGCCAATGCAACCGTGAATGGTGCCAACTTGGTGGGGTTCAATTTCAGCTTCTTCATTGTAAAATCTGGCATCAAATTGATACAAGAGCCTCCATCTATGATCACACCTGTGAGAGCTTCATCCTTTATACAAACAGATAATCTTGAGCTTTGGTAGTCTGCTAAGGGTGCAGGGGGAAAATCAACCATGAAACCATCTATACTAGGTGATTGGACCAAGTGAGCAGAGTGTATAATCTTCAGTAAGTCACTTCTTATTTTTGAATCCATCCTTATAAGTTCATATAGACTAACCTTGTGATGAATACCTTTCAAGATATGTTCAATGTTTACCTCCTGAGTGTTTTCTTGCAGACTTGTTGGTTGGCCCTTTAGAGAAGTAGTCATCTTATTATAAGCTCCTTCAATTTGTGCTTGGTCCTTCCATCCAGACTCTTTTTCTTCCTCTTTATCCTGAAATCCTTGTTGTTCATCTCTCTGGGTTGCAGCTGCTTGCCTAGCTCTAGTCATCATGGGCATTGCAGAGGATGAAACAGCATAAGTCTGAGTGGTTTTTCCTTCTTCATGTGGAGAGACGGCAATCATATGAATTGGAGCAAGAGGACTTCTTGGGCAATCTTTGGTATAATGATCCTTGGCCTCTGGACAATGTTGACAAGGAGGTGCATCTTCTGGAAGAGAACATCTATTTTGCATGTGACCGTACTCACCACAACGATAGCACATCAAGGGTCTATTATATCTAGGCTTTGCAGGCCTATTCTCCTCTTTGTTAGGTGTATTCGAAGTACTAGCATAGTATGAATCCAAAGTTTGAGGGTTACCTCTCTGTTGTGTACCCTTGAGGTAATAACAATCTCTGGCTTCATGACCATCTTTTCCACAAAATTGACAGCTTACCTTAATAGGGCAATTAGCATTGGAATGTCCATTGTTGTTATAGATTGTACACCAAATTTGTCTCCTTATATCGTGAGTGGTCTTCAAATCTTCTAACTCTCGGCGAAGTTGAGCTACTTCATCATCAGTGCAACATAGTGGTGGCAAGACCTTCTCTTCTTGTTGATTTTGTTGCATCTTCAATGCTTCCAGTTCCCTCCTTAGTTGCTCAATAGGATCCAGATCTGCAGCATACTTTTGTTGTGTATCCCCTTCAAAATGTTGCCTTGCTTCTTCAATGCATGATGCTGCTGCAACAAAATCATTGAGGGTGGCATCCAATCTAAGAGACTCACGAAGCTTCTGCTGAGATGACCTGGGCAGAGCCTTCTCTATCCACTTTTTAACCAAAAAGTCACCTGGAGCATGTGGCAGACGTGCAACAAGTGCTTTTGTTCTAGTGTGAAGTTCATGAAAAAATTCACCTGGTCTTAGCTTCAAATTCTCTAGCTGATCTAGAGCTCTTTCCGAGAAATCACTTGGTCGGAATGTTTGTGAGAATGCCGCCTTCAGAGCCTCCCATGTAGTGAAATGGCCATCTGCATATTGACTAAACCATTTATCTGCAAGACCCTCCAATGTGGATGGAAAAAGTGCCAACATTGCATCTTCTCTATTCTGCAGACCACGTCCACGGCATAAAGAGATAAATCTCCTCACATGATCATCAACATCTTCATAAGCATGTCCCTTGAAGGTAGGGAACTTGATGTTGATCCTGGAGAGTAGATGAGAAAGATCCTCCATTTGGACTGGTGTCTCTTCTGACGTATCTGAGGAGAAGTCTAGAGACTCCTATACCCTTCTTTTGACAATGGTGTCGCACCCAAATCAATAGACAAATTTAGGGAAGGCAGAGGGGAGGTAGACTCACTAGCCGTGGTTATTGCTAACTTGTTAAGGCTCCTCCGAACACGAAGAGACTCCTTATCTGCCCGTGTATGGGTCATGTACCTTCTTGCAAATGTAATGGGGAAAAACACCTCTCACAAAAATGCAAAGGTCCCACCGGGCGTGCCAAACTGTAGAGGAGGTACTGGGGTATCCGCTTTTAACAAAAGTAAAGTTTAAAGATTAACACTTCCAGTACATCGCCTACTCAAGGGGGGTTCTCTTTAGGGAAGTATACCGTTTAACATTTCTGTGAGCAGGTAGAAAACAAGGATTGCATAGAGTGGTAAATACTTCAGAAAATATGGGCAACCAGTGACCAAGGAAGACCATACACTTCTTGAATCGAAACAGATGATTACAAGGTTTGTCAAGGAAATGCTCAAAAAGACTTATGCTCAGAGCTTTGTGGTACTCTATGCAGATAAATACAGATCAATCCAAATGATGCAGGAATCGCTCAAGAGAATAGAGCTTAACACCAATAGTGTCTCACAGAAAGAAAGAAAATCCAAGACACTCTCTTACACTATAGTGCTCATAGCCCTTCACTGAGAAGCCCACCCTCTGTATCCACACTACAGAGTAGCTCATACAATAGGCTTGAAACCACCAAGTGCAAGAGAGAACTTCTGCACGTATACACGCGTCAAGGTAACTCCAAAAAAATGTACCAAAAAGTGTGTACCGTGTGTATGTAACTGTATCCCCAGTGTACCCAAATGAGCACAAATCCCTTGATTTTATAGGTCCCAATAGGCCAAGAGCCTTGCCGAATCTTCACGTCCATTGATCACATGGCGGTTGATTGCCCAAGATTGGAGGGGTAAATCAAATATTCCACTTGATTTGAATTAGATCCACAAAGATAGGTAGTCGCCGTGAATGGTTGGCGGCAACATTTGTTCATCCACTTTTACTTATTACCTGCATACCTTTATCCCATACCGTCATAGGATTGGTGACTAATAAATCATCCAACAACTCGAACTTGTTTCCTAATCTGCTCCGTGAACTTACTTTAATCATCCAGGTCAAAGGGGTCTTTGCTTGAACGATTGGGTTCTTCTTGATAAAAGTCTTGCCCATAATTGCCCTTTAGATTATGGTATACTTCTGAGTCCATCTTCATAGCCTTGCTGAAGGAAGAGGTCCCAATAGGTAGATATGTGTAATCGTGGGTGTGTACATGCAAAAATGTGTGTGTGTGTCGTTGTGAGTGGGTATGTGTGTGGGTGTGTGTGTTGCATGTGTGTGTGTGGGTGTATGTGTGTATGTGGGTGAGTGTGCGTGTGCATGTGAGTGTGCGAGTGAGAGCGTGTGATGGTATGTGTGTGAGTGTGTGTGCGGTGGGGTCTGAGTGTGTATGTGTGTGTGGGTGGGTGTATGTGTATGTGGGTGTGTGTGTGTGGCAGGGGGTGGAGGAGGATGGGGACGCGTGGGGGAAGTTGTGGAGGAGGGCGGAGGGGTGTGGGGGAAGCGGTGGAGGAGGAGGGCGGAGGGGTGTGTGGGGTGTGGGGTGGAGGTAGTGGGCGGAGGGCGGAAGGGTGCGGGGCAGTGGGGATGGCAGGGGGGTGGTGGGCGGGTGTAGGTGGGGAAGGTGGGCGGAGGGGTGCGGGGTGAGGGGCGGGTGCAGGCGGGAGTGGTGGGCGGAGGGGTGCGGGGTGAGTGGCGGGTGTAGGCGGAAGTGGTGGGCGGAGGGGTGCGGGTGAGGGGGCGGGGGTGGTGGCGGAGGGCGAAAGGGTGCGGGGCAGTGGTGGAGGAGGGCGGAGGGGTGTGGGGGAAGTGGTGGAGGATGGCGGGGGGTGGTGGGCGGGTGTAGGCGGGGAAGGTGGGCGGAGGGGTGCGGGGTGAGGGGCGGGTGCAGGCGGGAGTGGTGGGCGGAGGGGTGCGGGGTGAGGGGCGGGTGTAGGCGGGAGTGGTGGGCGGAGGGGTGCGGGTGAGGGGGCGGGGTTGGTGGCGGAGGGCGGAAGGGTGCGGGGCAGCGGGGATGGCGCGGGGTGGTGGGTGAGGGTGTAGGCGGCGAAGGTGGGCGGAGGGGGGCGGGGCTATGGCGGAGGGGGGCGGGTTGAGGACTAGGCGGGGTGCGGGGGACCATGCCGGAGGGATGCGGACTGCGGGGGTTGTTAGGCGGGGGAGGGAGAGAGAGAGAGAGAGAGAGAGAGAGAGAGAGAGAGAGAGAGAGAGATGAGAGAGAGAGAGAGAGAGAGAGAGAGAGAGAGAGAGGAGAGAGAGAGAGAGAGAGAGAGAGAGAGAGAGAGAGAGAGAGAGAGAGAGAGAGAGAGAGAGAGAGAGAGAGAGAGAGAGAGAGAGAGAGAGAGAGAGAGAGAGAGAGAGAGAGAGAGAGAGAGAGAGAGAGAGAGAGAGAGAGAGAGAGAGAGAGAGAGAGAGAGAGAGAGAGAGAGAAGGGACAGGAAGGCGGGGAGAGAGAAGGATGGCGGGGAGAGAGAGAGAAGAGAGAGAGGAGAGAGGGGGAGAGAGAGAGAGAGAGAGAGAGAGAGAGAGAGAGAGAGAGAGAGAGAGAGAGAGAGAGAGAGAGAGAGAGAGAGAGAGAGAGAGAGAGAGAGAGAGAGAGAGAGAGAGAGAGAGAGAGAGAGAGAGAGAGAGAGAGAGAGAGAGAGAGAGAGAGAGAGAGAGAGAGAGAGAGAGAGAGAGAGAGAGAGAGAGAGAGAGAGAGAGAGAGAGAGAGAGAGAGAGAGAGAGGGATAGAATGAGAGACCGAGAGAGAGAGATAGAATGAGAGACCGAGAGAGAGGGAGGAAAAGAGAGAGAAAGGGGAAAGAGAGAAGGGGATAGAGAGAGATAGGTATCAAAACAACCGTGGTAGCAAAGAAAAGATGAAAGCAACGACTGCTCAGAACTCAAATATGTCCATGTAATGGAAAGGAGCACTTGAACACTTCCTGAAGCTGCAGCCCACGGCATTTTTCCTCTCAATCTCGGCAACCGATTTTACGACAGTGATGAAGCTGTCTTATCTGAGAAATTAAGAAGCTCTGACCTTTGGCACATGACACAAACAGAGAGAGAAAAAAAAGGAGTACTACAAGTAGGCTTGTAGCCACAAAGTGCAAAGAGAGGATCCCTTTACATACGTATGTATATGTGTATCCCAAATGAACACAAGTCCATTGCTTTTATAGGCTCCAATAGGCCAAGAGGGACTTGCCAATTCCTCACGTCCACTGATCAAGGGCTGATTGATTGCCCAAGATTGGAGGGGTAGATCAAATCTGTCAGTAGATTTGAATTGGATCCTAAAAAATAGGCAGTCATCATGAATGGTTGGTGGCAACAGACATTTCTCCCCTTTCACTTTTACCACTTACACTTTTACCCTTTTACTTGCAAGCTGAGATCCTCATTTTATGCCGCCCGTGATATTGGAATGACCCATTGAGTGTGAGAGATGGTGGGTGATGCCGATGAAGGGATGGAGGGTTGATTTTAACCCCAACAATACAAGAGCCCAATGAATTCTTTGATTGGAAGAGTCATCTTCTTCATACTCTAAAAGCACCAACTTAACCACATCAGAAGAACTTTTGCCAAAGCATGTTCAATATGAAAGGCATGATTAGGGAGCTAATTTATGTCGTTGGATATCTGACACGTGAGGAGCCAATTGAATTCTCTTGTGATAGTTATCTGAACTGTATCAAGCATGGGCGTGTAGATAGGATGGGAGCGGAGGTGGTGGAGATGGTGGTGGGGGTGGGTGTGGGGGCTGTGAGGGAAAAGATGAGGGGGTGGAGCGGGTGGTGGAGATGGTGGTAGGGGTGGGTGTGGGGAAAAAGATGAGGGGGTGGAGGGGGTAGTGGAGATGGTGGTGGGGGTGGGTGTGGGGTTTGTGGGGGAAAAGATGAGGGGGATGGAGGGGGATGGTGGAGATGGTGGCGGGTGTGGGGTTTGTGGGGGAAAAGATGAGGGGGATGGAGGGGGACGGTGGAGATGGTAGTGGGGGTGGGTGTGGGGTTTGTGGGGGAAAAGGGAATGGAGGGGGACGGTGGAGATTGTGGTTGGGGTGGGTGTGGGGTTTGTGGGGGAAAAGATGAGGGGAATGCAGAGGGATAGTGGAGATGGTGGTGGGGGTGGGTGTGGGGTTTGTGGGGGAAAAGATGAGGGGGATGGAGGGGGACGGTGGAGATGGTGCTGGGGGTGGGTGTGGGGGTTGTGGGGAAAAGATGAGGGGGTGGAGGGGGTGGTGGAGATGGTGGTGGGGGTGGGGGTGGGTGTGGGGGTTGTGGGGGAAATGACGAGGGGGTGGTGGAGATGGAAATTGCATCGAGGGGAACCCGTAGTTCCAAGGTGCAACCAACTCTTCATAGTACAGACCATTGATAATGCCATGTTAAGTTGAATACATGTGCCGAATAGACCATAGTCTCTAGCTACTTTAATAAGCCCACGTAAAACAAAGAATATCCTTGTGCGTATATATGTAGAAGACACGAACTGAGCTTGTGATGCTTCACTTAGTTCAAGTGCTAAGGACCCACAGACCACAATCATGACTTGTGAGTCACCACCAAACCGCAAAGATGCTGCAGGAGCAGGGGGGCTCCTTTAGTTGTGATGGTTGCCTTTCTTCTCTCCGTGCCTCTCTCTGTTTGAAATATGGCTCAAAGAATCGTTTTCTCCATTGAGATCGTCTTCACCATTGATTCGCTTAATGAGTCCTCTTTTCCTCCAGATCGTATGGCAATCTCCTTCTGTAGCCTATCGGGGTAGGACTTGGCAGCGGAAAAGGTGACTGCGGGGGGAGGTGTCAATGGAGTGGTGCGGGGGAAGGTGATTGTGGCCGACGAGGTGGCAGTAGAGTGGTGCACGGGTAGGGGGCTACGGGCGGGGAGGTGGCCCTCGAGAGCGTGGAGGGGGTGGCGGGTGGGTATGGCGGGAGCAGTGGGCGGAGAACTGTAGAGGCGGGGGAAGGCAACAGAGGCAACGGGGATTGCGGGGGGGAGGGGGGTTCTTGCGGGCTCTGCGAGGACTAGCAGGGCCGGGGAGAGAGGGATTGGCGGGGGCGGGGGAGAGAGGGACATGGGGTGGGGATTGTGGAGAGAGAGGTGGGGGCGGGGGTTGCGGAGAGAGAGGGGAGGGGTGGGGATTGCAGGGAGAGAGAGAGAGAGAGCGAGAGAGAGAGAGAGAGAGAGAGAGAGAGGGGGAGAGAGAGAGAGGTGGTGGAGGGGGAGTGTGCGGGCTCTGCGGGGTGGTGGGGTGCTCTGCGAGGGTGGCGGGGGGAGTGGTCTGTGGGGGTGGCGGGGAAAAGATACCGGAGAGAGAGAGAGAGATAGATAGAGAGAGAGAGAGAGAGAGAGAGAGAGAGAGAGAGAGAGAGAGAGAGAGAGTGAGAGAGACAGAGAGAGAGGGAGAGAGACGCGCAGTTGACGTATAAACATAATAATGGGTCTAATGCCAAATAATTGCTATTTAAACTAAAAAATGAAATAGATTGACCGAAATGTATATAAAATTCACATCTAATCAATCAATGTTTTGAAGCATGTTATCTCACATATCACCATTAGCAAAGCTCTGTATTTTGATTCTTTTGATGGAAATACCACTATTGATTGTTTTTTGAAGTGCATGTAATGCTCGCTATGTTTCTATAATCATGTTTGTTGCGAAACAAATCTACATAACGTAAGATTACTGAATGAATATTAAAAGCCTAAACCTAAACTGGCATTCCAAGGAATAGTTCACGTATATGAGAACAACTTCTTTTGCTTCATGACAACTTTTGTTTGCTAAATGATCATTTCCTCTCTCTCTTGAGTATACTTAAGTTCGGTCGTGGAACTTGTTTCCGTTGTATATCTTCGTCCTTTTTTAAGTGTATGGGCCAACGTGTAAACAATCTACGCCTCTTATAAACATGAGAATCACAGGAGTAATCTTTATCTTAGTACGATAGATTTTAATGAGCAAAAAGAGAAGCTCCATAATGGGCAATTGATATCCTTAGAAATTTAGGGTTATTAACCATTTATAAGTGAGGGACTGCTTGCCAAAATCGGATCAATCAATAGATGTAATGCAGATAATGGAAATGAAATAAGATGCATCTTCGTTAGAAATCAAAGCCATTTCTTTTATATATAGTTAGAACGCTCAAAAGACGGGGAGGGAAAGATCAAATACTAATTCAATTTATTAAAAGAACTTCAATCAAAACGATGGATCGCAAGCAATAGGAAGGAGTAACAGAAGAGAAGAAAGATCTCGAATCTGGTTAAGGAGAAACATCAAATGGAGAATGATATAGTTGTGGTATGCTTAGTGAGCAATGAGGCAGGTGTGTACCCCAATAAAAGGAGTGTAAGATGTATAAAATATATATCTAATAGAAGTGGATAGAGCAAAGTTAAATAAAACGAATGTGCATAGCTCTTATTTGCTTGTTGTAGGAAATATAAGACATTACATAATCAAAATGTTTCGTCCAACATGATTTCATGGAATTCACTTGTTAGAGAATTATGTCCTGATAATCTTTAGAATTTCCACCTCAAAGTATTTTCTAGTGTGTGTAAATACACAACTAGAGAGCCAAGGCATAGGCTAGATCCCAAGGTAGGCAAATATGTGTTTCTTGTATATTTATAAGAGGAAACGTTTCTATATGTTGAATTGATAGCCTTTAAGAGATAAATCTCTCTAAGGATGCCATGTTTAATCATTGATAGCCTTTAATTGATAAATCTCTCTAAGGATGCCATGTTTGATCATTTTTGCGTTTGTATGTAGCAAATATTTGTTCGACATGGAATATGCATATGAGCTAGAAACGATCTTTAAAGGGAAGAAACAATGCGTGGAATATTTATAGGGCAACATCAATGCATGGATATAAGTATACCTCCCACTTAAATTACGACAAAAAGAGAGAATTAATTGACCATGGGAACTTGAGGATAGATCCGATTGATGTGGAGCATGCAACAAAAAGAACAAAGGCCGAAAGAAACTTAATGATGAAGGTTACCCGTTGACAGACATGCAGTCAGAAAAAAATAAGTTCGAGATTGTATGTGTTAAAACATTTAGAGCTAGAAGAGTTCGAGATTGTATGTGTTAAAACGTTTCTATATGTTGAACTGATAGCCTTTAAGAGATAAATCTCTCTAAAGATGCCATGTTTGATAACTTTTGCGTTGGTATGTAGCAAATATTTGTTCGACATGGAATATGCATATGAGCTAGAAACGATCTTTAAAGGGAAGAAACAATGCGTGGAATAGTATACCTCCCACTTAAATTACGACAAAAAGAGAGAATTAGTTGACCGTGGGAACTTGAGGATAGATCCGATTGATGTGGAGCATGCAACAAAAAGAACAAATGCCGAAAGAAACTTAATGATGAAGGTTACCCGTTGACAGACATGCAGTCAGAAAAAAATAAGCTCGAGACTGTATGTGTTAAAAAAAATAAGTTCGAGACTGTATGTATCCACATCAAATACTGAGAATTTTCCTTATCCACATCAAAGCATTATGCATACGTGAGTCAAATGGTGCATGTGAACAAGTTAGTTGTTTTCAAGAGGCAAATAAGTACTAGAAATGGAATAACGTTCTCAAAGAGGAATTCAAAAGATTGAATAAAACGACACTTGGACTTTGGTACCATAAAGAAAATACACATAGATCATCGAAAACAAGTGAATCTATATGGTGAAGAAACGTTCTCAAAGAGGAATTCAAAAGATTGAATAAAACGACACTTGGACTTTGGTACCATAAAGAAAATACACATAGATCATCAAAAACAAGTGGATCTCGATTCATAGAACCTATGATATAGCTTTCTGCATGAAGAGAAACTACCATTCGGAGTTTGATTGCAACAATATTTTTTTAAGGTTGGAAGATTTACCAACTGGACGTCAAGAATGCTTTCCTAAATGGGGAGGTTTAAGAGACAATCTTCAAGGATCATCCCCACGAAGTTGAAGATTAGATATTTCCACATCATATTTGTAAGCTATGGATTGCTCTTTATGGTCTCAACTAAGATGTAAGGAATTGGAATCAAAGATCTTTTTATTGTTTTTGGAAATCTAGAAACAATTAAAATTCCGCATGTCCATCAATCTTTGTGAAAACGAATGTAGCATATGCGTATTCATATGTAGGTATGTTGAAGAAGAAGCTATGGAGTGAGTTCAAGATACTGGATCTCTGGATATTGGAAAAAAAGTCTACAAATAGGAGTGTTATACAAAGAAGAAAGTGTATATCTCATGTAGAGAAATTCTATTGTTAACAGCTTAAAGAAGATAAAATTTTTTTATTTTAATTAGGCGTAAATGTAAAATGGTTTTTTCATAAAGATAAAGAGTGGAGGATTTTATAATGTATAGGTCAGTTGCACGATCTCTTATATATGTTGTGCATTGAAGGAAGCATATGTATTTATGTAAACTCTAGGAGTACCTTATGCTTTTGCAACCAAAAGAGTGCTAAGGTACTTCCTGGGAACAATGAATGAAGGGATTTACTATCCATTTGATGATGCTTGGTAGGTCCAAGTCTACTATGATGGTGATGGGGTCGGTTCCTAAGATGGTAGGAGTGCTAGTAGGTACGTGATCATTTTGACTAGAACAAATTTTTTTGGAGCTCCACGAAAGAACCAATACTCGACCTCTTGCTGATTGAAAAAGTGAATACAGGCTTCAGAAAGCTCTAATATGAGATATCATTGCTCGAGAAATTATTGTCTTATCTGAATATGCATGTGAAAAAGATGAACATGCATTTTCAAAACCCAGAGTCAAACTTGGTAAGATCATGCCTCATTGGTTGGTGAGATGTTCCCATCTTGATCTATTTTTTCGCTCCATATGTCCATCACAAAATTGAGCGTCTCATAGAAGACCCATGCACATTGTGGTTGATTATCACTTTATTATACCGAAGGTTCATTTCAAAAGATATTAAGATGGAGAAAGTATCATGAGAGATATGAAGATATAAATGGAGTAAATTTTCAAGATGTGCATGCAAATGAGGACTTCCGTTGAGGTTTGAGGTGGTACATGCTAAAAATCAATTCTTCACTAAGGATTCAATTAGGAGTTCACTATTTCCAATAATTTCTGGTCGATTGGAAGCTCCACAAAAACAATAAGATCATTAATTTAGTTTTATGCCATTAAAAAACGTACCTACACAATTTTCTATTTAACTTATATAAGTCAAAAGTATGTGCATATCCACACAAGTTTTCTTCAATTATGTCCTCTTTTAACGAAGTATGATCAACTTTAATAACGAAGCCCCTAGCTTAAGCTCACTCCCTACCTATTTCTTTTTCTATTTAGGTACCTTGGCCTTTGTGTGTAGTCAGAGGATAGGTCCAACTATCATCAAGAGTTTCTAATCCTAATGTAATTTTTGTATTTTGATTTAGAGATAGGTCCAACTATCATCAAGAGTTTCTAATCTTAATGTAATTTTTGTATTTTGATTTAGAGATTTTAAGAATCCCTGTGTAGTGTCTCAGTTTTTCATAATGTGAATTCTAATATGTATTTAAGGTTTGAGAAATAATAAACTTTGTGGGGCTATACTTTACCCCTATGTATAGAGTACTAGGTTCAGGTAGAGAGTATTGGGTGCAGGTAACCTATTTCGGAATCGATACGTCTTTCTAATAGAACATCCAGTTGTAATTGTTTAAAGCATGTGCATCAAGTCATATTGCACAATCAGTTTCCAGAGCTACATTCTGAGTGATAATATTAACGCTCATGACTTTACTACACTTAAACATGATTTGAATCTCCAAAGTGGATTTGCATTTCTAAGAGGAAAAATCTCCAAAGTGGATTTGCATTTGAATCTCCAAAGTGGATTTGCATTTCTCTATGTATGTAGTACAGAGATCTTTGGAAGCTACATTGGGAGTGATAATATCATCGCTCATCAACCTATTACAGTAACACATGATTTAAATCTCCAAAGTGCATTCACATAGCCTATCGTATAAAGAAGAGACAAATGGAAAGGTCATGATCACCTTTTCTACTTTGAAGGCACTAGGAGTAATCAATGCAGGAGTAATCAATGCAAAGAATTGCGGATTGTGAATGTTGCGTTGTTCCTAATGACGATTATGTATCCATAGGGAATGTGCACGGTTTTACTCAATTTAACACTATACTAACACCAAAGTGGACACTTTAATGTCCATTTTCGTGTTCGGATAGTGTTCTTTCCATTATTTTAATTTAACGCTACCCTAACACCAAAATGGACACTTTAATGTCCTATTTTCGAATTATTAATTTAGAACTCGAGCTTTGTGTAATAGAGAAATTGGGAAAATATTTATATGAAATACTTTAAGATATTAAGGGAGATGATAAAAATGATGAGGACTACTAACCTATCTTTCGTTTATCTGACCTTGTCCAGTGAGAACCAATATCGACAGCATAGGTTGTCAGGGTTTTTGGGGTGGTAGAATCCTATATATAGGATCCCTGTTATTCTCCCACTTCCTCTACTAAGATAATACATTAAACTATCACACAGAGTCTGATAATACTTGACACAGTAGATTCATTAATCCTCACATAGTGCGCAACAGGCAACTTTGACAAACAACTCACTCATACTTAAATCTTTGGACAAATTTCAACTTAATATGAAAATAGAATGAATACACCAAATGATAACACAATAATTCAAAAGAAAGGGTTCTCTCCATCCTTTGCGATAGAAAATAGTCAGGTCACTATTGGACTCTGGCTTCATGGCCTTACGTCGACAGCATAGTCACTCTTTCTATCACTATTAGATTCAGTCAAGTTCATTAATGTGAAGAGTTAGAACTATTTACGTCGACAACATAGTCACTCTTTCTATCACTATTAGATTCAATCAAGTTCAGTAATGTGAAAAGTTAAAACTATTGTATCTGTGTGTTTTCGAGAATTTTTGGTGTACATACTTATTCAATATTTATAATAAGATGTCCAACGGCTATTTACAAGAAAGGTATCTGGGAAGTAGTAACACTAGCATGCCCGGAGGACCTGAACCCAATAAATTTGACTATGGAAAAGAAATTTTTTTAATCAACTTCGTCCTACTCATGATCAGAGGGCATAAAAACTTTATTGCTAAATGAAGAGTGAGCTTCAGCAAAACTAATCTAGATTTTCTTTATTAGGGTTTTTAGTAGTTGGTGCACTTCTGTTGGAAGAAGGGTGACAACATTAGCTGCTTTGGAGGTCGATGCCTCTAAAAGGATAGCCCGCCCCTGAGATTTAGCCAATTGCAGGCCGAATTCCTCCTACAAATAATAATTTTACTAGATGATGTGCTTTCGTCTTTTTGGCTAAGCTTTAGCTTTCTATTCAACATCCTTCTGCATAGATGTGGCTAGTGAAGCTCATGCTGTCCCGCAGAGCATACGTAGATTGCTACAAAAGTTTGTGAGCAGTTGCTTGGTCTTTCAATTGAAAATGTAACTCGTGAATGGCCACCTCCATCACCATCACTCCTTTATTAAGTTCTTGAATTCTCTGCACTTGTCTTTGATCGGATTGTTCTACATTGAGAACCTGCTTTCTATATCCATGACAACATGCTTTTTATATCCACCTCCTTCTCGGTAGGCTTCTCCAAAGAAAGACTTAAAATATTGTGTTTGCCACCTCTCCCTCTAGAACACATTCGAGAACTACTCGGCTTTGAACTGCTGCTATAGGGTTGCATCCCGATTCTATCCTAACTATAGTTGAATCCACTAGTTATAGGCTTGGATATCGCCATAGGTCCCGATGACTTGGTCGAAGTCACGGGCGATAAGAGTGTGCAAATGTACGAAGCAAGCACTAAGCCTACTAAATTCATGCACTCGGAGGAATTCATTGATGCAAAACTGCCAGTATTGCTCATGCGGTATGGTAGAGGAGCAAATTCTAGAACAAATGCTTCATCAGCTACAATAGGTGGTACTTAGTACCATGGGGATGTCGGGGTGATGGGATGGACGAGCTAGATGGAGACAAGGGAAGTGACTAGGAGGGTGAGGAGGTAAATGAAGCTCACATAGGGGAGAGTACTAGATGGACAAGTGGACTTGAGATAGGTGGAGGAGACAAGTGTGGAGGAGAAAGAGAGGATTCAATCATGGTGACATTGGGCTGGATGGTAGTGGTCATTTCAACGTCACGTTGAATAGGGGGACCAAGGTGTGAGCTAGACGTAGGTGGAGGAGAGTGAGAAGGTGGTATGAACAATGGGTTATGGTCGGCAGTGGAGGCATTGGACGAGGAACATAGGACTATAGGGTGGCATCAAGATCGATGCAAAGTACATTTATCCTTTTATGCTATTCTTAGTCTAAAGGGATGGGCTGCTCTACAAAGTTGCGCATGACTAGGATGATACAAGTGACGATAGGAAATTTGACATGATACACAAGCACAAGCATGACACACAAGCAATACGATAGCGCACACAAATATACATAGAGTGAATAATGATGGAACCTCCAACACCAAGTAGGTGGCATTCATAGCATAATCGTGCAAATGCATAAACGTAATAATGAACACATGTCACGGTGATTCATTATAATCACCATGCAATTCATACAACATGTGTGGCGATCCAATGAGGAGTGATGTGATACGTGAACAAAAAGGAAGCAACTTGAATCCATTCGTCGAAATTGTAATCGGTACTTCGATGAGAGTTTCTCACCGAAAAGTGATCAAACCCATTTTTGCCAAGATTCGAACCATAGTGCTGGTTAGAGAACTCATTGGCATAAAACTCTCTCTCTCTCTCTGTCTCTCTTTCGTGACAAGTTTTACGTTCCGATATATCTTATTTCTTCATCACGTACGCTTATCCATTCTCAAGAGGATAAGAAGGTGATTAACGGTTTTCTTTTCTCTGTCCTTGTGCTTTAAGTGCGGTATGTTGATACTTGATTTGATTGGAAGCCTTCTCTCTGGGACAAAAAAATAACAATGGTTACACGGATATTACACATTATCAGTTCAATAATTTGCCAAATTAAGATAAGAAAAATGGCTTTGGAATGTTAAGCAATTGCTGGATCAGCCGATTTCTCAATCCGCGGGCTGTCTTTCCCCCTCGCACTATTTCAAGCTATAATAGCATTAATCCAGCATACACACACATAGTGAGGGAGAGAGAGAAAGAAGAGAGATCTGGAGGATATTTAGCGCTTTCGTTGATGAAGCAAGTCTTTGACTGACGGGAGCTCTTTTGGGTTTGTATTCTGTTATGAAAGAAAAAAGTATTGTATATTTTTAATACATTTTAAATTTTTAACCCTTTTTAATTAAGTTAGGTATTTTCATCACATATATATATATATATATATATATATATATATATATATATATATATATATATATATATATATATATATATATATATATATATATATATATATATATATATATATATATATATATATATATATATATATATATATATATATATATATATATATATATATATATATATATGATCTTTTACTAAATACTATTGATTATTATTGATTAATAACAAAGTCATAGGCACATACGTACACACCTAGATACATACATATCTACATACAAACATACATGTTGAAAATCATGTTGTAACCATACAAACAGCTTCAATTATTAGATTTTTAGATGTCCGAACAAAATGAAGGGTCCTAGAAGCTAGGAAATTTGGTTTGGAAGCTCCACCAATGATATTAAAACATCACCTACATTTGATGCCACCAGAAAGTTTACTTGTAGTGATTGATGGATGGTTTCCTAAACTATGGGGAAAATAAAATTTATATTTAAATGTATTCAATATCATTTGAATATCCCTATGATTTTCGATAGGAAAGTGGTGAAGAACCTTTGCGGGGATTGCTTCGCCTACAAGGTCTTCTCTAAATCTATTTGCTCCACACTTTGGACATACGTGGAGATGCTCATACTCGTCCAAAAGAGGATGCAATCATTTGGACAATCATGAATCTTAGTGTAATCCATTCCAATGGAGTATAAACGTTTTTTTGCATCTCCACATCTTGGAGGCATGTCATTGCCCTTTGACAAAAATTGATCTTTAAGAAGCCTACAATAAGCAATAAGAACGATATTACTAAATAAAGTTACTTTGATACAACAATGAAAGTTTATTTCAAATCCACTTACCTTAACAATTCAATGACACTACTATCTGACCATCCATAAATGGATTGCAGACTTAGCATTGCGAGTGACGCACATAGTACAAATATGTTTGCTCCATTGTAAAGTAGTAAACGACCTAATCTTCGCATGTTTTTGTATTCCACATCGACTTCTAATCGTGGAAATTTTGTTGCCTCCATGAAACTCGCGACATCTTCTCCACCATCATGATCTTCATCCATCTCATAAAATGCTTTGAGGATTTGTTCCATATGATCATTTCGTGTAATGCTATTAGTACTTGCTCATACGTCTATTTCCTTTTTTGTTCTCTTTTGTCCACGAGAGTTTACCGGTGCAACCTTGTTTGGGTCCATCTGCTCATCTAGGGGACCATGCAAATGGTAGCATAGGTTTTCTAGTCCACATTTATCAAAGGACCCATGGTCACTAACATATGCATTACAATTCCATCATTTTCGATACTTGCACTGAGTGCAAGGACTTGCACATGCCATTCTCTCCTCCGGATTCAAACTAGCGATCTGATACAATATGGACATTTCAGAACATTTAATTTTTTTATTAAACCTAAAAATCATACTCCTAACAACTTAGACCTGAAATACTAAAAGCAAAAGACTTAAAGACCTAAAAAAACCTAAAACCCTAATCTTAAAGACCTAATGCTAAAGACCTATATATTTGTATATATGTTATATGTATTATATATATGTCTATTTCTTATATAATTGAATTCCTATCTTTATATATTCAAATATATATAACTAGTTTATTTTTCTAAAACACTACCTCTTTTCATATTTATTTATCGATACAATTATCCTATTTTCAAT
>CM035423.1:81628340-82073340 GCA_020310875.1 Ceratopteris richardii | reverse complement strand
CTTAAAATTAATCTTATTTTTATATATTTAAATATATATAATTAATTAATTTATTTTAAACACTAGCTCTTTTCATATTTATTTATCTATACAATTATCCTATTATATATATATATATATATACATATATATATATATATATATATATATATATATATATATATATTTATTTATATATTCAGATTTCTTTTCTTATTTTTTTTCTTTATGTTTTCTTTATATAAATTTAATTGAATTATATGTCTGTAAAAACCCTAAAACCCTACTCCTAAAGATCTAGACCTAAAATATTTCTATTTGTGTATCCATGTGTATATACATGTATATATGTATTATATGTGCATGTGTATGTGTGTATATATGTTATGCATGTGTAAAAACCCTAAAACCATAAAACTCTAATCGAAAAGACCTAATCCTAAAACATGTATATATGTGTATGCATGTGTATATATATGTGTACGTATATATATATATATATATATATATATATATATATATATATATATATATATATATATATATATATATATATATATATATATATATATATATATATATATATATATATATATATATGTGTGTGTGTGTGTGTGTGTGTGTGTGTGTCTATAAGTGTATGTGTATGTATCTATAAAAAGCATAAAACCCCTAATCCTAATTTAATATATTTGATTTAAAACTAACTTTAAAATTGTATTTTTATATATTTAATTATATATATTTAATTAAAACACCACCTATTTTCATATTTACTTATGAATACTGAAATCATATATGTGTGTGTATATGTGTGCATGTATGTATGTATGTGTGTGTGTGAATGTATGCATGTGTGTATGTGTGTCTACGTATGCATGTCTGTGTATATGTGTATGTGTGTGTATGTATGCATGTGTGTGTATGCATTCATGTGTGTGTGTGTGTGCATGCATGTGTGTATGTATGTGTGTGTATGTAGTCATGTGTGTGTGTATGCATGCATGTGTGTGTATGTATGCATGCATGTGTGTATATGTGTGTATGTATGCATGTGTGTACATGTGTGTGTGTATGTATGTATGTGTCTACATGTGTGTGTATGTATGCATGTGTGTATATGTGTATGTGTGTGTATGTATCCATGTGTGTATATGCATGTGTGTACATGTGTGTGTATGTATGTGTGTGTATGTATGCATGCATGTGTGTATATGTGTGTATGTACATATGTGTGTATGCATGTGTGTGTGTATGTATTTGTGTATGCTTGTGTGTGTATATGTGTGTATATGTGTGTATGTGTGTGTATGCATATGTGTATATGTGTGTATATGTATGTGTATATGTGTGTATATGTATGTGTATACATGTGTGTGTATTTATGCATGTGTGTATATGTATGTGTGTATGCATGCATGTGTGTATATGTGTGTGTATCTATGCGTGCATGTGTGTATATGTGTGTATGTATGTATGTGTGTATGCATGTGTGTATTTATGTGTGTATGCATGTGTGTCTATGTGTGTGTATGCATATATGTACATGTGTGTGTGTATGTGTCTATGCATGTGTGTGTGTATGTATGCATGTGTGTATATGTGTCTATGCATGTATGTGTGTATATGTGTGTGTATGTATGCATGCATGTGTGTGTATGTGTGTAAGTATATGTGTGTATGCATGTGTGTATATGTGTGTTTGTATGTATGTGCATATGTAGGTGTGTGTGAATGTGTGTGTATGCATATGTGAATATTTGTGTGTGTGTATGTATGTGTGTATGCATGTGTGTATGTGTATGTATGCATGTGTGTATATGTGTATGTGTGTATATGGATGCATGTGTGTATATGTGTGTGTATGTATGCATGCATGTGTGTAGACATGTGTATGTATGCATGTGTGTACATGTGTGTGTATTTATGCATGTGGAGATGTGTGTGTGTATGTATGCATGTGGAGATGTGTGTGTGTATGTATGTGTGTATACATATGTGTATATGTGTGTGTGTAAGTATGTGTGTATGCATGTGTGTGTATATGTATGCATGTGTGTATATGTTTATGTGTGTGTATGCATGCATGTGTGTATATGTGTGTGTATGTATGCATGCATGTGTGTATGTGTGTATGTATGCATGTGTGTAGATGTCTATGTGTATGTATGCATGTGTAGATGTGTGTGTGTATGTATGTGTGTGTCTATGTATGCTCTATCTTCCTATCTCTATCTTCCTCTCTTTCATCTCTCTTTATCTCTCTCTCTCTCTTTCCCTCTCTCTCTCTTTATCTCTCTATCTCTCTATCTCTCTTTCTCTCTCTCTCTCTATCTATCTATCTATCTCTCTCTCATCTCTCTCTCTCTTTCTTTTTCTATCAATAGAGAATAAAACAATCACTTATAGGTATGTCTCTCTTTTGGATTGGTCGTCAAAGTGTAATGTATATCGTCTATTATCGAATTCCAAAGAATCAAAGCCAAAAAGCTTTTGCAAAATCAAAGAGAAGTGTGTGTGTGTGTAGAGAGAGAGATCTCTATGTGTGTGTGTGCAGAAGACAATGCAGTTCACAATTTGGTTCACATGCGCAAGTTCGACAGAAGCAAGTAGTACTCAATGTACAACACGCGCAAAACATTGAATTTTTCTCTCGGGTTCTCGATATGTTAAAAACACGGCCTCGGTATAGCCATCGGTATGGGCATCGGGAATTTCCAGTAAATTACTGATGTTGATATTGACGCTTATACCGATGCATATATTGATGCTTGTACTGATGCCCATACCAATGGTATCTTTAAATGGACTTTTCCAACGTTTATACCGACACCGGGAGTGACCATCGGTATAGGTAGCATTGGTATGACCCTCATATGTTGTAGTGCTATAATGATAATTTCATCCACATAAATAGATAGATAAATAACTTCTATGTTAGTCTTCTTTATGAACAAAGCAATATCTGCTTTGCTGGCAACAAAACCTTGGTCTTGCAAATATGTGACTAGTCTATGGTTCCAAGCTCTAGTAGCTTGTTTTAAACCATAAACATTCTTTCCTTAATTTGCATACATAATCTAGTTTGTCCTTGTCTTCATATCCTGGTAGTTGAGTGTTGGCAGTAGTCAGGGCATTTCAAGACAAGGAAGCCAATGAAGAGAATCAGAGCAAAGAGAGGGGCCAAGTAGGCAAAGCACTCAATGGAGATCCAACAAATAGGCCTATCATTTTTCATGAATTAATATTTCCCAAATAGTGATTCTAGTCACTCTACACCATTATAAATATCATTTTTTATAATTCGTACTCCATTTTGTACAAGCCGAGGAGTAAAAATAAGATTGAAAAGAAAAATAAATTATAGGAATAAGATTCAAAAGAAATGTTTAATGAGTGGAATTATTGCTTGTCAATTATAAAAACAAAGTGGATGACCATTCAATAAGGGATTCAATGCTAATACCGAATTGTTGAGTCTCCATGAGGGAGCCATCTATTGAAGAAATATATAGATGAACATTCAGGAAAGTGAGACATGTTCTATAACTTCAAAAGATTTAAAACCATATTTTAGAAGACACATGCAAATATATCTCGATTTTCATGTGAGATTGAGTGGGGGAATTTTCTTCAAGTGATTTTTCAAAGTTTATCTATGATCTTTGCATAAAGGGTAGAATAGATAATAGTTTTGTAGCAAATATGAGAATTTACATATGAGAATTTTTTGTAGCAAATATGAGAATTTTTTGTTGCATAGAGTTTTGTAGAAAATATGAGAGCTTACATAATAGTTTGTTTTATCAAATATAAGAATTTACATAATAAACAAATATACGATTTTATATAATAACACAATTGAATTTCGTAGCTGGTTTTAGAGTGGAATCGCACCTACTAGACAATGATGTGGTGAGACTCTGTAGCTTTTACACCTCAAAATATTTTCTTCTGTGTGTAAATACACATAGCTTGGGAGTTAAGGCACACAAATATGTATTTCTTGTTTATTTATAAGAGAAAACGTTTCTAAATGTTAAATTGATAGCCTTAAAGATATAACGCTCTCTAAGCATTCCATATTTGATGATTTTTGCGTTCGTATGTAACAAAGATCTGTTCTAGATGGATTTAAATTGGAGAAAGAATGCATGGATTATTTAAAGGGGAGAAACAATGCATGGGAACAACATACAGTCTCTCTCTCTCTCTCTCTCAATACACACACGAAATATAGCAGTTGAGTCATCATAAGGGAAAAAGCGGAATGAAAAGATGGCACAAAAACCAAGGTGCTGGAAAAGGAAGGTGGTGAGGCAATAAATATGGCTGTTGAGTGATCACAAGAGAAAGGATGGAGTTAGAAAGATGGCACAAAAAGTAAGGTGGTGAAAACCGAATGGCGAAATATTAAAAGATGGTGCAGCCCCTGCCGCACTAAAAGCATAAAAGAATTGGGAAGCTCCACAAAACCAATTGGGAAGCTCCACAAGACCAATTGGGAAGCTCCAAAAAACCAACAAAAGTCACTAATTTGGTTTTATGCCGTCAAAAAGTTTGTAACTACATTTATTAGATATTTAACTTATGTTCATATCCACACAATTTTTCTTCAAGTATAATCAACTCCCTACCTCTGCCTTTGTGTGTAGGCAGACGATTTTCGATCTAGATAGCTCCAATAGGCATCAATGTCTGTTGAATTCAACATTTAATTTATCCCTAAATTGTGCATATCAATTTCACATTTTATTTTTACATCTCTGTCTTACCATCTCTTTACTGATTCCCAATCTTTTCCTCTAAGTTGTTATAATTCAACCAAAATGAAGAATGGAAATAATTCTTTCACATATACGTCTTTCATATATATTAACACGTGAATAGTAGTATACATTAGTATATTAGTATGGGTATCAGAAATTCCCAAAAAAAAATTGTTCTAAAAATATCCAGTGCAACGTTACTTATTCACAGATTTTTCTTTATCCTCCAATGTCGAAACATCAAATCCAAGTATCTTATTTAATGTAAACATGAAACTCTATAAACATTTTTGTTCTTCAATATATGAATACATGAAAATGCCACTGTTAGGAGTACTTTGAAAGACACTACAATCTTCTTTTCCAAGGCTATTAAGAAGTATGGATGAACATAGATTAAAGAAATGCATAATTTGTTGCGTCGAACAGCGGTGATGAGCTGGTCGATAGCGAAGAGGAGTCGGACGAGTAATGGAAGTATTGCACTTTCTTTTCTTAGCAGTGGTGAAAATGATTACCGAGAGAGGAATTAAAGAGAAGTTGAAGTTTGAAAATAGCAATCCATGAATATACGCGAAAGGAAATAGAAGAATATTTTAACTATTCTTGGCTTCAACGCACTCGTTGAATACTCACATATATGTGTTTCTTTCGGCAACACTGCGGATAGAGAACAATCAAGCTACGTTTAGGAACTTTTTGTTTGACTTAGTCAGTCTATTCCTTAGTTGAAAGGATGTTTTCAATATTAAAATTCACTTCTTCAGAAATTTTATCAAATATTTGTGAATCAACAACATTTTATCTTGAAGTCTTCCAAAAAGATCTCATAAGTTACTTTATATCTTCTATTTCCTTGATCTTGAAGTTATCTTGAAAAATTATGAGATATTACTTTTATCCTTCTTGAATTTAAACTACTTCTTTGAAGTTTTAATTCCAATCAGGATCAAACCTAACTTCAAGATCTAATCTAGGACTAAAAGATAATTATCATCCATAATCCGATGTCCCATACCATCTTTCCTACATCAACCTCAGTATAAAATCTGGTGTCCCATGACATCCTATTTTATATTCATATTAATGTGTGGGTGATACTTATCCGAAATTTGAAGAATTTTGAAGTTTTAGGCATTGCCTCTAATTTGATATTCTAGGTTTTGATTCCTTCACAAGATTGTCATACAATCACGTGCTTTTCCTTGGAAACTTGAAAACCTCTTGATAGAATATATATTCCTCTTTGCTAAGGTTTTCAAAATGAAAACCAGTTAGAATTGCAAGTACTTGAATTTTCACAGATTCAAGTTCAATTGGTTTATTCTTGATCAACTTGTACTGATGAGCTTTTAACTTCTTATCTTTCGATTCCTTTCTTATTGATACTTTAGGAAGCTACCCCAACCGGACTTTACAGGAATCTCTCTACTGCATGAGTCTAAACATCCGCTCATGCTTTTTGGATTTGTATCAAAATCCGTTTGAGGGTAGGCAAACATTATGTTCTACCTTCCAAAGACTTAAGTACCATCTTCACGATTAAAGACCACATTCTTGGAATTTTTTCACTCTCTTCACACTTGGAACAACTTACGCTTTTCACAATTTTCCATTGGATAAATGGAACCTAAGTGAATACCTTCCAAAAGCAATTTTATTGCCAATTCTTAGGCAAACTTTCGAGTAGTTCCTATTCCACATTCTTGGACAATCATGGCCAAGCTTCATCAAGTCTTGTTGATGTTGTGACTAGAATAAAGACTTAGTCTTTATCTTTAAGATCTCTAGAACTATGAAAAGCTTCTTTGCTTACCTGCAAGATTTTAGAGATCTTTCCCTCAACTTAACTCGAAGCATACACTGATGCCTCTCACATTCCGAAGCTAAGAAATTGTATATCACATGTAGAGAAGTTCTATTGTTAACAACTTAAAGAAGTTTGAAATTTTGTAGTGCTCCACGAAAGAACCAATAGTGGGCCTCCTGCTGCCTGAAAAAGTGAATAGAGGCTTAAGAAAGCTCTAATATGACATATCATTGCTCGTTAAATTATTTTCTTATCTGAATATGATGTGAAAGAGATGACCATGCATTTTCAAAACCTAGAGTCCAACTTGGTAAGATCGTGCCTCATTGGTTGGTGAGATATTCCCATCTTGATCTGTTTTTTGCTTCCATATGTCCCATGCACAATGTGCTTCATTATCAATTTATTAGACAGAAACTCATTTCAAAAGATAATTAGATGGAGAAAGTATCAAGAGAGATATGAACATATAAATGGAGTAAAGTTTCAAGATGTGTATGCAGACGAGGACTTCCGTTGAGGTTTAAGGTGGTGCATGCCAATAAACAATTCTTCACTATACGGAAAGGATCACGCGGACTAATTATTCATAAATGTCCATTCTTGCCAGCAAACCACCTCATTTTGGGCTTTGAAAATGAAGAAATGGGATTCCAAGTTCTACAAATCGGTACTTCGTAGGTCTGCCATACCACATTATTCCCCTTTAAGTGGTTCCCTAATTTTGTTCCAAATAAGTCAAATCCACCTCGTTATCCTCTCTAGGTCGAGCTTCGTAACTTGCCTTTCTTTCTCTATGGATTCTTAAGATAAATAGTATTTCCCATTGACCAACCGTTAGACTCAAAAGAAGATGCTGGGGGCGTCATCAAGTAAAACACTCGTTCGACGTAAGATGGCATCCTCAGATTTGTGTTGACGCAGATCTAAAGGATCTCACTTCCTTAGTTTCCATAGTCTTTGGGTAAGGAGAGACTTTGGAGGAGGAAATTATTTATAAGAACTATGAAGATAATTAAGATATTGAAAGCTCCATCATTGGATCCACAGTTCCTTAAGTGATTCCAAACTTAGTTCCTGAAAAGTTTGCGAACCCAATTGAGAAGAAGAAGACTTATAAAGGGAACCAACCTATGGAGATTCCATGGAAGAGCCCCTAAAGCGCAAGCTCCTTTGTCAGCATGCTTCTGCCACAAAGCGAAAAGAAGAAGAGAAAAATAAGAAGAAAAGGGACAGACCCCCCCATCCTCCCCCCAAAGATATTAACCTTTGATTATGATTATCATCTCGTTCAATGTTCGAGGGTTCATTGACCCCTCAAGAGTGGCCATTATTGGCCTCTAGGTACATGCTAATAGCTTAAATCACACTTCATCTGCCTTTGAGAGATCAAAATTGATGGGGAGGTCCTGCAAAAGAGATTAAAACATATTTTATTATCACATACCTGGATTCCACCACACCCTACAGGAAATGGTGGATCAGCTATTGGCATTAAACTTATGAGCACCCAAGAGGACCATAATCATCGGTGAATTGGTGTTTCCTTTGGAAAGCCTTTTCATTTCACCATTGTCTCCATGTATGCTCTCAATTCTGACTCGGAGAAGATTACCACCTAGCACTCTTTGTTCTCTCTCACCCATGATGTCGTGCTTTGTGGGGATCTCAACATGGTTGAAGTTCTTTCTGATAGGTGGGGAAATAGAGGGAGGATTATCGATGGGCAAGAGAAAGATGTCTTGGATCTTATAAAGCTCCACTTGGATCTAGTTGAAGTGAAAGATGAGACTGGCTTTCCTTGGTGGAACCTCCAATCCGGTGTGGATTTGAGGAAGGCCATGCTTGATAGATGCTACATCGCCCAAAATATTATCAATGAGTGGGGGCACCCCTCTCTCCTCTAGTGGTGTGAGCTTACTATTTCAGACCACTACCCTATTATTCTTACATTTAAGTCCATCAAAAAAACTTAAGAATGCTTCATGGTTTCATGCCAGTACGATGACCTTCTCTCTTCCCTATGTCCAATAGGAGATTACTTCTGCTTGGAAATCGACCTTCTCATCCAATTCATCACCTTCCAAATGTTGGAGGATCACAGTTATGGAGACTCGTCATATTCTCACCAGGGCCCTGATGTTTATTTGTAAGGTTTTCTAGGTCCGAAGGGAGAGTCTCTATCGACAACTGATATGTCATTAGATGGAAGTGAATAAAGGACATGCTCAATACAAGACTGGGTTGCAAAAAATCATAGGTATGTTGAGATAAGAAGAAGAAATTCAAAGGAGCAATCTTTATGTGTTCCTTAAAGAGTGGTGGGTAGGTAAGGAAGAAAAACCTACTAAAGAGATGTGTAGACTCCTCAAGAAGAACAAAGCTATGAATTTGATCCCCTTAATGTTGGATATCAATGGGGTTGAATGCAAGACGGTTGAAGAGAACCGCTTGGTGATTGGAAATCACTTTTCCCAACTTTTGGGAGTCTTTGCTCCCTTTCTTCCCGTAGGTGTGATTGCATGGGGACCATCTCTAGAGACAAGACCTCTAGAATCCCGCATAGTTTGAGACAGCTTCTTGAAGCTCCCATTTCGGATGTTGAGATTCTCGAAGTTATCAATTCGCTTCCTAATGGGAAAAGCTTGAGTCTAGACTGCCTCACTAATGTGGTTTTCAAGACCTTCCAACATGTGGTGACTACTCCTCTACGTCTAGTTTGGCAAGAGTCAGCTTTGTTTGATGCCTTACTTGAATGTCTCAATAATGGTGCTATCATGCTTATTCGAAAAAAGGAAATAAAAGCAGGATTGAGAATTGGCACCCAATTACAATGTTACAAATAGGTTACAAGATCCTTGTTAAAGTTAAGGCTAATAGGATTGCCTGCCATTTACCAAATTGATTAAGTGAAAAGAAAAAGGTTTCATCAAGGGGAGGTCCATCTTGGAAGCTATCTACTCAAGATAGCTTCCAAGATGGACCTCCCCTTAGATGTTGCTAAAGAATCTACACAAGATGTAATCTTTTTTAAGATTGACTTCAATAAACACTATGATTGGCTTGAGTGGGACTTCCATCTCCAATCTCTGAAAGACCTCGATTTTGGTCACAAGTTCATTAAGATATTGATGTTGCTCAAAAATGCCTCGGTTGAGATAGACATCAATGGCCAACTTTCTTAAGATATTAGACTAAAATGTTCTATCACCCCTTAGCCCCGCTCCTCTTTGCTATCGCTGGCCATTGTTTAAGCTGCCTTGTGAAACATTATGCTGGCCTCGACTGGATTCATGGCCTCTCCCTACCTCTCAATTAAGAACAAATGTTCATAAGATTGTTTGCTGATGACACGAATGCCTTTATTCATAGCGATATGACCAGCATCAATACTTTTTGGAGATGTTGAAACACATTCTACATGGCTTAATGATCCAAAATAAACCACTCTAAAACTGCTTTTAGGGCGATTATTGGACACCCCACATAGTTTCTTGTTGACCAAGGCTATCAGCTGATTCCTAGTAGGCCAATCTTCCACTTATTAGGTATTCGAATGGGATTTGATGTATTTATGGACCAATGATGGAACTGGGTACTCTCAAATATCAACAACAAATTGGCCTACTAGAAAGGTATGCAGATCAACCAAGCAGGAAGGGCCATGGTGATTAACACATTCCTGGTCACCGCAACAGAAAGGGAATCCCCAAAATTAAATGGACTGTTGCATTAGCCAAAACGATCAAGGTGGTTTGGGCATTCTTAACATTGAAGGCATGGACAACAAGTTAGCCACAAAATGGTTAATTGAGGTGTGGAGCAACAGTGAAGCCTCTCAGGCCAAGATTATTTTTAGGAATAGTAGCGATCTTAAGCTTACAGGCCTCCTAGGTTGGAAGGACCTCTGCCTCCTCACCCTGCTCTTCTCCCCTTTTTTTGGTTTCTTCGTGGGGCTTGGATTTGGTTTTCTCACTTTGGAAGAGTTGGAGCAAGGTCAAACCATCTATTTTGGATTAGTGAGGATTAGGGATGGGCAGCCGCTATTAGACAAAATGATTCAATCTAGTTCCCTATGAAGGGCATCAAAGGTGTTGAGACGTGGAACCTCCATAAAGCTAAGAAACCATGGAATAAAGGTTTTCATTTGTGGAAACATCTCTTGAATCAAGATACATGCTATAGGATTAGATTTGAGGACACTGATCTAGATTTTAAAGTGAACTATGTAGAATGGACCCTTTTGCAAAGCAGATTCATCGCTTGGGAATGCTCCAAGACTCACCTCTTCATTGGTGAAGACCCTCCCCACCATGAGGGTCTTAGATCGTTCAATGGCAGTAGCCTTGACAAAATTTTGAGATTCAAGAAAAAATCTCGACCTTCATGTGACATTTAATAGGAAGTGGTGTCTTGATTGTTTTTTTTAGAAGAGAAGAAATTATATTAATGATTGCAAGACCCCCGCCAACCCTTAGATTACATGGGTGACAACATATGGGCTAGTACCCTCAATGGGAAAATACAAAGCATCAGCTGAGAGGCAGTACATATGACAAATTACAAACATAAGAAAACCATATCATGTCTAACAATTGAGTACAACTTCAATAAAGAAGATCTGCACTGGTTAGGAGAGGAAGATCTAAGATGTGAGACAAAAGGAAATCCTCAACAGGGGCACAATCAATTGTCTCCAAACTTTGCAACACAATCCTCTTGAGTCCTTTGTAAAAAAAGAAATACATAGAACTAGAGAAATTTTTATTATAGGTTGCTTCATTTCTGATCCTCCATATAGACCAAAGAAGGTGGTCTCTCGAGATTCCAAAGGGAAAAATAAAATTTATTACACGGACCCTACAAAGCTTCTTTGTAGTCCAATGTGACATTATATTTCTAGCAAAATGGTTGAAGAGCACACAAGAATGATTGAGCATGTCTGCAGGTAAAATTAGTTGTGAGGTTAGTGAGATAGCAAGTATGGATATCACAGTAGAAAGCAAGCGTACTCATCCAAGGTGTGGTGCTAATCAAGCTTCCTATCGATCAGGAGAGGCCATGGTGGCAAGTTTTAGAGGTTAATGCTCGTGAGCTGGAAGATGTGAGCAAACCAAATGCTGGAGCTATATGAGCAACATAGGGATGCTTTGAGTCCGAGTGGCACATGTGGAAGTGTGGCATTATCTGACACACCTCCCCTACCCCCCACAACCTCCCACCACTCCACCCACACCTCCCACACCCCCCACAACCTCTCGAAAACTATTCAAACGGTGTAGTGGTTATGAAAAACTCTCTAAAAGTATTAGCTCTATTTCTCTGAAAGACAAAAACAAAAGTACCCTGAGATTTCCATGGATATAGTAGACGTAGATGCATAAAGACATAATACTAATTATGAACATCCAAGTCAAGAAGAATAAACTACAAATGATCATTCATTAGGAGTTAAGTAGAAATGATTTTTTAGAGTTTGTCAAGAGAACAAGTGAGAAAGAGGATATATTTTCAATCAAATTGATTTTATTTTATTAGCGCAATTAGGTTTTTGTTCAAACGTAAGTTTTATATCAAAACTATATCTTTTCTACAAAGTGATTTGACCAATTGTTGATACGCATACCTCGTAGAAAATACATACCAATTGTTGATACACATACCTTGGTTGAGATCGCATACATGGTTGAAGGTTAGTTTTTTTCACTTTAGGTGTTGACAAAGATTTTTAATGACCTCTGGGATGACCATTGAATGAAGAATGATATAGAAAATATTGGGATTGAGACTCGAAAACACCTAAACCATTTGTTTTTACTAGGAAGCATGAAAATTAAAAAAATAAGTAGGTTGGATTTGTTTTTTTTACATTATTCAAGACAAAACGTTGTTGATGAAAACGTTTGGCTAACCAATCAATTGCATCCCCATTAAAGATACTTTTAAGTGTCTTCTGTGAAACATTAACAATGCTTTCTTTCTTGTGATATTTTAGTTTGAGTGTATGAAAGTGGGTGTCTAGACCCTCATTAATGTCAACCTAAAATTAGGAACAAATATAAATCTATTGCAAGGGTGGAATAAGTGGCCATAAGACCCCTATACCAATTTTCAAAAATGGGGGAACAAAAAAAGAAAGGATAAAGGTATGTCTATGGACAGTTTCATGCTACTGAAACATAGAGAGTACATAGTCCTAGATTATAGAGATAGCTGGGTATGTTAGGTTGTAATTAGCATCTATAGTATGACTTCAACTAGCAATTATTTCAACTAGCTATCTTTCTTTGAGATGTTTGTGGAGAAGGTGTTAGAGAGGATCATCCAATGATAAAATTATTCAATTGAAGAGGGGAAAATACTTATCCAATTATTTTTGTGACTTCTTGCGAAACATAGTGATTTGGATACAAGAAACATTTAGACATCCCTTCAACAGATTGGGGGGAGCATAAGGAAATTATAGATACTACATATCAAAGTTTTCTACAAGTATGGTGAATGAAATGAAGGCATACTTTTGTTAATGGAATAATTGTTTTTTTCCAAAATCATACACATAATTAGTGTTTTCGCTTCGTAGAAATTACAATATTGAACCATATAGAAAGCTTGGATAAAGATCAAACAAAACCTCTCCCAAATCAGGATTATGATATGCATTAGCTTCCCGCACATCCCCTAGAATCTAAGAGAAAGTGTTGCTAAGGGGTATAAATACATGTGTTCTTGTTTATGTATTTGAAAATAGGTTTACAAGAAAGATCCAACGATTTTAGAGACTTGGAATTTCATGATTGTAGTTATAAAGCATTGAGGAAGCTTGTTGGCATATTATTTAGTTTTATTGTAACATGTGCATAATTTCAAATATGCTATGAAATTCTAATGTTTGATATTTAATTTTCAAAAATCTTTTGTCAATGATAATGTCTCCACCTCATGCAGATGGATTACATACTTGAAAACTTGAGAATGGTTGAACTAACGGATGTAAAATGCTCACAAATATATATAATCTCAAATGTTAAACCGTTAAAAGGAGGTAATCGACAAAATATAAATTTCAAAACAAATTACACAAGATCCTAATGCTCTATAGTGCATCAAGAATGGGGATTTACCAAACTTATTTATTGGAAGTTGTTTTTGTGAATGCAATCTCCTACTTTTAAGTAGTTCAATACATCTATTACAATCTTCTTCATAGAGCTCTCTATCCATACCAAGAGAGGTTAGAGCACATATTATTTTTGAATTTTAATAAAGTAAATTGATTCATAATGTTAATCAGCAAAACTCTAATAAAACCTCTTTTCTCATCATCAAAAGTAGAATACAAAGAAAGAAAGGGAATGATTCTTTTCTAACATAGCTCACACAGACTTCAAATGATTTAAAAATTGAGAAGTATCTTTAATGTATTTATAAACTATCACTAATGTATTTTTAAACTATCACTAATGTCATTTGAACTATCGTTATGTTTCATGTTTGAACTACATACAAGGGTACACTTTCATTCTTTAGAAGAGGAGCTCTTGTAAACGCATGACTGAATAAGGGTATTTGTAAGTTCGACTATAGGTGAATATCAAAGTAAGCTTGAGAGAAACTCTTCAAACAGTGAAAGGGCACTATATAAACTCATGGAGACTGACGGAAGGTCAAAGACATGTGCAAATTCTCTTCTGTGTCTAGCTGAAGTCTATAAGTATGTCTCTGTTGAAATCTCTTTATGTATTTGTGATGGGGACAAGAATATGCAATATATCGCCTTTCCTGGTGAGCATCTCTCAAACCAAGTTGAGGGTCATCCTCTAAGCAACAAAAAAGTGATTATGCCATTTATCACTTTCCTCTTGAAGATGTTATTTGGAGATACAGATGTATTGAGAATCTCGTCACGCACATGAGAGAAGTCGACACGAATGAAGCATCACAGTTCTTCATGCATTATGGTATCAAGATATCCCTGATAACTGCATACAATCCTAAGGCGAATCGATAAAAGCGAAAGAGGATATCCATTGATTGTTAAAGCTCTGACTTAATCATGCGATGGAGGAACGAATGTGTCGTTTTCTGTTTGCCAATCACACGACACATATATCTATAAAAAGAGTTATGCCATACGCTTTGATGTATGGGTGGAAACCAGTAATGCTGACAGAGCAATGAATCATTTCATGGAGTGTAGATAGGAGAATTCATACATGAAGAATTTAGTGCACAAAAGCTTCACGGAGGATGAAGCTGCTCAAGAACCGGATGAATAATTTTTATAACATCATCTTGCATATTGCATGCTTCTAAACAGTAGTTGTACTGTTTAATGTTTAGATAAGATCTGCCCATTGCATTTTATTTAGGCAAATAAAAAATTAGCACCCACTGGAGGGTGTGATCTATCCTCTAAAATCTTGTTTTTCTCCATGTTCATAGTATCATCTTCTTTGTATAAACCCCCATGATATTCGAAAGAACAAGTAATGAGACAACATATATAGAGTCATCATGTTTGAGTCAGTGGTATTTTTGTGCTCTTCCATTAGAGCAAGTCTTCATACCTTTGTAGTGAGCAGTGAAAGTCTTCATCTAGTGGTGTTCATTTTATTGGACGACTCTCTTGTACTGATTTTGTTTTGTTCTAGATTGACATGTTAGGATAGAGCATCAGCTTTTGTAGCATTTCCTTGGCCTCCTTGGCCTACATTGTAATCATGTGTTCGAACTAAGGAGTGGTTTGGTCTCCCACTATTGTCAATTGTCATTAATCTTTTCCTTGAGTAGTTAGAATTCTATGCGATTATTGTTATCTGCCTACTCGCAGAAGTGTTAAAGGGTATATTTCCCTAAGGAGAACCTCCCTTGAGTAGGCAAGTACTGGAGTGCATGGTGCAGGATCCTGATAAAAGTAGATACCCCACTACCTCCTCTACAGTTTGGCATGCCTAGTGGGACACTTGCATTTTTGTGAGATACCCTGAGCATAGTAAATAGTCATTTTTTAGTACTTTTGTGCTATTGCATTTGCAAGTAGGTATATGACCCATACACAAGTAGATAAGGAGCCTCTTCGTGTATGAAGGAGCCTTAAAAAGTCAGTTATATCTTCGAATAGTGACCCTAGATTGCCTCTACCCTCTTTGAATTTATCTACTGATTTGGGTGCACCACCACTATCAAAGGAAAAGCATAAGAGAACATTGGACTTCTGCTCAGATATGTCAGAGGAAACACCACTGGCAATGGAGCATCTCTCTCATCCAGACTCAATATTAAGTTCCCTACCTTCAAGCGACAAGCTTGTGAAGATGCTGTTGATCATGTGAGGAGATTCATCTCCTTATGCCATGGACGAGGTTTGCAGAATAGAGAAGATGCAACATTTGTACTCTCCCCATCCACATTGGAAGGCCTTGCTGACAAATGGTACAATCAATATGCATATGGCCATTTCGCTACCTCGGAGGCTCTGAAGATGGCGTTCTCTCAGACATTTTGACCAAGTGCCTCCTCGGAAAGAGCTCTAGACCAGCTAGAGAACTTAAGGCTAAGATCAGGTGAATCCTTCCATGAACTTCACACTAGGACAAAAGCACTTGTGGAACATCTTCCACATGCTCCATGTGATTTCTTGGTTAAAAAATGGACATTCCAATGCTAATTGTCCTAACAAGGTAAGTTGTCAATTTTGTGGAAAGGATGGCCGTGAAGCTAGAGACTGTTACTACCTAAAAGGTACACATCAATGAGCTAACCCTCAAGCTTTGGATTCATATTATGCTAGTACTTCAAATGCACCTAATAGAGAGGAAAATCGTACAAGGAAGCCTAGATATAATAGACCATTGATGTGTTATTGTTGTGGTGAGTACGGACATATGCAAAATAGGTGTTCCATTCGAGAAGATGCACCTCCTTGTCAGCATTTTCCACAGGCTAAGGATCACTATACCAAAGATTGCCCAAGAAGCCGCCCTGCTCCAATCCCCCTTTACTACAGAAGGTAACATCTTTACTTTTTGCTTACAAAAATGTCTTTGCACGGTCCTACAAAGATCTAACAGGGATACCAAAGGAGCTCGGATTACACACAATACCCTTAGTTGAGGGAGGTGTGCTTGCAAGAAGTAGGCTGTATCGACTCAATCCGAAGTATGCAGAGGCGGTAAAGTTGGAAATTACCAAAGTAGAAGAAGCAGGTATAATTGTGCCAGTAAAACATTCTAGGTGGCTTTCTTCTATGGTTATTGAACCCAAGAAAAATAGTGGAAAAATAAGAGTTTGTGTTGATTTTCGTGCCTTGAATAAGGTAACTGTTCAAGATGGATTTCCTCAACCCTTCACAGAGCAAGTACTTGAGGAAGTGGCTGGTCACACTTTGTATAACTTCCTTGATGGTTTTAGTGGCTACAATCAGATAGTGATCCATCCTGATGATAGGGACAGGATAGCCTTTGTCACTCCATGGGGCACTTATGCCTATACTCGCATGGCTTTCGGTTTGAAAAATGCACAAGCTTCATTTAATAGAACAATGTGTCTGATATTGGGCAAGTGGTTAACAACCTTTTTGTGCATTTTCATGGATGACTTTTCAGTGTTTTCAGGCACAGATAGAAGAGTAGTAGTTCAGGATTTCCATGATCATTTGGAAAATCTAGAGGAAATCTTTGAGCAATGTCTCAAAACAGGTTTGAAGTTAAATCCTGCTAAATGTCATTTTTTGGTCACCAAGGGCACTCTTCTTGGTCACATAGTATCTGCTAAAGGAATAACGGTTGACCCTGCAAAGGTTACGGTTATTCTTTCCATGCCTATTCCACAAAGCCCAAAGGAAGTGCAAAGTTTTCTGGGCCATGCTGGATACCATAGAAGATTGATACAGATGTATTCAGAAATAGCTAAGCCCTTGTCAAGGCTTACCAGTAAAGAGGTCCCCTTCTCATGGAGTCCTGAAGTTGAGAAAGCATTTTGTGAACTAAAACTAAGGTTATATACTCCTCTACTTCTAAGTGTTCCTAATTGGTCATTAGAGTTTCATGTGCATACAGATGCCAGTCTTCATGTTGTCGGTGCGGTTCTAGCTCAACCATCATCACACAAGGTTGATAGACCTATCTCCTATGCAAGCAAGTTACTTACCAAGGTAGAAAGGAACTACAGTACAACAAAAAGGGAAGGTTTGGCTATTGTATTTGCTCTTCAAAAGTTTCGACATTACCTTCTCGGTGTACATTCTATAGTCATATCTGACCATCAGCCCTTGAAGTACTTGATAAACAAGCCTAGAGTGGCTGAAAGGGTTTGGAGATGGTTACTCCTGTTTCAAGAATTCAATTTTGATATCCATATTAAGCTGGGAAGAGAGCACTACATGGTAGATCAAGTATCCAGGACCAGAATGAGGGAGAAGGCAACTAGTATTAATCATGAGTTCGTGGATAGTAATCTCTTCCTAGTAGCAACTGAGACTGATTGGTATGATGGATTCTCAATTTTCTCACTACTGGAAAACTCCCAGAACATTTAACACCTATGGAAAAGAGAAGATTACTCCTCAAGACCAAAGGATACTCACTTACAAATGGGAATTTATATAGATATTGTGAGGATGGTATCTTGAGGAAGTGTGTTTATCCTGAGGAGGTGAACCTTTTGCTTGAGGTAGCACGTAGTGAAGGGCATCTAAAGGGGGAAGAATTGGCTCACAGAATCATCCAGAAAGGACTATGGTGGCCTCATATTTACAAGGATGCCATCAAGTTTGCTACAGAATGCCACATTTGCCAGAGATGTTCTCCTATGCCAACCATATTGAATTTCCAACCATTAGTCATATCTATAGGATGGCTCCCATTTGAACAATGGCGTCTTGATTTCATAGGACCTATTAGTCCAACTGGTCACGCTGGGGGTTAGAAGTATGTTTTGATGGCCACATGTTATGCAACTAAATGGATAAAGGCTAAAGCTACTATGGACTGCACGGCTTTAACAGTAGCTAAGTTTTTGTATAAACGTATTTTCTCAAGATTTGGTTGCCCACTGGAAATCACTAGTGATAGGGGGACACATTTTGTGAATCAATTGCTCCAATTTATATTTGATAGGTACATGGTTGTCCATAAAAAATCTTGTGCCTACTATCCAAGGGCAAATGGCCAAGCAGAGAGCTCCAATAAAACTTTGATCAGATTGCTACACAAATTATCTTTTGATCATCAAAGCTTTTGGCCACAATCATTGATTGATGCAATCTGGGCTTTTAGAACTACAAAGAGGGGAACCACTGGCGAGAGTCCATTTCGCTTAGTATATGGAAAAGAGGCATTAGCACCATTTAAATTTATTATCAAAAGAGAACTTGGAGCCAAAACCATTGGAATTGAACCTCCAATTAGAAGACTGGTGGCATTAGAAGAATACAGAGAAGGACCAATGCAAAAACTTCAGGTAACATAAGAGGAGTGCAAAAGACTCCATGATAGGTATCTTAGGACCAATGAATTACAAGAAGGATCCTTGATTTTGATGCATCAAATTCTAGCAGTTTCAACCACATTGGCACCCAAATGGATAGGACCATACAAAGTGATAAAGGTATTACCACATGGAGCAGTGCATCTAGAGGACTTGCAGGGTAAGAGGATCCCTTGGTTAATATCTCCCGAGTGAAGAATTACCTGAATTAAGTCAAATTGGAAGAAATTCATCCACTCTATATACTAGATTTCATTGAGTCTTTGCAGTTTATTTTTGGTCTATTCAATAAGCGAATGAAGCTAATTTGCATCGCGATGGTGCAAAGGCTTCATCTGGGGGTCTGTGGTGCCCTCCGTCATCTCTCTCTCCCTCCCCTCCCACAACCCCCTCCCCCATAGACCCCTCCTCTCCCTCCCTCCCCTCGCACAACTCCCTCCCCCGCGGGCCCCTCCTCTCCCCACCCACCACCCCATCTCTCTCTCTCTCTCTCTCTCTCTCTCTCTCTCTCTCTCTCTCTCTCTCTCTCTCTCTCTCTCTCTCTCTCTCTCTCTCTCTCTCTCTCTCTCTCTCTCTCTCTCTCTCTCCCTCCCTCCCTCCCCTCCTGCAACTCCCTCCCCCGCAGACCCCCCCTCTCCCCACCCGCCACCCTAGCTCTCTCTCTCTCTCTCTCTCTCTCTCTCTCTCTCTCTCTCTCTCTCTCTCTCTCTCTCTCTCTCTCTCTCCCTCCCTCCCTCCCTCCCCTCCCACAACTCCCTCCCCCGCGGCCCCCTCCTCTCCCCATCCGCCACTCCAGCCCTCTCTCTCTCTCTCTCTCTATCTATCTCTCTCTCTCCCCCTCCCTCCCCTCCCGCAACTCCCTCCCCCATGGACCCCTCCTCTCCCCACCTGCCGCCCTAGCTCTCTCTCTCTCTCTCTGTCTCTGTCTCTCTCTCTCTCTATCTCTCTCTCTCTCTCCCCCCCTCCCCCTCCCCTCCCAAAACTCCCTCCCCTACGGCCCCCTCCTCTCCCCACCTGCCATTCCAGCTCTCTCTCTCTATCTCCCTCTCTCTCTTTCTCTCACACACACCTCCCACACCACCCACAACCTCCCACCACTCCACCCACACCTCCCACACAATGCACCATCTCCCACCACTCAATATGTGAGGATCCAAAGCTACTACAAGAATTATGTGAGTTATGTGAAGGGTGTGCTTCTGAGGGTCATTCGAATATGACGGGTGGCACATAATAAGGATCTCAGCTTACGTTCAAAAGTGACAGTAAAAGTGTAAGTGGTAAAAGTGTAAGAGGATAAATGATTGTTGCCATGAGGACTTTCTATTTTTGAGGATCCAATTCAAGACTAGTGGCTTATTTGATCTACCCCTCCAATTTTGGTGCAATCAATCGGTTCATCTTCAGTGAACGTGGGAAATCGGCAAGGCCCTTTTGGCCTATTGGAGCCTATAAAAGCAATGGACTTGTATTCATAAGGAGACTCAGATACACAGAGTTACAGAGGATTCCGGCCTCTCTTTGGGTCCTCTCTTTACATTGTGTGGCTACAAGTCTACTATAGGAAGTCACTCTATGGTGAGCATATAGAACTTGGGCTTCCTATTGGAGGGCTAGTAGCACTAGAGTGTGAGGGCGCGGCTTGATTTTGTCCTATGGTGTGAGTCAGTGGTTGAGTTTGTCGTTCTTGGAGCACGTCTTCATATCTGTGTACCGATCAGTGCGATCCTTCATCTAGTTATGATCATTGTATTGGATGGTTCTCTTGTATTGATGTTGTTTAGTTCTGATATGGCATGTTAATCTAGAGCATCACTTTAGAGCATTTCTTGTGCCTATATTGTAATCATGTGTTCAAACTAAGTAGTGGTTTTGTCTTCCACTATTGTCATCTGTTATTTCCCTGAGTATTTACAATTCTGTGCAATTATTGTTACCTGCCTACTCACAGAAGTGTTAAAGGGTATATTTCCCTAAGGAGAACCTCCCTTGAGTAGGTGAAGTACTGGAGTGCATGGTGCATGCTCCTGCTAAAAGTAGATACCCCAGCACCTCCTCTACAAGCACACTAATTACAAAACAAATATCCTACCTTATGATTGTAGAATCATTCAAAAAGCAAATCAAAGACATATACAAGCTCGCAATCTTCAATACAAGCTCCACGTAAACCTACTAAGAAATGCAGGTCATGATTCAAATCCAACGTATATATAATCAGTGGCATCATCCCTATTACCATTTCTAAAATACGCCACATAAGCAACCAATTTCTTGAGAAAAATTGTATTTATATGTTGTTGTAAGAAAATGATGCATGTATTTTTGCACTTGAATATTCCAAAATTTTGAATATTTTAACACTAGATTCTATATATGTGCAATAATTTGCAATCTATAATTGGTTTATAATACTTTTTTATAGAAGGTACATGAATATATATTTTATCCCTTGATGTGTTTAGGTATATAATATTTGACTCCTCTTTAGATTCATAGAAATAATATCTCATTGAGTGTATGCCTAGTTACTTTAATCACTTTTTTTTGAAGTGATATACGTTTTGAAGTTATAATCGCATTTGACGAGTGCCTAGTTTTTTTTTTTTTTTTTTTTTGAGAAGCCTAGGAGGTCATATACGACCTCAAAATTTCTTGAATGTGAAACATAGAGGAAAAATAATTATCCCCTCAATCAAAATGAAGTATGCTAATTGTAGATCTTAAAATATTTTCAGCCATAACTAAGAATTTGATGAAGAAGTTATAAAGTTTTGACATTCAATCACATAATTGTCATCTAAAGACTTGACTATCTTTGGAAACATTTCCCAAGTAATACAATGAACTCTTTACAAGAGTCTAGAAAATTCAATTATTTAAAAGACATGTTTCGTATGACAATTAGTTATGTTTTTAATATTTAGTCTTGGAAAGAATATGTTGAATAGATCAACTTTATTTATTTGCTCACTATGATAGCTTTCAAAGATAAGTAGAACCAGTCTCGTTTCTTGCTTGATATAATTTGACATGATTCTTTGACCCAATTCTCTTTTCTTTTATTACTACACATGATGGATAGATGAAAGAGAAAGAATATTAAAATCCCATCAAAGTCTCTTTGTAATGAAGGGGGTGGTGGTGATGTAGTTCACATAGTCCAAAGAGGAGTTGCAATAGTAATGCAAATAGGAATTGCACGTATATCAGAATCTAGAGCATCCTCAGCCTCACATTCATCAGCTAAAGTTTTAGCCTCTATAGCTATGACATGATGTATCTCAACATCCTACATGAATATTCCAAAATCCCTATCCAAATAATACATGTTGCATCATGTATGACCACAAATGGTAGCTCAGATCATCCAACGTCTATTCCATAATCAAATTGTACATTCCATGATTATCCTTAACCATGGATAGTTATCATACTTTGATGTACAACCTTAATATTCTCTTCAAAAGGATACAAAAAAGTTACCCTATGAATATCTAGTAAACATATAGTATACTTTTTTGGTGCATGTATTGAGAAAAAAATCTACACAAAAAGTTTATCAAAGTGATAGAATTGCATGTGAATTCATACAACCAAGAGATGAATGAGTTTATAATGATTTATCATAGGAACCTGCCACAAACGATAGTGACTCCTTGAGTCAACAATACTGTATAAAGAAACAGTTTTAGAGAAATAAAACATCTCAAATGAGCGTTTGTTTAGTAAAGTGGGAGTTCATGAAAATATATAGGCGATGGAAACTATCTAGATGGTGTAGTGGTTATGAAACACTCTCTAAAAGTATTAGCTCTATTTCTCTCAAAGACAAAAAACAAAGAACCCTGAGATTTCCATGGATATAATAGACGTAGACGCATAAAGACATAATACTAATTGTGATAATCCTAGTGAAGAAGAATAAACTACAAATGGTCATTCAATAGGAGTTAAGTAGAAATGATTTTTTAGGGTTTTTCAAGAGAACAAGTGAGCAAGAGGATATATTTTCAATCCAATTGATTTTATTTTATTAGTGCAATTAGGTTTTAGTTCAAACGTAAGTTTTATATCAAAACTATATCTTTTCTACAAATTTATGTAAGTAATTTGAGTAATTGTTGATACGCATACCTCGTAGAAATTACATTCCAATTGTTGATACACATACCTTGGTTGAGATGGAATACATGGTTGAAGATTAGTTTTGTGTACTTTAGGTGTTGAGAAAGATTTTTAATGACATTTGGGTAACCATTGAATGAAGAATGATATAGAAAATATTGGGACTTAAACTCGAAAACACCTAAAGCCTTTCTTTTTACTAGGAAGCATGAAAATAAAAAATAAGTAGGTTGGATTTCTTTTTCTCGACATTATTTAAGAGAAAACTTTGATCATGAAGACGTTTGGCTAACCAATCAATTGCATCCCTATAAAAGATACTTTTAAGTGTCTTCTGTGAAACATTAACAATACTTTCTTTCTTGTGATATTTGAGTTTGAGTGTATGAAAGTGGATGTCTAGATCCTCATTAATCTCAACCTAAAATTCCAAACCAATGTAAATCTATTGAAAAGGTGGAATAACTGGCCATAAGACCCCTATACCATTTTTCAAAAATGGGGGAACAAAAAAAGAAAGGATAAAGGTATGTCTATGGCCCATTTCACGCTATTGAAACATAGAGCGTACATAGTCCTAGATTATAAAGATAGCTGGGTATGTTAGGTTGTAATTAGCATCTATAGTATTACTTCAACTAACAATTATTTCAACTAGCTATCTTTCTTTGAGATGTTTGTGGAGAAGGTGTTAGAGAGGTTCATCCAATGAGAAAATTATTCAATTCGAGAGGGGAAAATATTTATCCAATTATTTTTGTGACTTCTTGGGAAACATAGTGATTTGGATAAAAGAAACATTTAGACATCCGTTGAACAGATTGGGGGGAGCATAAAGAAATTATAGATACTAGATAGCAACGTTTTCTACAAGTATGGAGAATGAAATGAAGGCATATTTTTGTTAATGGAATAATTGTTTTTTTCCAAAATCATACACATAATTAGTGTTTTCGCTTCGTAAAAACTACAATATTGAACCATATAGAAAGCTTGGATAAAGATCAAACAAAACCTCTCCCAAATGAGGATTCTTATATTGCATTAGCGTTCCACACATCCCCTACAATCTAAGAGAAAGTGTTGCTAAGGGGTATAAATACATGTGTTCTTGTTTACGTATTTAAAAATAGGTTTACAAGAAAGATCCAATGATTTTACAGACTTGGAATTTCATGATTGTAGTTATAACGCATTGAGGAAGCTTCTTGGCATATTATTTAGTTTTATGTAACATGTGCATAATTTCAAATATGCTATGAGGTTCTAATGCTTGATACTTAATTTCAAAAAGCTTTTGTCAATGATAATGCCTCCACCTCATGCAGATGGATTACATACTTGAAAACGTGATAATGGTTGAACTAACGGATGTAAAATGCTCACACACAGATAAAATCACAAATGTTAAACCGTTTAAAGGAGGTAATCAGAAAAATATAAATTTCATAACAAATTACACAAGATCCTCATGCTTTATAGTGCATCGAGAATGGGGATTTACCAAACTTATTTATTGGAAGTTGTTTTTGTGAATGCCATCTCCTACTTTTAAGTAGTTCAATACATCTATTACAATATTGTTCATAGATTTCTCTATCCATACCAAGAGACGTTAGAGCACATATTATTTTTGAATTTTAATAAAGTAAATTAATTCATAATGTTAATCAGCAAAACTCTAATAAAACCTTTTTTCTCATCATCAAAAGTAGAATACAAAGAAAAATAGGGAATGAATTCTTTTTTAACATAGCTCACACAGACTTCAAATGATTTAAAAATTGAGAAGTATCTTTAATGTATTTATAAACTATCACTAATGTATTTTTAAACTATCACTAATGTCATTTGAGCTATCGTTATGTTTCATGTTTGAACTACATACAAGGGTACACTATGATTCTTTAGAAGAGGAGCTCTTGTAAACGCATGACTGAATAAAGGTATTTGTAAGTTCGACTATAGGTGAATATCAAAGTAAGTTTGAGAGAAACTCTTCAAACAGTGAAAGTGCACTATATAAACTCATGGAAACTGACGGAAGGTCAAAGACATGTGCAAATTCTCTTCTGTGTCTAGCTGAAGTCTATAAGTATGTCTTTGTTGAAATCGCATTTCCAGTAAGAAACCAAAAACTCTTTATGTATTTGTGATGGGGACAAGAATATGCAATATATCGCCTTTCCTGGTGAGCATCTCTCAAACCAAATTGAGGGTCATACTCTAAGCAACAAAAAAGTGATTATGTGTGGAGAATCTCATCACGCACATGTTATTTGGAGATACAGATGTGTGGAGAATCTCATCACGCACATGAGAGAAGTCGACACGAATGACGCATCACAGTTCTTCATGCGTTATGGTATTAAAATATCCCTGATAACTGCATACAATCCTAAGGCGAATCGTAAAAAGCGAAAGAGGATATCCATTGATTGTTTAAGCTCTGACTTAATCATGCGATGGAGGAACGAAGGTGTCGTTTGCTGTTTGCCAATCACACGACACATATATCTGTAGAAAGAGTTATGCCATACGAGTTGATGTATGGGTGGAAACCAGTAATGCATACTTTTTCAGAGCTGCCATGCCGCGCTCTAAGTATCTTTTGAACAAACGTTCTTTTGAATCATGTGCGAATATGGATGTTATGCATCTTCTCATAAATCTATAGTCGACAGATCAAGCTTTCTCTCTGACTTGCTTATTAAGGCGCGAATGACTGAATACGCACTTGTTTGGTAGTTTGCTGTGCATATCTGTCTTATACATCCATGTGTGTTTGCACAGATGTTTGTCTGTGATGTTACATGATAATGTATGTGTAATGTGTGTGTAAATTATCCGTTCAATGCTTTGCGAAATTAACGTAATACAAAAGGCTTTGGAATGTTACGCAATTGCTAAACGGGAGTTCCCTTGAGACAAACCCAGGAAATAGGCAGCTAGATCAGCTGCTTTTTCAACCAGCGGGCTGCCCTTCCTCCTCGCATCGATTATGAGCTATAATGGCATTAATCCAACACAGAGAGAGAGACAGAGAGAGACAGAGAGAGACAGACAGAGAGAGAGAGATGTATCTGGAGGGTATTTAGCCCTGTGGTTGACGAAGCAGGTGTTCCTGCTCCCTGCTTCACTTGTCTTGGACTGAAGGGAGCTCCCTTGGGTTTGGATTCTGTTTCAGATCATATCAACGCTTTCGCCTGTTATGAAAGATTTTCCTCTGTTAATTACACTTTGGGTAAAAAGAATAGCATCTCGGTACATTAAATATCTTGCCTAAGCCATACTCAACCCTGATTATGGAAAAGCATCAAGACATGCATTCAGATGCAGGACTTGTGTTAAGCTTCGAGGTCGTGCATGCTAAAAATCAAGTCTGCACTATACAGAAAGGATTCAATTACAAGCTCACCATATGGAACAATCAGATTTAAAGCATTGAAGTTTTTCAATGAACAGGGAAGGTCCGCAAAACCAACAAAATCAGTAATTTAGTTTTATGCCATCAAAAAATGTACCTACATTTATTAGATCTTTGTTTTGTGTACTATAGAAAAATCCGAGATTATATTTAACTTATCCACACAGTTTTTCTTCAATTATATCTTGTTTTAACAGAGTATAATCAACTTCAAGAAGCAAGCCCCGTTAAGCACACCCCCTAGCTATTTCTTTTCCATCTTTCGGTACCTCTGCCTTTGTGTGTAGGTAAGCAATTTTTGAACTACATAGCTCCCTGTCATCAAGAGTTTCTAATCTTAATTTAATTAATGTCTACTGAATTCAACATTTTAAGAATCCCTATACAGTGTCTATAAGTTTTTCAAAATGTCAACTCTAATATCTATTTAAGGTTTGATAAAAAATAACATTTGTTAGTCTATAGTAATTTAGAATCAATAGGTCCTTCTAATAGAACATCCAGTTGTAATGATTTAAACACTGTACATCAAATCATAGTGCAGCATAGAAGCTAGGAATCCATATGTAGAGGATTTTGTGGAGTATAGTGAGCTTCTAGAGCTACAGTGGGAGTGATAATATCATCGCTCATAAATGTACTGCACTAACACATGTTTTAGATCTCCAAAGTGGATGTAAAGCTTTTGGAGGAAAATCAAGATTAAGATGAAATTTTTGTGCCAGATAAAGAATAGACAAATGGAAAGGTCAAGATCACGTTTTCTAATTTCAATGAGGTATTGAGAGTAAGAAATATTTGTGGAGTGCGAATGTTGAGTTGTTCCTAATGGTGATTATGTATGAACATAGTTAAACCCGAACATTTTTGTGGAGTGCGAATGTTGAGTTGTTCCTAATGGTGATTATGTATGAACATAGTTAAACCCGAACGGGCACAATTTTCGAATTTTCCGTGTTTTCAACGAGCATGATCAGAGCTATTTCCAGGACTGGATATAGTATATAACTCTCAAAATATACTTTCCCATATTGAGAAAAAAAAAATGTGATACTTAAATAAATATATACAGAACATTTTACGACTCTAGCAACATAATAGTGAGTGATAATAAGTAACTTTGATGATACGTGGTTTCCAATTTGGAAAAGAAAAAAAAAAAGAAGCGAGATTTGGTCACATACAAAGAAACAATATATAGGAATCTAAAGTGTGGATATTAATTTCGTTTTGTTTTTTGACCTCTGTGTAGTTACCATTTCTTTATTGATTCCCTTCAGAGGCGAAGAGAAGTTGGACGCGTGAAGGAAGTATTGCACTTTTTTCTTAGTAGTGGTGAAAGAGATTACCGAGAGAGGAATTAGAGAGAAAATGAAGTTTGAAATTAGCAGCCCATGAATATATGCGAAAGGAAATATGATAATATTTCAACTTGTTGAATATAGACAACAATAAAGCTCACTTTGGAACGGATCAAAATACGCATTCTATAGATATCGAACATTGCTATAATTTCATAATATCGGACATTGTTATAATTTCAGATGCTTAGAATTCAAGGAAGACAAGACATTATTCATTCTGTATGCATAATAATATAAGAAACCATTATGGACATCATGCCCTGAATTTAAAACACAAAAATTTACACGATGAAGTCAGTCAGGTATTACATACATAAGAAACAGCTATGACTTCATGCTTATTCAAATGCTCGATACTTGAACAATACTAAAGAGTTTGTGGGAAAGTGCTGCGTACAGAACTCATTCGCATAAATCTCTCTCTCTCTCTCTCTCTCTCTCTCTCTCTCTCTCTCTCTCTCCAATACACACGTGTGCATGTCGAAGCGAAAGCTGCCAAAAAAACATTTCCCTCCGACAATCTGTGTCTCATTCCAGTATACATCGATAACCAGATTTTGACTTTCTCATTATTATCTTTCCTGTGCAAAATTCCAGGCCGCTTGATGATGATGACTACTTTCATCTTTCCATATCAAACTTTTTTTTTTTATATAAAGGAAGTTCGGCAATAGCCTACTCTCCCGGACTTGAATTAAATTAAGAAACAAGGGTACAAAAGAAGGGGACTAGTGCCCACGGGACCCCCCAAATCCCACAAAGCAGGGGAGGCTTGGTTGATTCCTAGGTTGCATTACAAAGAAGGTTGATCACCCTCTCGTCGCCCTCATGCGGGACCCACTTGGGTTTGAGCTTGTTGTTGATCAAAAGGAGGACTTGATGGTGCCTGAAGGGGGGGGATTTCTTACTGTTGACAATCCTCTTGCCAAGGAGGAAAAGAGATTTCTCAATCGTCCACTCCTTGGGAGGGTCGCCGAAGTTGAGAGCGCACCGCTCCCGCCAAATTTTCCACAGGACTTCCCCTCTGATTGCGTTCCAGAGAGCCGCACAACATCCAATCGCTTCTCCTAAAAGGACTTGTTTCCAGCTAAGCTGTTTCTGAACTCTGATTTTCAGTCCAACCGTCTGCCAGATTCTGTAGGAGTTGGGGCAAGTAAAGAAGATGTGTGGGACATCTTCGATTGCACGGTGGCAGCGTTTGCACCACGGAGGGATACCACAAATTTTGCTAGCCTTTTGGTTAGTCCAAATTCCTCGATGAAGAATTTGCCATAAGAGGACAGACTTCTTAATCTCTATAAGTGGGTGCCAGATACCCATGAATTTCATGTCCCACCGAAGCCGCGACCAAGACAGGCACCACTTCTTGTTGAGGCTGATCTGGAGGTCAGTCGTTTCTTTGATGTTCGGGATTTTGAGTAGGCTATTTCCATTGTGCCATTTGAGACCACGCGCGTTCGGAGCATCATGTCCCATGAGAAGGCGAGTTTTGTGGCGCTCCCAAGCGAGGCACCTGCTTTGCAAGGTGTTCCATTCTTCGTAGGAGATGTTTATGCGAGGGTCGATATCCTCGAAGTTGATCCAACTGTTGGTGTCATGTTTCCAGAGGTGTTTCCATTTTTTGAATCCTTTGTTCCATAGCTTCTTGGCATTTTGAATGTTCCACGACTCCACACTCCGGATGCCATGTATCGGAAACCAGATAGAGTCGTTTTGTCTGATTCCGGCCGCCCACTTCCAGTCCTCACTAATTCTTGTGAAGCTTTTGACTTTATTCCAGCCCTTCCAAAGAGAGCATACGAGACTGGAGCCTTTCGGGAAGACAGGTATCGGGGAGAATAGCAGGGTCATGATGTCAAGGTTCTTCCAGTTCGGGGACCCCGTGAGGGCCAACTCATTTTTGTTTCTGAATATCAGCTTGGCCCATGAGGCCTCCCTATTGCACCAAGCTTTAATCATCCATTTGGCTGCCAGTTTGTTAGCCATACACCCAATGTCCAGGATGCCAAGCCCCCCGCTATCTCTAGGGCTTGGCACCCCTCTTCTGTTATGATCGCCCGTCCAAAGAAAGTTTCTGCAGATGCTATTCAGTTTGGACAGGCCTTGTTCATTCGGTCTCCAGCAAGAAAGGAAGTAGATGGTAGACGACAGGAGGAACGTGTTGATAACCATCGCCCTTCCAGCGAGATTGATTTGCATGCCTCTCCAGTAGTTGAGCTTGTTTTCAAGTTTGGCCAGCACCCAGTTCCATCGCTGCTCCATAGAGACGCCAAATCCCAAGGGGATTCCAAGAAGCCGAAAGATTTGGCCCTGCGGAATGATTTGACAGCCATGAGCAATGAGAAGGCCAGGCTGATGTCCCACGATGGCCCTAAAGGCGGTCTTATTGTGGTTGATCTTGGATCCAGAGGCCTCACAAAAGGTATCAAGGCACCTCCAGAAAGTCTCCAGGCTGGTATTATCATTGTGAACGAACGCGTTCATGTCGTCAGCAAAAAGTCTCATGATGATTTGATTGTGGTCGTGAGGTAGTTGGAGGCCTTTGATATTGCCAGCCTCCACATGATGAGCCACAAGTCTGCTCAGCCCCTCAGTGGCGATGGCAAAGAGAAGGGGGGCAAGAGGGCACCCTTGTCTAATAGATCTTTTAAGATGGATCGCCTTCGACAGTTTGCCGTTAACGTTAATTTGGGTCGTTGCATTGCCGAGAAGGGTCGCGATCATCTTGGTGAATTTCTGACTACATCCGAGGTCTTGGAGCGACTGCAGGATATAGTCCCATTCTAGCCTATCGTAGGCTTTGTCAAAGTCGATCTTGAGGAAGACCACATCTTGATTAGACTCATTTGCAAATTGAATACCTTCCCAAATATCCATAATGGTTTCCAGGATGGACCTGCCTTTGATGAAACCTTTTTGGTCCTCGCTAAGCCAAGATCTCAGGTGGCACGCGAGTCTGTTGGCAATGACTTTGGCGACAATCTTGTACCCTGTTTGGAGCATCGTGATTGGCCGCCAGTTCTCGATTCTGTTTTTTTCCCCCTTCTTGTGAATCAGCTTGATAATTCCATTATTTATACAAGAAGGAAGAGCACCAAATTTTAGCGCTTCTTGCCAAACCATCCGAAGAGGGGTGGCGACCACCAGCTTGAAGGATTTAAAGAACTCGTTAGTGAGTCCGTCGGGTCCCGGGCTTTTGCCGAGAGGGAGGGCATCAATGACCTCAATGATTTCTGATTCAGAGATCGGGGCATGGAGCAGGGAGTGGAGGTTGGGTGGTATTCTCCGGGGGGAAACCCTAGAAATGGCAGCCATGCAATCCCTTCTATGTTGGGAGAGGGGGTTCGAGGTTCCCAGGAGGCTCGTGAAGTGCCCTTCGATGATGCCAAAGTTATCTTCTTCCGAGTTGCAAACATTGCCCTGTGGGTCTTGCAGTAGGGGGATCGTTTCTCTGTTGTGTTTCCTTTTAAGGATACTGCACATCTCTTTGGTGGGTTTGTCGGCTTTTCCAGCCCACCACTCCTTGAAGAATATTTGCAGGTTTTTCCTTTGTATTTCTTCCTCGTATCTCAACGCTGCTCTGATTCTCTGGAGACCTTTTTGGGCTTGGTGTTTTCCTTTGTTCACTTCCTCCTCGAGTCGCCAGAGTCTGTGGTAAAGCGCTTCCCTACGAGCCCGCCGCACAGTCTCGAGCATCTTCTTAGTTCTGATCATGATCTTGCGAGACTTGTCGACCGCACTTCTCCAGCACTTGGCTGGGGCCAGGCCAAAGGCGAACGCCACCTTCCACACATCGGCAATCTCTTGATGGACTGAGGGGAGAGAGAAGGTGGAAGCGTCGGCATGGAACCACGGAGCCTTGTGGGTCCTGTTGGAGGGTTGAAAAGTGATAACGATCGGGTAGTGATCGGAGATGGTGAGGTCAGTACGTTGCGTGATTGAAGGGTGGCCCCACTGATGAGTAAAGCTCTGAGAGATGTAGCATCTATCAAGTCTAGCTTTCCTCAGATCCTCGCCCGCTTGGAGATTCGACCAGGAAAAGCCATTCGAGTCTTTGAATTCGACCAGATCCAAGTGGAGTTTGGTCATGTCCCACGTTTCTTTCTCCCGACTGTCAATGACCCTGCCCTTGCCCATCCATCTGTCCATAGGGTCCTCCACCATGTTGAAGTCTCCACATATAATCACGTTGTGAGGAAGCGAGTCAAGAGAGGTCCAAGTGTTCAGCCTCTCCAAATCCCCGTTAGGGGCGTATAAAGAAACCAAAGTAACACAGAGGGGAGCACCAAAAGAAACCGCAATCCAGCGGTGATTTACATCTTCAATGGAGTTCTCGAGCTTTTCAAGCCAGGGTTGTTTAACACCGATGGCCGTTCCACCGGACCCCCGCTGGTGCTTTGTTGGGATCCACACATGGGCCGAGGAAACCTGTCTGAGCCGTTTCAGAAGGTCTTCTCCGTCAATTTTAATCTCTTGAATGCATATAATGTCTGGTTTTAAGCTGGTGTCGCGGAGCCATTGACCAATGATGGCCGCTCTTGAGGGGTCGGTTAGCCCCCTAGCATTAAGCGAGATGACAATCATTTTTGTATTGATCCCTCTTTGCGGGAGGGAGCCTTGTCCTTTCTTCTCTTGGCTTCATCTTTCTTTTTCGCTGGGATCTGTTCCCGACTTAGAAATCGGTTTTTGTAGGGGCTTTTCCAGGGTAGCTCCATAGGCTGTTTTCCTTTGCGGGAAACACCATGCTGGGGGGAGTAGGGCCCCGTGCTCGGCACCGTTTCCGGGATCGTCGATCCGATGATGGAACTTTCACTATCCATGTTGTCTTCATTACTAGTGGTGAATCCATCTTCTTTGCTTGTGGTATAGCCCTCCTGGGGGGTTTCTTTGTTGTCAGGGATCTCTAGGGCATTGTCGTAGGTATCTACCTCGAGTGGCTTCCCGCTTGGATAGTCAAGCTCGTTGATCTCCTTTCCTAGATTGCAGTACAAATTGCTGTTGGGGGTAAGTGGCAGGTTGTTTCTCTCACCGTTGGCTCTCGGACTTCTTTTCCTTCTTCTTCTAACTTCAGTAAAGCCATCAGCATCAGCTTGAGGATTGAGGGAGCCCTTGCCTTCCCCTTCCTTGGTCGAGTGGGTCAAATCGCCGATGTTGTCTTGAGCAGTTTTGGAGGCTTCTTGCGAGCGCTTGTTTTTTTGCCTGGTAGGGCAGTCTTTAATCCTGTGACCTTGTTGGCCACAACGGAAGCACGCGTTGGGGAGGTTTTTGTAGGTGATAACCTGCTCCCAAACATCACCTTCGCCCATGTCCACTTTGATCATTGATGGAAGCGGCAAAGAGAGGTCGGCCTCGACGCAGAGTTGTGGGTGCCACCTAGCATTGAACGAGTGTCTTGCACCTTCATAGATGAGACCACCAATGTCTTCGCGTGAAGCCAGCGGCTTGCCGATAGGAGAGACAATGTCCCACACGAAGTTGTACAAGAAGTAAGGGAGGTTAGGGAGCTCAACCCACAGCGGGTACCGCAGTGATTTCGATTTGTCAGGAGTAAAGTCCGGGGACCATCTGAATAGGCACAGGGTCGCCCGACCAAACTGCCAGGTGCCAACGCTTAGGGCTTGGAACGCCATCTCTTCATTCTCAAAGACTAGCAGCATGTGGTTTGCTGGTAAGAACTGGCATTTGCTGACAATTAGTCCTCGAGGGAACCACTCTTTTCGAAGCCATTGTCGCACAATTTCGAGCGGGGGCCTAGGGCCAAATACTTGGCCGACTAGGCAAACTTTCCTGAGCTCCTCCTGAGCAGACAGAACTGCGGGTCTACTGAGGGACACGATGGGGGATACAACACTTTCGGATGCCTCAGGGGCGGCACACGACCCCCCCTCCAGCAGGGCGGCCAGGAAATCGGTCTCCCTAGGGGGGGGGGGGCCCTATTACTTTTCACGAGAGAGGCCATTGTATAGACTGCCTTCAATGTAAATGAATGCTCTTGTACGATGGCGAGAAGCAATTTGAAGGCCACATTTCTCTAATTAATGATGACCAAAAGCTGGAGAATGATCACTTTTGAGTGCTTGCATTCAAAGCATTGAGAACTCGATTGCTGAAAATGAAAAGAGCTCCACGAGCGAATGATCTTTTACCTTTGCTTTCTCTTTTTTTTTTAACCTTTGTTTTCTCTTTTTTTAGAATTAACTGCTAAAGAAATTTGAAGAATGGCTAATGGCTCAAACTGCCCTCCCGAAACCGTGCCAAAAATCGAGTGCTAAATTGAAAGTGAGCGACCAACTGAGGTAATTCACTCGCACGTGAAAGTGCGGCAACCAACTGACCACCTTGAGATCTGCATTACATCACATCCTGTCAAGCGCGCCAAGCTTGTCAATCGCACGATCGACTGAGCTCACGACGGACAGAACACACGCTTGTCAATCGCACGATGGACAGAGCACACGACGGACAGAACACACGATGGACTGAACTCCCGAATTGACTGGTCTATCGCGACGCGCGCCAAGCTTGTCAGTCGCACGATGGACAGAGCTCACGACGGACAGAACTCACGATGGACTGAACTCCCGAGGGACTGGTCTATCGCGACTGAAGATCTTGTGTTCGTCAATCGCGATTGATGATCTTGTGTCCGTCTATCGCGACTGATGACCCCCGCGACCCTGTTCGCTTCTCCTGCTCCATCGCTTCCATATCAAACTTTCTGGGCATTGGAACAGGGCACTTTACACACCCCGCTCGTCCTGCTTCCCTTACGTCCTATAAATAGATACCTCAATCCGTGCTGTATTGTGAATCGTCGTCCAAGCATCTCAAGGTCGAATGGCCCTCTCTCTCTCTCTCTCTCTCTCTCTCTCTTTGTAACAAGTTTTACGTACCGATAGATCTCATTTCTGGCAAATTATCGTCAGAATTGCACCCACCGAAATTGAATTAATCCAGCGAGAGACAGAGACAGAGAGAGAGAGAGAGAGAGAGAGAGACATGGAGGATATTTAGCGCTCTCGGTAACGAAGCAGGTGTTCCTTCTCCTTGCTTGACCTGTGTTGGACTGAAGGGAGCTCTCTTGAGTTTGTATTCTGTTTCAGATCATATCACTGCTTTGGCATCTAACTCGGTAAAAAGAAAATGATCTGGCTAAATTGACTATCTTGCCTAAGCTATAGCGCAACCCTGATCATCAGGAAGAATCTATCAGGTCTTTTAGAAGTACTCAATAAGTCACATCATATATTCTAAGGATTGTGAAAATAGGTAAAGTTATATAGAAAGATTTATCTACAAGAACGGCATGCAGCCATAATTTTCCTTACCTCATATGAAATAGTAATTCTCTCTTGAGAAACAAAACCAACATGCCTAGCGCATGACTTTTAGTTGGCATACCATGCATGTAGTAAGCATTTGTAGTTGGCATACCTAGCACATGGACCTTGAAACACAAATTCTAGCGAAAATTCTTCCCTTGAAACATTCACTGCTATCTCTCGAAAAGTAACCAAGCTCTTCGACTTTGAGCACATTCTCTTAGACAAAGTGATAATGAATTCTTATGCGTTTTGTCGATAAACATAATAATGGGTCTAATGCCAAATGATTGCTATTTAAACTAAAAAATGAAATAGATTGACCGAAATGTATATAAAATTCACATCTAATCAATCAATGTTTTGAAGCATGTTATTTCACATATCACCATTAGCATGTTTTCCTTCATGACAAATTTTGTGTGCTAAATGATCATTTCCTCTCTCTGTTGAGTATACTTAAGTTCGCTCAAGTGGAACTTGTTTCCGTTGTATATCTTTGTCCTTTTTTAAGTCTATGGGCCAACGTGTAAACACACTACGCCTCTAATAGACATGAGAATCATATAAAGGAGTAATCTTTATCATAGTACGATAGATTTTAATGAGCAAAAAGAGAAGGTCCATAATGGGCAATTGATATCCTTAGAAATTTAGGGTTATTAACCATTTATAGGTGAGGGATTGCTTGCCAAAATCGGATCAATCAATATGCAGATAATGGGGATGAAATAAGATGCATCTTCGTTAGAAATCAAAGCCATTTTTTTTATATATAGATAGAGGCAAATGAAGTGTATCTAGTTAGAATGCTTAAAGGACGGGGAGGGAAAGATCAAATACTAATTCAACCTATTAAAAGAACTTCAATCAAAACGATGGATCACAAGCAATAGGAAGAAGTAACAGAAGAGAAGAAAGATCTCGAATTTGGTTAAGAAGAAACATCAAATGGAGAATGATATAGTTGTGGTATGCTTAGTGAGCAATGAGGCAGGTTTGTACCCCAATAAAAGGAGTGTAATATGTATAATATATATATCTAATAGAAGTGGATAGAGCAAAGTTAAATGAAACGAATGTGCATAGCTCTTATTTGCTTGTTGTAGGAAATATAAGACATTACATAATCAAAATGTTTCGTCGAACATGATTTCATGGAATTCACTTGTTAGAGAATTATGTGCTGATAATTTAGATTTTCCACCTCAAAGTATTTTCTAGTGTGTGTAAATACACATAACTAGAGAGACAAGGCATAGGCTAGATCCCAAGGTAGCCAAATATGTGTTTCTTGTTTATATATAAGAGGAAACGTTTCTATATGTTGAATTGATAGCCTTTAAGAGATAAAGCTCTCTCAGGATGCCATGTTTGATAATTTTTGCGTTGGTATGTAGCAAATATTTGTTCGACATGGAATATGCATATGAGCTAGAAACGATGTTTAAAGGGAAGAAACAATGCGTGGAATATTTATAGGGCAACATCAATGCATGGATATAAGTATACCTCCCGCTTAAATTACGACAAAAAGAGAGAATTAATTGACCATGGGAACCTGAGGATAGATCCCATTGATGTGGAGCATTCAACAAAAAGAACAAAGGCAGAAAGAAACTTAATGATGAAGGTTACCCGTTGACAGACATGCAGTCAGAAAAAAAAACGTTCGAGATTCTATGTGTTTAAACATTTAGAGCTAGAAGAGTTTGAATACCTAATGTAGAGAAAAGGGTATCCAATAGAATATAGTACTCTATTCAAATATTGAGAATTTTCCTTATCCACATCAAAGCTGCATATGTGAGTCAAATGATTGCATGTGAACAAGTTAGTTGTTTTCAAGAGGCAAATAAGTACTAGAAATGGAATAACGTTCTCAAAGAGGAATTCAAAAGATTGAATAAAACGACATTTGGAGTTTGGTACCATAAAGAAAATACACATAGATAATAAAAAACAAGTGGATCTATATGGCGAAGAGACATTGAGATGGGAGCATCTCGATTCATAGAGCTAGACTAGTTTCCAAGGGTTTTTGCATGAACCTATGATATAGACTTTGAAGAGAAACGTTTTCCACTAAACGAAGATACTACCATTCGGAGTTTGATTGCAACAATATTTTTTTAAGGTTGGAAGATCTACCAACTATAATAAAGTGATAGGTAGGAGATGGTTGAACCACACCCTTGATAGTAGGAGATGGTTGAACTACACCCTAAGAGAGAGGATAAGAAAGTAATCCTCAACCATGGCTTTTGGGGCAAGTGGTTAGCCCATCACATTCCTAACCAAGAGTTTGTGAGTTCAACTCCTTACATTGGTATCAGAGCGTACAAAGTAGGCTTGGGCAAGGTGTAATGACGCAATGGCCTCCAAAAAAGGCGTTTGGGCACTCTATCATGTGAAAGGGTAGGAATTGGACCCAACAAAGATTCAAGTGTATCTCTCAATCGTAGGTCGGCTTGAGGCATGTAATATACTGTTGGAAAGCTCTCGGAATGAGCTTTCCAAGGAGCTAGCTTGGAAGTGTGAAGTCCTTGGGAATCCTTGAAGTGTTCAAGATATCAAACATGGGTGAGAACCAGGTTCAAGATACTAAGGTTGAGAACATTTTTCAAGACACCAAGGTTGCCAACAAGGTTAAAGAACCTATGCAAGGTTGAGGGACATCAATTCAAGGGTACCAAGGGAGTTCAAGAATGGATCACTGAGGCTAGAGGGATAATGAGTAGATCATTGAGGACAATGATCAACTAAGGGGGGAAGAATGTAATAAAGTGATAGGTAGGAGATGGTTGAACCACACCCTTGATAGTAGGAGATGGTTGAAATACACCCTAAGAGAGAGGATTAGGAACTAATCCTCAACCATGGCTTTTGGGGAAAGTGGTTAGCCCATCACATTCCTGACCAAGAGGTTGTGAGTTCAATTCATTACACCAACTGGACATGAAGAATGCTTTTCTAAATGGGGAGGTTTAACAGAAAATCTTCAAGGATCAGCCCCACAAATTTGAAGATTGGATATTTCCATATTTGTAAGCTATGGATTGCTCTTTATGGTCTCAATTAAGTCCCAAGGAATCGGAATCAAAGATCTTTTTATTGTTTGTTGAAATCTAGAAACAATTAAAATTCCGCATGTCCATCAATCTTTGTGAAAAGGAATGTAGCATATGCGTATTCAAATGTACGTATGTTGAAGATTCAACCATTAAAGGAGATGACGAAGACAAGATGAGATATATTAAGAAGAAGCTATGGAGTGAGTTCAAGATACTGGATTTCTGGATATTGGAAAAAAAAGTCTACAAATAGGAGTGTTATACAAAGAAGAAAGTGTATATCTCATCTAGAGAAATTCTATTGTTAACAACTTAAAGAAGTTTGAAAATTTTTGTTTTAATTAGGCGTAAATGTAAAATGGTTTTTTCATGAAGGTATTGAGTGGAGGATTTGATAATGTATAGGTCAGTTTCACGATCTCTTATATATGTTGTGCATTGAAGGAAGTATATATATTTATGTAAACTCCAAGAGTACCTCATGCTTTTGCAACCAAGAGAGTGCTAAGGTACTTCTTGGGAACAATGAATGAAGGGATTTACTATCCATTTGATGATGCTTGGTACGTACAAGTCTACTATTATGGTGATGGGGTCGGTTCCCAAGATGGTAGGAGTGCTAGTAGGTACGTGATCATTTTGACTAGAACACATTTTTTTTAGAGCTCCACGAAAGAACCAATACTCGACCTCTTGCTGATTGAGAAAGTCAATAGAGGCTTAAGAAAGCTCTAATATGAGATATCATTGCTTAAGAAATTATTGTCTTATCTGAATATGCATGTGAAAAAGATGAACATGCATTTTCAAAACCTAGAGTCAAACTTGGTAAGATCCTGCCTCATTGGTTGATGAGATGTTCCCATCTTGATCTAGTTTTTCGTTCCATATGTCCATCACAAAATTGCGCGTCTCATACAAGACCCATGCACATTGTGGTTGATTATCACTTTATTATACAGAAGGTTCATTTCGAAAGATATTAAGATGGAGAAAGTATCATGAGAGATATGAAGATATAAATGGAGTAAATTTTCAAGATGTGCATGCAAATGAGGACTTCCGTTGAGGTTTGAGGTGGTACATGTGAAAAATCAATTATTCACTAAGGATTCAATTAGGAGGTCACTATTTCTAATAATTTCTGATCGATTGGAAGCTCCACAAAAACAATAAAATCATTAGTTTAGTTTTATGCCATTAGAAAACGTACGTAAACAATTTTCGATTTAACTTATATAAGTCAAAAGTATGTGCATATCCACACAAGTTTTCTTCAATTATATCCTCTTTTAACGAAGTATGATCAACTTTATTAAGGAAGCCCCTAGCTTAAGCTCACTCCCTACCTATTTCTTTTTCTATTTAGGTACCTTGGCCTTTGTGTATAGTCAGAGGATAGGTCCAACTATCATCAAGAGTTTCTAATCTGAATGTAATTTTTGTATTTTGATTTAGAGATTTTAAGAGTCCCTGTATAGTGTCTCAGTTTTTTTTTTTTTTTCTAATAAAGGAAGTTCGGCAATGGCCTACTCTCCCGGACTTGAATTAAATTAAGAAACAAGGGTACAATAGAAGGGGACTAGTGCCCACGGGACCCCCCAAATCCCACAAAGCAGGGGAAGCTTGATTGAATCCTAGGTTGCATTACAGAGAAGGTTAATCACCCTCTCATCGCCCTCATGCGGGGCCCACTTGGGTTTGAGCTTGTTGTTGATCAAAAGGAGGACTTGATGGTGCCTGAAGGGGGGGGATTTCTTACTGTTAACAATCCTTTTGCCAAGGAGGAATAGTGATTTCTCAATCGACCACTCCTTGGGGGGATCGCCGAAGTTGAGAGCACACCTCTCCCGCCAAATTTTCCACAGGACTTCCCCTCTGATGGCGTTCCAGAGTGTCACAGAGCAGCCGATCGCTTCTCCCAAAAGGACTTGTTTCCAACTAAGCTGTTTTTGAATTCTGATTTTCATTCCAACCGTCTGCCAGATTCTGTAGGAGTTGGGGCAAGTAAGGAAGATGTGTGGGACATCTTCGATAGCACGGTGGCAGCGTTTGCACCAAGGCAGGGTCCCACAAAGCTTGCTATCCTTATGATTGGTCCAAATTCCTCGGTGAAGAATTTGCCATAATAGGACAGACTTCTTAATCTCTATAAGGGGGTGCCAGATACCCATGAATTTCATGTCCCACCGAAGCCGCGTCCAAGACAGGCACCACTTCTTGTTGAGGCTGATCTGGATGTCAGCCGCCTCTTTGATGTTCGGGATTTTGAGGAGGCTATTTCCATTGTGCCATTTGAGACCAAGCGAGTTCGGTGTGTCGTGTCCCATGAGAAGGCGAGTTTTGCGACGATCTCATGCGAGGCATCTGCTTTGCAAAGTATTCCATTCTTCATAGGAGATGTTTATGCGAGGGTCAATATCCTCGTAGTTGATCCAGCTGTTGGTGTCATGTTTCCAGAGGTGTTTCCATTTTTTGAATCCTTTGTTCCATAACTTCTTGGCGTTTTGAATGTTCCACGACTCCACACTCCGGATGCCATGTATCGGAAACGAGATAGAGTCGTTTTGTCTGATTCCGGCCGCCCACTTCCAGTCCTCACTGACTCTTGTGAAGCTTTTGACTTTATTCCAGCCCTTCCAAAGGGAGCACACGAGATTGGAGCCTTTCGGGAAGACGGGGATCGGGGAGAATAGCAGTGTCATGATGTCAAGATTCTTCCAGTTCGGGAACCCCATGAGGGCCATCTCATTCTTGTTTCTGAAAATCAGCTTGGCCCACGAGGCCTCCCTATTGCACCAAGCCTTAATCATCCATTTGGCTGCCAGTTTGTTAGCCATACACCCAATGTCCAGGATACCAAGCCCCCCGCAATCTCTAGGGCTAGTGCAGATGGCCCATTTGATTTTAGGCACCCCCCTTCTGTTGTGATCGCCCGCCCAAAGAAAGTTTCTACAAATACTATTCAGTTTGGACAGGCCATGCTCATTCGGTCTCCAGCAGGAAAGGAAATAGATGGTAGAAGAGAGGAGGAACGTGTTGATAACCATCGCACGTCCAGCGAGATTGATTTGCATACCTCTCCAATAGTTAAGCTTGTTTTCGAGTTTGGCCAGCACCCAGTTCCATCGCTGTTCCATAGAGACGCCAAACCCCAAAGGGATTCCAAGAAGTCGGAAGATTTGGCCCTGCGGAATGATTTGACAGCCATGATCAATAAGAAGGCCAGGATGATGTCCCACAATAGTCCTAAAGGCGGTCTTAGAGTGGTTGATTTTGGATCCAGAGGCATCACAAAAGGTAGCAAGACACCTCCAGAAAGTCTCCAGGCTGGTATTATCATTGTGAACGAACGCGTTTATATCATCGGCAAAAAGTCTCATGATGATTTGACTATGATCGCGAGGTAGCCGGAGGCCTTTAATATTGCCAGCCTCCACATGATGTGCCACCAGTCTGCTCAGCCCCTCAGTGGCAATGGCAAAAAGAAGGGGGGCCAGAGGGCACCCTTGTCTAATAGATCTTTTAAGATGGATCGCTTTCGAAAGATTTCCGTTAACATTAATTTGGGTCGTTGCGTTTCCGAGAAGGGTCGCCATCATCTTGGTGAATTTCTAACTACATCCGAGATCTTGGAGCGACTGCAGAATATAGTCCCATTCTAGCCTGTCGTAGGCTTTGTCAAAGTCGATCTTGAGGAAAACCACATCTTGCTTAGACTCATTTGCAAATTGAATACCTTCCCAAATATCCATAATGGTTTCCAGGATAGACCTGCCTTTGATGAAACCTTTTTGGTCCTCACTAAGCCAAGATCTCAGGTGGCACGAGAGTCTGTTGGCGATGACTTTGGCGATGACCTTGTATCCTGTTTGGAGCATCGTAATCGGCCGCCAGTTCTCGATTCTGTTCTTTTCCCCCTTCTTGTGTATCAACTTGATAATTCCATTATTTAGACAAGAAGGAAGAGCACCAAACTTTAGCGCTTCTTGCCAAACCATCCGAAGAGGGGTGGCAATCACCAGCTTGAAGGATTTAAAGAACTCGTTAGTGAGTCCGTCGGGTCCCGGGCTTTTACCGAGAGGGAGGGCATCAATGACCTCAATGATTTCTGATTCAGAGATAGGGGCATGAAGAAGGGAGTGGAGGTTGGGTGGTATTCTCCGGGGGGAAACCCTAGAAATGGTAGCCATACAGTCCCTTCTATGGTGGGAGAGGGGGTTCGAGGTTCCCAGGAGTCTCGTGAAGTGCCCTTCGATGATGCCAAAATTATCTTCTTTCGAATTGCATACATTGCCATGTGGATCTAGCAGTAGGGGGATCGATTCTCTGTTGTGTTTCCTTTTAAGGATACGGCACATCTCTTTGGTGGGTTTGTCGGCTTTGCCAGCCCACCACTCCTTGAAGAAGATTTGCAAGTTTTTCCTTTGTATTTCTTCCTCGTATCTCAACACTGCTCTGATTTTCCGGAGACCTTTCTGGGCTTGGTGTTTTCCTTTGTTCACTTCCTCCTCGAGCCGCCAGAGTCTGTGGTAAAGAGCTTCCCTACGAGCCCGCCGCACAGTCTCGAGCATTTTCTTAGTTCTGATCATGATCTTACGAGACTTGTCGACCGCACTTCTCCAGCACTTGGCTGGGGCCAAGCCAGAGGCGAACGCCACCTTCCACACATCGGCAATCTCTTGATGGACGGAGGGGAGAGAGAAGGTGGCCGTGTTGGCATGGAACCACGGAGCCTTGCGGATCTTGTTGGAAGGTTGAAAAGTGATAACGATCGGGTAGTGATTAGAGATAGTGAGGTCAGTGCGTTGCGTGATGGTAGGGTGACCCCACTGATGAGTAAAACTCTGAGAGATGTAGCATCTATCGAGTCTAGCTTTCCTCAGGTCCTCGCCCGCTTGGAGGTTCGACCAAGAAAAGCCATTCGAGTCTTTGAATTCAACCAAATCCAAGTGGAGTTTGGTCATGTCCCACGTTTCTTTCTCCCGACTGTCGATGACCCTGCCCTTGCCCATCCATCTGTCCATAGGGTCCTCCACCATGTTGAAGTCTCCACATATAAGCACCTTGTGGGGAAGCGAGTCTAAGGAAGCCCAAGTGTTCAGTCTCTCCAAATCCCCGTTAGGGGCGTACAAAGAAACCATAGTAACACAAAGAGGAGCACCAAAAGAAACAGCAATCCAACGGTGGCTTACATCTTCAATGGAGTTCTCAAGCTTTTCAAACCAGAGTTGTTTAACACCGATAACCGTTCCTCCAGATCCCCGCTGGTGCTTCGTTGGGATCCACACATGGGCCGAGGAGACCTGTCTGAGCCCCTTCTGGAGGTCTTCTCCGTCAATTTTAATCTCCTGAATACATGTAACGTCAGGGTTTAAGCTAATGTCGCGAAGCCATTGACCAATGATGGTCGCTCTTGAGGGGTCGGTTAGCCCTCTAGCATTTAGCGAGATGACAATCATTTTTGTATTGATCCCTCTTTGCGGGAGGGAGCTTTGTCCTTTCTTCTCTTGGCTTCATCTTTCTTTTTCGCTGGGATCTGATCCCGACTTAGAAATCGGTTCTTGTGGGGGCTTTTCCAGGGTAACTCCATAGGCTGTTTTCCTTTGCGGGATGCCCCTTGCTGGGGAGACTTGGGCCCCTTGCTCGACACCGTTTCCGGGATCGTCGATCCAATGATGGAACTTTCACTATCCATGTTGTCTTCGTTACTAGTGGTGAAACCATCTTCTTTGCTTGTAGTGTAACCCTCCTGGGGGGTTTCTTTATTGTCAGAAATCTCTAGGGCTTTGTCGTAGGTGTCTACCTCAAGTAGCTTCCCACCTGGGTAGTCCAACTCATTGATCTCCTTTTCTAGATTGCAGTATAGATTGCTGTAGGGGGTAAGTGGCGGGTTGTTTCTCTCACCGATGGCCCTAGGGCTTCTTTTCCTTCTTCTTCTAACTTCAATAAAGCCATCAGCATCAGCTTGAGGATTAATGAGGCCCTTGCCTTCCCCTTCCTTGGTCGAGTGGGTCAAATCGCCAATGTTCTCTTGAGCAGTTCTGGAGGCTTCTTGAAATCGCTTGTTTTTTTGCCTGAAAGGGCAATCTTTAATCCTGTGACCTTGTTGGCCACAACGAAAGCACGCGTTGGGAAGGTTTTTGTAGGTGATGTCCTGCTCCCATACATCTCCTTCGCCCATGTCCACTTTGATCATTGATGGGAGCGGCGAATTGAGGTCGGCCTCGACACAGATTTGGGGGTGCCACCTAGCATTGAACGAGTGTCTTGCACCTTCATAGATGAGACCACCAATGTCTTCGCGTGAAGCCAGCGGCTTGCCGATAGGAGAGACAATGTCCCACACGAAGTTGTACAAGAAGAAAGGAAGGTTAGGGAGCTCAACCCAAAGAGGGTACCGAAGCGATTGCGATTTGTCGGGAGTAAAGTCCGGGGACCATCTGAAAAGGCATAGGGTCGCCCGACCGAACTGCCAGGTGCCAACGCTAAGGGCTTGGAACGCCATCTCTTCATTTTCAAAGGCTAGCAGCATGTGGCTCGCTGGTAAGAACTGACATTTGCTAACAATTAGTCCTCGAGGGAACCACTCTTTTCGAAGCCATTGTCGCACAGTTTCGAGCGGGGGCCTAGGGCCAAACACTTGGCCGACGAGGCAAACTTTCTTGAGCTCCTCTTGAGCAGACAGAACTGCGGGTCTACTGAGGGACACGATGGGGGATTCAACACTTTCGGATGCCCCAGGGGCGGCACACGACCCCCCCTCCAGCAGAGCGGCCAGGTTATTGGTCTCCCGAGGGGGAGGGGCCCGATTACTTTTCACGAGAGAGGAAGAAGCCACATCCATGGGGCCCACGGGCGTCTAGCAATAATGGTAAGCCCCCTTTTTTTATTTAGTTCTTCGAATCCCCACTCTTTTTTCTTTTCTTTTTTATCTCAAACTTTCTTTTTGTTTCTTCTTTTTTCTATTTAATCTCAAACTTGAGATGCAAACTCAAGTGGACGATCGCGGGAAAGGAGGACGCGGAGTCAAAACCGGAGGTAGCTCTCTTCTTTCTTCTTTGGAGTCTTTTCACTTTTCTTCTTCTTTTTTCTCTCTTTTTTCTTTTTCTTTTCTTTCTGGTTTTAAATCTCCCGGGAAAGCGACGGTTTTTGGACCGTTAAAAGAGGAGGAGGGCGCCTCCCCCCCTAATGCCACTTGATGACGGCGCCCTGGGGACAAGAAAGAGTACTGAGGCGAGGGCGGCTGCCACAGTTCCCGACGCAACCGGCGAACGCTCTGAGGAAGTGGAAGGCGGACGGGCGAGGGAGAAAGGGACGGCCAGTATCGCGGAGCCCCAAGCTTGGTATCGTGAATGACAAGCCAACCAAACTGACGATACTGCCAAGAGGGATCGGGCCCGTAGAAAGAGAACGCGCGATCGCTTCTGTCCGCACTCAACAGGTATCGCGATACACCAATCTGACACCCGGCGATACACCAAACTAGTATCGCGATACATCAGCCTGACATCCGGCGATACACCATACTGACGATACACCAAGAGGTATCGGGCGCGCGGCGATACACCACACTGACGATACCGCCAAGAGGTATCGGGCCCGTAAGAGGAGGACGCGCGATCGCCGCTGTCCACGTTCAGCTGGTATCACAGATCAAGTCTCCACCCAGGGAGGCGTCAGCGATACCTCCAACGGAGATATCGCGATACCAGTCACCCAGGGAGACGACCGCGATCGCAAAGCAGAACCACACCTTGAAAAAGGTCACTCGAAGAACAAGCGACGGGGATGAAGACAAAGCCGGTGAAGATAACAATGATGAACGCCGAGAGGCGACATTGCTTCTGAAAATGCTCAGACGAAGCTACAAGGCGGAAGTTGTAGAGCGTCACGATTTCTTCTCTTAGAAGCTAGTCATCAGATATTCTTCATAGTTTACTATTCAGATATTCTTTATAGTTTACTATTGTTATTGATTAGCTGCGCCATTGCTGTTAATGCCGGAGTACTGAAGCTGCGCCATCGCTCGTGTCTCAGTTTTTCATAATGTGAATTCTTATATGTATTTAAGGTTTGAGAAATAATAAAATTTGTGGGGCTATACTTTACCCCTATGTAGAGAGTACTAGGTTCAGGTAGAGAGTATTGGGTGCAGGTAACCTATTTTGGAATCGATACGTCTTTCTAATAGAACATCCAGTTGTAATGGTTTAAAGCATGTGCATCAAATCATATTGGAACACAAAAGCTAGGAATCTTTAGGTACAGGATTTGTGGAGTACAATCAGTTTCCAGAGCTACATTCTGAGCGATAATATCATCGCTCATGACTTTACTACACTTAAACATGATTTGAATCTCCAAAGTGGATTTGCATTTCTAAGAGGAAAAATCTCTACGTAGAGGATTTTTGTAGTACAGAGATCTTTGGAAGCTACATTGGGAGTGATAATATCATCGCTCATCAACCTATTACACTAACACATGATTTTAATCTCCAAAGTGCGTTCACATATCCTATCGCATAAAGAAGAGACAAATGGAAAGGTCACGATCACGTTTTCTACTTTGAATGAGGCACTAGGAGTAATCAATGCAAAGAATTGCGGATGGTCAATGTTGCATTGTTCCTACTGACGATTATGTATCCATAGGGAATGTGCACGGTTTTATTCAATTTAACACTATACTAACACCAAAATGTACACTTTAATGTCCATTTTCGTGTTCGGATAGTGTTCTTTCCATCATTTTAATTTAACGCTATCCTAACACCAAAATGGACACTTTAATGTCCTATTTTCGAATTATTCATTTAGAACTCCAGCTTTGTGGAATAGAGAAATTGGCAAAATATTTATATGAAATACTTTAAGATATCAAGGGAGGTGATAAAAATGATGAGGACTACTAACCTCTCTTTCGTTTATTTGACCTTGTCAGGTGAGAACCAATATCGACAGCATAGGTTGTTAGGGTTTTTGGGGTGGTAGAATCCTATATATATGATCCCTGTTATTTTCCCACTTCCTCTAGTAAGATAATACATTAAACTATCACACAGAATCATTATACAGAGTCTGACAATACTTGACACGGTAGATTCATTAATCCTCACATAGTGTGCAATAGGCAACTTTGACAAACAACAACTCACTCATAGTTAAATCTTTGGACAAATCTCAACTTAATATGACAATAGAATGACTTCACCAAATGATAACACAATAATTCAAAAGAAAGGGGGCTCTCCATCCTTTGTGATAGAGAATAGTCAAGTCACTACTGGACTCTGGCTTCATGGCCTTACATCGACAACATAGTCACTCTTTCTATCACTATTAGATTCAATCAAGTTCATTAATGTGAAGAGTTAAAACTATTGTATCTGTGTGTTTTCGAGAGTTTTTGGTGTACATACTTATTCAATATTTATAATAAGATGTCCAATGGCTATTTACAGGAAAGGTATCGGGGCAATAGTCACACTAGCATGTCGGGAGGACATGAACCCAATAAATCTGACTATGGAAAAGAAAGATTTTTAATCAACTTCGTCCTACTCATCATCAGAGGGCGTAAAAAATTGATTGTTGAATGAAGAGTGAGCTTCAACAAAAGTAATCTAGATTTCCTTTATTAGGGTTTTTAGCAGTTGGTGCACTTCTGTCGGAAGAACGGTGACAACATCAGCTGCTTTGGAGGTCAATGCCTCTGAGAGGATAACCGGACCCTGAACTTTAGCCAATTGGAGGCCGAATTCCTCCTACAAATAAAAATGTTACTAGATGATATGCTTTCTTCTTTTTGACTAAGCTTTAGCTTTCTGTTCAACATCGTTCTGCATAAATGTGGCTAAGTGGACCTCATGTTGTCCCACATAGCATATGCAGATTGCTACAAAAGTTTGTGAGCAGTTGCTTGGTCTTTCAATTGAAAATGTAACTCGTGAATGGCCAGCTCCATCACCATCACTCCTTTATTAAGTTCTTGAATTCTCTGCACGTGTCTTTGATCGGATTGTTCTACATTGAGAACCTGCTTTCTACATCCATGACAACGTGCTTTTTATATCCACCTCCTTCTTGGTAGGTTTCTCCAAAGAAAGACTTAAAATATTGTGTTTGCCACCTCTCAACCCAGAACACATTGGAGAGCTACTCGACTTTGAATTGTTGCTATAAGGTTGCATCCCGAGTCTATTGTAACTATAGTTGAAGCGACTAGTTATAGGCCTGGATGTCGCCATAGGTCCCGATGACTTGGTCGAACTCACGAGCAATAAGAGTGTGGAGATGTACGAAGCAAGCACTAAGTCTACTAGATTCATGAACTCCGAGGAATTCATTGATGCAAAACTGCCAGTATTGCTCATGCGGTTTGGTAGAGGAGCAAATTCTGGAACAAATGCTTCATCAACTGCAATAGGTGGTACTTTGTACCATGGGGATGTCGGGGTGATGGGATGGATGAGCTAAATGGAGACAAGGGAAGTGACTAGGAGGGCGAGGAGCTAAATGAAGCTCACCTAGGGGAGGGTACTAGATGGACAGGTGGAGGAGACAAGGGTGGAGGAGAAAGAGAGGATTCAATCATGGTGACATTGGGCTGGTTGGTAGTGGTCATTTCAACGTCACGTTTAATAGGGGACCAAGGTGTGAGCAGGACGTATGTGGAGGAGAGTGAGAAGCTGGTATGGACAATGGGTTATGGTCGGCAGTGGAGGCATTAGATGAGGAACATAGGACTATAGGGTGGCATCGAGATCGATGCAAAGTACATTTATGCTTTTATCCTATTCTTAGTCTTAAGGGATGGGCTGCTCTACGAAGTTGCACAGGCCTAGGATGATACAAGTGACGATAGGAAATTTGACATGATACACAAGCACAAGCATGACACACAAGCACAAGCATGACACACAAGCAATACAATAGCGCACACAAATATACATAGAGTGAATAATGATGAAACCTCCAACACCAAGCAGGTGGCATTCATAGCATAATCGTGCAAATGCATAAACGTAATAATTAACACATGTCAAGGTGATTCATTATAATCACCATGCAATTCATACAACATGTGTGACTATCCAATGAGGAGTGACGTGATAGGTGAACGAAAAGGAAGCAACTTGAATCCATTCGTCGAAATTGTAATCGGTACTTCGGTGAGAGTTTCTCACCGAAAAGTGATCAAACCCATTTTGGCCAAGATTCGAACCATAGTGCTGGTTAGAGAACTGATTCGCATAAAACTCTCTCTCTCTCTCTTTGCCTCTCTTTCGTGACAAGTTTTACGTTCCGATATATCTTATTTCTTCATCACGTACGCTCATCCATTCTCAAGAGGATCATCCATTGTCAAGAGGATAAGAAGGTGATTGGAAGCCTTCTCTCTGGGACAAATTTGCCAAATTAAGATAAGCAAAATGGCTTTGGAATGTTAAGCAATTGCTGGATAAGCCGATTTCTCAATCCGCGGGCTGTCTTTCCCCCTCGCACTATTTCAAGCTATAATAGCATTAATCCAGCATACACACACACATAGAAAGAGAGAGAAAGAAGAGAGATCTGGAGGATATTTAGCGCTTTCGTTGATGAAGCAAGTCTTTGACTGACGGGAGCTCTTTTGGGTTTGTATTCTGTTATGAAAGAAAAAAGTATTGTATATTTTGAATACATTTTAAATTTTTAACCCTTTTAATTAAGTTAGGTATTTTCATAACATATATACACACACACACATATATATATATATATATATATATATATATATATATATACATATATATATATATATATATATATATATATATATATATATATATATATATATATATATATATATATATATATATATATATCCACAATGATATTAAACCATCACCTACATTTGATGCCACCAGAAAGTTTACTGGTAGTGATTGATGGATGGTTTCCTAAACTATGGGGAAAATAAAATTTATATTTCAATGTATTCAATATCATGTGCATATCCCCATGATTCTCAATAATGTGTATAAATTTTTAATAAAGTGTGCTGAACTCTAGAACGTAGGCCTAGCTTAAGCACATGCCTTACATAAATTTCTTTAATCATTTAGAAAGTTATACATTCAAGGCACTGTTCACTTAATTAGTGGCACTATTTTGGATTACTGATATTTTATGTAAATGCTATTTTGAAATGGTGTAATTGTTACCTAACAAGAAAAGCTAATTGATCATCTGCTTTCTAATTTTGAGAAATCCATGCATCTAAAGAGTTAGGGGGAAGCCTAGAATTGCAGACACATAATCTGAAGAATTTTTGCCACACCTCTAAGTCGAGATCAAATCATTCTAATGCTATGACATCATTGCTTTATTCCTTTTCGAATCGAGTAGCTTGAATTCCTTGTGAGCATGTTCTATTATGCAAGCTTGAATGAACACAATTACGCATGTTATCTATAGGTACTATAGGTAGTGTTGATGCAGATTGTTCTAATGGTGTCACACAGAAGATGGTTGTTGCAAACTAACGTTTCAAGGAATAGTTTTCCATGTGCTATTGACATTGTACAACTTAAAATGCATAATGAGAACTAATTCTTTTACTTCATGACAATTTTCTTGTGCTTAATTTTCATTTTCCTCTCTTTTAGGATTATACTTAAGTTCAATCAAGTGGAACTCTCTTACTTTCTACACCTCTCTCCTTTTTTAATTCTATAGTTCAACATGTATACACTCTATGGAATTAATAAACTTTATAATGATACAAAAGAGTAATATTTATATTAGTATGATAGATGTTAATATGCATAAAGAGAGACAAGATAAAGGGAAATCATTATCCTTCGAAATTAATGGTTATTAACCACCTATGTATGAGGGATTCATTGCCAAAAAGTGACCAATCAATATAAGTAATGGAGGTAATTGAGGTGTATCTAGTTAGAATGATTAAAGGAGGGGGTGGGTAAGATCAAATACTAATTCAAACTATTAAAATAACTTCAATAAAAACAATGGATCACAAGCGAGGGGAAGGCGTAGAAGAAGAGAAAAAAGAGTTGGTTGAGGAGAAACATTAAACGGAGAATGCTATAGTTGTGGAATTCTTAATGAGAAATAGGGGATGGAACTTATCATTTGATTACACATGCAGAATATGTTCCATTGGATACATCTCAAAATTCCAGATGTCCCAAGTATGTGTTGCATGTGCCAATCATCACTAGAATCTAGTGTCAATTGGTAGAAAGAGGCTACGAATTAATGATAATTGATAACCTTTGCTAGAAATAATGAACGCTAGATCTTTAGAATGGAGATAGACCCATTGAAGCGTTTACATTGTTTATTTGTTTATTGAAAAGCAAAATAAATTGTAGGAATAAGATTCAAAAGAAATGTTTAATGAGTGGAATTATTGCTTGTCAATTATAAAAACAAAGTGGATGACCATTCAATAAGGGATTCAATGCTAATACCGAATTTTTGAGTCTCCATGAGGGACCCATCTATTGAAGAAATATATAGATGAACATTAAGAAAAGTGAGACATGTTCTATAACTTGGAAAGATTTAAAACCATATTTTAGGAGACACATTCCAATATATCTCGATTTTCATGTGAGATTGAGTGGGGGAATTTTCTTCAAGTGATTTTTAAAAGTTTATCTATGATCGTTGCATAAAGGGTAGAATAGGTAATAGTTTTGTAGCAAATATGAGAATTTACCTATAGCAAATATGAGAATTTTTTGTTGCATAGAGTTTTGTAGCAAATATGAGAATTTACATAATAGTTTGTTGTATCAAATATAAGAATTTACATAATAAACAAATATACGATTTTACATAATAACACAATTGAATTTCGTAGCTGGTTTTAGAGTGGAATCGCACCTACTAAACAGTGATGTGGTGAGAATCTGTAGCTTTTACACCTCAAAGTATTTTCTTCTGTGTCTAAATACACATAGCTTGGGACTTAAGGCACACAAATATGTATTTCTTGTTTATTTATAAGAGAAAACGTTTCTAAATGTTAAATTGATAGCCTTAAAGATATAAGGCTCTCTAAGCATTCCATATTTGATGATTTTTGCGTTCGTATGTAACAAAGATCTGTTCTAGATGGATTTAAATTGGAGAAACAATGCATGGATTATTTAAAGGGGAGAAACAATGCATGGGAACAACATACAGTCTCTCTCTCTCTCTCAATACACACACGAAATATAGTAGTTGAGTCATCATAAGTCCCTCAATACACACACGAAATATAGTAGCTGAGTCATCATAAGGGAAAAAGCGGAATGAAAAGATGGCACAAAAACCAAGGTGGTGGAAAAGGAAGGTGGTGAGAAAAGAAATATGGCTGTTGAGTTATCATAAGAGAAAGGATGGAGTTAGAAAGATGGTGCAGCCTCTGCCGCACTAAAAGCATAAAAGAATTGGGAAGCTCCACAAAACCAATTGGGAAGCTCCACAAGACCAATTGGGAAGCTCCACAAAACCAACAAAAATCACTAATTTGGTTTTATGCCATCAAAAAATTTGTAACTACATTTATTAGATATTTAACTTATGTTTATATCCACACAATTTTTCTTCAAGTATAATCAACTCCCTACCTCTGCCTTTGTGTGTAGGCAGACGATTTTCGAACTAGATAGCTCCAATAGGCATCAATGTGCATATCAATTTCACTTTTTTTTTACCTCTCTGTTATTACCATCTCTTTACTGATTCCCAATCTTTTCCTCTAAGTTGTTATAATTCAAACAAAATGAAGAATGGAAATAATTCTTTCACATATACGTCTTTCATATATATTAACACGTGAATAGTATACATTAGTATGGGTATCAGAAATTCCAATATTTTTTTTGTTATAAAAATATCCAGTGCAACGTTACTTATTCACAGATTTTTCTTTATCCTCCAATGTCGAAACATCAAATCCAAGTATCTTATTTAATGTAAACATGAAACTCTATAAACATTTGTTCTTCAATATATGAATACATGAAAATGCCACTGTTAAGAGTACTTTGAAAGACACTACAATCTTCTTTTCCAAGGCTATTAAGAAGTATAGATGAACATAGATTAAAGAAATGCATAATTTGTTGCGTCGAACAGCCGTGATGAGCTGGTCGATAGCGAAGAGGAGTCGGACGAGTAATGGAAGTATTGCACTTTCTTTTCTAGCAGTGGTGAAAAACCGAGAGAGGAATTAAAGAGAAATTGAAGTTTGAAAATAGCAATCCATGAATATACGCGAAAGGAAATAGAAGAATGTTTCAACTAATCTTGGCTTTAACACACTCGTTGAATACTGACATATATGTGTTATTTTCGGCAACACTCCGGATAGAGAACAATCAAGCTACGTTTAGGAACTTTTTGTTTGACTAAGTCAGTCTATTCCTTAGTTGAAAGGATGTTTTCAATATTAAAATTCACTTCTTCATAAATTTTATCAAATATTTGTGAATCAAGAACATTTTATCTTGAAGTCTTCCAAAAAGATCTCAGAAGTTACTTTATATCTTTTATTTCCTTGATCTTGAAGTTATCTTGAAAAATTATGAGATACTACTTTTATCCTTCTTGGATTTAAACTACTTCTTTGAAGTTTTAATTCCAGTCAGGATCAAACCTAACTTCAAGATCCAATCTAGGACTAAAAGATAATTATCATCCACGATCCGATGTCCCATACCATCTTTGTCATATAATCACGTGCTTTGCCTTGGAAACTTGAAAACCTCTTGATAGAATATATATTCCTCTTTGCTAAGGTTTTCAAAATGAAAACCAGTTAGAATTCCAAGTACTTGAATTTTCACAGATTCAAGTTCAATTGGTTTATTCTTGATCAACTTGTACTGACGAGCTTTTAACTTCTTATCTTTCGATTCCTCTCTCTACTACATGAGTCTAAACATCGGCTCATGCTTTTTGGATTTGTATCAAAATCCCTTTGAGGATAGGCAAACATTATGTTCTACCTTCCAAAGACTTAATTACCATCTTCACGATTAGAGACCACATTCTTGGAAATTTTTCACTCTATTCACACTTGGAACAACTTACTCTTTTCACAATTTTCCATTGGATAAATGGAACCTGAGTGAATACTTTCCAAAAGGAATTTTATTGCCAATACCTGGGCAAACTTTAGAGTAGTTCCAATTGCACATTCTCAGATAATCATGGCCAAGCTTCATCAAGTCTGGTTGATGTTGTGACTAGAATAAAGACTTAGTCTTTATCTTTAAGATCTCCAGAACTATCAAAAGCTTCTTTGCTTACCCGTAGGATTATAGAGATCTTTCCCTCAACTTAACTCGAAGCATACACTGATGCCTCTCACATTCCGAAGCTAAGAGATTGTATATCTCATGTAGAGAAGTTCTATTGTTAACAACTTCAAGAAGTTTGAAATTTTTTGTTTTAAATAGACCTAAATGTAAAATGGTTTTTTTCATGAAGGTAGAGAGTGCAAGATTTGATAATGTATATGTCCGTTGCACGATCTCTTATATATGTTCTATATATTTTATGCATTGAAGGGAACATATGTATTTATGTACACTCCAAGAGTACCTTATCCTTTTGCAACCAAAAGAGTGTTAAGGCACTTCTTGGGAACAATGAATGAAGGGATTTACGATCCATTTGATGATGGTAGGTAGGTCGAAGTCTACTATGATGGTGATGGGGTCGGTTCCTAAGATGGTAGGAGTGCTAGTAGATACGTGATCATTTTGACAAGAACAAATTTTTTGGAGCTCCACGAAAGAACTAATAGTAGGCCTCTTGTTGATTGAAGAAGTGCATAGACGCTTAAACAAGCTCTAATATGAGATATCATTGCTCGATAAATTATTTTCTTATCTGAATATGCATGTGAAAGAGATGACCATGCATTTTCAAAACCTAGAGTCATACTTGGTAAGATCGTGCCTCATTGGTTGGTGAGATATTCTCATCTGGATCTGTTTTTTGCTTCCATATGTCCCATGCACAATGTGGTTCGTTATCAATTTATTAGACAGAAATTCATTTCAAAAGATATTTAGATGGAGAAAGTATCAAGAGAGATATGAACATATAAATGGAGTAAAGTTTCAAGATGTGTATGCAAACGAGGACTTCCGTTGAGGTTCGAGATGGTGCATGCCACAAATCAATTCTTTACTATACGGAAAGGATTCAATTAGGAGGTCACCATTTCTAATAATTTTTGATTGATTGGAAGCTCAGAAAAACAATAAAATCATTAATTTAGTTTTATATTAATTGTTCTCGGCTTCAACACACTCGTTGAATACTAACATATATGTGTTTCTTTCGGCAACACCCTCGGATGGAGAACAATCAAGCTACATTTAGGACAGATCAAGATACCAATGCTATAAATATCGGACATTGCTCTAATTTCAAGCGCTTAGATTTCAAGGAACACAAGACATAAGAGTTGGTTTTTTGGAGTGCTTAAGAGTTGGTTTTCTCTTTTTTTACTTTTGCGAAAATAATTTGCTTTTAATAGAGGCATTTTTGGAGTAGACTCTTTTTCAATTTCTTGGGGCTATTTCTTCATGTGTTTGTCTCCGGTTTGAAGGTTGGACTCTTAGTGTTGTGGGTGGGTGTTGGTCATCTTTCGCATGGTTACTAGTCCTCCCTCACTGGTAATGATCAATGTGGGTTTGCCGCCTAGTGATCCTACCCATGGTGCTTCTCTTGGCTTATTTGGTGTAAAACTGTTAGTGGTCTTACTGAGAAGGGATGACATGTTGGCAAAGCAAGAGGATCTTAAGAGAAACATTCCTCATAGGCCAATTTTTTGGTCCGATGTCCCCTCTAGATTCTTTGCGATAGTGTTTTCATAAGGAAAGGTTCTCACGCAGACTAACTATTCATAAATGTCAATTCTTGCCAGCAAACCACTTAATTTTAGTCTTCAAAAATGAAGAAATGGCATTCCAAGCTCTACAAATCCGTACTTGGTAGGTATGGCATACCACATTATTCCCCTTTAGGTGGTTCCCTGATTTTGTTCCAAATAAGTCAAATCCACTTTGTCATCCTCTCCAGGTCGAGCTCCCTAACTTGCCTTTCTTTCTCTATGGATTCTTAGGATAAATAGTATTTCCCATTGGCCAGCCATTAGTCTCAAAAGAAGATGTTCGAGGCATCATCGAGTAAAACACTCGTTCAACGCAAGATGGCATCCTCAGATTTGTGTTGACGCAGATCTAAAGGATCTCACTTCCTTAGTTTCCATAGTCATTCGGTAAGGAGAGACTTGGGAGGAGGAAATTATTTACAAGAACTTGTCAAACATGTGCTTTCATTGTGGTTTGCAAGGCCATAGAATAAAAGAGTGTCCGTGAAGACAATTCTCCTCTAAGAACAAGCAAAATAAAGGGGAAAAGAATGCAGATAAGAACCAAGAAAGAGTTGGGGCACAGGGGTAGTCTCATGGTCTTTTGCTAAATGAAAGGGCAAGGGAAGATTTTTAGGTCAAGGAGACAAACTCCGAGGGTTTCATTGAAGTAAGGAAAAGAAGGATAAGGAGCCCCAAAGGGAGTATGGTGGGAATGTCCTTTGGCTCAGCTCTACAAACAAACATCTTCTCCAGCCTAGAGAAAGAGGTCAAATAATTCGATTATGTAGGAGGAAAAAGGAACCAATACATCAAGTGTAATGATGGGAAAACACACGAGGAAGGTTACACTATGAGCAAAGAGGATAGATTCACCACCAGCAATGAAGATAATCAAGATATTGAAAGCTCCATCATTGGATCCATAGTTCCTTAAATGACTCCTAACTTAGTTCCTGAAAAGTTTGTGAACCCAATTCAAAAGAAGGAGACTTATAAAGGGAACCAACCTATGGAGATTCCATGGAAGAGCCCCTAAAGGGCATGCTCCTTTGTGAGGATGCTTCTGCCACGAAGGGAAAAGAAGAAGAGAAAAACAAGAAGAAAAGGGACAAGCCCCCCCGCCCCACACCCCCCAAAGATATTAACCTTTGATTATGATTATCATCTCGTTCAATGTTCGCGGGTTCATTGCCCCCTCCAGAGCGGCCATTATTGCCCTCTAGGTATATGATAATAGCTTAAACCCAGACTTTATCTGCCTTCAAGAGATCAAAATTGATGGGGAGGTCCTGCAAAAAAGATTAAAACATATTTTATCATCACATACCTGGATTCCACCACACCCCTGAGGAAATGGTGGATCAAGTATTGGCATTAACAACAAGTGGATTGATAAACTTGTGAGCACCCAAGAGGACCATAATCATGGGTTAATTGGTGTTTCCTTCGAAAACCCTTTTCATTTCACGATTGTCTCCATGTCTTCTCTCAATTTTGACTCGGAGAGGATTACGCTAGCACTCTTTGTTCTTTCTCTCCCATGATGCGTGCTTTGTGGGGATCTCAACATGGTTGAAGCTCTTTCGGATAGGTGTGGAAATAGAGGGAGGATTATCAACGGGCAAGAGAAAGACGTCTCGGATCTTATAAAGCTCCACTTGGATCTAGTTGAAGTGAATGATGAGACTAGCTTTTCTTGGTCCAACCTCCAATCCGGTGTGGATTTGAGGAAAGCCATGCTTGATAGATGCTACATCGCCCAAAATATTATCAATGAGCGGGGGCACCCCTCTCTCTCCTAGTGGTGTGAGCTTACTATTTCAAACCGTAACCCTATTATTCTTACATTTAAGTCGGTCAAAAAAACTTAGGAAATCTTTGTGGTTTCATGCCAATATGACGAACTTCTCTCTTCCCTCTGTCCAATAGGAGATTACTTCTTCTTCGAAATCCACCTTCTCATCCAATTTATAACCTTCCAAATGTTGGAGGATCATAGTTATGGAGACTTGTCATATTCTCTCCAGGGCCTTGATGTTTATTTGTAAGGTTCGCTAGGTCCGATAGGAGAGTCTCTATCGACAACTGATATGTCATGAGATGGAAGTGAACAAAGGACATGCTCTATACCAGACTCGGTTGCGAAAAATCATAGGTATGTTGAGATAGGAAGAAGAAATTCAAAGGAGCAATCTTCAGGTGTTCTTTAAAGAATGGTGGGTAGGTAAGGAAGAAAAACCTACTAAAGAGATGTGTAGACTCCTCAAGAAGAAGGAAGCTATGAATTTGATCCCCTTAATGTTGGATATCAATGGGGTTGAATGCAAGACGGTTGAATAGAATTGCTTTGTGATTGTAAATCACTTTTCCCAACTTTTGGGAGTCTTTGCCCCCTTTCTCCCCATACGCATGATTGCATGGGGACCATCTCTAGAGTCAAGACCTCTAGAATCCCACATAATTTGAGACAGCTTCTTGAAGCTCCCATTTCAGATGTTGAGATTCTCGAAGTTATCAATTCACTTCCTAATGGGAAAAGCCCGAGTCTGGAGTGCCTCACCAATGAGGTTTTCAAGACCTTCCAACATGTGGTAACTACTCCTCTATGTCTAGTTTGGCAAGAGTCAATTTTGTTTGATGCCTTACCTGAATGTCTCACTAATGGTGTTATCAAGCTTATTGAAAAAAAAAGGAAATAAAAGTAGGATTGAGAATTGGCACCCAATTACAATGTTACAAATAGGTTACAAGATCCTTGCTAAAGTTATGGCTAATAGGATTGCTTGCCATTTACAAAATTGGTTAAGTGATGTCAAAAAGGTTTCATCAAGGGGAGGTCCATCTTGGAAGCTATCTACTCAAGATAGCTTCCAAGATGGACCTCCCCTTGGATTTTGCTAAAGAATCTACTCAAGATGTAATCTGTTTAAGATTGACTTCAATAAACACTATGATTAGCTTGAGTGGGACTTCCATCTCCAATCTCTAAAAGACCTCAATTTTGGTCACAAGTTCATTAAGATGGTATTGATGTTTCTCGAAAATGCTTCGGTTGATATAGACATCAATGGCCAACTTTCTTAAGATATTAGACTAAAACAGTCTATCAGGCAAGGATACCCCTTAGCTGCGCTCCTCTTTGCTATTGGTGGCGATTGTTTAAGCTGCCTTCTTAAACATTATGCTGGTCTAGGCCTGATTCATGGCCTCGTGCTACCTCTCAATCAAGAACAAATGTTCATAAGATTGTTTGCTAATGACATGAATGGATTTATTCATAACGATATGACCAACGTCGATACTTTTTGGAGATGTTGAAACACATTCTACATGGCTTCATGATCCAAAATAAACCATTGTAAAACTACTTTTAGGGCGATTATCGGACACCCCACACAGTTTCGTGTTGACCAAGGCTATGAGTTGATTCCTAGTAGGAAAATCTTCCACTTATTGCGTATTCCAATGGGCGAATTGGCCTACTAGAAAGCTATGCAGATAAACCTAGCAGGAAGGGCCATGATGATTACCACATTCCAGGTCACCGCAATAGAAGGGGAATCCCCAAAATTAAATGGACTGCTTGCATTAGCCAAAACCATCAAGGTGGTTTGGGCATTCTTAACATCAAAGGCATGGATACGAAGTTAGCCGCAAAATGCTTAATGAAGGTGTGGAGCAATAGTGAAGGCTCCCAGGCCAAGCTTATTTTAAGGAATAGTAGCGATCTTAAGATTATAGGCCTCCTAGGTTGGAAGGACCTCTGCCTCCTCACCCTCCTCTTCTCCCCTTTTTTTGGTTTCTCCATGGGGCTTGGATTCGGTTTTCTCACTTTGGAAGACTTGGAGCAACTTCAAACCGTCTATTTGGATTAGTGAGGATTAGGGATGGTCAGCCGCTATTAGACAAATTGATTCAATCTAGTTCCCTATGAAGGGCATCAAAGGTATTGAGACCTAGAGCCTCCATAAAGCTAAGGAACCATGGAATAAAGGTTTCGTTTTTGGAAACATCTGTTGAATCAAGATACATGCTAATCGATTAGATTTGAGGACACTGATCTAGATTTTAGAGAGAACTATGAAGAATGGACCCTTTTGCAAAGCAGATTCATCGCTTCAGAATGCTCAAAGACTCGTCTTTTCATTGTTGAGGACCCTCCCCACCATGAGGGTCTTAGATGGTTCGATGGCAGTAGCCTTGACAAAATTCCAAGCTTGAAGAAAAATCTGGACCTTCATGTCGCACTTAATAGGAAGTGGTGTCCTGATTGTTTTTTTTAGAAGACTAGAAATTATATTAATGATGGCATGTAAATTTGTGCAAAGGGCAAGACCCCCACCAACCCGCAGATTACATGGGTGACAATATATGGGCTAGTACCCTCAATGGGAAAATACAAAGCATCAGCTGAGAGGCAGTACATATGACAGGTTACAGACATAAGAAAACCATATCATGTCTAACAATTGAGTACAACTTTAGTAAAGAAGATCTCCATTGGTTAGGAGAAGAAGATCTAAGATGTGAGACAAAAGGAAATCCTCAGCAGGGGCACAATCAATGGTCTCCAAACTTTGCAACCCAATCCTCTTGAGTCCTTTGTAAAAGGAGAAATACATAGAACTAGAGAAATTTTTATTATAGATTGGTTCATTTCTGATCCTCCATATAGACCAAAGAATGTGGTCTCTCTAGAGATTCCAAAGGGAAAAATAAAATTTATTACACGCACCCTACGAAGCTTCCTTATAGTCCAATGTGACATTATATTTCTAGCAAAATGGTTGAAGAGCACACGAGAATGATTGAGCGTGTCTGTAGGTAAAATTAGTCGTGAGGTTAATGAGATAGCAAGTCTGGATATCACAGTAGAAAGCAAGTGTACTCATCCAAGGTGTGGTGCTAATCAATCTTCCTATCGATGGGGAGAGGCCATGGTTGCAAGTTTTAGAGGTTAATGCTGGTGAGCTGGAAGATGTGAGCAAACCAAATGCTGGAGCTATATGAGCAACACAGGGATCCTTTGAGTCCGATTGGCACATGTGGAAGTGTGGCATTATCTGACACACCTCCCCCACCCCCCACAACCTCCTACCCCTCCATCCACACCTCCCACACCCCCCACAACCTCCCAGAAACTATTTAAACGGTGTAGTGGTTATGAAAAACTCTCTAAAAGTATTAGCTCTATTTCTCTCAAACACAAAAAAAAAGTACCCTGAGATTTCCATGGATATAGTAGATGTAGACGCATAAAGACATAATACTAATTGTGAACATCCTAGTGAGGAAGAATAAACGACAAATGGTGGATTTGACTTATTTGGAACAAAATCATGGAACCACTTAAAGGGGAATAATGTGGTATGCTAGACCTACCAAGTATCGATTTGTAGAGCTTGGAATTCCATTTCTTCATTCTCAAAGACCAAAATTAAGTGGTTTGTTGGCAAGAGTTGACATTTGCAAATAATTAGTCCGCGTGAGAACCACTCCTTATGAAACCACTATCGCAAAGATTCTAGAGGGGACATGGGACCAAAAAATTGGCGGATGAGGAATGTTTCTCTTAAGATCCTCTTGCTTTGCCAACACGTCCTCCCTTCTTAGTAAGAGCACCAACGGTTTAACACCAAATAAGCCAAGAGAAGCACCAGGGGTAGGGTCACCAAGCGGCCTTATGATGACCGTAAGCTTGCATCGGGGGGCAATGATAATCAGCTTCTTGTATGGGGACATCAAATGACACAGTGGGCACATGGCTGCCGTTAAACCTATTGCATGGTCTCCTCATCAACATGGATTGGTAGCTTCAGGTGGTGGTACAACTGAGATGCATACGCTTCTGGAACACATCGACAAACTCATAGCTGAATTGTGTATATACAAGAAGTCAGGTTTGCAATTTGGTATGGTCGAAAAATGTGAATGAGCTTGTGAGCGCACATGGCTATTCATAGAATCAAATTGTGGTGTGGCATATGGAACCCTCAATAGTACATAATCATACACTTCAACTTGCAAGTTGCATGAAGACTACAACTCACCCAGATAAGAACACCCAAAGCTTCAGAGAATTTGACTACATTGTTACTCATTGCTTTAACAAAGGATATTTGATTGCAGACGTCTCACTTCATGTTTTAGGGAATTCCTTGGGCTCTATGATTGGTGGAAGGAGAATCAACCCTCCATCCCACCTTCCCTCCATCTACTACAAGAGTTATGTGCATCAGGTGAAGGAGGAGTTCTGAGGGTCATTCCAATATCACATGGGGCACATAAAGTGAATCTCAGCTTGCATTCGAAAGTGACAATAAAAGTGTAAATGCTAAAAGTGAAAGTAGAGAAATAACTGTTGCCACCAACTAATCATGACGACTGCCTATTTTTGAGGATACAATTCAGAACTAGTGGCATATTTGATCTACCCCCCAAATTTTGGGGCAGTCAGTGGGCGCATGATCAGTGGATGTGAGGAATCCGCAAGGCCCTCTTGGCCTATAGAGCTTATTTCCGGCATCTCTTTTGGTCCTCTCTTTGAACTCTGTGGCTACAAGCCTACTATAGGAAGTCACTCTATGGTTAGGATACAGAGTGTGGGCTTCCTAGTGGAGGGCTAATAGCACTATAGTGTAGAGAAGTAGCTTGGTTTTGTCATTTAGTTTGATTCAAAGGTATTTCCGTGCTCTTCCATTAGAGCAAGTCTTCATACCTTTCTACTGAGTAGTTCAAGTCTTCATCTAGTGGTGTTCATTTTATTAGAGGACTGTCTTGTACTGATTTTGTTTTGTTCTAGATTGACATGTTAGCATAGAGGATTAGCTTTTGTAGCATTTCCTTGGCCTCCTTGGCGTACACGGTAATCATCTATTCGAACTAAGGAGTGGTTTGGTCTCCCACTATTGTCAATTGTCATGAATCTTTTCCTTGAGTAGTTACAATTCTATGCAATTATTGTTATGTGTCTGCTCACACAAGTGTTAAAGGGTATATTTGCCTAAGGAGAACCTCCCTTGAGTAGGGAGTGATGGAGTGCATGGTGCATGATCCTGCTAAAAGTAGATACCCTAGTACCTCCTCTACAATGTGTTTGTCTCCGGTCCGAAGGTTGGACTCTTAGTGTTGTGGGTGGGTGTTGGTCATCTTTCGCATGGTTACTAGTCTCCCCTCATTGGTAATTACTTGCACGGGGAGGTGAATTATCTTGCAATGCAAAGCTGCTAAGATTCGACGTTGAAATAGCGGGAATGAAGCGATCACTCTAAGATGTGCGTGTGGATGATGGGCTACCGGCCACGGAGTTGCTTAGCAACCCTAGACCCAACACTGACTTGCCTGTTGCTGCTGCTTGAATGGGGATTAAGGCCCTGCATTATTAGTATCCAACCTTAAAGAAACTCCCTCAAGCAAATTTAAGCGCGCTTCTCGCGCGGGTCTAGTGGATGATAAGCTAGAAACACTCTCAGCTACTATTCCCTCCATGAAACAACAGAGAAAGCTTCAGTGATGACGAGAGCATGAGAATAGAGTTAGAAGGAGCAAGACAGAGAGAGAGACGGTGGGGAGAGGAGGGGGCCACGGGGAAGGGAACTGTGGGAGGAGCGAGAGAGAGAGAGAGAGAGAGAGAGAGAGAGAGAGAGAGAGAGAGAGAGAGAGAGAGAGAGAGAGAGAGAGAGAGAGAGAGAGAGAGAGAGAGAGAGAGAGAGAGAGAGAGAGAGAGAGAGAGAGATGGTGGGTGGGGAGAGGAGGGGTCTGGGCTGGAGGGGGCTATTGGAGGGTAGAGAGAGAGAGAGAGAGGGAGAGAGAGACAGAGAGAGAGAGAGGGTAGAGGGGATGGTGGGTGGGGAGAGGAGGGGTCTGCGGGGGAGGGGGTTGCGGGAGGGGCGAGAGAGAGAGAGAGAGAGAGAGAGAGAGAGAGAGAGAGAAGAGAGAGAGAGAGAGAGAGAGAGAGAGAGAGAGAGAGAGAGAGAGAGAGAGAGAGAGAGAGAGAGAGAGCTAGGGTGGCACGTGGGGAGAGGAGGGGGCCGCAGGGGAGGGAGTTGCGGGAGGGGAGGGAGAGAGAGAGAGACATAGAGAGAGAGAGAGAGAGAGAGAGAGAGAGAGAGAGAGCTGGGGTGGCAGGTGGGGAGAGGAGGGGGCGGCGAGGGAGGGAGTTGCGGGAGGGGAGAGAGAGAGAGAGAGAGAGAGAGAGAGAGAGAGAGAGAGAGAGAGAGAGAGAGAGAGAGAGAGAGAGAGAGAGAGAGAGAGAGAGAGAGAGAGAGAGTGAGAGAGTTCGGGTGGCCGGTGGGGAGAGGAGGGGTCCACGGGGGAGGGAGTTGCGGGAGAGAGAGAGAGAGGGAGAGAGAGAGAGAGAGAGAGAGAGAGAGAGAGAGAGAGAGAGAGAGAGAGAGAGAGAGAGAGAGAGAGAGAGAGAGAGAGAGAGAGAGCTGGGGTGGCGGGTGGGGAGAGGAGGGGGCCATGGGGGAGGGAGTTGCTGGAGGGGAAGGGGAGAGAGAGAGAGAGAGAGAGACAGAGAGAGAGAGAGAGAGAGAGAGAGGGAGAGAGAGAGAGCTAGGGTGCCGGGTGGGGCGAGGAGGGGTCCGCGGGGGAGGGAGTTGCAGAAGGGGAGGGAGAGAGAGAGAGAGAGAGAGAGAGAGAGAGAGAGAGAGAGAGAGAGAGAGAGAGAGAGAGAGAGAGAGAGAGAGAGAGAGAGAGAGAGGGAGGGGATGGTCGGTGGGGAGAGGAGGGGTCTACGGGGGAGGGGGCTATGGGAGGGGAGGTAGAGAGAGAGAGAGAGAGAGAGAGAGAGAGAGATATAGAGAGATAGAGAGAGAGAGAGCTGGGGTGGCAGGTGGGGAGAGGAGGGGGCCGCAGGGGACGTACCATAACGCATGAAGAACTGTGATGCTTCATTCGTGTTGACTTCTCTCATGTGCGTGATGAGATTCTCAATACATCTGTATCTCCAAATAACATCTTCAAGCGGAAAGTGATAAATGCGATAATCACTTTTTTGTTGCTTAGAGGATGACCCTCAACTTGGTTTGAGAGATGCTCAGCAGGAAAGGCGATATATTGCATATTGTTGTCCCCATCACAAATACATAAAGAGTTTTTGGTCTCTTACTGGAAATGCGATTTCAACACAGACATACTTATAGACTTCAGCTAGACACAGAAGAGAATTTGCACATGTCTTTGACCTTCCGTCAGTTTCCATGAGTTTATGTAGTGCACTTTCACTGTTTGAAGAGTTTCTCTCAAGCTTACTTTGATATTCACCTATATTCGAACTTACAAATACCTTTATTCAGTCATGCGTTTACAAGAGCTCCCCTTCTAAAGAATCATAGTGTACCCTTGTATGTAGTTCAAACGTGAAACATAACGATAGTTCAAATGACATTAGTGACAATTTAAAAATACATTAGTGATAGTTTATAAATATTAAAGATACTTCTCAATTTTTAAATCATTTGAAGTCTGTGTGAGCTATGTTAAAAAAAAATAATTCCCTATTTTTCTTTGTATTCTACTTTTGATGATGAAAAAAGAGGTTTTATTAGAGTTATGGTGATTAACATTATGAATCAATTTTCTTTATTAAAATTCAAAAATAATATGTGCTCTAAATTCTCTTGGTATGGATAGAGAACTCTATGAACAATATTGTAATAGATGTATTGAACTACTTAAAAGTAGGAGATTGCATTCACAAAAACAACTTCCAATAAATAAATTTGGTAAATCCCCATTCTCGATGCACTATAAAGCATTAGTATCTTGTGTAATTTGTTTTGAAATTTATATTTTGTTTATTACCTCCTTTAAACGGTTTAAAATTTGTGATTATATCTATTTGTGAGCATTTTACATCCGTTAGTTCAACCATTCTCAAGTTTTCAAGTATGTAATCCATCTGCATGAGGTGGAGACATTATCATTGACAAAAGCTTTTTGGAAATTAAATATCAAACGTTAGAACCTCATAGCATATTTGAAATTATGCACATGTTACTAGAAAACTAAATAATTATGAAAACTAAATAATTATGAATACACTATTTCTAAAATAGACATGGAATCATTCGAGGGCATAACAAGGGAAATGTTGGATGGATGTAGTTGTCTTATATTCCTATTGTAAGCTTAAAGTTAACGTTTCGAGATACGCATTGTAAGATTCTGTACACAGTAGCTCGCCTCAAAGCCTATAAAAAATAGTACTTATCCACTTACAAAAAAAAAGATGCGAATCAGAAAATGCACTTGCAAAAAAAAAGATGCGAATCAGAATCGTTCCATAGATATTTCAAGCTGGATTACAACCATTAGAGAAGAGGGTAGAAAATTAGGAAGTATTTTACATTTTGAGTGGGGTGTACTCGAGTTCCATGTCACAGCAATGGAAAAAACGAAGACCTGACAAAGGACTGTGTATTGAAGGCCAGATATTATCTGGTTCAAACAGAATTTTACCAGGTGTTTTGCGCAACAGAGAACTGACGACATCAAACAGGCCATCTCCAGATTCGTACTAACAACAGCTGTAATGTGCACTAATACAACCCAATCAGCACATTAATCTCTACCATTCGAGATTAATGATATATTGAAGACAATTTCGAACTATACGCCATGTGGATACAACAAGTAGAATTCAGGGGTTGTAATTTACGAGCGTCAACGACCATCAGCTCTGCAAACACATGGAGAATCTCAAAGGCATATATTCTTTTCAGGTTTCCTCAATGCGTTATAACTACAATTATGAAATTCCAAGTCTCTAAAATCACTGGATCTTAGTTGTAAACCTATTTTTAAATACGTAAACAAGAACACATGTATTTATACACCTTAGCAACACTTTCTCTTAGATTGTAGGGGATGTGTGGGAAGCTAATGCATATAAGAATCCTCATTTGGGAGAGGTTTTGTTTGATCTTTATCCAAGCTTTCTATATGGTTCAATATTGTAATTTTTACGAAGCGAAAACACTAATTATGTGTATGATTTTGGAAAAAAACCAATTATTCCATTAACAAAAATATGCCTTCATTTCATTCACCATACTTGTAGAAAACTTTGCTATGTAGTATCTATAATTTCTTTATGCTTCCCCCAATCTGTTGAAGGGATGTCTAAATGTTTCTTGTATCCAAATCACTATGTTTCCCAAGAAGTCACAAAAATCATTGGAAAAGTATTTTCCCTCTCCATTTGAATAATTTTCTCATTGGATGAACTTCTCTAACACGTTCTCCACAAACATCTCAAAGAAAGATAGCTAGTTAAAATAATTGCTAGTTGAAATAACTGCTAGTTGAAGTAATACTATAGATGCTAATTACAACCTAACATACCCAGCTATCTTTATCATCTAGGACTATGTACTCTCTATGTTTCAGTAGCATGAAACCGGCCATAGATATACCTTTATCCTTTCTTTTTTTGTTCCCCCATTTTTGAAAAAATGGTATAGGAGTCTTATGGGCACTTATTCCACCCTTGCAATAGATTTATATTTGTCCCTAATTTTAGGTTGAGATGAATGAGGATCTAGACACCGATTTTCATACACTCAAACTAAAATATCACAAGAAAGAAAGTATTGTTAATGTTTCACAGAAGACATTTAAAAGTATCTTTAATGGGGGTGCAATTGATTGGTTATCCAATCATCAACAAAGTTTTGTCTTTAATAATGTCCAAAAAAACAAATCCAACCTATTTATTTTCTTAATTTTCATGCTTCCTATTAAAAACAAAGGCTTTAGGTGTTTTCGAGTCTCAGTCCCAATATTTTCTATATCATTCTTCATTCAATGGTAATCCCAAAGGTCATTAAAAATCTTTGTCAACACCTAAAGTGCACAAAACTAACCTTCAACCATGTATGCCATCTCAACCAAGGTATCTGTATCAACAATTGGTATGTATTTTCTACGAGGTATGCGTATCAACAGTTGGTCAAATCACTTGCAGAAATTTGAAGAAAAGATATAGTTTTGATATAAAACTTACGTTTGAATAAAACCTAATTGCACTAATAAAATAAAATCAATTTGATTGAAAATATATCCTCTTGCTCACTTGTTCTCTTGACAAACTCTAAAAAATCATTTCTACTTAACTCCTAATGAATAACCATTTGTCGTTTATTCCTCCTCACTCGGATGTTCACAATTAGTATTATGTCTTTATGCTTCTACGTCTACTATATCCATGGAAATCTCCGGGTACTTTTTTTTTGTCTTTGAGAGAAATAGAGCTAATACTTTTAGAGAGTTTTTCATAACCACTACACCGTTTAAATAGTTTCCGAAAGGTTGTGGGGGGTGTGGGAGGTGTGGGTGGAGGGGTGGCAGCAAATGATGCCACACTTCCACATGTGCCACTCGGACTCAAAGGATTCCTGTGTTGCTCATATAGCTCCAGCATTTGGTTTGCTCACATCTTCCAGCTCACGAGCATTAACCTCTAAAACTTGCAACCATGGCCTCTTCCCATCGATAGGAAGATTGATTAGCACCACACCTTGGATGAGTACGCTTGCTTTCTATTGTGATATCCAGACTTGCTATCTCATTAACCTCATGACTAATTTTACCTACAGACACGCTCAATCATTTTCGTGTGCTCTTCAACCATTTTGCCAGAAATATAATGTCACATTGGACTATAAGGAAGCTTTGTAGGGTGCGTGTAATAAATTTTATTTTTCCCTTTGGAATCTCTAGAGAGACCACATTCTTTGCTCTATATGGAGGATCAGAAATGAAGCAACCTATAATAAAAATTCCTCTAGTTCTATGTATTTCTCCTTTTACAAAGGACTCAAAAGGATTGGGTTGCAAAGTTTGGAGACCATTGATTGTGCCCCTACTGAGGATTTCCTTTTGTCTCACATCTTAGATCTTCTTCTCCTAGCCAGTGGAGATCTTCTTTACTGAAGTTGTACTCAATTGTTAGACATGATATGGTTTTCTAATGTCTCTAACCTGTCATATGTACTGCCTCTCAACTGATGCTTTGTATTTTCCCATTGAGGGTACTAGCCCATATGATGTCACCCATGTAATCTGCGGGTTGGTGGGGGTCTTGCCCTTTGTACAAATTTACATGCCATCATTAATATAATTTCTAGTCTTCTAAAAAAAACAATCAAGACACCACTTCCTATTCAGTGCGACATGAAGGTCCAGATTTTTCTTCAAGCTCTGAATTTTGTCAAGGCTACTGCCATTGAACCATCTAAGACCCTCATGGTGGGGAGGGTCCTCAACAATGACAAGGTGAGTCTTTGAGCATTCCGAAGCGATGAATCTGCTTTGCAAAAGGGTCCATTCTTCATAGTTCTCTCTAAAATCTAGATCACTGTCCTCAACTCTAATCGATTAGCATGTATCTTGATTCAAGAGATGTTTCCACAAACGAAAACATTTATTCCATGGTTCCTTAGCTTTATGGAGGCTCTAGGTCTCAATACCTTTGATGCCCTTCATAGGGAACTAGATTGAATCATTTGGTCTAATAGCCGCTGACCATCCCTAATCCTCACTAATCCAAATAGACGGTTTGAAGTTGCTCCAAGTCTTCCAAAGTGAGAAAACCAAATCCAAGCCCCACGGAAAAACCAAAAAAAGGGGAGAAGAGGAGGGTGAGGAGGCAGAGGTCCTTCCAACCTAGGAGGCCTATAAGCTTAAGATCGCTACTATTCCTTAAAATAAGCTTGGCCTGAGAGGCTTCACTATTGCTCCACACCTTCATTAAGCATTTTGCGGCTAACTTGGTATCCATGCCTTCGATGTTAAGAATGCCCAAACCACCTTGATTGTTTTGGCTAATGCAAGCAGTCCATTTAATTTTTGGGATTCCCTTTGTGTTGCGGTGACCAGGAATGCGGTAATCACCATGGCCCTTCCTGCTAGGTTGATCTGCATAGCTTTCTAGTAGGCCAATTTGTTGTCTATATTTGAGAGAACCTAGTTCCATCATTGGTCCATCAATATATCAAATCCCATTGGAATACGCAATAAGTGAAAGATTTTCCTACTAGGAATCAACTCATAGCCTTGTTCAACAAGCAACCATATGGGGTGTCCGATAATCGCCCTAAAAGTAGTTTTACAGTGGTTTATTTTGCATCATGAAGCAATGTAGAATGTGTTTCAACATCTCCAAAAAGTATTGATGTTGGTCATATCGTTATGAATAAAGGCATTCGTGTCATTAGCAAACAATCTTATGAACATTTGTTCTTGATTGAATGGTAGGACAAGGCCATGAATCAGGCCCATACCAGCATAATGTTTCAGAAGGCAACTTAAACAATCACCACCAATAGCAAAGAGGAGCACGGCTAAGGGGTATCCTTGCCTGATAGACTGTTTTAGTCTAATATCTTAAGAAAGTTGGCCATTGATGTCTATATCAACCGAAGCATTTTCGCGCAACATCAATACCATCTTAATGAACTTGTGACCAAAATTGAGGTCTTTTAGAGATTGGAGATGGAAGTCCCACTCAAGCCAATCATAGTGTTTATTGAAGTCAATCTTAAAGAGATTACATCTTGAGTAGATTCTTTAGCAAAATCCAAGGGGAGGTCCATCTTGGAAGCTATCTTGAGTAGATAGCTTCCAAGATGGACCTCCCCTTGATGAAACCTTTTTGACTTCACTTAACCAATTTTGTAAATGGCAGGCAATCCTATTAGCCATAACTTTAGCAAGGATCTTGTAACCTATTTGTAACATTGTGATTGGGTGCCAATTCTCAATCCTGCTTTTATTTCCTTTTTTCCTTTCGAATAAGCTTGATAACACCATTATTGAGACATTCAGGTAAGGCATCAAACAAAACTGACTCTTGCAAAACTAGACATAGAGGAGTAGTTACCACATGTTGGAAGGTCTTGAAAACCTCATTGGTGAGGCACTCCAGACTCGGGCTTTTCCCATTAGGAAGCGAATTGATAACTTCAAGAATCTCAACATCCGAAATGGGAGCTTCAAGAAGCTATCTCAAATTATGTGGGATTCTAGAGGTCTTGACTCTAGAGATGGTCCCCATGGAATCATGCCTATGGGGAGAAAGTTGGTAGAGACTCCCAAAAGTTGGGAAAAGTGATTTACAATCACCAAGCAATTCTATTCAACCGTCTTGCATTCAACCCCATTGATATCCAACATTAAGGGGATCAAATTCATAGCTTCCTTCTTCTTGAGGAGTCTACACATCTCTTTAGTAGGTTTTTCTTCCTTACCTACCCACCATTCTTTAAAGAACACCTGAAGATTGCTCCTTTGAATTTCTTCTTCCTATCTCAACATACCTATGATTTTTCGCAACCGAGTCTGGTATAGAGCATGTCCTTTGTTCACTTCCATCTCATGACATATCAGTTGTCGATAGGGACTCTCCTATTGGACCTAGCGAACCTTACAAATAAACATCACGGCCCTGGTGAGAATATGACAAGTCTCCATAACTATGATCCTCCAACATTTGGAAGGTGATAAATTGGATGAGAAGGTGGATTTCCAAGTAGAAGTAATCTCCTATTGGACTGAGGGAAGAGAGAAGGTCGTCATATTGGCATGAAACCACAAAGCTTTCTTAAGTTTTTTTGACCGACTTAAATGTAAGAATAATAGGATAATGGTCTCAAATAGTAAGCTCACACCACTAGGAGAGAGAGGGTTGCCCCCACTCATTGATAATATTTTGGGCGATGTAGCATCTATCAAGCATGGCTTTCCTCAAATCCACACCAGAGTGGAGGTTCGACCAAGAAAAGCTAGTCTCATCTTTCACTTCAACTGGATTCAAGTGAAGCTTTATAAGATCCGAGACGTCTTTCTCTTGCCCGTTGATAATCCTCCCTCTATTTCCACACCTATCCAAAAGAACTTCAACCATGTTGAGATCCCCACAAGGCACGCATCATGGGAGAGGAAGAACAAAGAGTGCTAGCTGGTAATCCTCTCGGAGTTAGAATTGATAGCATACATGGAGACAATGGTGAAATGAAAAGGGTTTCCGAAGGAAACACCAATTAACCGATGATTATGGTCCTCTTGGGTGCTCACAAGTTTATCAATCCACTTGTTGTTAATGCCAATACTTGATCCACCCTTTCCTCAGGGGTGTGGTGGAATCTAGGTATGTGATGATAAAATATGTTTTAATCTCTTTTGCAGGACCTCCCCATCAATTTTGATCTCTTGAAGGCAGATGAAGTCTGGGTTTAAGCTATTATCATGAACCTAGAGGGCAATAATGGCCACTCTTGAGGGGTCAATGAACCCTCGAACATTGAACGAGATGATAATCATAATCAAAGGTTCATATCTTTGGGGGGTGTGGGGGTGGCTTGTGCCTTTTCTTCTTGTTTTTCTCTTCTTATTTTCCCTTCTTGGTAGAAGCATCCTCACAAAGGAGCTTGCCCTTTAGGGGCTCTTCCATGGAATCTCCATAGGTTGGTTCACTTTATAAGTCTCCTTCTTTTGAATTGGGTTCACAAACTTTTCAAGAACTAAGTTTGGAGTCATTTAAGGAACTATGGATCCAATGATGAAGCTTTCAATATCTTGATTATCTTCATTGCTGGTGGTGAATCTATCCTCTTTGCTCCTAGTGTAACCTTCCTCGTGTGTTTTCCCATCATTGCATTTGATGTATTGGTTCCTTCTTCCTCCTACATAATCGAATTCTTTGACCTCTTTCTCTAGGTTGGAGAAGATGTTTGTTTGTAGAGTTGAGCCAAAGGACATTCCCACCATACTCCCTTGGGGCTCCTTATCCTTCTTTGCCTTACTTCAATGAATGTTTCTCTTAAGATCCTCTTGCTTTTCCAACATGTCATCCCTTCTCAGTAAGACCACTGACGGTTTAACACCAAATAAGCCAAGAGAAGCACCACGGGTAGGGTCACTAGGCAGCAAACCCACATTGATCATTACCAGTGAGGGAAGACTAGTAACCATGCGAAAGATGACCAACACCCACCCACAACACTAAGAGTCAAACCTTCGAACCGGAAACAAACACATGAAGAAATAAAATGCCTCTATTAAAAGCAAATTATTTTCGCAGAAATCAAAAAAGAGAAAACCAACTCTTAAGCACTCCAAAAAACCAACTCTTATGTCTTGTGTTCCTTGAAATCTAAGCGCTTGAAATTAGAGCAATGTCCGATATTTATAGCATTCGTATCTTGATCTGTCCTAAATGTAGCTTGATTGTTCTCCATCCGAGGGTGTTGCCGAAAGAAACACATATATGTTAGTATTCAACGCGTGTGTTGAAGCCGAGAACAATTAAAATAAAACTAAATTAATGATTTTATTGTTTTTCTGAGCTTCCAATCGATCGGAAATTATTAGAAATGGTGACCTCCTAATTGAATCCTTTCCGTATAGTGAAGAATTGATTTTTGGCATGCACCACCTCGAACCTCAACGGAAGTCCTCGTCTGCATACACATCTTGAAACTTTACTCCATTTATATGTTCATATCTCTCTTGATACTTTCTCCGTCTAAATATCTTTTGAAATGAATTTCTGTCTAATAAATTGATAACGAACCACATTGTGCATGGGACATATGGAAGCAAAAAACAGATCAAGATGGAATATCTCACCAACCAATGAGGCACAATCTTACCAAGTTTGACTCTAGGTTTTGAAAATGCATGGTCATCTCTTTCACATGCATATTCAGATAAGAAAATAATTTATCGAGCAATGATATCTCATATTAGAGCTTTCTTAAGCCTCTATTCACTTCTTCAATCAGCAAGAGGCCCACTATTGGTTCTTTCGTGGAGCTCCAAAAAATTTGTTCTTGTCAAAATGATCACGTATCTACTAGCACTCCTACCATCTTAGGAACCGACCCCATCACCATCATAGTAGACTTGGACCTACCTACGATCATCAAATGGATCGTAAATCCCTTCATTCATTGTTCCCAAGAAGTGCCTTAACACTCTTTTGGTTGCAAAAGGACAAGGTACTCTTGGAGTGTACATAAATACATATGTTCCCTTCAATGCATAACATATATAGAACATATATCAGAGATCGTGCAACGGACATATACATTATCAAATCCTGCACTCTCTACCTTCATGAAAAAAACCATTTTACATTTAGGTCTATTTAAAACAAAAAATTTCAAACTTCTTTAAGTTGTTAACAATAGAACTTCTCTACATGAGATATACAATCTCGTTGCTTCGGAATGTGAGAGGCATCAGTGTATGCTTCGCGTTAAGTTGAAGGAAAGATCTCTATAATCCTATGGGTAAGCAAAGAAGCTTTTGATAGTTCTAGAGATCTTAAAGATAAAGACTAAGTCTTTATTCTAGTCACAACATCAAGCAGACTTGATGAAGCTTGGCCATGATTATCTGAGCATGTGCAATTGGAACTACTCTAAAGTTTGCCCAAGTATGGGCACTAAAATTCCTTTTGGAAAGTATTCACTCAGGTTCCATTTATCCAATGGAAAATTGTGAAAAGAGTAAGTTGTTCCAAGTGTGAATAGAATGAAAAAATTCCAAGAATGTGGTCTCTAATCGTGAAGATGGTAATTAAGTCTTTGGAAGGTAGAACATAATGTTTGCCTATCCTCAAAGGGATTTTGATACAAATCCAAAAAGCATGAGCGGATGTTTAGACTCATGTAGTAGATAGAGGAATCGAAAGATAAGAAGTTAAAAGCTCGTGAGTACAAGTTGATCAAGAATAAACCAATTGAACTTGAATCTATAAAAATTCAAGTACTTGGAATTCTAACTGGTTTTCATTTTGAAAACCTTAGCAAAGAGGAATATATATTCTATCAAGAGGTTTTCAAGTTTCCAAGGCAAAGCACGTGATTATATGACAAAGATGGTATGGGACATCGGATCGTGGATGATAATTATCTTTTAGTCCTAGATTGGATCTTGAAGTTAGGTTTGATCCTGACTGGAATTAAAACTTCAAAGAAGTAGTTTAAATTCAAGAAGGATAAAAGTAGTATCTCATAATTTTTCAAGATAACTTCAAGATCAAGGAAATAGAAGATATAAAGTAACTTCTGAGATCTTTTTGGAAGACTTCAAGATAAAATGTTGTTGATCCGCAAATATTTGATAAAATTTCTAAAGAAGTGAATTTTAATATTGAAAACATCCTTTCATCTAAGGAATAGACTGATTGTTCTCTATCCGCAGTGTTGCCGAAAGAAACACATATATGTCAGTATTCAACGAGTGCGTTGAAGCCAAGATTAGTTCAAATATTCTTCTATTTCCTTTCGCGTATATTCATGGATTGCTATTTTCAAACTTCAATTTCTCTTTAATTCCTCTCTCGGTAATCATTTTCACCACTGTTAAGAAAAGAAAGTGCAATACTTCCATTACTCGTCCGACTCCTCTTCGCTATCGACCAGCTCATCACGGCTGTTCGACGCAACAAATTATGCATTTCTTTAATCTATGTTCATCCATACTTCTTAATAGCCTTGGAAAAGAAGATTGTAGTGTCTTTCAAAGTACTCTTAACAGTGGCATTTTCATGTATTCATATATTGAAGAACAAAAATGTTTATAGAGTTTCATGTTTACATTAAATAAGATACTTGGATTTGATGTTTCGACATTGGAGGATAAAGAAAAATCTGTGAATAAGTAACGTTGCACTGGATATTTTTATAACAAAAAAAATATTGGAATTTCTGATACCCATACTAATGTATACTATTCACGTGTTAATATATATGAAAGACGTATATGTGAAGGAATTATTTCCATTCTTCATTTTGGTTGAATTATAACAACTTAGAGGAAAAGATTGGGAATCAGTAAAGAGATGGTAATAACAGAGAGGTAAAAAAAATGTGAAATTGATATGCACAATTTAGGGATAAATTAAATGTTTAATTCAACAGACATTGATGCCTATTGGAGCTATCTAGTTCGAAAATCGTCTGCCTACACACAAAGGCAGAGGTAGGGAGTTGATTATACTTGAAGAAAAATTGTGTGGATATGAACATAAGTTAAATATCTAATAAATGTAGTTACAAATTATTTGAGGGCATAAAACCAAATTAGTGATTTTTGTTGGTTTTGTGGAGCTTCCCAATTGGTCTTGTGGAGCTTCCCAATTGGTTTTGTGGAGCTTCCCAATTCTTTTATGCTTTAAGTGCGGCAGAGGCTGCACCATCTTTTAATATTTCGCCATTCGGTTTTCACCACCTTACTTTTTGTGCCATCTTTCTAACTCCATCCTTTCTCTTATGATAACTCAACAGCAATATTTCTTTTCTCACCACCTTCCTTTTCCATCTTTTCATTCCGCTTTTTCCCTTATGATGACTCAGCTACTATATTTCGTGTGTGTATTGAGAGACTTATGATGACTCAACTACTATATTTCGTGTGTGTATTGAGAGAGAGAGAGAGAGAGACTGTATGTTGTTCCCATGCATTGTTTCTCCCCTTTAAATAATCCATGCATTGTTTCTCCATTTAAATCCATCTAGAACAGATCTTTTTACATACGAACGAAAAAATCATCAAACGAAAAAATCATCAAATATGGAATGCTTAGAGAGCCTTATATCTTTAAGGCTATCAATTTAACATTTAGAAACGTTTTCTCTTATAACTAAACAAGAAATACATATTTGTGTGCCTTAACTCCCAAGCTATGTGTATTTAGAACAGAAGAAAATATTTTGAGGTGTAAAAGCTACAGATTCTCACCACATCATTGTTTAGTAGGTGCGATTCCACTCTAAAACCAGCCACGAAATTCAATTGTGTTATTATGTAAAATCGTATATTTGTTTATTATGTAAATTCTTATATTTGATACAACAAACTATTATGTAAATTCTCATATTTGCTACAAAACTCTATGCAACAAATAATTCTCATATTTGCTATAGGTAAATTCTCATATTTGCTACAAAACTATTACCTATTCTACCCTTTATGCAACGATCATAGATAAACTTTGAAAAATCACTTGAAGAAAATTCCCCCACTCAATCTCACATGAAAATCGAGATATATTGGCATGTGTCTTCTAAAATATGATTTTAAATCTTTCGAAGTTATAGAACATGTCTCACTTTTCTTAATGTTCATCTATATATTTCTTCAATAGATGGCTCCAAACTTCGGTATTAGCATTGAATCCCTTATTGAATGGTCATCCACTTTGTTTTTATAATTGACCAGCAATAATTCCACTCATTAAACATTTCTTTTGAATCTTATTCCTACAATTTATTTTGCTTTTCAATAAACAAATAAACAATGTAAACGCTTCAATGGGTCTATCTCCATTCTAAAGATCTAGCGTTCATTATTTCTAGCAAAGGTTATCAATTATCATTAATTCGTAGCCTCTTTCTACCAATTGACACTAGATTCTAGTGATGATTGGCACATGCAAAACATACTTGGGACATCTGGAATTTTGAGATGTATCCAATGGAACATATTCTTCATGTGTAATCAAATGATAAGTTCCATCCCCTATTTCTCATTAAGAATTCCACAACTATAGCATTCTCCGTTTAATGTTTCTCCTCATCCAACTCTTTTTTCTCTTCTTCTACGCCTTCCTCTCGCTTGTGATCCATTGTTTTTATTGAAGTTATTTTAATAGTTTGAATTAGTATTTGATCTTTCCCACACCCTCCTTTAATCATTCTAACTAGATACACCTCAATTACCTCCATTACTTATATTGATTGTTCACTTTTTCGCAATGAATCCCTCACATATAGGTGGTTAATAACCATTAATTTCGAAGGATAATGATTTCCCTTTATCATGTTTCTCTTTATGCATATTAAAATCTATCATACTAATATAAATATTACTCCTTTGTATCATTATAAAGTTTATTAATGCCATAGAGTGTATACATGATGACCCATAGAATTAAAAAAGGAGAGAGGTATAGAAAGTAAGAGAGTTCCACTTGATTGAACTTAAGTATAATCCTAAAAGAGAGGAAAATGAAAATTAAGCACAAGAAAATTGTCATGAAGTAAAAGAATTAGTTCTCATTATGCATAGTAAGTTGTACAATGTCAATAGCACATGGAAAACTATTCCTTGAAACGTTAGTTTGCAACAACCAGCTTCTGTGTGACACCATTAGAACAATCGGCATCAACACTACCTATAGTACCTAGAGAGAACATGCGTAATTGTGTTCATTCAAGCTTGCATAATACAACATGCTCACAAGGGATTCAAGCTACTCCATTCGAAAAGGAATAAAGCAATGATGTCATAGCATTAGAATGATTTGATCTCGACTTATAGGTGTGGCAAAAATTATTCAGATTATGTAAGACTGTGTCTGCAATTCTAGGCTTCCCCCTAACTCTTTAGATGCATGGATTTCTCAAAATTAGAAAGCGGATGATCAATTAGCTTTTCTTGTTAGGTAACAATTACACCATTTCAAAATAGCATTTACATAAAATATCAGTAATCCAAAATAGTGCCACTAATTAAGTGAATAGTGCCTTGAATCTATAACTTTCTAAATGATTAAAGAAATTTATGTAAGGCATGTGCTTAAGCTAGGCCTACGTTCTAGAGTTCAGGAAACTTTATTAAAAATTTATACACACTATTCAGAATCATGGGGATATGCACATGATATTGAATACATTTAAATATAAATTTTATTTTCCCCATAGTTTAGGAAACCATCCATCAATCACTACCAGTAAACTTTCTGGTGGCATCAAATGTAGGTGATGGTTTAATATCATTGGTGGAGGTTCCAAACCAAATTTGCTAGCTTCTAGGACCCTTCATTTTGTTCGGACGTCTAAAAATCTAATAATTGAAGTTTTTTGTATGGTTACAACATGATTTTCAACATGTATGGTTGTATGTACATATGTATGTATCTAGGTCTGTACGTATGTGCCTATGACTTTGTTATTAATCAATAATAGTCAATAGTATTTAGTGAAAGATCATATATATATATATATATATATATATATATATATATATATATATATATATATATATATATATATATATATATATATATATATATATATATATATGTGTGTATATATATGTTATGAAAATACCTAACTTAATTAAAAGGGTTAAAAATTTAAAATGTATTAAAAATATACAATACTTTTTTCTTTCATAACAGAATACAAACCCAAAAGAGCTCCCGTCAGTCGAAGACTTGCTTCATCAACGAAAGCGCTAAATATCCTCCAGATCTCTCTTCTTGAAATAGTGCGAGGGGGAAAAAGAGCCCGCGGATTGAGAAATCGGCTGATCCAGCAATTGCTTAACATTCCAAAGCCATTTTGCTTATCTTAATTTGGCAAATTATTGAACTGAGAATGTGTAATATCCGTGTAACCATTGTTATTTTTTTGTCCCAGCGAGAAGGACAGAGAAAAGAAAACCGTACGTGATGAAGAAATAAGATATATCGGAACGTAAAACTTTTCACGAAAGAGAGGCAAAGAGAGAGAGAGTCTTATGCGAATGAGTTCTCTAACCAGCACTATAGTTCGAATCTTGGCCAAAATGGGTTTGATCACTTTTCGGTGAGAAACTCTCACCGAAGTACCGATTACAATTTCGAGGAATGGATTCAAGTTGCATGTTGTATGAATTGCATGCTGATTTTAATGAATCACCTTGACATGTTTTCATTATAACGTTTATGCATTTGCACGATTATGCTATGAATGCCACCTGCTTGGTGTTGGAGGTTCCATCATTATTCACTCTATGTATATTTGTGTGCGCTATTGTATTGCTTGTGTGTCATGCTTGTGCTTGTGTATCATGTCAAATTTCCTATCGTCACTTGTATCATCCTAGGCCTGTGCAACTTTGTAGAGCAGCCCATCCCTTTAGACTAAGAATAGGATAAAAGCATAAATGTACTTTACATCGATCTCGATGCCACCCTATAGTCCTATGTTCCTCATCTAATGCCTCCACTGCCGACCATAACCCATTGTCCATACCACCTTCTCAGTCTCCTCCACATACGTCCAGCTCACACCTTGGTCCCCTATTCAATGTGACGTTGAAATGACCACTACCAACCAGCCCAATGTCACCATGATTGAATCCTCTCTTTCTCCTCCACCCTTGTCTCCTCCACCTATCTCAACTCCACCTGTCCATCTAGTACCCTCCCCTAGGTGAGCTTAATTTACCTCTTCGCCCTCCTAGTCACTTCCCTTGTCTCCATTTAGCTCATCCATCCCATCACCCTGACATCCCCATGGTACAAAGTACCACCTATTGTAGTTGATGAAGCATTTGTTCCAGAATTTGCTCCTCTACCAAACCGCATGAGCAATACTGGCAGTTTTGCATCAATGAATTCCTCGAAGTTCATGAATCTAGTAGGCTTAGTGCTTGCTTCGTACATTTGCACACTCATTTTGCTCGTGACTTCGACCAAGTCATCCGGACCTATGGCGACATCCAGGCCTATAACTAGTGGCTTTAACTATAGTTACAATAGACTCCGGATGCAACCCTATAGCAACAATTCAAAGTCGAGTAGCTCTCCAATGTGTTCTGGAGGGAGAGGTGGCAAACACATTATTTTAAGTCTTTCTTTGGTGAAGCCTACCGAGAAGGAGGTGGATATAAAAAGCACATTGTCATGGATGTAGAAAGTAGGTTCTCAATGTAGAACAATCTGATCAAAGACACGTGATCAAAGACACGTGCAGAGAATTCAAGAACTTAATAAAGGAGTGATGGTGATGGAGGTGGCCATTCATGAGTTACATTTTCAATTGAAAGACCAAGCAACTGCTCACAAACTTTTTTAGCAATCTGCATATGCTATGTGGGACAACATGAGGTCCACTTAGCCACATCTATGGAGAAGGATGTTGAACAGAAAGCTAAAGCTTAGTAAAAAAGAAGAAAGCATATCATCTAGTAAAATTTTTATTTGTAGGAGGAATTTGGCCTGCAATTGGCTAAAGTTCAGGGTCCGGTTATCCTCTCAGAGGCATTGACCTCAAAAGCAGCTAATGTTGTCACCGTTCTCCCGATAGAAGTGCACCAACTGCTAAAAACCCTAATAAAGGAAATCTAGATTACTTTTGTTGAAGCTCACTCTTCATTCAAAAATGAAGTTTTTACGCCCTCTGATGATGAGTAGGACGAAGTTGATTAAAAATCTATCTTTTCCATAGTCAAATTTATTGGGTTCATGTCCTCCCGGCATGCTAGTGTGACTATTGCCCAGAAACCTTTCTTGTAAATAGCCATTGGACATCTTATTATAAATATTGAATAAGTATGTACACCAAAAACTCTCGAAAACACACAGATACAATAGTTTTAACTCCACATTAATGAACTTGATTGAATCTAATAGTGATAGAAAGAGTGACTATGTTGTTGATGTAAGTCCATGAAGCCAGAGTCCAGTAGTGACCTGACTATTCTCTATCGCAAAGGATGGAGAGCCCCCTTTCTTTTGAATTATTGTGTTATTATTTGCTGCAGTCATTCTATTGTCATATTAAGTTGAAATTTGTCCAAAGATTTAACTATGAGTGAGTTGTTGTTTGTCAAAGTTGCCTATCCCACACTATGTGAGGATTAATGAATCTACCGTGTCAAGTATTATCAGACTCTGTATAATGATTCCGTGTGATAGTTTTATGTATTATCTTACTAGAGGAAGTGGGAAAATAACAAGGATCATATATATAGGATTCTACCACCCCAAAAACCCTAACAACCTATGCTGTCGATATTGGCTCTCACCTGACAAGGTCAAATAAACGAAAGAGAGGTTAGTAATCCTCATCATTTTTATCACCTCCCTTGATATCTTAAAGTATTTCATATAAATATTTTCCCAATTTCTCTATTCCACAAAGCTGGAGTTCTAAATGAATAATTCGAAAATAGGACATTAAAGTGTCCATTTTGGTGTTAGGATAGCGTTAAATTAAAATGATGGAAAGAACACTATCCGAACACGAAAATGGACATTAAAGTGTCCATTTTGGTGTTAGTATACTGTTAAATTGAACAAAACCGTGCACATTCCCTATGGATACATAATCGTCAGTAGGAACAATGCAACATCGACCATCCGCAGTTCTTTGCATTGATTACTCCTAGTGCCTCATTCAAAGTAGAAAACGTGATCGTGACCTTTCCATTTGTCCTTTCTTTATACGATAGGATATGTGAACGCACTTTGGAGATTTAAATCATGTGTTAGCGTAATAGGTTGATGAGCGATGATATTATCACTCCCAATGTAGCTTCCAAAGATCTCTGTACTACAAAAATCCTCTACATAGAGATTTTTCCTCTTAGAAATGCAAATGCACTTTGGAGATTCAAATCATGTTTAAGTGTAGTAAAGTCATGAGCGATGATATTATCACTCAGACTTTAGCTCTGGAAACTGATTGTACTCCACAAATCCTGTACCTAAAGAATCCTAGCTTTTGTGTGGCAATATGATTTGATGCACATGCTTTAAACCATTACAACTGGATGTTCTATTAGAAAGACGTATCGATTCCAAAATAGGTTACCTGCACCCAATACTCTCTACCTGAACCTAGTACTCTCTACATAGGGGTAAAGTATAGCCCCACAAATTTTATTATTTCTCAAACCTTAAATACATATTAGAATTCACATTATGAAAAACTGAGACACTATATAGGGATTCTTAAAATCTCTAAATCAAAATACAAAAATTACATTAAGATTAGAAACTCTTAATGATAGTTGGACCTATCCTCTAACTACACACAAAGGCCAAGGTACCTAAACAGAAAAAGAACTAGGTAGGGAGTGAGCTTAAGCTAGGGGCTTCCTGATTAAAGTTGATCATACTTCGTTAAAAGAGGATATAATTGAAGAAAACTTGTGTGGATATGCATACTTTTGACTTATATAAGTTAAATCGAAAATTGTTTACGTACGTTTTCTAATGGCATAAAACTAAATTAATGATTTTATTGTTTTTGGGGAGCTTCCAATCGATCAGAAATTATTAGAAATAGTGACCTCCTAATTGAATCCTTAGTGAATAATTGATTTTTCGCATGTACCACCTCAAACCTCAACGGAAGTCCTCATTTGCATGCACATCTTGAAAATTTACTCCATTTATATCTTCATATCTCTCATGATACTTTCTCCATCTTAATATCTTTTGAAATGAACCTTCTATATAATAAAGTGGTAATCAACCACAATGTGCATGGGTCTTGTATGAGACGCGCAATTTTGTGATGGACATATGGAACGAAAGACTAGATCAAGATCTTACCAAGTTTGACTCTAGGTTTTGAAAATGCATGTTCATCTTTTTCACATGCATATTCAGATAAGACAATAATTTCTCGAGCAATGATATCTCATATTAGAGCTTTCTTAACCCTCTATTCACTTTTTCAATTAGCAAGAGGTCGAGTATTGGTTCTTTCGTGGAGCTCCAAAAAAAATGTGTTCTAGTCATAATGATCACGTACCATCTTAGGAACCGACCCCATCACCATAATAGTAGACTTGGACGTACCAAGCATCATCAAATGGATAGTAAATCCCTTCATTCATTGTTCCCAAGAAGTACCTTAGCACTCTTTTGGTTGCAAAAGCATAAGCTACTCTTAAAGTTTACATAAATACATATACTTCCTTCAATGCACAACATATATAAGAGATCGTGAAACTGACCTATACATTATCAAATACTCCACTCTTTACCTTCATGAAAAAACCATTTTACATTTACGGCTAATTAAACTAAAACTTTCAAACTTCTTTAAGTTGTTAGCAATAGAATTTCTCTAGATGAGATATACACTTGCTTCTTTGTATAACACTCCTATTTGTAGACTTTTTTTTCCAATATCCCGACATCTAGTATCTTGCACTCACTCCATAGCTTCTTCTTAATATATCTGTAGAGCCTCCATATGCCTCTCTCTCTTCCACTCTATCTCCCCTTCCCTCTCTCCCCTCCCCTCACCACCATCCCCCGCCAACCCCCTCCCCTCCCCTCACCACCATCCCCCGCCAACCCCCTCCCCTCCCCTCACCACAGTCCCCCGCCAACCCCCTCCCCTCCCCTCACCACCATCCCCCGCCAACCCCCTCCCCTCCCCTCACCACCTCCCACCACCTCCTCCCTCCATGCGCCCCTCCCCCTCACCTCCTTGCGCCCCTCTCACTCCCTCCATGCGCCCTCCCTCACTCCCCCGCCAACCCCCTCCCCTCCCCTCACCAACATCCCCCGCCAACCCCCTCCCCTCCCCTCACCACCATCCCCCGCCAACCCCCTCCCCTCCCCTCACCACCATCCCCCGCCAACCCCCTCCCCTCCCCTCACCACCTCCCACCACCTCCTCCCTCCATGCGCCCCTCCCCCTCACCTCCTTGCGCCCCTCTCACTCCCTCCATGCGCCCTCCCTCACTCCCCCGCCAACTCCCTCCCCTCCCCTCACCACCATCCCCCGCCAACCCCCTCCCCTCCCCTCACCACCATCCCCCGCCAACCCCCTCCCCTCCCCTCACCACCATCCCCCGCCAACCCCCTCCCCTCCCCTCACCACCTCCCACCACCTCCTCCCTCCATGCGCCCCTCCCCCTCACCTCCATGCGCCCCTCTCACTCCCTCCATGCGCCCTCCCTCACTCCCCCGCCAACCCCCTCCCCTCCCCTCACCACCATCCCCCGCCAACCCCCTCCCCTCCCCTCACCACCATCCCCTTGCGAACCCCCTCCCCTCCCCTCACCACCATCCCCCGCCAACCCCCTCCCCTCCCCTCACCACCTCCCACCACCTCCTCCCTCCATGCGCCCCTCCCCCTCACCTCCATGCGCCCCTCTCACTCCCTCCATGCGCCCTCCCTCACTTCCCCGCCAACCCCCTCACCTCCCCTCACCACCATCCCCCGCCAACCCCCTCCCCTCCCCTCACCACCATCCCCCGCCAACCCCCTCCCCTCCCCTCACCACCATCCCACCACCTCCTCCCTCCATGCGCCCCTCCCCCTCACCTCCATGCGCCCCTCTCACTCCCTCCATGCGCCCTCCCTCACTCCCCCGCCAAACCCCTCCCCTCCCCTCACCACCATCCCCTGCCAACCCCCTCCCCTCCCCTCACCACCATCCCCCGCCAACCCCCTCCCCTCCCCTCACCACCATCCCCCGCCAACCCCCTCCCCTCCCCTCACCACCTCCCACCACCTCCTCCCTCCATGCGCCCCTTCCACTCCCCTCCACTCACCCCCGCCCTCACCACTCACCCCCGCAAGCCCCCTCACCTCTCACCACCTCCCCCTCCTCACACACCCGCAAGCCCCCTCCACTCACTCCCTCCATGCGCCCCTCTCACTTCCTCCTTGTGCCCTCCCTCACTCCCTCCATGCGCCCCTCCCACTCCCCTCCACGCACTCCCTCCCCCACCACTCACCCGCGCCACTCACCCTTGCCAACCCCCTGCCAATCCCCTCACACCACCTCCGCCCCCTCCTCCTCACACCTCCGCCCCCTCACTCTCCCACACACACACACATGCACCCCCATGCATTCACACACACAAAGGCCCCTAAAACACTCCAGATGGTGAGGGATGCGAAGCAGAATCCGGAAGAGGAATCTAAGAGGCATATGCCACAGGTGGAGAAAGAGCATTCGAAGCCATTGTATACAGTTAATGCTGGAACTGATTTAGAAGATGGCCTCTTTGATGACTTTTTGCTTCGTGTTAATATGAAGTCTCACATGAGTGAACCACTACATGAATATCATGACTGGATAAATAGTTGGACCAATCGGGAAAATCAGTGACGAAGTAGCAAAACAACATAAAATGGGAATCTCAGATGGCAAGTGAAAGGGTAAAAGTGAAGTGTTAAAAGCAAAAGTGGATGAACAAATGTTGCCGCCAACCATTCACGACGACTACCTATTTTTTTGGATCCAATTCAAATCAAGGGAATAATTGACCTACCCCTCCAATTTTGGGTGGTTAACCGGCGCGGGATCAGTGGACGTGAAGGTTCGGCAAGGCTCTCTTGGCCTATTGGGGCCTATAAAATCAAAGGATTTGTGCTCATTTGGACGGCTACGACAACACACACTGGAGTACATGTACAAGATTGTGCAGAAGACCTCTCTTGCACTTGGTGGTTTCAAGTCTACTGTGGGAGCTACTCTGTTGTGTATACGAAGGGGAGGCTTCTCAGTGAAGGGCTATGAGCACTATAGTGTAAAAGGGTAGCTTGGATTCTTCTTCTTATCCGTGAGCCCGTGTGGTAGATTGCGCTCTATTCTCTTGAGAAGATCTTACCACTTGTATTGTTCTGATTTAGTCTGCATATCAGTGGTCCTTATGCGGATAGGAGAAACTTTTGTATTGGTGTGTTTACTATTCGGGTGATCTGTCAGCCCTTAGCTTGTGGCTTGTTAGACCTAAGTTTACACTTGTGAGCATCATATATCAATTGCCCAACTCTGTAATCATCTGGTTTGAATCAGGCAGAGTACAGTCTTCATTTGTTATTGGTTGTCCATAATTGTGAAGCATTTACCATTTTTGTAAAATTCTCGTTGTCGGCCTACTCACAGAAATGTTAAAGGGTATACTTCCCTAAAGAGAACCCCCCTTGAGTAGGTGACGTACTGGACGTGTTTAATCTCCATTTTCTACCTTTTGTTAAAAGCGGATACCCCAGTACCTCCTCTACAGTTTGGCACGCCCGGTGGGACCTTTGCATTTCTGTGAGAGGATTTTCGCCCTATTGTATTTGCGAGTAGGTACATGACCCATACGCGGGCGGATAAGGAGTCTCATCGTGAACGGAAGCGTCTCAACAAGTTAGAAATAACCACAACCAATGAGCCTACCTCTCCTCCACCATCCTTGAATCTATCCATTGATTTGGGAGTAACACCATTATCAAAAGAGAAACATAGGAGAACCTTAGATTTTTCCTCTGATACTTCAGAAGAGGCGCTGGCACCAATGGAGGATCTTTCCCATTTACTCTCTAGGTTGAACATCAAGTTTCCTACATGTAAAGGATTGGCTTATGAAGATGCAGATGACCACGTGAGGAGATTCGTCTCATTATGTCGTGGAAGAGGATTGCAGAACCGGGAGGATGCAATGTTGGTGCTCTTTCCATCTACATTGGAAGGCCTTGCAGACAAATGGTATAGCCAGTATGCAGATGGGCACTTCACTACGTGGGAGGCACTAAAAGCGGCATTCTCGTAGACATTTCGACCAAGCGACTCCTCAGAACGAGCTCTAGATCAGCTAGAGAACCTAAAATTACGAGCAGGTGAATCCTTCCATGAATTGCACACTAGAACTAAAGCACTTGTTTCTCGTTTGCCTCATGCTCCAGGTGATTTTTTAGTCAAAAAATGGATTGAGAAGGCTCTGCCTAAGTCATCTCAACAAAAGCTTCGGGAATCCCTCAGACTGGATGCAACACTTGATGATTTTGTTGCAACTGCATCACGCATTGAGGAGGCTAGAATACATTTTGAAGTGGAGTCTCAACCAAATTATGCATCCGATTTTGATCCGATCGGGCAACTCAGGAAGGAGTTGGAAGCCTTAAGGATGCAGCAAAGTCGCCAAGAAGAGAAGGTCATACCGCCACCCTCAACCCATAATGTGGATGAAGTGTCTCAACTTAGGCGTGAGCTTGAAGACTTGCGGACTACCTAGGACATACGAAGACATGTTTGGTGTACAATATGTAATAATAATGGACATTCCAATGTAAATTGTCCTAACAGAGTCAGTTGTCAGTTCTGTGGCAAAGAGGGTCATGAAGCAAGAGACTGCTACTACCTTAAGGGGACACAACAACGAGGTAACCATCAAGGTGTAGATTCATATTATGCTAGCACTTCTAATGCACCTAATAGAGAAGAGACCCGCCCAACTCGGCCTAGATACAATAGGCCCCTAATGTGTTACCGTTGTGGGGAGTATGGCCATATGCAGAATAGGTGTTCTCTTCCAGAGGATGCACCCCCTTGTCAGCACTGTCCAGATGCTAAGGATCACTACACCAGAGATTGCCCAAGAGGTCGTCCGGCTCCAATTCACATGATTGCAGTCTCCCCACCAGTAGAAGGTATGACCGCTCAATCTTATGTTGTTTCATCTTCATCCATGCCAATGATGACCAGAGCTAGGCAAGCGGCAGTAGCCCAAAAGGAGGAACAACAAGGACTCAAAGATAGAGTTGTAGAAAAGAGGGTGGGATGGAAGGACCAAGAAGAAATGGAAGAAGCTTATGAGAGGGCGACTACTTTGCTAAAAGATCAACCAACGAGTACTTCTGAATGCAAGCAAGAAGTGGACATTGAAGAAATTTTGAAAGGTATTCATCATAAGATTAGCCTGTATCAACTCATAAAGATAGATCGTAAAGTAAGAAGTGATCTGCTGAAGATTATACATTCTGCATGCTTGTGCCCACCTCCTAGCATAGATGGTTTTATGGTGGACTTTCCTCTTGCACCCTTGGCTGATTATCAGAGCTCAAGATTATCCGTTTTAATCAAGGATGAAGCTCTAGCAGGTGTTATTATAGATGGAGGTTCCGGCATCAATTTGATGCCTGATTTCACTATGAAGAAACTAAGGCTCAATCCCACAAAGGCAGCACCCTTCACAGTCACCTTAGCAGATCAACGTCGGGTTGCACCAGTGGGCATTGTTGAAAAGGTACTTATGATAGTGCAAGGTTGTCATTTTGTTTTAGACTTTGTTGTTATTGCCCTGCCTCAGGAGACCTCATACCCTCTACTCCTCGGAAGGCCTTGGCTAAGGCAAGCAAAGGCTCTACAGGATTGGGGAAAGAACAAATTATGGATTTCCACATGTACTAACAATCAATTACAGATACATTTGGAAGAAGGATCAGACATCAACAAGGCTACTGGATATGCAATGGAAACTCAGGTAATGCCTTCAGAAGATGATGCCCTATTAAGTTGGATGATGGGAAGTGCAGAATGCTGCACAGTGGAGATATGTGAGGTAAATGAAGATTTTGCAGAAGCAACACAAGGAGGACGGGAAGAGGGAAAAACTGATGTTCTTCACTTGAACAAAATAGAAAAGAGTAAGCAAGGAAGTCAATCTTATTTTTTGCAGGCACCTCCTGAAGGACAGAAATCTCCAATTGAATCAGATAATCAAAATTCAACACTTAGCGCCACTAAGATGGTATGTAGGGAAAAGGCACGTAAACATGAGGAATCAGATGATTTTATGCTTGCAGGACCAGAAAGAGACAAAGTTGTGCCTGCATCTGGGGAAGATAATTGCGACCTTCAAGAACTTCCATTCTCAAATATACCCTTAGGATGGATCAAGGAACAGATTGTGGATCATAAATTGAACTCTGCTCCTGCATACACTGGAGATGAACTTTCAAGTGAGTCCAATTCTGAAAAGTTTGTTCAAGAAGTAAATCTTGGAGATGAAGAGAATCCTCAGATGGTTCACTTGGCTGCTTGGTTATGGCACTATCCGCCTTTATTGCAGAAGGTAACTTCCCTACTTTTTACCTATAAAAGTGTCTTTGCATGGTCCTATAAAGACTTAACAGGGATACCTGAGGAGCTTGGATTACACCGAATACCCTTAGTGGAAGGAGCTTCACTTGCAAGAAGTAGGCCTTACCGACTTAATCCAAAGTATGCAGAGGAAGTAAAGCTAGAAATCACAAAATTGGAAGAGGCAGGTATTATTGTTCCTGTAGAACACTCACGGTGGCTTTCTTCCATGGTCATTGTACCAAAGAAAAACGGCAAAATAAGAGTATGTGTTGATTTTCGTGCCTTGAATAAGGTAACTATTCAAGATGGCTTTCCTCAACCATTCACAGAGCACGTGCTTGAAGAAGTAGCTGGACACTCTTTATATAGTTTTCTTGATGGGTTCAGTGGCTACAATCAGATAGCCATTCATCCTGAAGATAGAGACAAGACGGCTTTTGTTACACCATGGGGCACATATGTTTATACCCGTATGGCCTTTGGCTTGAAGAATGCACCAGCATCCTTCAATAGGACTATGTATCTCATACTAGGGAAATGGTTAACCTCATTTCTGCGCATTTTTATGGATGATTTTTCAGTATTTTCAGGAACAGACAAGAGGGCAATAGTTCAAGATTTCAATAATCATTTGGATAATCTAAAGGAAATCTTTGAGCAGTGTCTCAAAACAGGGTTGAAGTTGAATCCTGCTAAATGTCATTTTTTGGTGACCAAAGGCACTCTCCTGGGCCACATAGTATCAGTTGAAGGGATAACGGTTGATCCGGCAAAGATCACTGCTATCCTTTCCATGCCAATTCCACAAAGCCCAAAGGAAGTGCAAAGTTTCTTGGGCCATGCAGGATATCATAGACGATTTATCAGAATGTATTCAGAAATAGCTAAGCCTTTGTCCAGGCTTACAAGTAAGAATGTCCCTTTCTCATGGACTCCTGAAGCTGAGAAAGCATTTTGCGAATTAAAATTGAGGCTATGTACTGCTCCTCTTTTAACTGTTCCTAATTGTTCATTAGAGTTCCATGTACATACAGATGCCAGTCTTCATGCAGTTGGAGCAGTCTTGGCTCAACCATCATCATAGTAGATAGACCAACCTATCGTTTATGCTAGCAGATTGCTTACTAAAGCAGAGAGGAACTACAGCACTACTGAAAGGGAAGGTTTGGCTATCGTGTTCGCTCTTCAAAAATTCCGGCATTACCTCTTAGGTGTGCATTTTATTGTCATAACTGATCATCAACCTTTGAAGTACCTGATTAACAAGCCCAGAGTAGCTGGAAGGATTTGGCGATGGTTACTCCTATTTCAAGAATTTAATTTTGATATTCATATTAAGCCAGGAAAAGAGCACTACATGGCAGATCAAGTGTCCAGGACGGCAATGAGCGAAAAGGCAACAGGTATTAATGATGAATCGGTGGATAGCAATCTTTTTCTAGTAACAATTCGAACTGGTTGGTATGATGAAATTCTTCATGTTCTCACTACTGGAAAGATCCCAGAACACTTGACACCTGTAGAAAAGAGAAGATTGCTCCTGAAAACCAAAGCATATTCTATTATAAATGGAAATTTATATAGATACTGTCAGGATGATATATTGAGAAGTTGTGTCTATCCAGAGGAGGTAAATCTTTTGCTAGAAGCTGCACACAGTGAAGGACATTTAAAGGGGGAAGAATTGGCTCATAGAATCATCCACAAAGGTTTATGGTGGCCTCATATTTTCAAGGATGCAATCAAGTTTTCTAAAGAATGCCACATCTGCCAGAGGTGTGCTTCCGCACCAACCAGATTAAATTTCCAACCATTGGTCATATCTACAGGATGGCTCCCATTTGAACGATGGGGTCTTGATTTCATAGGGCCAATTAGCCCAACTGGGCAACCAAGAGGTAAAAAGTATCTTTTGATGGCCACATGCTATGCCACTAAATGGATAGAGGCTAAAGCTACTGTGGACTGCACGGCTTTAACAGTAGCTAAATTTATGTATAAACGTATTTTCTCAAGATTTGGTTGCCCACTGGAAATTACTAGTGATAGGGGCACACATTTTGTAAATCAATTGCTCCAGTTTATATTTGTCAACAGTTACAAAATCTTCCATAAAAAATCTTGTGCCTATTACCCAAGGGCAAATGGCCAAGCAGAGAGTTCCAATAAGATTTTGATGGGATTGCTTCGCAAATTAGCTTTTGATCATCAAAGCTCCTGGCCGCTAGCACTGATCGGTGCAATTTGGGCTTTCAGAACCACAAAGAGGGGAACCACAGGCGAAACTCCATTTTGTTTAGTTTATGGAGAAGAGGCATTGGCACCGTTTGAGTTCATTATCAGAAAGGAAATAGGAATCAAAACCATTGGAATCGAACCCCCCATTCAGAGATTGGTGGCATTAGAAGAATACAGAGAAGGAGCAATGCAAAAACTTCAGGTAACACAAGAAGAGCGCAAAAGACTGCATGACAGGTATCTGAGGTCCAATGAAGTACAGGAAGGATCTATGGTTTTAGTGCATCAGGTCCCAGCAATTCCAACCAAACTGGAACCCAAATGGATAGGACCTTACACGGTGATAAAAGTATTACCTCATGGAGCAGTACATCTGGAGGATTTGCAGGGTAAGACGATACCCTTGGTCAATATTTCTAGGGTGAAGAAGTATCTGACCTAAATCAAAATGGAAGCACTTCATCCCCTGTATATATATCGTATTTTCGTTCAGTAATTGCACTTTACCTAGATCTCATCAAAATAAGCATAATAAGGAAGAAATTGCACCAGGGACGGTGCAAAGGCTTGATGTTGGGGTCTGTAGAGCCTCCATATGCCTCTCTCTCTTCCACTCTATCTCCCCTTCCCTCTCTCCCCTCCCCTCACCACCATCCCCCGTCAACCCCCTCCCCTCCCCTCACCACCATCCCCCGCCAACCCCCTCCCGTCCCCTCACCACCATCCCCCGCCAACCCCCTCCCCTCCCCTCACCACCTCCCACCACCTCCTCCCTCCATGCGCCCCTCCCCCTCACCTCCTTGCGCCCCTCTCACTCCCTCCATGCGCCCTCCCTCACTCCCCCGCCAACCCCCTCCCCTCCCCTCACCACCATCCCCCGCCAACCCCCTCGCCTCCCCTCACCACCATCCCCCGCCAACCCCCTCCCCTCCCCTCACCACCATCCCCCGCCAACCCCCTCCCCTCCCCTCACCACCTCCCACCACCTCCTCACTCCATGCGCCCCTCCCCCTCACCTCCTTGGGCCCCTCTCACTCCCTCCATGCGCCCTCCCTCACTCCCCCGCCAACCCCCTCCCCTCCCCTCACCACCATCCCCCGCCAACCCCCTCCCCTCCCCTCACCACCATCCCCCGCCAACCCCCTCCCCTCCCCTCACCACCATCCCCTGCCAACCCCCTCCCCTCCCCTCACCACCATCCCCCGCCAGCCACCTCCCCTCCCCTCACCACCATCCCCCGCCAACCCCCTCCGCTCCCCTCACCACCTCCCACCACCTCCTCCCTCCATGCGCCCCTCCCCCTCACCTCCTTGCGCCCCTCTCACTCCCTCCATGCGCCCTCCCTCACTCCCCCGCCAACTCCCTCCCCTCCCCTCACCACCATCCCCCGCCAACCCCCTCCCCTCCCCTCACCACCATCCCCCGCCAACCCCCTCCCCTCCCCTCACCACCATCCCCCGCCAAACCCCTCCCCTCCCCTCACCACCTCCCACCACCTCCTCCCTCCATGCGCCCCTCCCCCTCACCTCCATGCGCCCCTCTCACTCCCTCCATGCGCCCTCCCTCACTCCCCCGCCAACCCCTCCCCTCCAATCACCACCATCCCCCGCCAACCCCCTCCCCTCCCCTCACCACCATCCCCCGCCAACCCCCTCCCCTCCCCTCACCACCATCCCCCGCCAACCCCCTCCCCTCCCCTCACCACCTCCCACCACCTCCTCCCTCCATGCGCCCCTCCCCCTCACCTCCATGCGCCCCTCTCACTCCCTCCATGCGCCCTCCCTCACTTCCCCGCCAACCCCCTCCCCTCCCCTCACCACCATCCCACCACCTCCTCCCTCCATGCGCCCCTCCCCCTCACCTCCATGCGCCCCTCTCACTCCCTCCATGCACCCTCCCTCACTCCCCCGCCAAACCCCTCCCCTCCCCTCACCACCATCCCCCGCCAACCCCCTCCCCTCCCCTCACCACCATCCCCCGCCAACCCCCTCCCCTCCCCTCACCACCATCCCCCGCCAGCCACCTCCCCTCCCCTCACCACCATCCCCCGCCAACCCCCTCCGCTCCCCTCACCACCTCCCACCACCTCCTCCCTCCATGCGCCCCTCCCCCTCACCTCCTTGCGCCCCTCTCACTCCCTCCATGCGCCCTCCCTCACTCCCCCGCCAACTCCCTCCCCTCCCCTCACCACCATCCCCCGCCAACCCCCTCCCCTCCCCTCACCACCATCCCCCGCCAACCCCCTCCCCTCCCCTCACCACCATCCCCCGCCAAACCCCTCCCCTCCCCTCACCACCTCCCACCACCTCCTCCCTCCATGCGCCCCTCCCCCTCACCTCCATGCGCCCCTCTCACTCCCTCCATGCGCCCTCCCTCACTCCCCCGCCAACCCCTCCCCTCCAATCACCACCATCCCCCGCCAACCCCCTCCCCTCCCCTCACCACCATCCCCCGCCAACCCCCTCCCCTCCCCTCACCACCATCCCCCGCCAACCCCCTCCCCTCCCCTCACCACCTCCCACCACCTCCTCCCTCCATGCGCCCCTTCCACTCCCCTCCACTCACCCCCGCCCTCACCACTCACCCCCGCAAGCCCCCTCACCTCTCACCACCTCCCCCTCCTCACACACCCGCAAGCCCCCTCCACTCACTCCCTCCATGCGCCCCTCTCACTTCCTCCTTGCGCCCTCCCTCACTCCCTCCATGCGCCCCTCCCACTCCCCTCCACGCACTCCCTCCCCCACCACTCACCCCCGCCACTCACCCTTGCCAACCCCCTGCCAATCCCCTCACACCACCTCCGCCCCCTCCTCCTCACACCTCCGCCCCCTCACTCTCCCACACACACACACATGCACCCCCATGCATTCACACACACAAAGGCCCCTAAAACACTCCAGATGGTGAGGGATGCGAAGCAGAATCCGGAAGAGGAATCTAAGAGGCATATGCCACAGGTGGAGAAAGAGCATTCGAAGCCATTGTATACAGTTAATGCTGGAACTGATTTAGAAGATGGCCTCTTTGATGACTTTTTGCTTCGTGTTAATATGAAGTTTCACATGAGTGAACCACTACATGAATATCATGACTGGATAAATAGTTGGACCAATCGGGAAAATCAGTGACGAAGTAGCAAAACAACATAAAATGGGAATCTCAGATGGCAAGTGAAAGGGTAAAAGTGAAGTGTTAAAAGCAAAAGTGGATGAACAAATGTTGTCGCCAACCATTCACGACGACTACCTATTTTTTTGGATCCAATTCAAATCAAGGGAATAATTGACCTACCCCTCCAATTTTGGGTGGTTAACCGACGCGGGATCAATGGACGTGAAGATTCGGCAAGGCATTCTTGGCCTATTGGGGCCTATAAAATCAAAGGATTTGTGCTCATTTGGACGGCTACGACAACACACACTGGAGTACATGTACAAGATTGTGCAGAAGACCTCTCTTGCACTTGGTGGTTTCAAGTCTACTGTGGGAGCTACTCTGTTGTGTATACAGAGGGGAGGCTTCTCAGTGAAGGGCTATGAGCACTATAGTGTAAAAGGGTAGCTTGGATTCTTCTTCTTATCCGTGAGCCCGTGTGGTAGATTGCGCTCTATTCTCTTGAGAAGATCTTACCACTTGTATTGTTCTGATTTAGTCTGCATATTAGTGGTCCTTATGCGGATAGGAGAAACTTTTGTATTGGTGTGTTTACTATTCGGGTGATCTGTCAGCCCTTAGCTTGTGGCTTGTTAGACCTAAGTTTACACTTGTGAGCATCATATATCAATTGTCCAACTCTGTAATCATCTCGTTTGAATCAGGCAGAGTACAGTCTTCATTTGTTATTGGTTGCCCATAATTGTGAAGCATTTACCATTTTTGTAAAATTCTCGTTGTCGGCCTACTCACAGAAATGTTAAAGGGTATACTTCCCTAAAGAGAACCCCCCTTGAGTAGGTGACGTACTGGACGTGTTTAATCTCCATTTTCTACCTTTTGTTAAAAGCGGATACCCCAGTACCTCCTCTACAATATCTCATCTTTTCTTCGTCATCTCCTTTAATGGTTGAATCTTCAACATACTTACATATGAATACGCATATGCTTCCTTTTCACAAAGATTGATGGACATGCGGAATTTGAATTGTTTCTAGATTTCAACAAACAATAAAAAGATCTTTGATTCCGATTCCTTGGGACTTAATTGAGACCATAAAGAGCAATCCATAGCTTACAAATATGATGTGGAAATATCCAATCTTCAAATTTGTGGGGCTGATCCTTGAAGATTTTCTCTTAAACCTCCCCATTTAAAAAAGCATTCTTCATGTCCAGTTGGTGTAAGGAATTGAACTCACAACCTCTTGGTCAGGAATGTGATGGGCTAACCACTTTCCCCAAAAGCCATGGTTGAGGATTACTTCCTAATCCTCTCTCTTAGGGTGTAGTTCAACCATCTCCTACTATCAAGGGTGTGGTTCAACCATCTCCTACCTATCACTTTATTACATTCTTCCCCCCTTAGTTGATCATTGTCCTCAATGATCTACTCATTATCCCTCTAGCCTCAGTGATCCATTCTTGAACTCCTTTGGTACCCTTGAATTGATGTCCCTCAACCTTGCATAGGTTCTTGAACCTTGTTCGCAACCTTGGTGTCTTGAAAAATGTTCTCAACCTTAGTATCTTGAACCTGGTTCTCACCCATGTTCGATATCTTGAACACTAAATCAAGTGGCACCCAAGGATTCCCAAGGACTTCACACTTCCAAGCTAGCTCCTTGGAAAGTTCGTTCCGAGAGCTTTCCAAGAGTATATTACATGCCTCAAGCCGACCTACGATTGAGAGATACACTTGAATCTTTGTTGGGTCCAATTCTCAAAGCGCCGCCTCCATAATTCCTACCCTTTCACATGATAGAGTGCCCAAACGCCTTTTTTAGAGGCCATTGGGTCATTCCACCTTGCCCAAGCCTACTTTGTAGGCTTTGATACCAATGTAAGGAGTTGAACTCACAACCTCTTGGTTAGGAATGTGATGGGCTAACCACTTGCCCCAAAAGCCATGGTTGAGGATTACTTTCTAATCCTCTCTCTTAGGGTGTAGTTCAACCATCTCCTACTATCAAGAGTGTGGTTCAACCATCTCCTACCTATCACTTTATTATAGTTGGTAAATCTTCCAACCTTAAAAAAATATTGTTGCAATCAAAATCCGAATGGTAGTATCTTCGTTTAGTGGAAAACATTTCTCTTCAAAGTCTATATCATAGGTTCATGCAGAAACCCTTGGAAACTAGTTTAGCTCTATGAATCGAGATGCTCCCATCTCAGTGTCTCTTCACCATATAGATCCACTTGTTTTCGATGATCTATGTGTATTTTCTTTATGGTACCAAAGTCCAAGTGTCGTTTTATTCAATCTTTTGAATTCCTCTTTGAGAACGTTATTCCATTTCTAGTACTTATTTGCCTCTTGAAAACAACTAACTTGTTCACATGCAATCATTTGACTCACATATGCATAATGCTTTGATGTGGATAAGGAAAATTCTCAATATTTGAATAGGGTACTATATTCTATTGGATACCCTTATCTCTCTACATTAGGTATTCAAACTCTTCTCGCTCTAAATGTTTTAACACATAGAATCTCAAACTTATTTTTTTATGAATGCATGTCTGTCAATGGGTAACCTTCATCATTAAGTTTCTTTCTGCCTTTGTTCTTTTTGTTGAATGCTCCACATCAATTGGATCTATCCTCAAGTTCCCATGGTCAGTTAATTCTCTCTTTTTGTCGTAATTTAAGCGGGAGGTATACTTATATCCATGCATTGATGTTGCCCTATAAATATTCCACGCATTGTTTCTTCCCTTTAAACATCGTTTCTAGCTCATACGCATATTCCATGTCGAACAAATATTTGCTACATACCAACGCAAAAATTATCAAACATGGCATCCTTAGAGAGCTTTATCTCTTAAAGGCTATCAATTCAACATATAGAAACTTTTCCTCTTATATATAAACAAGAAACACATATTTGGCTACCTTGGGATCTAGCCTATGCCTTGTCTCTCTAGTTATGTGTATCTACACACACTAGAAAATACTTTGAGGTGGAAAATCTAAAGATTATCAGGACATAATTCTGTAACAAGTGAATTCCATGAAATCATGTTGGACGAAACATTTTGATTATGTAATGTCTTATATTTCCTACAACAAGCAAATAAGAGCTATGCACATTCGTTTCATTTAACTTTGCTCTATCCACTTCTATTAGATATATATATTATACATATTACACTCCTTTTATTGGGGTACAAACCTGCCTCATTGCTCACTAAGCATACCACAACTATATCATTCTCCATTTGATGTTTCTCCTTAACCAGATTCGAGATCTTTCTTCTCTTCTGTTACTCCTTCCTATTGCTTGTGATCCATCGTTTTGATTGAAGTTCTTTTAATAGGTTGAATTAGTATTTGATCTTTCCCTCCCCGTCCTTTAAGCATTCTATCTAGATACACTTCATTTGCCTCTATCTATTTATAAAAAAAATGGCTTTGATCTCTAACGAAGATGCATCTTATTTCATCTCCATTATCTGCATATTGATTGATCTGATTTTGGCAAGCAATCCCTCACCTATAAATGGTTAATAACCCTAAATTTCTTTGGATATCAATTGCCCATTATGGAGCTTCTCTTTTTGCTCATTAAAATCTATCGTACTATGATAAAGATTACTCCTTTATATGATTCTCATGTTTATTAGAGGCGTAGTGTGTCTACACGTTGGCCCATAGACTTAAAAAAGGACAAAGATATACAACGGAAACAAGTTCCACTTGAGCGAACTTAAGTATACTCAAGAGCGAGAGAGGAAATGATCATTTAGCACACAAAATTTGTCATGAAGCAAAACATGCTAATGGTGATATGTGAAATAACATGCTTCAAAACATTGACATTGATTGATTAGATGTGAATTTTATATACATTTCGGTCAATCTATTTCATTTTTTAGTTTAAATAGCAATCATTTGGCATTAGACCCATTATTATGTTTATCGACAAAACGCATAAAAATTCATTATCACTTTGTCTAAGAGAATGTGCTCAAAGTCGATGAGCTTGGTTACTTTTCGAGAGATAGCAGTGAATGTTTCAAGGGAAGAATTTTCGCTAGAATTTGTGTTTCAAGGTCCATGTGCTAGCTATGCCAACTAAAAATGCTTACTACATGCATGGTATGCCAACTAAAAGTCATGCGCTAGGCATGTTGGTTTTGTTTCTCAAGAGAGAATTACTATTTCATATGAGGTAAGGAAAATTATGGGTGCATGCCGTTCTTGTAGATAAATCTTTCTATATAACTTTACCTATTTTCACAATCCTTAGAAGATATGATGTGACTTATTGAGAACTTCTAAAAGACCTGATAGATGCTTCCTGATCATCAGGGTTGCACTATAGCTTACGCAAGATAGTCAATTTCGCCAGATCATTTTCTTTTTACCGAGTTAGATGCCAAAGCAGTGATATGATCTTAAACAGAATACAAACTCAAGAGAGCTCCCTTCAGTCCAACACAGGTCAAGCAAGGAGAAGGAACACCTGCTTCGTTACCGAGAGCGCTAAATATCCTCCATCTCTCTCTCTCTCTCTCTCTCTCTCTCTCTCTGGATTAATTCAATTTCGGTGGGTGCAATTCTGACGATAATTTGCCAGAAATGAGATCTATCGGTACGTAAAACTTGTCACGAAGAGAGAGAGAGAGAGAGAGAGAGAGAGAGAGAGAGAGAGAGGGCCATTCGACCTTGAGATGCTTGGACGACGATTCACAATACAGCACGGATTGAGGTATCTATTTATAGGACGTAAGGGAAGCAGGACGAGCGCGGTGTGTAAAGTGCCCTGTTCCAATGCCCAGAAAGTTTGATATGGAAAGATGAAAGTAGTCATCATCATCAAGCGGCCTGGAATTTTGCACAGGAAAGATAATAATGAGAAAGTCAAAATCTGGTTATCGATGTATACTGGAATGAGAAATGTTTTTTTGGCACCTTTCCCTTCGACATGCACACCTGTGTATTGGAGAGAGAGAGAGAGAGAGAGAGAGAGAGATTTATGCGAATGAGTTCTGTACGCAGCACTTTCCCACAAACTCTTTAGTATTGTTCAAGTATCGAACATTTGAATATGCATGAACTCATAGCTGTTTCTTATGTATGTAATACCTGACTGACTTGATCGTGTAAAAATTTTGTGTTTTAAATTCAGGGCTTGATGTCCATAATCGTTTCTTATATTATTATGCATACAGAATGAATAATGTCTTGTCTTCCTTGAATTCTAAGCATCTGAAATTATAACAATGTCCGATATTATGAAATTATAGCAATGTTCGTTCCAAAGTTAGCTTTATTGCTGTCTATATTCAACAAGTTGAAATATTATCATATTTCCTTTCGCATATATTCATGGGCTGCTAATTTCAAACTTCATTTTCTCTCTAATTCCTGTCTCGGTAATCTCTTTCACCACTACTAAGAAAAGAAAGTGCAATACTTCCTTCACGCGTCCAAACTTCTCTTCGCCTCTGAAGGGAATCAATAAAGAAATGGTAACTACACAGAGGTCAAAAAACAAAACGAAATTAATATCCACACTTTAGATTCCTATATATTGTTTCTTTGTATGTGACCAAATCTCGCTTCGTTTTTTTATTCTTTTCCAAATTGGAAACCACGTATCATCAAAGTTACTTATTATCGCTCACTATTATGTTGCTAGAGTCGTAAAATGTTCTGTATATATTTATTTAAGTATCACATATTTTTTTTCTCAATATGGGAAAGTATATTTTGAGAGTTATATACTATATCCAGTCGTGGAAATAGCTATGATCATGCTCGCTGAAAACACGGAAATTATATAAACTTATGTATTGTTGTAATCTTATGCTCATCTTTTTTATTGGATCCTTTAATATAATATAGTATGTCATATAAATATTTTACCAAGTTTTCTGTTCCATAAAGCTCGATCTCTAAATTAGTAATGGGAAAAGAGGGCATTTAAGTGTCCATTTTGGTGTTAGGATAGCGTGAAATCAAAATGATGGAAAGAAAGGGATGCTTGAATGTTCTCTGTTATTTATGAACTGGAAAATTGTGCCCGTTCACTTGTTACGGTTTAACTATGTTCATACATAATCACCATTAGGAACAACTCAACATTCGCACTCCACAAATATTTCTTACTCTCAATACCTCGTTGAAATTAGAAAACGTGATCTTGACCTTTCCATTTGTCTATTCTTTATCTGGCACAAAAAATTCATCTTAATCTTGATTTTCCTCCAAAAACTTTACATCCACTTTGGAGATTTAAAGCATGTGTTAGTGCAGTACATTTATGAGCGATGATATTATCACTCCCACTGTAGCTCTAGAAGCTCACTATACTCCACAAAATCCCTTACATATGGATTCCTGGCTTCTATGCTGCACTATGATTTGATGTACAGGGTTTAAATCATTACAACTGGATGTTCTATTAGAAGGACCTATTGATTCCAAATTACTATAGACTAACTAATGTTATTTTTTATCAAACCTTAAATAGAAATTAGAGTTGACATTTCGAAAAACTTATAGACACTGTATAGGGATTCTTAAAATGTTTAATTCAGTAAACATTAATTAAATTAAGATTAGAAACTCTTGATGACACGGAGCTATGTAGTTCAAAAATTGCTTGCCTACACACAAAGGCAGAGGTACCGAAAGATGGAAAGGAAATAGCTAGGGGGTGTGCTTAAGGGGGCTTGCTTCTTGAAGTGGATTATACTCTGTTAAAACAACATATAATTGAAGAAAAACTGTGTGGATAAGTTAAATATAATCCTGGATTTTTCTATAGTACACAAAACAAAGATCTACTAAATGTAGGTACATTTCTTTATGGCATAAAACTAAATTACTGATTTTATTGGTTTTGCGGACCTTCCCTGTTCATTGCAAAACTTCAATGCTTTAAATCTGATTGTTCCATATTGTGAGCTTGTAATTGAATCCTTTCTCTATAGTGCAAACTTGATTTTTAGCATGCACGACCTCGAAGCTTAACACAAGTCCTGCATCTGAATGCATGTCTTGATGCTTTTCCATAATCAGGGTTGAGTATGGCTTAGGCAAGATATTTAATGTACCGAGATGCTATTCTTTTTACCCAAAGTGTAATTAACAGAGGAAAATCTTTCATAACAGGCGAAAGCGTTGATATGATCTGAAACAGAATCCAAACCCAAGGGAGCTCCCTTCAGTCCAAGACAAGTGAAGCAGGCAGCAGGAACACCTGCCTCGTCAACCACAGGGCTAAATACCCTCCAGATACATCTCTCTCTCTCTCTCTGTCTCTCTCTGTCTCTCTCTCTGTGTTGGATTAATGCCATTATAGCTCATAATCGATGCGAGGAGGAAGGGCAGCCCACTGGTTGAAAAAGCAGCTGATCTAGCCGCCTATTTCCTGGGTTTGTCTGAAGGGAACTCCCGTTTAGCAATTGCGTAACATTCCAAAGCCTTTTGTATTACGTTAATTTCGCAAAGCATTGAACGGATAATTTACACACACATTACACATACATTATCATGTAACATCACAGACAAACATCTGTGCAAACACACATGGATGTATAAGACAGATATGCACAGCAAACTACCAAACAAGTGCGTATTCAGTCATTCGCGCCTTAATAAGCAAGTCAGAGAGAAAGCTTGATCTGTCGACTATAGATTTATGAGAAGATGCATCACATCCATATGCGCACATGATTCAAAAGAACGTTTGTTCAAAAGATTCTTAGAGCGCGGCATGGCAGCTCTGAAAAAGTATGGTAGAGCATCGCAGAGAAGCGTGCAACTAAGAGAAATCCCCCCCCCCCCCCCCCCCCCCCCCCCCGGCCCCGGGGACAAATATGGCAATCAACTATCAGTCCCTTTCGAGCACCTCCGACAGCACCCACCATTCTTTTATCCAGTCCCTCGTTCTATGTATGTAACTCATGAGCGATACTATATTTCTTGTCTCACCACCTCCGTTTTCCACCACCTTAGTTAACAGAGATATTTAATGTACCGAGATATTTAATGTACCGAGATGCTATTCTTTTTACCCAAAGTGTAATTAACAGAGGAAAATCTTTCATAACAGGCGAAAGCGTTGATATGATCTGAAACAGAATCCAAACCCAAGGGAGCTCCCTTCAGTCCAAGACAAGTGAAGTAGGGAGCAGGAACACCTGCTTCGTCAACCACAGGGCTAAATACCCTCCAGATACATCTCTCTCTCTCTCTCTCTCTCTCTCTCTCTCTGTCTCTCTCTGTGTTGGATTAATGCCATTATAGCTCATAATCGATGCGAGGAGGAAAGGCAGCCCGCTGGTTGAAAAAGCAGCTGATCCAGCCGCCTATTTCCTGGGTTTGTCTGAAGGGAACTCCGGTTTAGCAATTGCGTAACATTCCAATGCCTTTTGTATTACGTTAATTTCGCAAAGCATTGAACGGATAATTTACACACACATTACACATACATTATCATGTAACATCACAGACAAACATCTGTGCAAACACACATAGATGTATAAGACAGATATGCACAGCAAACTATCAAACAAGTGCGTATTCAGTCATTCGCGCCTTAATAAGCAAGTCAGAGAGAAAGCTTGATCTGTCGACTATAGATTTATGAGAAGATGCATAAGATCCATATTCGCACATGATTCAAAAGAACGTTTGTTCAAAAGATACTTAGAGCGCGGCATGGCAGCTCTGTTAAAGTATGCATTACTGGTTTCCACCCATACATCAACTCGTATGGCATAACTCTTTCTACAGATATATGTGTCGTGTGATTGGCAAACAGCAAACGACACATTCGTTCCTCCACCGCATGATTAAGTCAGAGCTTGAACAATCAATGGATATCCTCTTTCGCTTTTTACGATTCGCCTTAGGATTGTATGCAGTTATCAGGGATATTTTGATACCATAACGCTTGAAGAACTGTGATGCGTCATTCGTGTCGACTTCTCTCATGTGCGTGATGAGATTCTCCACACATCTGTATCTCCAAATAACATCTTCAAGAGGAAATTTATAAATGGCATAATTACTTTTTTGTTGCTTAGAGGATGACCCTCAATTTGGTTTGAGAGATGCTCACCAGGAAAGGCGATATATTGCATATTGAATAATTTTCTCATTGGATGAACCTCTCTAACACCTTCTCCACAAACATCTCAAAGAAAGATAGCTAGTTGAAATAATTGTTAGTTGAAGTAATACTATAGATGCTAATTACAACCTAACAGACCCAGCTATCTTTATAATCTAGCACTATGTACGCTCTATGTTTCAATAGCATGAAATGGGGCATAGACATACCTTTATCCTTTCTTTTTTTGTTCCTCCATTTTTGAAAAATGGTATAGGGGTCTTATGGCCAGTTATTCCACCTTTGCAATAGATTTACATTTGTTCCGAATTTTAGGTTGAGATTAATGAGGATCTAGACATCCACTTTCATACACTCAAACTCAAATATCACAAGAAAGAAAGTATTGTTAATGTTTCACAGAAGAGACTTAAAAGTATCTTTTATAGGGATGCAATTGATTGGTTAGCCAAACGTTTTCATCAAAAAAGTTTTCTCTTGAATAATGTCCAGAAAAAGAAATCCTACTTATGTTTTTAATTTCCATGCTTCCTAGTAAAAACAAAAGGCTTTAGGTGTTCTGGAGTCTCAGTCCCAATATTTTATATATCATTCTTCATTCAATGGTTACCCAAATGTCATTAAAAGTCTTTCTCAACACCTAAAGTACACAAAACTAATCTTCAACCATGTATGCCATCTCAACCAAGGTATGTGTATCCAAAATTGGAATGTAATTTCTACGAGGTATGCGTATCAACAGTTACTCAAATTACTTACAGAAATTTGTAGAGAAGATATAGTTTTGATACAAAACTTACGTTTGAACTAAAACCTAATTGCACTAATAAAATAAAATCAATTGGATTGAAAATATATCCTCTTGCTCACTTGTTTTCTTGAAAAACCCTAAGAAATCATTTCTACTTAACTCCTATTGAATGACCATTTGTAGTTTATTCTTCTTCACTAGGATGTTCACAATTAGTATTATGTCTTTATGCGTCTACGTCTATCATATCCATGGAAATCTCAGGGTTCTTTGTTTTTTGTCTTTGAGAGAAATAGAGCTAATAGTTTTAGAGAGTTTTTCATAACCACTACACCATCTAGATAGTTTCCATCGCCTATATATTTTCATGAACTCCCACTTTACTAAACAAACGCTCATTTGAGATGTTTTATTTCTCTAAAATTGTTTCTTTATACAGTATTTTTGACTCAAGGAGTCACTATCGTTTGTGGCAGGTTCCTATGATAAATCATTATAAACTCATTCATCTCCTGGTTGTATCAATTCACATGCAATTCTATCATTTTGATAAAGTTTTTGTGTAGATTTTTTTTTTCTCAATACATGCACCAAAAAAGTATACTATATGTTTACTAGATATTCATAGGGTAGCTTTTTTGTATCCTTTTGAAGAGAATATTAAGGTTGTACATCAAAGTATGATAACTATCCATGGTTAAGGATAATCATGGAATGTACAATTTGATTATGGAATAGACGTTGGATGATCTGAGCTACCATTTGTGGTCATACATGATGCAACATGTATTATTTGGAAAGGGATTTTGAAATATTCATGTAGGATGTTGAGATATATCATGTCATAGCTATAGAGGCTAAAACTTTAGCTGATGAATGTGAGGTTGAGGATGCTCTAGATTTTGATATGCGTGCAATTCCTATTTGCATTACCATTGCAACTCCTCTTTGGACTATGTGAACTACATCACCACCACCCCCATCATTACAAAGAGACTTTGATGGGATTTTAATATTCTTTCTCTTTCATCTATCCATCATGTGTAGTAATAAAAGAAAAGAGAATTGGGTCAAAGAATCATCTCAAATTATATCAAGCAAGAAATGAGACTGATTCTACTTATCTTTGAAAGCTATCAAATAGTGAGCATATAAATAAAGTTGATCTATTCAACATATTCTTTCCAAGACTAAGTATTAAAAACTTAACTAATTGTCATACGAAACATGTCTTTTAAATAATTGAGTTTTCTAGACTCTTGTAAAGAGTTCATTGTAATACTTGGGAAATGTTTCCAAAGATAGTCAAGTCTTTAAATGAGAATTATGTGATAGTCAAGTCTTTAGATGACAATTATGTGATTCAATGTCAAAACTTTATAACTTCCTCATCAAATTCTTAGTTATGGCTGAAAATATTTTAAAATCTACAATCAGCATACTTCATTTTGATTGAGGGGATAATTATATTTCCTCTATGTTTCACATTCAAGAAATTTTGAGGTCGTATATGACCTCCTAGGCTTCTCAAAAGAAAAAAAAAACTAGGCACTCGTCAAATGCGATTATAACTTCAAAACGTTTATCACTTCAAAAAAGTGATTAAAGTAACTAGGCATAGACTCAATGAGATATTATTTCTATGAATCTAAAGAGGAGTTAAATAATATATACCTAAACACATCAAGGGATAAAATATATATTCATGTACCTTCTATAAAAAAGTATTATAAACCAATTATAGATTGCAAATTATTGCACATATATAGAATCTAGTGTTTAAATATTTAAAATTTTGGAATATTTTTTCGCAATGTTGATGCACATGACGATTGTTTCACCATTCCAGAAGACCTATTTTATCATATAGAAAAATAAAATTATACCAGAATGTTAAGAATATTCATAGAATTGTGTGAGTAATATCAAATCTGCCTCCTAACAACAATTAATGGTCAAGTTCCATGGCTCTTTGGTTCAGGGTGGAAGCTCATCCTCTGTTGACTGTTCTGAATTGCACATAATTAAGCATTAATCTAGCACCATTTTAATTTAGTTGTTCTATGCGAAATCATCACTTAATGAAGTGCAAAAATACATGCATCATTTTCTTACAACAAAATATAAATATAATTTTTCTCAAAAAATTGGTTGCTTATGTGGCGTATTTTAGAAATGGTAGTAGGGATGATGCCACTGAGTATATATACGATGGATTTGAATCATGACCTGCATTTCTTAGGGGGTTTATGATGAGCTTGTATTGAAGATTGCGAGCATGTATAAGTCTTTGATTTGCTTTTTGAATGATTCTACAATCATAAGGTAGGATATTTGTTTTGTAATTAGTGTGCTTGTAGAGGAGGTACTGGGGTATCTACTTTTAGCAGGAGCATGCACCATGCACTCTAGTACTTCACCTACTCAAGGGAGGTTCTCCTTAGGGAAATATACCCTTTAACACTTCTGTGAGTAGGCAGATAACAATAATTGCACGGAATTGTAAATACTCAAGGAAATGACAGATGACAATAGTGGAAGACCAAACCACTACTTAGTTTGAACACATGATTACAATTAGGCATAAGAAATGCTCTAAAGTGATGCTCTAGATTAACATGCTATTTAAGAACTAAACAACATCAATACAAGAGAACCATTCAATACAATGATCATAACTAGATGAAGGATCGCACTGATCGGTAAACAGATATGAATAGTGCTCCATGCATGACAACCTCAACCACTGACTCACACCATAGGACAAAATCAAGCCGCGCCCTCACACTATAGTGCTACTAGCCATTGCTTTTATAGGCTCCAATAGGCCAAAAGGGCCTTGTGGATTTCCCATGTTCACTAAAGATGCACTAATTGATTGCACCACCAGTCTTGAATTGGATCCTCAAAAATAGGAAGTCGTCATGGCAACAGTCATTTATCCTCTTACACTTTTACCACTACGATTTTACTATCACTTTTGAACGTAAGCTGAGATCCTTATTATGTGCCACCCGTGATATTGGAATGACCCTCAGAAGCACACCCTTCACATAACTCACATAATTCTTGTAGTAGCTTTGGATCCTCACATATTGAGTGGTGGGAGATGGTGCATTGTGTGGGAGGTGCGGGTGGAGTGGTGGGAGGTTGTGGGTGGTGTGGGAGGTGTGTGTGTGTGTGTGTGTGTGAGAGAGAGAGAGAGAGAGAGCGAGAGAGAGCTGGAATGGCAGGTGGGGAGAGGAGGGGGCCGTAGGGGAGGGAGTTTTGGGAGGGGAGGGGAGGAAGGGAGAGAGAGAGAGAGAGAGAGAGAGAGAGAGAGAGAGAGAGAGAGAGAGAGAGAGAGAGAGAGAGAGAGAGAGATGTAGAAAGAGGGAGAGAGAGAGAGAGAGAGGGAGAGAGAGAGCTAGGGTGGCAGGTGGGGAGAGGAGGGGTCCATGGGGGAGGGAGTTGCGGGAGGGGAGGGAGCGGGAGAGAGAGATAGATAGATAGAGAGAGAGAGAGAGGGCTGGGGTGGCGGATGGGGAGAGGAGGGGGCCATGGGGGAGGGAGTTGTGGGAGGGGAGGGAGAGAGAGAGAGAGAGAGAGAGAGAGAGAGAGAGAGAGAGAGAGAGAGAGAGAGAGAGAGAGAGAGAGAGAGAGAGAGAGAGAGCTAGGGTGGCGGGTGGGGAGAGGGGGGGTCTACGGGGGAGGGAGTTGCGGGAGGGGAGGGAGGGAGGGAGGCAAAGAGAGAGAGAGAGAGAGAGAGAGAGAGAGAGAGAGAGGGAGAGAGAGAGAGAGAGAGAGAGAGAGAGAGAGAGAGAGAGAGAGAGATGGGGTGGCGGGTGGGGAGAGGAGGGGCCCGCGGGGGAGGGAGTTGCAGGAGGGCAGGGAGGGAGAGGAGGGGTCTATGGGGAAGGGGGTTGCGAGAGGGGAGGGAGAGAGAGATGACGGAGGGCACCACAGACCCCCACATGAAGCCTTTGCACCATCGCGATTCAAATTTGCTTCATTCGCTTATTGAATAAACCAAAAATAAACTGCAAAGACTAAATGAAATCTGGTATATAGAGTGGATGAATTTCTTCCAATTTGACTTAATTCAGGTAATTCTTCACTCGGGAGATATTAACCAAGGGATCCTCTTACCCTGCAAGTCCTCCAGATGCACTGCTCCATGTGGTAATACCTTTATCACTCTGTATGGTCCTATCCATTTGGGCGCCAATTTGGTTGAAACTGCTAGAATTTGATGCACCAAAATCAAGGATCCTTCCTGTACTTCATTGGTCATAAGATACCTATCGTGGAGTCTTTTGTGCTCCTCTTATGTTACATGAAGTTTTTGCATTGCTCCTTCTCTGTATTCTTCTAATGCCACCAGTCTTCTAATTGGAGGTTCAATTCCAATGGTTTTGGCTCCAAGTTCTCTTTTGATAATAAATTTGAATGGTGCTAATGCCTCTTTTCCATATACTAAGTGAAATGGAATCTCACCAGGGGTTCCCCTCTTTGTACTTCTGAAAGCCCAAATTGCAGCGATCAATGATCGTGGCCAAAAGCTTTGATGATCAAAAGATAATTTGCGCAGCAATCCGATCAAAATTTTATTGGAGCTCTCTGCTTGGCCATTTGCCCTTGGATAGTAGGCACAAGATTTTTTATGGACAACCATGTACCTATCAAATATAAATTGGAGCAATGCATTCACAAAATGTATCCTACTATCACTAGTGATCTCCAGTGGGCAACCAAATCTTGAGAAAATACGTTTATACAAAAACTTAGCTACTGTTAAAGCCGTGCAGTCCACAGTAGCTTTAGCCTTTATAAATTTAGTTGCATAACATGTGGCCATCAAAATATACTTCTAACCCCCAGGGTGACCAGTTGGACTAATAGGTCCTATGAAATCAAGACGCCATCGTTCAAATGGGAGCCATCCTATAGATATGAGTAATGGTTGGAAATTCAATCTGGTTGGCATAGGAGCACATCTCTGGCAAATGTGGCATTTTGTAGCAAACTTGATGGCATCCTTGTAAATATGAGGCCACCATAGTCCTTTTGAATGATTTTGTGAGCCAATTCTTCCCCCTTTAGATGCCCTTCACTGCGTGCTGCCTCAAGCAAAAGGTTCACCTCCTCTGGATAAACACACTTCCTCAAGATACCATCCTGACAATATCTATATAAATTCCCATTTTTAAGTGAGTATGCTTTGGTCTTGAGGAGTAATCTTCTCTTTTCCATAGGTGTTAAATGTTCTAGGAGTTTTCCAATAGTGAGAAAATTGAGAATTCCATTATACCAATCAGTCTGAGTTGCTACTAGGAAGAGATTACTATCCACCAACTCATGATTAATACTAGTTGCCTTATCCCTCATTCCGGTCCTGGATACTTGATCTACCATGTAGTGCTCTCTTCCCAACTTAATATGGATATCAAAATTAAATTTTTGAAACAGGAGTAACCATCTCCAAACCCTTTCAGCCACTCTAGGCTTGTTTATCAAGTACTTCAAGGGCTGATGGTCAGATATGACTAAAAAATGTACACCGAGAAGGTTATGTCGAAACTTTTGAAGAGCAAATACAATAGCCAAACCTTCCCTTTTTGTTGTACTGTAGTTCCTTTCTACCTTGGTAAGTAACTTGCTGGCATAGAAGATAGGTCTATCAACCTTGTGTGATGATGGTTGAGCTAGAACCGCACCGACAACATGAAGACTGGCTATTGTATGCACATGAAACTCTACTGGCCAGTTAGGAACACTTAGAAGTGGAGCAGTACATAACCTCAGTTTTAGTTCACAAAATGCTTTCTCAACTTCAGGACTCCATGAGAAGGGTACCTTTTTACAGGTAAGCCTTGACAAGGGCTTATTTATTTCTGAATACATATGTATGAATCTTCTATGGTATCCAGCATGGCCTAGAAAACTTTGCACTTCCTTTGGGCTTTGTGGAATAGGCATGGAAAGAATAGCTATAACCTTTGCAGGGTCAACCATTATTCCTTTAGCAGATACTATGTGACCAAGAAGAGTGCCCTTGGTGACCAAAAAATGACATTTAGCAGGATTTAACTTCAAACCTGTTTTGAGACATTGCTCAAAAATTTCCTTTAGATTTTCCAAATGATCATGGAAATCCTGAACTACTACTCTTCTATATGTGCTTGAAAACACTGAAAAGTCATGCATGAAAATGCACAAAAAGGTTGTTAACCACTTGCCCAATATCATATACATTGTTCTATAAAATGAAGCTTGTGCATTTTTCAAATGGAAAGCCATGCAAGTATAGGCATAAGTGCCCCATGGAGTGACAAAGGCTATCCTGTCCCTATCATCAGGATGGATCACTATCTGATTGTAGCCACTAAAACCATCAAGGAAACTATACAAAGTGTGACCGGCTACTTCCTCAAGTACTTGCTCTGTGAAGGGTTGAGGAAATCCATCTTGAACAGTTACCTTATTCAAGGCACGAAAATCAACACAAACTCTTATTTTTCCACTATTTTTCTTGGGTACAATAACCATAGAAGAAAGCCACCTGGAATGTTCTACTGGCACAATTATACTTGCTTCTTCTAGTTTTGTAATTTCCAACTTTACCACCTCTGCATACTTCGGATTGAGTCGATACGCTTCTTGCAAGCACACCTCCCTCAACTAAGGGTATTGCGTGTAATCCGAGCTCCTTTGGTATCCTTGTTACATCTTTGTAGGACCATGCAAAGACATTTTTGTTAGCAAAAAGTAAAGAAGTTACCTTCTGTAGTAAAGGGGGATAATGCCATAGCCAAGTGGCCAAGTGGACTACTTGAGGATTCTCCTCATCTCCTAGATTTACTTCTTGAACAAGTGTTTCACGAATAGTTTTACTTGCAAAATCATCTCCACTATATGCAGGAGTGGAATTTAGCGTATACTCCGCAATATGTTCTCTGGTCCATCCTTGAGGTATATGTGAAAAGGGGAGATCTTCTCTGCATTCAGGCTCATAACTTTCCTTTTCTGATACTTCTATAGTTGTTGCCCCTTCAATGTTTGTACTCAAGTGCAAACTATTATTCTCTGATTCCTTGGGAGCTTCATGGCCCTTCTCTGCAATTCCTTCATCTGCAACTTCTTCCTCTATTTCATTGATTTCCACCATGCAACATTCTGCACCTTCCATCATCCAATTCAATAATGTATCTTCTTCTTGGGGTAGAGAGGGCATTATCTGAGTGTCCACAGTATACCCAGTAGCTTTCCCTCAGTCAAATCCTTCTTCCAAATGTAGTTGTAGTTGGCTATTGGTGCTTGTTAAAATCCACAGTATGTTTTTCCCCCAATCTTGCAAAGCTTTTGCTTGCCTTAGCCAAGGTCACCCGAGGAGTAATGGGTTAGAAGTCTCCTATGGAAGTGCAATAACAACAAAATCTAGAACAAAGTGAAAAACCTATACTATCATCAGTACCTTCTCAATAATGCCCAGTGGCGCAACCCTATGTTGATCTGCTAGTGTGACGGTGAACGGTGCCATCTTGGTGGGGTTCAAATTCAGTTTCTTCATTATGAAATCTGGCATCAAATGGATGCCAGAGCCTCCATCTATGATCACACCTATGAGAGCTTCATCCTTTATAAAGACAAATAACCTTGTGCTATGGTACTCCGCTAGAGGTGTAGGGGTAAAATCAACCATGAAACCATCTATGCTAGGTGGCTGGCTCAAGTGAGCAGAGTGTATAATCTTTAATAAGTCACTCCTTATTTTTGAATCGATCTTTATGAGTTTGTAAGGACTAACCTTATGATAAATTCCTTTCAAGATCTGCTCAATGTTTACCATATGTGTGTCTTCTTGCATACTTGTTGGTTGGTCCTCTAGTGAAGTAGCCATCCTTTCATAAGCTCCTTCAATATTTGCTTGGTCCTTCCACCCAACCTGCCTTTCCTCCTCTTTATCGTGGATTCCTTCTTGTTCCTCTCTACGGGTTGCTGCCGCTTGTCTTGCTCTAGTCATCATGGACATTGAAGAAGTAGAAATAGCACAAGACTGAGTGGTCATACCTTCTACTTGTGGGGAGATTGCAATCATGTGAATTGGAGCAGGGCGGCTTCTTGGGCAATCTTTGGTATAGTGATCCTTAGCCTGTGGACAATGCTGACAAGGAGGTGTATCTTCTGGAATGAAACACCTATTTTACATATGTCCATACTCACCACAACGATAACACATCAATGGCCTATTATATCTAGGCTTCGTTGTACAATTTTCCTCTCTATTAGGTGCATTTGAAGTACTAGCATAGTACTAGCATAATATGAATCCAAAGCTTGAGGGTTAGCTCATTGATGTGAACCCTTGAGGTAGTAACAGTCTCTAGCTTCACGACCATCCTTTCCACAAAATTGACAGCTTACCTTGTTAGGACAATTAGCATTGGAATGTCCATTTTTTAACAAAGAAATCACCTGGAGCATGTGGAAGATGTTCCACAAGTGCTTTTGTCCTAGTGTGAAGTTCATGGAAGGATTCACCTGATCTTAGCCTTAGGTTCTCTAGCTGGTCTAGAGCTCTTTCCGAGGAGGCACTTGGTCGAAATGTCTGAGAGAACGTCGTCTTCAGAGCCTCCGAGGTAGCAAAATGTCCATATGCATATTGACTGTACCATTTGTCAGCAAGGCCTTCCAATGTGGATGGGGAGAGTACAAATGTTGCATCTTCTCTATTCTGCAGACCTCGTCCATGGCATAAGGAGATGAATCTCCTCACATGATCATCAGCATCTTCACAAGCTTGTCCCTTGAAGGTAGGGAACTTAATATTGAGTCTGGAGAGTAAATAAGAGAGATCCTCCATTGCCACTAGTGTTTCCTCTGACATATCTGAGCAGAAGTCCAATGTTCTCTTATGCTTTTCCTTTGATAGTGGTGCTGCACCCAAATCAATAGATAAATTCAAAGAGGGTAGAGGCAATCTAGGTTCACTATTCGAAGATATAACTCACTTTTTAAGGCTCCTTCATACATGAAGAGGCTCCTTATCTACTTGTGTATGGGTCATATACCTACTAGCAAATGCAATAGCGCAAAAATACTGAAAAAGAACTATTTACTATGCTCAAGGCATCTCACAAAAATGCAAGTGTCCCACCAGGCATGCCAAACTGTAGAGGAGGTACTGGGTATCTACTTTTATCAGGATCATGCACCATGCACTCCAGTACTCGCCTACTCCAGGGAGGTTCTCCTTAGGGAAATATACCCTTTAACACTTCTGTGAGTAGGTGAATAACAATAATCGCACAAAATTCTAACTACTCAAGGAAAAGATTAATGACAATCGACAATAGTGGGAGACCAAACCATTCCTTAGTTCGAACACATGATTACAATGTAAGCCAAGGAGGCCAATGAAATGCTACAAAAGCTGATGCTCTATCCTAACATTTCAATCTAGAACAAAACGAAATCAGTACAAGAGAGTCGTCCAATAAAATGAACACCACTAGATGAAGACTTTCACTGCTCAGTACAAAGGTATGAAGACTTGCTCTAATGGAAGAGCACGGAAATACCACTGACTCAAACATGATGACTCAACTACTATATATGTTGTCTCATTACTTGTTCTTTGGAATATTATGGGGGTTTATACAAAGAAGATGATACTATGAACATGGAGAAAAACTAGATTTCAGAGGATAGATCACACCCTCCAGAGGGTGCTAATTTTTTATTTGCCTAAATAAAATGCAATGGGCAGATCTTATCTAAACATTAAACAGTACAACTACTGTTTAGAAGCATGCAATATGCAAGATGATGTTATATATATTATTCATCCGGTTCTTGAGTAGCTTCATCCTCCGTGAAGCTTTTGTGCACTAAATTCTTCATCTATGAATTCTCCTATCTACACTCCATGAAATGATTCATTGCTCTGTTAGCATTACTTGTTTCCACCCATACATCAACTCGTATGGCATAACTCTTTTTACAGATATATGTGTCGTGTGATTGGCAAACAGAAAACGACACATTCGTTCCTCCATCGCATGATTAAGTCAGAGCTTTAACAATCAAGGGATATCCTCTTTCGCTTTTTTCGATTCGCCTTAGGATTGTATGCAGTTATCAGAAATATCTTGATACCATAACGCATGAAGAACTGTGATGCTTCATTCGTGTCGACTTCTCTCATGTGCGTGATGAGATTCTCAATACATCTGTATCTCCAAATTACATCTTCAAGAGGAAAGTGATAAATGGCATAATCACTTTTTTGTTGCTTAGAGGATGACCCTCAACTTGGTTTGAAAGATGCTCACAAGGAAAGGCGATATATTGCATATTCTTGTCCCCATCACAAATACATAAAGAGTTTTTGGTTTCTTACTGGAAATGCGATTTCAACAAAGACATACTTATAGACTTCAGCTAGACACAGAAGAGAATTTGCACATGTCTTTGACCTTCCGTGAGTTTCCATGAGTCTATATAGTGCACTTTCACTGTTTGAAGAGTTTCTCTCAAGCTTACTTTGATATTCACCTATAGTCGAACTTACAAATACCTTTATTCAGTCATGCGTTTACAAGAGCTCCTCTTCTAAAGAATCATAGTGTACCCTTGTATGTAGTTCAAACATGAAACATAACGATAGTTCAAATGACATTAGTGATAGTTTAAAAATACATTAGTGATAGTTTATAAATACATTAAAGATAGTTCTAAATTTTTAAATCATTTGAAGTCTGTGTGAGCTATGTTAGAAAAGAATCATTCCCTATTTTTCTTTGTATCCTACTTTTGATGATGAGAAAAGAGGTTTTATTAGAGTTTTGGTGATTAACATTATGAATTACTTTACTTTATTAAAATTCAAAAATAATATGTGCTCTAACGTCTCTTGGTATGGATAGAGAGCTCTATGAACAATATTGTAATAGATGTATTGAACTACTTAAAAGTAGGAGATTGCATTTACAAAAACAACTTCCAATAAATAAGTTTGGTAAATCCCCATTCTTGATGCACTATAAAGCATTAGGATCTTGTGTAATTTGTTTTGAAATTTATATTTTGTCGATTACCTCCTTTAAACGGTTTAACATTTGAGATTATATATATTTGTGAGCATTTTACATCCGTTAGTTCAACCATTCTCATGTTTTCAAGTATGTAATCCATCTCCATGAGGTGGAGACATTATCATTGACAAAAGCTTTTTGGAAATTAAATATCAAACATTAGAACTTCATAGCATATTTTAAATTATGTACATGTTACAATAAAACTAAATAATATGCCAACAAGCTTCCTCAATGCGTTATAACTACAATCATGAAATTCCAAGTCTCTAAAATCATTGGATCTTTCTTGTAACCCTATTTTTAAATACGTAAACAAGAATACATGTATTTATACCCCTTAGCAACACTTTCTATAATCCTGATTTGGGAGAGGTTTTGTTTGATCTTTATCCAAGCTTTCTATATGGTTCAATATTGTAATTTCTACGAAGCGAAAACACTAATTATGTGTATGATTTTGGAAAAAAACAATTATTTCATTAACAAAAGTATACCTTCATTTCATTCACCATACTTGTAGAAAACTTTGATATGTAGTATCTATAATTTCTTTATGCTCCCCCCAATCTGTTGAAGGGATGTCTAAAAGTTTCTTGTATCCAAATCACTATGTTTCGCAAGAAGTCACAAAAATAAATGGATAAGTATTTTCCCCTCTTCAATTGAAAAATTTTCTCATTGGATGAACCTCTCTTACACCTTCTCCACAAACATCTCAAAGAAAGATAGCTAGTTGAAATAATTGCTAGTTGAATTAATACTATAGATGCTAATTACAACCTAACATACCCAGCTGTAGCACCCCCTCCTCCTTTCCCTCTCTCTTTCTCCCCTCTCCGCCACCCCACCCCATGCGCCCCTCTCTCTCTCTCTCTCTCTCTCTCTCTCTCTCTCTCTCTCTCTCTCTCTCTCTCTCTCTCTCTCTCTCTCTCTCTCTCCCTCTCTCTCTCTCTCTCTCTCTCTCTCTCTCTCTCTCTCTCTCTCTCCCCACCCCGCCACCCCACCCCACTCCCCCATCCCGCCACCCCACCCCACTCCCCCATCCCGCCACCCCACCCCACTCCCCCATCCTGCCACCCCACCCCACTCCCCCATCCCGCCACCCCACCCCACTCCCCCATCCCGCCACCCCACCCCATGCGCCCCCTCTCTCTCTCTCTCTCTCTCTCTCTCTCTCTCTCTCTCTCTCTCTCTCTCTCTCTCTCTCTCTCTCTCTCTCTCTCTCTCTCTCTCTCTCTCTCTCTCTCTCTCTCTCTCTCTCTCTCTCTCTCTCTCCCCACCCCGGCACCCCACCCCACTCCCCCATCCCGCCACCCCACCCCACTCCCCCATCCCGCCACCCCACCCCACTCCCCCATCCTGCCACCCCACCCCATGCGCCTCCCTCTCTCTCTCTCTCTCTCTCTCTCTCTCTCTCTCTCTCTCTCTCTCTCTCTCTCTCTCTCTCTCTCTCTCTCTCTCTCTCTCTCTCTCTCTCTCTCTCTCTCTCTCTCTCTCTCTCTCTCTCTCTCTCTCTCTCTCTCTCCCCACCCCGCCACCCACCCCACTCCCCCATCCCGCCACCCCACCCCACTCCCCCATCCCGCCACCCCACCCCATGCGCGCCCCTCTCTCTCTCTCTCTCTCTCTCTCTCTCTCTCTCTCTCTCTCTCTCTCTCTCTCTCTCTCTCTCTCTCTCTCTCTCTCTGTCTCTCTCTCTCTCTCTCTCTCTCTCTCTCTCTCTCTCCCCACCCCGCCACCCCACCCCACTCCCCCATCCCGCCACCCCACACCCCATTCGCCCATCCGGCCACCCCAACCCATGCGCCCCCCTCTCTCTCTCTCTCTCTCTCTCTCTCTCTCTCTCTCTCTCTCTCTCTCTCTCTCTCTCTCTCTCTCTCTCTCTCTCTCTCTCTCTCTCTCTCTCTCTCTCTCTCTCTCTCCCCACCCCGCCACCCCACCCCACTCCCCCATCCCGCCACCCCATCCCACTCCCCCATCCCGCCACCCCACCCCACTCCCCCATCCCGTCACCCCACCCCATGCGCCCCTCTCTCTCTCTCTCTCTCTCCCCACCCCGCCACCCCACCCCACTCCCCCATCCCGCCACCCCACCCCACTCCCCCATCCCGCCACCCCACCCCATGCGCCTCTCTCTCTCTCTCTCTCTCTCTCTCTCTCTCTCTCTCTCTCTCTCTCTCTCTCTCTCTCTCTCTCTCTCTCTCTCTCTCTCTCTCTCTCTCTCTCTCTCTCTCTCTCTCTCTCTCTCTCTCCCCACCCCACCCCGCCACCCCACCCCACTCCCCCATCCTGCCACCCCACCCCACTCCCCCATCCCGCCACGCCACCCCACTCCCCCATCCAGCCACCCCACCCCATGCGCCCCTCTCTCTCTCTCTCTCTCTCTCTCTCTCTCTCTCTCTCTCTCTCTCTCTCTCTCTCTCTCTCTCTCTCTCTCTCTCTCTCTCTCTCTCTCTCTCTCTCTCTCTCCCTCTCCCCCCACCCCGCCACCCCACCCCACTCCCCCATCCCGCCACCCCACCCCATGCGCCCCTCTCTCTCTCTCTCTCTCTCTCTCTCTCTCTCTCTCTCTCTCTCTCTCTCTCTCTCTCTCTCTCTCTCTCTCTCTCTCTCTCTCTCTCTCTCTCTCTCTCTCTCCCTCTCCCCCCACCCCGCCACCCCACCCCACTCCCCCATCCCGCCACCCCACCCCACTCCCCCATACCGCCACCCCACCCCACTCCCCCATACTGCCACCCCACCCCATGCGCCCCTCTCTCTCTCTCTCTCTCTCTCTCTCTCTCTCTCTCTCTCTCTCTCTCTCTCTCTCTCTCTCTCTCTCTCTCTCTCTCTCTCTCTCTCTCTCCTCCCCGCCACCCCACCCCGCCACCCCACCCCGCACCCCTGCGCAGCTCCCCTTCCCCTCTCTCCCACCTAATTCCCCACAGCCACCCCGCCATCCCCCTCTCTTCATCTGTGCCCCCTCACACCACCCTCTCACACCACCCCCACTCTCTCGCACACACACATCCCACACACACATCCCACACACACACAAACACAAACAGAAACACACACTGGGACATACACACATTCACCAACACATACTACATACCCTCACCACATATGTGCACACACATACATACACACAGGTGCACATTCACACACACACACACTCATACATATACACACATTCACACACATGCCTACACACATACCCTCACACACACCCGCTCTCGCACACATACAAGCCCACACACAATCACGTAAAGGGTCAATGCAGAACTCTGGAGGCAACTCAAGAGATGACAGATAAGGAGTTTGATGAATGTGAGGAAACCATTCTGCAAGATGTTGGCATAGAAGAAGAAATGAGAAGGGAACAACATCAACTCATGCTTGAGGCTTATGAAGAGGAGGAAAAAGCTCCTTCTGATCCAAGAGTTCAGTATGCTTCACGGTTATCAGTCATCATCGGAGCTAATAAGGACTTGAAATTAAAGTGGAAGGGTTAAAATTGAAAGAAGTCACCGCCAACCCTTCACGGCCACTACCTATTTTTGAGGATTCAATTCAAATCAAGGGAATATTTGACCTAACCCTAATTTTGGGAGATCAACCGGCGCGTGATCAGTGGACGTGAAGCAAGACCCTCTTGACCTATTGAGGCCTATAAAAACAATGGATTTGTGCTCATTTGGGGTACATTTTTTTTTGGGAGTTACATTGACGCGTGTAAACGTGAAGAAGTTCTCTCTTGTACTTGGTGGTTTCAAGCCTATTGTAGGAGCTACTCTGTAGTGTGGATACAGAGGGTAGGCTTCTCAGTGGAGGGCTATGAGCACTATAGTGTACGAGAGTAGCTTGGATTTATTTTCTTTTCTGTGAGTCAGTGTGTTGATTAATCTCTATTCTCTGGAGAAATTCTACCGTTTGTATTGTTCTGAGTTAGCCTGCATATCAGTGGCTCCTTATGCTGATCTGTTGTATTGGAGTTAATACTATTAGGGTGGCTCGTCAGCCCTAAGCTTGCACTTTTGAGCATCACTCTGCCCAACCTTGTAATCGTCTGATTCGAATCAAGAAGTGGATGGTCTTCCTTGGTCATTGGTTGTCCATATTTTCTGAAGTATTTACCACTCTGTGCAATCCGTGTTATCTACCTGCCCACAAAAATGTTAAAGGGTATACTTCCCTAAAGAGAACCCCCCTTGAGTAGGTGATGTACTGGACTTGTTTAATTTTCATTCTCTACTTTTGTTAAAAGCGGATACCCCAGTACCTCCTCTACAGTTTGGCACGCCCGGTGGGACCTTTGCATTTCTGTGAGAGGTGTTTTGCCCTATTGCGATTGCGAATAGGTAGATGACCCATACACGAGCAGATAAGGAATCTCTTCGTGTCCGGAGGAGCCTTAACAAGTTAACAATAACCACGGCTAGTAAGTCTACCTCCCCGTTGCCTTCTCTAAATCTCTCTATTGATTTGGGTGCGACGCCATTGTCAAAAGAGGGGTATAGGAGAACTCTAGATTTCTCCTCAGATACGTCCGAAGAAACACCAGTACAAATGGAGGATCTCTCTCATTTACTCTCCAGATTAAATATCAAATTCCCTACCTTCAAGGGACAAGCGTATGAGGATGTTGATGATCATGTGAGAAGATTCATCTCTTTATGCCGTGGACGAGGTTTGCAAAATAGAGAGGATGCAATGCTGGCACTCTTTCCATCCACATTGGAGGGTCTTGCAGATAAATGGTATAGTCAATATGCAGATGGCCATTTCACTACATGGGAGGCTTTGAAGGTGGCGTTCTCACAGACATTCCGACCAAGTGATTCTTCGGAAAGAGCTCTAGATCAGCTAGAGAATTTGAAGCTAAGGCCAGGTGAATCCTTTCATGAACTTCACACTAGAACAAAAGCACTTGTTGCACGTCTACCACATGCTCCAGGTGATTTTTTGGTTAAAAAGTGGATCGAGAAGGCTCTGCCCAGGTCATCTCAACAGAATCTTCGTGAGTCTCTTAGATTGGATGCTACCCCCAATGATTTTGTTGCAGCTGCATCACGCATTGAAGAAGCAAGGCAACATTTTGAAGGGGATACACAACCAAAGTATGCTGCAGATCTTGATCCTATTGAGCAACTGAGGAGGGAATTGGAAGCATTGAAAATGCAACAAAATCAACAAGAAGAGAAGGTCTTGCCGCCACTACGTCGCACTGATGATGAAGTAGCTCAACTTCGCCGAGAGTTAGAAGATTTGAGGACCACTCAGGATATAAGGAGACAAATTTGGTGTACAATCTGTAACAACAATGGACACTCCAATGCTAATTGCCCTGTTAAGGTAAGCTGTCAATTTTGTGGAAAGGATGGTCATGAAGCCAGAGATTGCTACTACCTCAAGGGTACACAGCAGAGAGGTAACCCTCAAAATTTGGATTCATATTATGCTAGTACTTCAAATACATCTAATAGGGAGGAGAATCGGCCCGCAAAGCCTAGATACAACAGACCTTTGATGTGCTATCGTTGTGGTGAGTATGGCCACATGCAAAATCGGTGTTCTCTTCCAGAAGATGCGCCTCCTTGTCAACATTGCCCAGAGGCCAAGGATCATTACACTAAAGATTGCCCAAGAGGTCGTCCTGCTCCAATCCACATGATTGCAGTCTCTCCACGTGAACAAGTGAAAACCACTCAGACTTATGCTGTTTCATCCTCTACTATGCCCATAATGACTAGAGCTAGGCAAGCAGCTGTAACCCAGAGAGATGAACAACAAGGATTTCAGGATAAAGAGGAGGAAAAGAAGTCTGGATGGAAGGATCAAGTAGAAATTGAAGGAGCTTATGATAAGATGACTACTTCTCTAAAGGGCCAACCAACAAGTCTGCAAGAAAACACTCAGGAGGTAAACATTGAACAGATCTTGAAAGGTATTCATCACAAGGTTAGTCTATATGAACTTATAAGGATGGATTCAAAAATAAGAAGTGACTTACTGAAGATTATACACTCTACTCACTTTGTCCAATCACCTAGTATAGATGGATTCATGGTTGATTTTCCCCCTGCACCCTTAGCAGACTACCAAAGTTCAAGATTATCAGTTTGTATAAAGGATGAAGCTCTTACAGGTGTGATCATAGATGTAGGCTCTGGTATCAATTTGATGCCAGATTTTACAATGAAGAAGCTAAATTTGAACCCCACCAAAATGGCACCATTTACAATTACACTAGCAGATCAACATCGGGTTGCGCCTCTTGGCATTATTGAAAAGGTACGGATGATAGTACAAGGTTGCCACTTTGTGTTAGATTTTGTTGTTATTGCACTTCCACAGGAGACTTCCTATCCTTTGCTCCTGGGGAGACCTTGGTTGAGACAAGCAAAAGCTTTGCAAGATTGGGGGAAAAATAAACTATGCATTTCAACAAGCACCAATAGCCAACTGCAACTACACTTGGAAGAAGGATTTGATTCAGGAAAAACCACTGGATATACTGTGGATACTCAGGTAATGCCCTCTCTACCCCAAGAAGATGATACATTGTTAAATTGGATGATGGGAAGTGCAGAGTGTTGCACAGTGGAGATCAATGAAATTGAGGAAGAAGTTGCAGATAAGGAAATTACAGAAAAGGGCAATGAAGACCACAAGGTGTTGGAGAATGAGCAATTGAAGGAAAATACAAGCTTTGAGGAGGCAACCAATATAAAAGTATGAAAGAGGGAAGATTGTGAACCTAAGAGCAGAGAAGATCTTCCTTTTGCAGATATACCTCAAGGTTGGATGAAAGAACATGTTGCAGAATATAAATTAAAATCCACTCCTGCATATAGTGGAGATGATTTCTCAAGCAAGACCAGTCCTGAAACATTGGTTCAAGAAGTAAATTTGGGGGAGGAAGAGAACCCTCAAATGGTCCATTTGGCATCCTGGTTGTGGCATTATCCTCTCTTGCTACAGAAGGTAACTTCTTTGCTTTTTACTTATAAAAGTGTCTTCGCATGGTCCTACAAAGATCTAACAGGGATACTAGAAGAGCTTGGGTTACATCGGATACCCTTAGTTGAGGGAGCCGCGCCTGTAAGAAGCAGACCATATCGACTCAATCCGAAGTATGCAGAGGCAGTAAAAGCAGAGATTACAAAATTAGAAGAAGCGGTTATAATTGTTCCAGTAGAACATTCCAGGTGGCTTTCTGAGAAAGTTTTGGAGAAACTCAACTTTTTCTAAATTTCGTGGATCGCACACTTCTTTGGGGAGCACGACTGCGATCAAATGGAAAAAGATAAGAAGGCCTGCGCATCAACATGGAGGACACACAGAAATCTGAGAATTACCTTGTGATTGAGAGTGTGATTAAGAGTGAGAGTGAGAGTGAGAGTGTGATTGAGAGTCCAAGTGAGAATGCGATTGTGATAGCTCGGGGGTGGTCGGGAGGTAGAGGCTTCATCAAGAAGCTATTGTCCAAAGCTACTCTAAACATTGATTCACATCTATAATATCAGAATTCTTCCTTCTCTGCGTCATATTTGTTCTACTCTTCTGCATCAGATTTTCTTTTACCTTGTGCAATCTCTGCGTTCTTCTCTCCACTGTTATTTCTGAGTAATCGAAAGATTGTGATTGGGGATAGATTGTGATTGAGGAAACGCTACAAGTGGCATCAGAGCAGAATCAATCCACGGGAACGATGGAAGGTCTAACACAAAAGGTTCGTGAACAAGACGAGCTTATTCAGAAGCTTCTTGGTGAATTGCGCAAAGAACGAGGGGGAAAGCAACCATGAGGAGAAACAAATTTTTTTGTGGAGCTGAACGATGAACTAGATGAAGGTGCGGGAACATCTAGTGTACCTCGCGAAAAGCAAAAATGCAATTCTGAAGATATGGAACCAGGTGAGTTTGCCCTTAACCAAGTCTTCAAGAAGGCAAAGTTAAATGATTTTGATGGCGAGAAGAAGAGTGGCGAAGATCTTGAGCATGGACTGAAGAACTAGAGGATTTCTTTGACCTTCGATAATTTAGTGAAGAGTCCAAGGCAAAAGTTGGGATCCTGCATCTGCGTGGGATCGCGAAGCTATGGTGGAAGTCATATATGCAGACTCCAACGCGTTCTGGTCCTGTTCTATGGAAGGAATTTAGAGAACAAGCTGCAAAACGCTATTGTTCTCCACACTACCATATGGAGAAGAAGATGGAGTTCTCCCGACAACACGAAAGTGACAAGCATAGCTTAGCTGTTAATGAGTACAAAGAGAAGTTCCTACATCTTCATGATTATGCATTAGAGGTTAGTGGTAATGCTCTAAAGAGTAAATTTATTGAAGGGCTTCGTGAGGAACTTCGCTATCAAGTTAAGGGATCTGGATGCATTGATTTTCTTGATGCTCTTGCGATGGCTAAGAACTTTGAGAAGATGGAGAAGTTCAATTTGCAGAAGGCAAATAGAAGCAGATTCATTGCAACGGGACATAGGCCACAAAGACCTGTTGCAATGAACATGAACAATTCAAAGAAAACTCCATCTTCTAACGACCAAGGTAAGAACCCTCCTCGACCGGTGGAAAATCAAAGGAGGCGTCAACCAATTGAGTGGCAACAAGACCCTAATTTTATTGAGAGGGCAAAAAGACTCGGTCTGTGTTTTCGTTGCGGGGAGCAAGGGCATCGGACATATGAGTGCCCGAACAAGGTAGTCTTTCGACCCGCACAATCAAAAGCGATAAACATCATCGAGGACGGTACAATTATTGAGGAAGCAGATGATGGGGGTAAGTGCGCTGACTCTACTTTACGTTGCATGGTGGTTAGTTCTTTACCAAAGGTTTCTGTAATCATGATTCCGGGTATGATTTCTACGCATAAAACCAGATTTTTGATCGATTTAGGTAGTACCGATTGTTTTCTATCTTTCAAATTGGTACAGAATCTAGGGATAGGGCTAAATATGCAGATAACCAGACTTGTAGAGATGGCCAATGGACGATTACACTACACGAAAGAATATGTTGAAAACCTTCAATTCACTCTTTCTAATAGACGCTTTTCTGGAAGCTTCCATGTAATTGAGATGAAACAGAGTGATGTAATCATAGGCATGGATTGGTTAGTTAAAAATGCTGCGACAATTAATTGTGAACAAAGAACGATCACAGTGAAGCTAAATGATGAATCTATTCATATTCTAGGTGATGTCTTTAATCCTAAGCCTACTCTTATTTCTGCTATGCACATAGTTAGAGGTATACGTGATGGCTGCAAAACATTTGTGGTGTATGTGAACAATCTGCATCAGGAAGGTAATGCCGAAGATATTCCAGATTACGTAGAAAATCTCTTGAAAGAATATGCCGATGTATTTCCAAAAGACTTGCCTAGAATACCGCCACCTAGGCAGATTGACCACGCCATTGACCTATATCCGGGGAGTGAACCATATTCTAGAGCACCCTATAGATTTAACATTGATAAACTAAAGGAGCAAAAGATTCAATTAGATGATCTTTTGAAGAAAGGCTTAATAAAACCGAGTGTCTCACCTTGGGGTGAGCCTGTTTTATTTAAGAAGAAGAAAGACGGCTCTTACAGATTATGCATCGACTATAGGGGGTTGAAGAAAAGAACAATTAAGAATAAGTATCCACTCCCTCACATAGATGACTTATTAGGTCAATTAAGTGGAGCGACCGTATTCACAAAGATTGACTTAAGATCTGGATATCAACCAAATTAGGATCAAAACAGAGGATATTCCTAAGACGGCTTTTCGAACACGATATGGTCACTATGAGTTTACGGTTCTAGCTTTTGGTTTAATAAACGCTCCTGCCACATTTATGTGCTTGATGAATAATATTTTTCACGATTACCTAGATGAATTCATCTTAGTCTTCCTTGATGATATATTTGTGTACTCTAAAGATGATTCAGAGCATGCGGTACATCTCAAGAAGACTTTGCAAACTCTTAGAGAACACAAATTGTATGGGAAAAAGAGTAAGTGTTTCTTTGCTAAGGATAAACTTCTGTATCTAGGAAGAGTAATATCAAAAGAAGGAATCCTTATAGATGAAGATAAAGTAAAAACAATAGTTGATTGGCCGATTCCTAAGACTGTAAGAGATGTTAGAAGTTTTCTTGGGTTGGCACCATATGAAAGAGCACATATTAAGGATTTCTCTAAGATAACTACTCCCCTCACCGAGTTAACTAAAAAGAATGTAGGATTTGCATGGAGTGATGCCTGTCAAAAATCATTTGAAACATTGAAACAAAAAGTCGTTGAGAATTGTGTTTTGAAAATACGAGAAATGGGAAAGCCTTTTGTGGTTGCATGTGATGCAAGTGGTAGTCAGATAGGATATGTTATTTCACAGGATGGCAGGGTGGTCCCATATGAGTCAGGAAAACTAAGAAAGCATGAACTTAACTATCCTACTCATGATTTAGAAATGCTTGCTGTTGTGCATGCACTTAAGCATTGGAGACATCTATTGTTAGGAATTAAGTTTGAATTGAAAACAGATCATCAAAGTCTAAAATACATCTTCACTCAACCATTGCTTAACAACACGCAAAAGCGTTGGATTGAATTATTAAGCGAGTATGATTTTGACATTAAGAGTCTTGCTGGTAAGGAAAATAAGGTTGCTGATGCATTGAGTCAGAGACCTTTGTGTAATCTTTTTTCTGTAATAAATTTTGATTTTCTCAATCAAATTCAAGAAGAGATAAAACAGGATCCTTTTTATGCACCTATTTTGAATGCTTTGAATGCGAACAGGGGATCGACGTATGAGGAAAAATTTCATTTGCAGAATGGAACACTGTATTGTAAGAATCGGCTATGCTTATCTTCTGAATCTCCACTAAAAGTTAAAATACTGCATGATTGTCATGATGCACCTTTTTTTGCACATCCAGGTTATTCAAGGACATATGTTAAAACAAAGTATTCTTACTTTTGGCCGTGTATGAAGCGGGATATTAGAAAATATGTAAATAAATGTTTGAAGTGCCAACAGGTGAAATCTGAGTTTAAGAGGATGCCAGGAATGCTTCAACCTTTGGATGTTCCAAATCAGAAGTGGGAGTCTATTTCTATGGACTTTATCACTAAGCTACCTATGACCATAAGTAAGCATGATACCATATTTTTTGTAGGCGATCGGCTTACCAAGATGGCACACTTCTTTCCTATGAAAAAGACTGATACTGCTTTGAATGTTGCAAGAATCTTTGTAAATGAAATATTTCGATTGCATGGAGTGCCTAAAAGCATAATTTCTGATAGAGATTCTAGATTTATGTCAAACTTCTCGAAAGCGACATTTGAATCCATTGGAACTCAACTTCGTATGAGTACAGCTTTCCATCCACAAACTGATGGGGAAACCGAGAGGGTTAACAAGGTAGTTGAGGATATGTTGCGTATGTATGTGAATGAAAAGGAGGATAATTGGAGTGAATATTTACCCTTGGTTGAGTTTGCATACAATAGTGCATGGCATGCATCTATAAAAATGATTCCGTTTGAAGCTATGTATGGTTATAATTGTTTGACTCCACCTTCATTTTTGGGTTTTCCAAATAAAGTAGAAGTATCCAAAGAAATGCTTGATAAGATGGATGAAGAACTTGGAAAAATTAAGAAACATATAAGAGAAGCTCAGAAAAGACAAAAGAAGTTCTATGATTTAAAGAGAAGACCACTTGAATTCCAAGTTGATGATATGGTATTTCTTAAAGTTAATCCTCACCGATCTAACTTGTTGCTATGGAAGGATCATAGACTTTCTCCTCGATATGCAAGCCCTTTTAAAGTTTTGAAAAAGATCGGATCTCTTGCTTATTTGCTAGAATTACCTAAATATCTAAATGTGCATCCTGTATTTCATGTCAGCTTACTTAAAAGATATGTGTCTAATGTTGATCATGTTTTGCAGGACAATTATAAGCTTGTAGAGGAGGTATTGGGGTATCCGCTTTTAACAAAAGTAGAGAATGAAGATTAAACACGTCCAGTACATCACCTACTCAAGGGGGGTTCTCTTTAGGGAAGTATACCCTTTAACATTTCTGTGAGCAGGTAGATAACACGGATTGCACAGAGTGGTACATACTTCAGAAAATATGAACAACTATTGACCAAGGAAGACCATACACTTCTTGATTTGAATCGATTACAAGGTTGGGCAGAGTGATGCTAAAAAATGCAAGCTTAGGGCTGACAAGCCACCCTAAAAGTATTAACATCAATACAACTAATCAGCATAAGGGCCATTGATATGCAGGCTAACTCAGAACAATACAAATGGGAGAATTTCTCAAGAGAATAGAGGTTAATCAACACACTGACTCACAGAACGGAAAATAGATCCAAGCTACTCTCTTACACTATAGTGCTCATAGCCCTCCACTGAGAAGCCCACCCTCTGTATACACACTACAGAGTAGCTCCTACAATAGGCTTGAAACCACCAAGTGCAAGAGAGGACTTCTGCACGTATACACGAACCTCTCTATCTCTAAAATTGTACCGTGTACATGTAACTGTATCCCCAGTGTACCCAAATGAGCACAAATCCCTTGATTTTATAGGCCCCAATAGGCCAAGAGCCTTGCCGAATCTTCACGTCCATTGATCACGCGGCGGTTGATTGCCCAAGATTGGAGGGGTAAATCAAATATTCCACATCAAATATTCCACTTGATTTGAATTAGATCCACAAAGATAGGTAGTCGCCGTGAATGGTTGGCGGCAACATTTATTCATCCACTTTTACTTTTTACCTGCATACCTTTATCACATACCGTCATAGGATTGGTGACTAATAAATCATCCAACAACTTGAACTTGTTTCCTAATCTGCTCCGTGAACTTACTTCAATCATCAAGGTCAAAGGGGTCTTTGCTTGAAGGATTGGGTTCTTCTTGATAAAAGTCTTGCCCATAATTGCTCTTTAGATTATGGTATACTTCTGAGTCCATCTTCATAGCCTTGCTGAAGGAAGAGGTCCCAATAGGTAGATATGTGTAATCGTGGGTGTGTATATGCAAAAATGTGTGTGTGTGTGTCGTTGTGAGTGGGTATGTGTGTGGGTGTGTGTGTTGCATGTGTGTGTGTGGGTGTATGTGTGTATGTGGGTGAGTGTGCGTGTGCATGTGAGTGTGCGAGTGAGAGCGTGTGATGGTATGTGTGTGAGTGTGTGTGCGGTGGGGTCTGAGTGTGTATGTGTGTGTGGGTGGGTGTATGTGTATGTCGGTGTGTGTGTGTGGCAGGGGGTGGAGGAGGATGGGGACGCGTGGGGGAAGTGGTGGAGGAGGGCCGAGGGGTGTGGGGGAAGCGGTGGAGGAGGAGGGCGGAGGGGTGTGTGGGGTGTGGGGTGGAGGTAGTGGGCGGAGGGCGGAAGGGTGCAGGGCAGCGGGGATGGCAGGGGGGTGTTGGGCGGGTGTAGGCGGGGAAGGTGGGCGGAGGGGTGCGGGGTGAGGGGCGGGTGCAGGGGGAGTGCTGGGCGGAGGGGTGCGGGGTGAGGGGCGGGTGTAGGCGGGAGTGGTGGGCGCAGGGGTGCGGGTGAGGGGGCGGGGGTGGTGGCGAAGGGCGGAAGGGTGCGCGGCAGTGGTGGAGGAGGGCGGAGGGGTGTGGGGGAAGTGGTGGAGGATGGCGGGGGGTGGTGGGCGGGTGAAGGCGGGGAAGGTGGGTGGAGGGGTGCGGCGTGAGGGGCGGGTGCAGGCGGGAGGGGTGGGCGGAGGGGTGCGGGGTGACGGGCGGGTGTAGGCGGGAGTGGTGGGCGGAGGGGTGCGGGTGAGGGGCGGGGGTGGTGGCGGAGGGTGGAAGGGTGCGGGGCAGCAGGGATGGCGGGGGGTGGTGGGTGAGGGTGTAGGCGGGGAAGGTGGGCGGAGGGGGGCGGGGCTATGGCGGAGGGGGGCGGGTTGAGGACTAGGCGGGGTGCGGGGGACCATGGCGGAGGGATGCGGACTGCGGGGGTTGTTAGGCGGGGGAGGGGGAGAGAGAGAGAGAGAGAGAGAGAGAGAGAGAGAGAGAGAGAGAGAGAGAGAGAGAGAGAGAGAGAGAGAGAGAGAGAGAGAGAGAGAGAGAGAGAGAGAGAGAGAGAGAGAGAGAGAGAGAGAGACGGGAAGGCGGGGAGAGAGAAGGATGGCGGGGAGAGAGAGAGAAGAGAGAGAGGGAGAGAGGGAAGAGAGAGAGAGAGAGAGAGAGAGAGAGAGAGAGAGAGAGAGAGAGAGAGAGAGAGAGAGAGAGAGAGGGGATAGAATGAGAGACCGAGAGAGAGAGATAGAATGAGAGACCGAGAGAGAGGGAGGAAAAGAGAGAGAAAGGGGAAAGAGAGAAGGGGATAGAGAGAGATAGGTATCAAAACAACCGAGGTAGCAAAGAAAAGATGAAAGCAACGACTGCTCAGAACTCAAATATGTCCATGTAATGGAAAGGAGCACTTGAACACTTCTTGAAGCTGCAGCCCACGGTATTTTTCCTCTCAATCTCGGCAACCGATGTTACGACAGTGATGAAGCTGTCTGATCTGAGAAATTAAGAAGCTCTGACCCCTGGCACATGACACAAACAGAGAGAGAAAAAAAAAGGAGTACTACAGACCCCCACATCAAGCTTTTGCACCGTCCCGGTGCAATAACTCCTTTATTTGCTTATTCCTTCAAAAATGAACTTCAAAAAATGAAAGAACTATGGTATGTACAGGGAGTGAATTTCATCTGCTTGCATCAATTCAAATAACCCTTCACCCTGGAGACGTTAACGAGGGGAATCCTTTTGCTTCTTCTAGTTTTGTAATCTCTGCTTTTACTACCTCTGCATACTTCGGATTGAGTCGATATGGCCTACTTCTTACAGGCGCAGCTCCCTCAACTAAGGGTATCCGATGTAATCCAAGCTCTTCTAGTATTCCTGTTAGATCTTTGTAGGACCATGCGAAGACACTTTTGTAAGTACAAAGTAGGGAGGTTACCTTCTGCAATAAAGAGGGATAGTGCCCTAACCAAGCAGCCAAGTGAACTATCTGAGGGTTCTCTTCATCCCCTAAATTTATTTTTTGAACCAATGTTTCAAGACTGGCCTTGTTTGATAAATCATCTCCACTATATGCAGGAGTGGAGTTTAATTTATATTCTGCAGCATGTTCTTCCATCCATCCTTGAGGTATATCTGAGAAAGGAAGATCTTCTCTGCTCTTTGGTTCATAATCTTCCCTCTCTGATACTTTTATATTGGTTGCATCTTCAAAGCTTGTAGTTTCCTTCAATGGTTTATTCTTCAACACCTTGTGGTCTTTATTGCTATTTCCTGTAATTACCTTATCTGCAACTTCTTCCTCAATTTCATTGATCTCCACCGTGCAACACTCTGCACTTCCCATCATCCAATTGAACAATGTATCATCTTCTTGGGGTAGAGTGGGCATTACCTGAGTATCCACCGTATATCCAGTGGTTTTTCCAGAGTCAAATCCCTCTTCCAAATGTAATTGCAGTTGGCTATTGGTGCTTGTTGAAATCCATAGTTTGTTTTTCCCCCAATCTTGCAAAGCTTTTGCTTGTCTCAGCATAGGTCTCCCCAGGAGCAAAGGATAGGAAGTCTCCTATGGAAGTGCAATAACAACAAAATCCAACACAAAGTGGCAACCCTGTACTACCATCAATACCTTTTCAATAATGCCAAGTGGCGCAACCTGATGTTGATCTGCCAATGTAACCGTGAATGGTGCCAACTTCGTGGGGTTCAATTTCAGCTTCTTCATTGTAAAATCTGGCATCAAATTGATACCAGAGCCTCCATCTATGATCACACCTTTGAGAGCTTCATCCTTTATACAAACAGATAATCTTGAGCTTTGGTAGTCTGCTAAGGGTGCAGGGGGAAAATCAACCATGAAACCATCTATACTAGGTGATTGGACCAAGTGAGCAGAGTGTATAATCTTCAGTAAGTCACTTCTTATTTTTGAATCCATCCTTATAAGTTCATATAGACTAACCTTGTGATGAATACCTTTCAAGATCTGTTCAATGTTTACCTCCTGAGTGTTTTCTTGCAGACTTGTTGGTTGGCCCTTTAGAGAAGTAGTCATCTTATTATAAGCCCGTGCTTGGTCCTTCCATCCAGACTCCTTTTCTTCCTCTTTATCCTGAAATCCTTGTTGTTCATCTCTCTGGGTTGCAGCTGCTTGCCTAGCTCTAGTCATCATGGGCATTGCAGAGGATGAAACGGCATAAGTCTGAGTGGTTTTTCCTTCTTCATGTGGAGAGACTGCAATCATGTGGATTGGAGCAGGACTACCTCTTGGGCAATCCTTGGTATAATGATCTTTGGCCTCTGGACAATGTTGACAGGGAGGTGCATCTTCTGGAAGAGAACACCTATTTTGCATGTGGCCATACTCACCACAACGATAGCACATCAAAGGTCTATTATATCTAGGCTTTGCAGGCCTATTCTCCTCTCTATTAGATGTATTTGAAGTACTAGCATAATATGAATCCAAATTTTGAGGGTTACCTCTCTGCTGTGTACCCTTGAGGTAGTAGCAATCCCTTGCTTCATGACCATCTTTTCCACAAAATTGACAACTTACCTTAATAGGGCAATTAGCATTGGAATGTCCATTGTTATTACAGATTGTACACCAGATTTGTCTCCTTATATCCTGAGTGGTCTTCAAGTCTTCTAACTCTCGGCGAAGCTGGGCTGCTTCATCATCAGTGCGACGCAGTGGTGGCAAGAACTTCTCTTCTTGTTGATTTTGTTGCATCTTCAATGCTTCCAATTCCCTTCTCAGTTGCTCAATAGGATCCAGATCTGCAGCATACTTTGGTTGTGTATCCCCTTCAAAATGTTGCCTTGCTTCTTCAATGCGTGATGCCGCTGCATGAGGGTGGCATCCAATCTAAGAGACTCACGAAGCTTTTGCTGAGATGACCTGGGCAGAGCCTTCTCTATCCACTTTTTAACCAAAAAGTCACCTGGAGCATGTGGCAGACATGCAACAAGTGCTTTTGTTCTAGTGTGAAGTTCATGAAAAGATTCACCTGGTCGTAGCTTCAAATCACTTGGTCGGAATGTCTGTGAGAATGCCGCCTTCAGAGCCTCCCATGTAGTGAAATGGCCATCTGCATATTGACTAAACCATTTATCTGCAAGACCCTCCAATGTGGATGGAAAAAGTGCCAACATTGCATCTTCTCTATTCTGCAGACCACGTCCACGGCATAAAGAGATAAATCTCCTCACATGATCATCAGCATCTTCATAAGCATGTCCCTTGAAGGTAGGGAACTTGATGTTGATCCTCGAGAGTAGATGAGAAAGATCCTCCATTTGGACTGGTGTCTCTTTTGACGTATCTAAGGAGAAGTCTAGAGTTCTCCCATACCCTTCTTTTGACAATGGTGTCGCACCCAAATCAATAGATAAACTTAGGGAAGGCAGAGGGGAGGTAGACTCACTAGCCGTGGTTATTGCTAACTTGTTAAGGCTCCTCCGAACACGAAGAGACTCCTTATCTGCCCGTGTATGGGTCATGTACCTTCTTGCAAATGTAATGGGGAAAAACACCTCTCACAGAAATGCAAAGGTCCCACCGGGCGTGCCAAACTGTAGAGGAGGTACTGGGGTATCCGCTTTTAACAAAAGTAGAGAATAAAGATTAAACACGTCCAGTACATCACCTACTCAAGGGGGGTTCTCTTTAGGGAAGTATACCCTTTAACATTTCTGTGAGCAGGTAGATAACACGGATTGCACAGAGTGGTACATACTTCAGAAAATATGAACAACTATTGACTAAGGAAGACCATACACTTCTTGATTCGAATCGATTACAAGGTTGGGTAGAGTGATGCTCAAAAATGCAAGCTTAGGGATGACAAGCCACCCTAAAAGTATTAACCTCAATACAACTAATCAGCATAAGGGCCATTGATATGCAGGCTAACTCAGAACAATACAAATGGGAGAATTTCTCAAGAGAATAGAGGTTAATCAACACACTGACTCACAGAACGGAAAATAGATCCAAGCTACTCTCTTACACTATAGTGCTCATAGCCCTCCACTGAGAAGCCCACCCTCTGTATACACACTACAGAGTAGCTCCTACAATAGGCTTGAAACCACCAAGTGCAAGAGAGGACTTCTGCACGTATACACGAACCTCTCTATCTCTAAAATTGTACCGTGTACATGTAACTGTATCCCCAGTGTACCCAAATGAGCACAAATCCCTTGATTTTATAGGCCCCAATAGGCCAAGAGCCTTGCCGAATCTTCACGTCCATTGATCACGCGGCGGTTGATTGCCCAAGATTGGAGGGGTAAATCAAATATTCCACATCAAATATTCCACTTGATTTGAATTAGATCCACAAAGATAGGTAGTCGCCGTGAATGGTTGGCGGCAACATTTGTTCATCCACTTTTACTTTTTACCTGCATACCCTTATCCCATACCGTCATAGGATTGGTGACTAATAAATCATCCAACAACTTAAACTTGTTTCCTAATCTGCTCCGTGAACTTACTTCAATCATCCAGGTCAAAGGGGTCTTTGCTTGAACGATTGGGTTCTTCTTGATAAAAGTCTTGCCCATAATTGCTCTTTAGATTATGGTATACTTCTGAGTCCATCTTCATAGCCTTGCTAAAGGAAGAGGTCCCAATAGGTAGATATGTGTAATCGTGGGTGTGTATATGCAAAAATGTGTGTGTGTGTGTGTCGTTGTGAGTGGGTATGTGTGTGGGTGTGTGTTGCATGTGTGTGTGTGGGTGTATGTGTGTATGTGGGTGAGTGTGCGTGTGCATGTGAGTGTGCGAGTGAGAGCGTGTGATGGTATGTGTGTGAGTGTGTGTGCGGTGGGGTCGGAGTGTGTATGTGTGTGTGGGTGGGTGTATGTGTATGTCGGTGTGTGTGTGTGGCAGGGGGTGGAGGAGGATGGGGACGCGTGGGGGAAGTGGTGGAGGAGGGCGGAGGGGTGTGAGGGAAGCAGTGGAGGAGGAGGGCGGAGGGGTGTGTGGGGTGTGGGGTGGAGGTAGTGGGCGGAGGGCGGAAGGGTGCGGGGCAGCGGGGATGGCAGGGGGGTGGTGGGCGGGTGTAGGTGGGGAAGGTGGGCGGAGGGGTGCGGGGTGAGGGGCGGGTGCAGGCGGGAGTGGTGGGCGGAGGGGTGCGGGGTGAGGGGCGGGTGTAGGCGGGAGTGGTGGGCGGAGGGGTGCGGGTGAGGGGGCGGGGGTGGTGGCAGAGGGCGGAAGGGTGCGGGGCAGTGGTGGAGGAGGGCGGAGGGGTGTGGGGGAAGTGGTGGAGGATGGCGGGGGGTGGTGGGCGCGTGTAGGCGGGGAAGGTGGGCGGAGGGGTGCGGGGTGAGGGGCGGGTGCAGGCAGGAGTGGTGGGCGGAGGGGTGCGGGGTGAGGGGCGGGTGTAGGCGGGAGTTGTGGGCGGAGGGGTGCGGGTGAGGGGGCGGGGGTGGTGGCGGAGGGCGGAAGGGTGCGGGGCAGCGGGGATGGCGGGGGGTGGTGGGTGAGGGTGTAGGCGGGGAAGGTGGGCGGAGGGGGGCGGGGCTATGGGAGAGGGGGGCGGGTTGAGGACTAGGCGGGGTGCGGGGGACCATGGCGAAGGGATGCGAACTGCGGGGGTTGTTAGGCGGGGGAGGGGGAGAGAGAGAGAGAGAGAGAGAGAGAGAGAGAGAGAGAGAGAGAGAGAGAGAGAGAGAGAGAGAGAGAGAGAGAGAGAGAGAGAGAGAGAGAGAGAGAGAGAGAGAGAGAGAGAGAGAGAAGGGACGGGAAGGCGGGGAGAGAGAAGGATGGCGGGGAGAGAGAGAGAAGAGAGAGAGGGAGAGAGGGAAGAGAGAGAGAGAGAGAGAGAGAGAGAGAGAGAGAGAGAGAGAGAGAGAGAGAGAGAGAGAGAGAGAGAGAGAGAGAGAGAGAGAGAGAGAGAGAGAGAGGGATAGAATGAGAGACCGAGAGAGAGAGATAGAATGAGAGACCGAGAGAGAGGGAGGAAAAGAGAGAGAAAGGGGAAAGAGAGAATGGGATAGAGAGAGATAGGTATCAAAACAACCGAGGTAGCAAAGAAAAGATGAAAGCAACGACTGCTCAGAACTCAAATATGTCCATGTAATGGAAAGGAGCACTTGAACACTTCCTGAAGCTGCAGCCCACGACATTTTTCCTCTCAATCTCGGCAACCGATGTTACGACAGTGATGAAGCTGTCTTATCTGAGAAATTAAGAAGCTCTGACCTCTAGCACATGACACAAACAGAGAGAGAAAAAAAAAGGAGTACTAGAAAGCTGAAAGACGATGGCTCTTTGAGCTTCAACCGGAAATAATATTAGATAGGAAGGAAAGATTTCTTAGAAATACATCTATAGTAGAAATTTTGGTGAAATGGCATTCATACCCAGTAGAAGATTCGAGTTAGGTGAATTTAGATGACTTTCTAACACATTATCCTTCTTTCCAACTCTGAGGACAGAGTTCTTAAAGGGGGGAAGAATTGTAATAGGCCTCTTTTCTAGTGAAATAATTCATTTTGAACTTTCTGAATTTCATTGTGGGGATAATGCTTAGAACGAATAATTAGGTAATTTTATGCATGTAGGAAAAATTTTGGGTTGACAAGTTTCATATTCTCTCTCTAGACCTTAATTGCATCATGTTTTTCAGTGGGATTTTGAAGGTGAAGATGAAAGAATTAAGGAAAACTCAGTATGAGGGAAAGGTAGAGCAAGTAGAAGAGAATAAAAGTGCCTGTGTGAGATTTTTGTGAATCATGTTCTAAGTACCTCGTTCAGGGTCCTACGTTTAGTTCATTGTAAGAAAATGCTTTGATTTTACTCTCTCTCTAAAATTTTAAACATTGCAGGGCTCAGAAGTGGCATTTGGAGATGGATTTGGACCTCGGACGTCTCTAACACTATTGTGCAGATCGAAAAATTGAATAAAAGTGTCTCTCACAAGCTTAACCTAATTCCTCATTGTTTCTGAGTTACAGGGCTTTGAAAAGTGCCATTTTTTCCAACACTTAAAAAAAACAAACGAGGGCTTGTCTAATTCTATTCGAATCCGTGATTCTCATGCTCACGTGTCACCATGTCTAATTATGTATGTTTTCGGATATGTCTTCTTGGTGTTTTTCTGCTATTTTTGACAGGTATGCTAAAGAAAGGAAGTACACTACGATCGCATGGCTTTTTGCAAAAGTTTTGGAGAAACTCGACTTTTTCTAAATTTGGTGGATCGCACCCTTCTTTGGGGAGCACGGCTGCGATCAAACGGAAAACGATAAGAAGGCATGCGCATCAACACGAAGGACACACAGAAATGTGAGAATTACCTTGTGATTGAGAGTGTGATTGAGAGTGAGAGTGAGAGTGAGAGTGTGATTGAGAGTGCAAGTGAGAATGTGATTGTGATAGCTCGGGGGTGGTCGGGAGGTAGAGGCTTCGTCAAGAAGCTATTGTCCAAAGCTACTGTAACCATTGATTCATATCTATAATATCAGAATTCTTCCTTCTCTGCGTCATATTTGTTCTACTCTTCCGCATCAGATTTTCTTTTACCTTGTGCAATCTCTGTGTTCTTCTCTCCACTGTTATTTCTGAGTAATTGAAAGATTGTGATTGGGGATAGATTGTGATTGAGGAAACGCTACACTAGTAACCATGCAAAAGATGACCAACAGCCACCCACAACACTACGAGTCCAACCTTCGAACCGGAGAAAAAGACATGAAGAAATAACCCCAAGAAATTGAAAAAGAATCTACTCCAAAATTCTCTCTATTAAAAGCAAATTATTTTCGCAAAAGCCAAAAAAGAAAAAACCAACTCTTAAGCACTCCAAAAAGCCAACTCTTATGTCTTGTGTTCCTTGAAATCTAAGCGCTTGAAACTATAGCAATGTCCAATATTTATAGCATTCGTATCTTGATCTGTCCTAAATGTAGCTTGATTGTTCTCCATCCGCGGTGTTGCCGAGAGAAACACATATATGTTAGTATTCAACGAGTATGTTGAAGCCGAGAACAATTAAAATAAAACTAAATTAAGGATTTTATTGTTTTTCTGAGCTTCCAATCGATCTGAAATTATTAGAAATGGTGACCTCCTAATCGAATCCTTTCTGTATAGTGAAGAATTGTTTTTTGGCATGCACCACCTTAAACCTCAACGGAAGTCCTCGTCTGCATACACATCTTGAAACTTTACTCCATTTATATGTTCATATCTCTCTTGATACTTTCTCCATCTAAATATCTTTTGAAATGAATTTCTGTCTAATAAATTGATAAAGAACCACATTGTGCATGGGACATATGGAAGCAAAAAACAGATCAAGATGGGAATATCTCACCAACCAATGAGGCACGATCTTACCAAGTTTGACTCTAGGTTTTGAAAATGCATGGTCATCTCTTTCACATGCATATTCAGATAATAAAATAATTTATCGAGCAATGATATCTCGTATTAGAGCTTTCTTAAGCCTCTATTCACTTTTTCAGTGCAGGAGGCCCACTATTGGTTCTTTCATGGAGCACCAAAAAATTTGTTCTTGTCAAAATGATCACGTAACCTACCATCTTAGGAACCGACCCCATCACCATCATAGTAGAGTTGCACCTAGCAACCATCATCAAATGAAGAGTAAATCCCTTCATTCATTGTTCCCAAGAAGTGCCTTAACACTCTTTTGGCTGCAAAAGGATAAGGTACTCTTGGAGTGTACATAAATACATATGTTCCCTTCAATGCACACCATATATAGAAAATATATAAGAGATCGTGCAACGGACATATACATTATCAAATCCTGCACTCTCTACCTTCATGAAAAAAACCATTTTACATTTAGGTCTATTTAAAATACAAACTTTCAAACTTCTTTAAGTTGTTAACAATAGAACTTCTCTACATGAGATATACAATTTCTTAGCTTCCGAATGTGAGAGGCATCAGTGTATGCTTCGAGTTAAGTTGAGCGAAAGGTCTCTAAAATCTTGCAGGTAAGCAAAGAAGCTTTACATAGTTCTGGAGATCTTAAAGATAAAGACTAAGTCTTTATTCTAGTCACAACATCAACGAGACTTGATGAAGCTTGACCATGATTGTCCAAGAATGTGGAATAGGAACTACTCGAAAGTTTGCCTAAGTATTGGCAATAAAATTGCTTTTGGAAGGTATTCACTCAGGTTCCTTTTATCCAATGGAAAATTGTGAAAAGAGTAAGTTGTTCCAAGTGTGAAGAGAGTGAAAAAATTCCAAGAATGTGGTCTTTAATCGTGAAGATGGTACTTAAGTCTTTAGAAGGTAGAACATAATGCTTGCCTATCCTCAAACGGATTTTGATACAAATCCAGAAAGCATGAGCGGATGTTTAGACTCATGCAGTAGAGAGATTCCTGTAAAGTCCGACTAGGGTAGCTACCTAAAGTATCAATAAGAAAGGAATCAAAAGATAAGAAGATAGAAGCTCATCAGTACAAGTTGATCAAGAATAAACCAATTGAACTTGAATCTGTGAAAATTCAAGTACTTGCAATTGTAACTCGTTTTCATTTTGAAAACCTTAGCAAAGAGGAATATATATTCTATCAAGAGGTTTTCAAGTATCCAAGGAACAGCACGTGATTGTATGACAATCTTGTGAAGGAATCAAAACCTAGAATATCAAATTAGAAGCAATGCCTAAAACTTCAAAGTCTTCAAATTTCGGATAAGTATCACCCACACACTAATGTGAATATAAAATAGGATGTCATGGGACACCAGATTTGATACTCAGGTTGATGTAGGAAAAATGGTATGGGACATCGGATTGTGGATGATAATTATCTTTTAGTCGTAGATTGGATCTTGAAGTTAGGTTTGATCCTGACTGGAATTAAAACTTCAAAGAAGTAGTTGAAATTCAAGAAGGATAAAAGTAATATCTCATAATTTTTCAAGATAACTTCAAGATCAAGGAAATAGAAGATATAAAGTAACTTATGAGATCTTTTTGGAAGACTTCAAGATAAAATGTTGTTGATTCACAAATATTTGATAAAATTTCTGAAGGAGTGAATTTTAATTTTGAAAACATCCTTTCAACTAAGAATAGACTGACTAAGTCAATGTTAAAATATTCTTCTATTTCCTTTCGCGTATATTCATGGATTGCTATTTTCAAACTTCAACTTCTCTTTATTTCCTCTCTCGGTAATCATTTTCACCACTGCTAAGAAAAGAAAGTGCAATACTTCCATTACTCGTCCGACTCCTCTTTGCTATCGACCAGCTCATCACCGCTGTTCGACGCAACAAATTATGCATTTCTTTAATCTATGTTCATCCATACTTCTTAATAGCCTTGGAAAAGAAGATTATAGTGTCTTTCAAAGTACTCTTAACAGTGGCATTTTCATGTATTCATATATTGAAGAACAAAAATGTTTATAGAGTTTCATGTTTACATTAAATAAGATACTTGGATTTGATGTTTGACATTGGAGGATAAAGAAAAATCTGTGAATAAGTAACGTTGCACTGGATATTTTTAGAACAAAAAAAAATTGGAATTTCTGATACCCATACTAATGTATACTATTCACGTATTAATATATATGAAAGACGTATATGTGAAAGAATTATTTCCATTCTTCATTTTGGTTGAATTATAACAACTTAGATATCTAGATCGAAAATCGTCTGCCTACACACAAAAATTATCATATGTAAATTCTCATATGTAAATTCTCATATTTGCTACAAAAAATTATCATATGTAAAATCTCATATTTGCTAGAAAACTATTATCTATTCTACCCTTTATGCAAAATCATAGATAAACTTTGAAAAATCCCTTTAAGAAAATTCCCCCACTCAATCTCACATGAAAATCGAGATATATTTGCATGTGTCTTCTAAAATATGGTTTTAAATCTTTTGAAGTTATAGAACATGTCTCACTTTTCTGAATGTTCATCTATATATTTCTTCAATAGATGGCTCCCTCATGGAGACTCAACAATTCGGTATTAGCATTGAATCCTTATTGAATGGTCATCCACTTTGTTTTTATAATTGACAAGCAATAATTCCACTCATTAAACATTTCTTTTGAGTCTTATTCCTACAATTTATTTTGCTTTTCAATAAACAAATAAACAATGTAAACGTTTCAATGGGTCTATCTCCATGCTAAAGATCTAGCGTTTATTATTTCTAGCAAAGGTTATTAATTATCATTAATTCATAGCCTCTTTCTACCAATTGACACTAGATTCTAGTGATGATTGGCACATGCAACACATACTTGGGACATCTGGAATTTTGAGATGTATCCAATGGAACATATTCTGCATGTGGAATTTTGAGATGTATCCAATGGAACATATTTCTCATTAAGAATTCCACAACTATAGCATTCTCCGTTTAATGTTTCTCCTCATCCAAATCTTTTTTCTCTTCTTCTATGCCTTCCCCTCGCTTGTGATCCATTGTTTTTATTGAAGATATTTTAATAGTTTGAATTAGTATTTGATCTTTCCCACCCCCTCCTTTAGTCATTCTAACTAGATACACCTCAATTCCCTCCATTACTTATATTGATTGGTCACTTTTTGGCAATGAATTCCTCACATATAGGTGGTTAATAACCATAAATTCCGAAGGATAATGATTTCCCTTTATCTTGTTTCTCTTTTTGCATATTAAAATCTATCATACTAATATAAATATTACTCCTTTGTATCATTATAAAGTTTATTAATGCCATAGAGTGTATACATGTTGACCCATAGAATTTAAAAAAGGAAAGAGGTATAGAAAGTAAGAGGGTTCCACTTGATTGAACTTAAGTATTTGATCTTTCCCACTCCCTCCTTTAATCATTCTAACTAGATACACCTCAGTTCCCTCTATCTTTAAAGAAAAATATCTTGCGTTTGATTGCTAATTGAGATCCATCTTATTTCTCTGCCATTATCGCCATTACTTATATTGATTGGTCACTTTTTTCGAAGGATAATAATTTCCCGTTATCTTGTTTCTCTTTATGCTCATTAAACTCTATCATACTAAGGTAAATATTACTCCTTTGTATCATTATAAATTTTATTTATGCCATAGAGTGTATACATGTTGACCCATAGAATTAAAAAAGGAGAGAGGTATAGAAAGTAAGGGAGTTCCACTTGATTGAACTTAAGTATAATCCCAAAAGAGAGGAAAATAAAATTTAGCACAAGAAAATTTTCATGAAGTAAAAGAATTAGTTCTCATTATGCATTTTAAGTTGTACAATGTCAATAGCACATGGAAAACTGTTCCTTGAAACGTTAGTTTGCAACAACCATCTTCTGTGTGACACCATTAGAACAACCTGCATCAACACTACCTTTAGAACTTCTGTGTGCGTAATTGTGTTCATTCAAGCTTGCATAATAGAACATGCTCACAAGGAATTCAAGCTACTCGATTCGAAAAGGAATAAAGCAATGATGTCATAGCATTAGAATGATTTGATCTCGACTTAGAGGTGTGGCAAAAATTCTTCAGATTATGTAAGACTGTGTCTGCAATTCTAGGCTTCCCCCTAACTCTTTAGATGCATGGATTTCTCAAAATTAGAAAGCAGATGATCAATTAGCTTTTCTTGTTAGGTAACAATTACACCATTTCAAAATAGCGTTTACATAAAATATCAGTAATCCAAAATAGTGTCACTAATTAAGTGAACAGTGCCTTGAATGTATAACTTTCTAAATGATTAAAGAAAGTTATGTAAGGCATGTGCTTAAGCTAGGCTTACGTTCTAGAGTTCAGCACACTTTATTAAAAATTTATACACACTATTGAGAATCATGGGGATATGCACATGAGATTGAATACATTTAAATATAAATTTTATTTTCCCCATAGTTTAGGAAACCATCCATCAATCACTACAAGTAAACTTTCTAGTGGCATCAAATGTAGGTGATGATTCAATATCATTGGTGGAGCTTCCAAACCAAATTTCCTAACTTCTAGACCCTTCATTTTGTTCGGATATCCAAAAATCTAATAATTGAAGCTGTTTGTATGGTTACAACATGATTTTCAACATGTATGTTTGTCTGTACGTATGTGCCTATGACTTTGTTATTAATCAATAATAATCAATAGTGTTTAGTAAAAGATCATATATATATATATATATATATATATATATATATATATATATATATATATATATATATATTATGAAAATACCTAACTTAATTAAAAGGGTTAAAAATTTAAAATGTAATAAAAATATACAATACTTTCTTCTTTCATAACAGAATACAAACCGAAAAGAGCTCCTGTCAGTCAAAGACTTGCTTCATCAACGAAAGCGCTAAATATCCTCCAAAGCGCTAAATATCCTCCAGATCTCTCTTCTTTCTCTCTCTCTCTATGTGTGCGAGGGGGAAAGACAGCCGTGTAATATCCGTGTAACCATTGTCATTTTTTTGTCCCAGAGAGAAGGCTTCCAATCAAATCAAGTATCAACATATCGCACTTAAAGCACAAGGAGAGAGAAAAGAAAACCGTAAATCACCTTGTTATCCTCTTGTGAATGGATAAGCGTACGTGATGAAGAAATAAGATATATCGGAACGTAAAACTTGTCACGAAAGAGAGACAGAGAGAGAGAGAGAGTTTTATGCCAATGAGTTCTCTAACCACACTTTTCGGTGAGAAACTCTCATCGAAGTACCGATTACAATTTCGACGAATGGATTCAAGTTGCTTCCTTTTTGTTCACCTATCACATCACTCCTCATTGGATCACCACACATGTTGTATCACATCACTCCTCATTGGATCGCCACACATGTTGTATGAATTGCATGGTGATTATAATGAATTGCATGGATCGCCACACATGGTGTATGAATTGCATGGATCGCCACACATGTTGTATGAATGCATGTGTTCATTATTACGTTTATGCATTTGCACGATTATGCTATGAATGCCACCTACGTGGTGCTGGAGGTTCCATCATTATTCACTCTATGTATATTTGTGTGCGCTATCGTATTGCTTGTGTGTCATGCTTGTGCTTGTGTATCATGTCAAATTTCCTATCGTCACTTGTATCATCCTAGTCATGCGCAACTTTGTAGAGCAGCCCATCCCTTTAGACTAAGAATAGCATAAAAGCATAAATGTACTTTGCATCGATCTCGATGCCACCCTATAGTCCTATGTTCCTCGTCCAATACCTCCACTGCCGACATAACCCATTGTCCATACCACCTTCTCACTCTCCTCCACCTACGTCTAGCTCACACCTTGGTCCCCCTATTCAACGTGACATTGAAATGACCACTACCAACCAGCCCAATGTCATCATGATCGAATCCTCTCTTTCTCCTCCACCCTTGTCTCCTCAACCTATCTCAACTCCACCTGTCCATCTAGTACTCTCCCCTAGGTGAGCTTCATCTACCTCCTCACCCTCCTAGTCACTTCCCTTGTCTCCATCTAGCTCGTCCATCCCATCACCCCGACATCCCCATGGTACAAAGTACCACCTATTGCAGCTGATGAAGCATTTGTTCTAGAATTTGCTCCTCTACCATACTGCATGAGCAATACTGGCAGTTTTGCATCAATGAATTCCTCGAAGTGCATGAATTTAGTAGGCTTAGTGCTTGCTTCGTACATTCGCACACTCTTATTGCCCGTGACTTCGACCAAGTCATCGGGACCTATGGCCATATCCAGGCCGATAACTAGTGGCTTCAACTATAGTTAGAATAGACTCGGGATGCAACCCTATAGCAGCAATTCAAAGCCGAGTAGCTCTCCAATGTGTTCTGGAGGGAGAGGTGGCAAACACAATATTTTAAGTCTTTCTTTGGAGAAGGCTACCGAGAAGGAGGTGGATATAAAAAGCACGTTGTCATGGATATAGAAAGCAGGTTCTCAATGTAGAACAATCCGATCAAAGACACGTGCAGAGAATTCAAGAGTTTAATAAAGGAGTGATGGTGATGGAGGTGGCCATTCACAAGTTACATTTTGAATTGAAAGACCAAGCAACTGCTCACAAACGTTTGTAGAAATCTACGTATGCTCTACGGGATAGCATGAGCTCCACTTAGCCACATCTATGCAGAAGGATGTTGAATTGAAAGCTAAAACTTAGCCAAAAAGAATAAAGCACATCATCTAGTAAAATTTTTATTTGTAGGAGGAATTCGGCCTGCAATTGGCTAAAGCTCAGGGTCAGGCTATCCTCTCAGAGGCATCGACCTCCAAAGCAGCTGATGTTGTCACCCTTCTTCCAACAGAAGTGCACCAACTACTAAAAACCCTAATAAAGAAAATCTAGATTACTTTTGCTCAAGCTCACTCTTCATTCAACAATAAAGTTTTTACGCCCTCTAATGATGAGTAGGACGAAGTTGATTAAAAAATTTCTTTTCCATAGTCAAATTTATTGGGTTCAGGTCCTCCGGGCATGCTTGTGTTACTACTTCCCAGATACCTTTCTTGTAAATAGCCATTGGACATCTTACTATAGATATTGAATAAGTATGTACACCAAAAATTCTCGAAAACACACAGATACAATAGTTTTTACGCCCTCTAATGATGAGTAGGACGAAGTTGATTAAAAAATTTCTTTTCCATAGTCAAATTTATTGGGTTCAGGTCCTCCGGGCATGCTTGTGTTACTACTTCCCAGATACCTTTCTTGTAAATAGCCATTGGACATCTTACTATAGATATTGAATAAGTATGTACACCAAAAATTCTCGAAAACACACAGATACAATAGTTTTAACTCTTCACATTAATGAACTTGATTGAATCTAATAGTGATAGAAAGAGTGACTATGTTGTCGACATAAATAGTTTTAACTCTTCACATTAATGAACTTGACTGAATCTAATAGTGATAGAAAGAGTGACTATGCTGTCAACGTAAGGCCATGAAGCTAGAGTCTAGTAATGACCGGACTATTTTCTATCACAAAGGATGGAGAGCCCCCTTTATTTTGAATTATTGTGTTATGAATTGGTGCATTCATTCTATTTTCATATTAAGTTGAAATTTGTCCAAAGATTTAACTATGAGTGAGTTGTTGTTTGTCAATGTTGCCTGTTGCGCACTATGTGAGGATTAATGAATCTACTGTGTCAAGCATTATCGGACTTTGTATCATGATTCTGTGTGATAGTTTAATGTATTATCTCACTAGAGGAAGTGGGAAAATAAGAGGGATCCTATATAAAGGATTCTACCACCCCAAAAACCCTGACAACCTATGCTGTCGATATTGGTTCTCACTGGACAAGGTCAGATAAACGAAAGATAGGTTAGTAGTCCTCATCATTTTTATCACCTCCCTTAATATCTTAAAGTATTTCATATAAATATTTTCCCGATTTCTCTATTCCACAAAGCTCGAGTTCTAAATTAAAAATTCGAAAATAGGACATTAAAGTGTCCATTTTGGTGTTAGGATAGCGTTAAATTAAAATAATGGAAAGAACACTATCCGAACCCGAAAATGGACATTAAAGTGTCCACTTTGGTGTTAGTATAGTGTTAAATTGAATAAAACCGTGCACATTCCCTATGGATACATAATCGTCATTAGGAACAACGCAACATTCACAATCCGCAATTCTTTGCATTGATTACTCCTAGTGCCTCATTCAAAGTAGAAAACGTGATCATGACCTTTCCATTTGTCTCTTCTTTATGCGAAAGGCTATGTGAATGCACTTGGAGATTTAAATCATGTGTTACTGTAATAGGTTGATGAGCGATGATATTATCACTCCCAATGTAGCTTCCAAAGATCTCTGTACTACAAAATTCCTATACATAGAGATTTTTCCTATTAGAAATGCAAATCCACTTTGGAGATTCAAATCATGTTTAAGTGTAGTAAAGTCATGAGCGATGATATTATCACTCAGAATGTAGCTCTGGAAACTGATTGTACTCTACAAATCCTGTACCTCAAGATTCCTAGCTTTTGTGTGGCAATATGACTTGATGCACATGCTTTAAACCATTACAACTGGATGTTCTATTAGAAAGACGTATCGATTCCAAAATAGGTTACCTGCACCGAATACTCTCTACCTGAACCTAGTACTCTCTACATAGGGGTAAAGTATAGCCCCACAAATTATATTAGTTCTCAAACCTTAAATACATATTAGAATTCACATTATGAAAAACTGAGACACTATACAGGGATTCTTTAAATCTCTAAATCAAAATACAAAAATTACATTAAGATTAGAAACTCTTGATGATAGTTGGACCTATCTCTAAATCAAAATACAAAAATTACATTAAGATTAGAATCCCTTGATGATAGTTGGACCTATCCTCTGACTACACAGAAAGGCCAAGGTACCTAAATAGAAAAAAGAAATAGGTAGGGAGTGAGCTTAAGCTAGGGGCTTCGTTATTAAAGTTGATCATAGTTCGTTAAAAGAGGACATATTTGATCAAAACTTGTGTTGATATGCACATACTTTTGACTTATATTAGTTAAATAGAAAATTGTGTAGGTACGTTTTATGGCATAAAACTAAATTAATAATTTTATTGTTTTTGTGGAGCTTCCAATCGACCAGAAATGATTAGAAATAGTGACCTCCTAATTGAAATCCTTAGTGAATAATTGATTTTTAGCATGTACCACCTCAAACCTCAACGGAAGTCCTCATTTGCACGCACATCTTGAAAATTTACTCCATTTATATCTTCATATCTCTCATGATACTTTCTCCATCTTAATATCTTTTGAAATGAACCTTCTTTATAATAAAGTGATGATCAAGCACAATGTGCATGAGTCTTCTATGAGACGCTCAATTTTGTGATGGACATATGGAACGGAAAAATGGATCAAGATGGGAACATCTCACCAACGAATGAGGCATGATCTTACCAAGTTTGACTATGGGTTTTGAAAATGCATGTTCATCTTTTTCACATGCATATTCAGATAAGACAATAATTTCTCGAGCAATGATATCTCATATTAGAGCTTTCTGAAGCCTCTATTCACTCCAAAAAAAATTGTTCTAGTCAAAATGATCACGTACCTACTAGCACTCCTACCATCTTAGGAACCGACCCCATCACCATCATAGTAGACTTGGACGTACCAAGCATCATCAAATGGATAGTAAATCCCTTCATTCATTGCTCCCAAGAAGTACCTTAGCACTCTTTTGGTTGCAAAAGCATATTAAGGTACTCTTGGAGTTTACATAAATACATATACTTCCTTCAATGCACAACAGATATAAGAGATCGTGCAACTGACCTATACATTATCAAATCCTCCACTCTTTATCTTTATGAAAAAACCATTTTACATTTCGCCTAATTAAAATAAAAAATTTTAAACTTCTTTAAGTTGTTAACAATAGAATTTCTCTACATGAGATATACACTTTATTCTTTGTATAACACTCCTATTTGTAGACTTTTTTTCCAATATCCAGAGATCCAGTATCTTGAACTCACTCCATAGCTTCTTCTTCAACATACCTACATATGAATACGCATATGCTACATTCGTTTTCACAAAGATTGATGGACATGCGGAATTTTAATTGTTTCTAGATTTCCAAAAACAATAAAAAGATCTTTGATTCCAATTCCTTGGATCTTAATTGAGACCATAAAGAGCAATCCATAGCCTACAAATATGATGTGGAAATATCTAATCTTCAACTTCGTGGGGCTGATCCTCGAAGATTGTCTCTTAAACCTCCCCATTTAGGAAAGCACTCTTGACGTCCAGTTGGTAAATCTTCCAACCTTAAAAAAATATTGTTTCTCTTCAAACTCTATATCATAGGTTCATGCAGAAAGCTCCCATCGCAATGTCTCTTCACCATATAGATCCACTTGTTTTCGATGATCTATGTGTAGTTTCTTTATGGTACCAAAGTCCAAGTGTCGTTTTATTCAATCTTTTGAATTCCATCAGGACATAATTCTCTAACAAGTGAATTCCATGAAATCATGTTGGACGAAACATTTTGATTATGTATTGTCTTATATTTCCTACAACAAGCAAGTAAGAGCTATGCACATTCGTTTCATTTAACTTTGCTCTATCCACTTCTATTAGATATATATTCTATACATCTTACACTCCTTTTATTGGGGTACAAACCTGCCTCATTGCTCACTAAGCATACCAAAACTATATCATTCTCCATTTGATGTTTCTCCTTGACCAGATTCGAGATCTTTCTTCTCTTCTGTTACTCCTTCCTATTGCTTGCGATCCATCGTTTTGATTGAAGTTCTTTTAATAAATTGAATTAGTATCTGATCTTTCCCTCCCCGTCCTTTGAGCATTCTAACTAGATACACTTCATTTGCCTCTATCTATATATAAAAGAAATGGTTTTGATTTCTAACGAAGATGCATCTTATTTCATCTCCATTATCTGAATTACATCTATTGATTGATCCGATTTTGGCAAGCAATCCCTCACCTATAAATGGTTAATAACCCTAAATTTCTAAGGATATCAATTGCCCATTATGGAGCTTCTCTTTTTGCTCATTAAAATCTATCGTACTAAGATAAGGATTACTCCTGTATATGATTCTCATGTTTATTAGAGGCGTAGAGTGTTGACACGTTGGCCCATACACTTAAAAAAGGACAAAGATATACAACGGAAAAAAGTTCCACGACCGAACTTAAGTATACTCAAGGGAGAGAGGAAATGATCATTTAGCACACAAAAGATGTCATGAAGCAAAAGAAGTTGTTCTCATATACATGAATTATTCCTTGGAATGCCAGTTTAGGTTTAGGCTTTTAATATTCATTCAGGAATCTTACGTTATGTAGATTTGTTTCGCAACAAACATGCACTTCAAAAAAACAATCAATTGTGGTATTTCCATCAAAAGAATCAAAATACATAGCTTTGCTAATGGTGATATGCGAAATAACATGCTTCAAAACATTGATTGATTAGATGTGAATTTTATATACATTTCGGTCAATCTATTTCATTTTTTAGTTTAAATAGCAATCATTTGGCATTAGACCCATTATTATGTTTATCGATGTATCGTGGCCCCATCAACTGCGCGTCTCTCTCTCTCTCTCTCTCTCTCTCTCTCTCTCTCTCTCTCTCTCTCTCTCTCTCTCTCTCTCTCTCTCTCTCTCTCCGCATCTTTTCCCTGCCACCCCCGCTGTCGGAAAGTTTTCCACTTTCTAGTTAATGACGAGAGAAAATGAAAATAACTTAATTAGTGAATTCTAACCTTTTATATCACTATTGATTAGTTGTTCTGGATTGAATTAACTATTTTTGAAGTGTTTGCAGGTACAGGAAATGATAAAGAATACATGTTCAAATTATGGTTTATTCTAAACTGCTCGTATAATGTGTGTTTAGGCCATAGAAACATTGATTTATGGGTTTAAGATCCTAGGTTTATGTTTAATCTTGTGCATTTAAGATAGGAGCATTAATTCTTGGTTAATGCTAGGGTTTATTTAAGTGTTAATGAGTTAATGGTAGTGTTTCAGAAGGATTTTAATGGTCTAACCCAGGGGGTTTCTGATGGGTTTCAAATAGGTTTTCTAGGGTTTTACTATATTTAAAGGGTTAAAATCAATGTTATTTAAATATATTAATATATAAGTTAAATATTTATGTATTACGAATTAAACTATGCTATTAATAATTACTTTAATTATTTGTGTGCATTTATATACTAAGGTTCTAAGGTTCTAATCGTAAGCTAAGTTTAATTTAAATGAATTATTTAATTACGCAATTTAGGATACATCAATTAAAAAGAAAATTAAGTGGATAATTAATGAGTGATATATATGAAAATTGTTTAAAGAATGGTGTGAGCTAAGTGTGTAACTAAAGTGAATTAAGGAGTGGTCTGAAAGGAAGATGCACTTAAAGTGAAAAAGTTGGTTAAGAGAAATAGTGGAGAGAACTAGTGTAGATGAAAAGAGAGGTGAAAGTAAGTTGTGTGAATAAAGCTAATTAAAAGTGTGGTTGAGATGAGTGGGCAAAAGTGAGGTTGAAAACTTAAAGTAGGAAACCAAAAGAGTGGTTTAGAGAGGGTCTGTGTGAGTATATATATGTATGCTTTGATCATGAACTCCTAATGTTTTTTTCAGGTAAGATTTAGATGTTTCCTCTCTACATTTCTTTTCTCTTTGCTTGTGAGAGATGTGTTTTTTTTCACATGCCAGAGAGAGAGGTTCTTAACTTCTGGTTATTATAGTATTGGGTAGTCACTAGTTAGAGAGAAGCACTTCTATACTCACGAAACAAAGAGCGTGTCACTCTGCCCAACTACAGAGGCTCGGCTGTGGACAGATCGGAGTCGCGATTGCCATGGGTTTGGCTGCCTTGGTGGAGTCCAGGAGATTGAGTCTAGCAAGGCAGGGAAAGCAAATGAGTGTCTTCTGGCTATCACCTCAGCATATCGTTTTGGGGATATCTCAGGTGTTCGCTGTCGTAGGGGCGATGGGTTTCTTCTACTCAAAAGCGCCGCATGCAATGAAGGGCTGGTAAGCTCGCTCTCTCTCGCCAACCTGGCAATGGGGAGCTTCTTGAGCACAGTGCTGGTATCCATAACAATGCACTTCACCACGAGAGACGGAAGCCCGGGCTGGATTTCCCCTCGCAACCTCAACGTTGGACATGTTGACTACTTCTACTGGTTGCTCATGTGCATCACGCTGCTCAACGTTGCTGCGTTTGGACTTGGCTGCCGGTGGTACCGGCGATGTGCCCCGACCCCGGAAAGCCAAACCAACGGAAGCCATATTGAGAACGTAAAGCCTTACTTCTAACATATGTTGTAATCGTTAGCCATCCTTGCCATCTGTGGCGCACGTTTTGCATCCATTTCTGCTGCTAGTGGAAAACGTGAGACCTTTGCGATGATGATGAAGAAGAAGCGGTCCACATGTTATATCATATACATAGAATATGACGTATTACGGACAATGGTAATATGATGCAGTAAAGGTGCTCTGCCTACTTGCTATCATATGCACCGTGCAATTATGTCTCCCCTTGTACAATCATCATAACCATATGAAACTTCTATAGCGAAATTATCTAGATCACATGTGTCTGCTAATGATGCATACAACCTGTATGTTGCTCTGCTTGATGGACGACAAAATTCCAGTGTACAATGCTCATGCACCTGAAAGTCCCACAAGGAACTTGAAGAACTCCATGCTTCCTTTATGGTTTCGTCATAGATGATAATCCGGATGATTATTTTATGGTGCACTTTCCGAGTGAAGCTCTTGAGAAAGATCCCTTTGGGGAAGAGAGAGTCTTCTTCTTCCTTCCTCGCACCTTGATCTTTCTTTTTCCTTCTCCTTCATCGTGTTTCATACACAGTCCAATAAGGAAAGAGAGAGGGAGAAAGGGGTAGAGAGAGAGAGAGAGAAAGTTTAATACATGATTATATGTGTGTGTGTATGATTATTTGAGCTAGTGTTTACATGTATGCATATATGTTTTGGGAAAACATATTTATGTGATGCATGAAATGTTTGATGAATATACAAATGAGTACATTAATACATATGTTAGTATGTGTTCATATATATAATAATTATTGCTATGTTTAATATGCATGGGTATATGATTAAATGAATGAGTATAGGTGTATAAACATAATTATGTATATTTTCCTAGTGATATCATATGTAGTTTATGTCAATATGTTAGTATGCCTAAGTTTAAGTGTTAGTATGTATTAGCATGAATATGCATTAGTTTGTGCATGTTAGCATGTATGAGTATATATGTGAAGCATGTGCATTCATAAGAGAAGTCTAAGTATATGAATATGTATTTGTCAATATGACTTAAGTGTAGGAATGCATGTAGAATGTTAGTTTACATAAATTGATGTATATGCATGAGTGATATTATGTTATGCATATTAAGTGTATATAGGAATGAATGAGCATGTGTATTAAAGTGTGTATGAGATTAATGATTTTTTTATTGAGATATACTAATACCCTAATTTTTTTTCAGAAACATTGAAGATTAAAAAGCAATTGAAGTCAATTGAAGAGAAGCAGCAAGATTTAAGTTTCATTTAAATCTTATTTTCCAATTAAAACCATTGCGAAGTGTCAAGCAGTGCTGATAAAGAAACAAGCATTCAAGATTTCACAATTTCAAACATACTAAGTTGTATAGGATTAGAAGATTATAGGAGCACTGAATATATGCCTTTGTATAGACTGAAATAGTTTGATATTGACATTCTTCACATTGATTTTCTGCAACTTTATTTCTGCCACTTTATTGAGATCTTAATTTTTCATTCGTATGTCGAAAGGAATAGGACCTACCAGTAATTCTAAAAATGAGTCTGATTTTAAGCACAAATTAGATCACTTAATTGTAGAAACATTGCTACCATCTCCAATAGAGAATTCATATAATAACAAAATTATAGAACCTGAAATTATTAAAGATAAAATAGTGAATGAGTCTTTACGCCCAATAGAATACGATCGTCTTGTCTCTAGACTGTTACCGTTATTTACTAGAGTTTTGCCAGAACCAGAGGAAAACGAAGACTTATTCCCGCCTCAATTAATTCGAAAACCGAGCTCAGATCAACTTGAAACTAAAGAAAATGATATGATTAAAGATCAAATTACCCGTGAGAACTTAGTTTCTCCTTATCAAATAGAAGCTATAGAAAGATACAGGGCTAGCCATCCTTACGGTCCATAGCTAGGTAAAACTATTTACTTTTGGTAAGAAAACTTTAGTTTCAGTCATAGAATTAGATAATTTATATTGTTGAGTCATTAGAACCCTTATTTTCTTAAACCTACTCCATATTTCCTAGATTTAGGAGTAATTTAGAATTTCTGATACTTTAGACGAAAGAAAAATATACCTAAAACACCTACGATTGTCTCATACACCCTGCGTGTGCCGAGGGATTTAGTGGCTGACTGATCCACCAGCCTTATGTCCGCAACTTCCCGACAATTTGGTGAACCCGGCGTGAAAGTTCGGCAAGACACCGTAGGTATAAAGGTATATTTACTTTCTGTTTTGCATATGCATATATAGGCAACTTGGCGATTGAAGAAGAAGTATCGACATCCTTTGTAGCTGCAGCTGATTGTTCCTCGTCACGTCACCTTTATCCATCAACTTTCATGAAAGTGATGATTGCACATGCATGAAAAGATTTTGCACTGAGCACATTCACAACGAACCTCTTCATCAAGCTGGTTGATCAGGTATATTTATTCTTATTTTGTTGCATAATAGTAGGAAAGGTTTCGTTATTTCTAAAGCAGTAGGAAATTTTTCTTTATTGCATAGTAGTAGAAAAGTTTCTTTATTGCAAAATAGTAGGAAAGCTTGCTTTATTTATTTGTTTGCAAAGCAATAGGAAATTCGTTAGTTTTTTCTATTGCAAAATAGTAGGAAAAGTTTTCTTTATTTTTATTTCTAAAGTAGTAGGAAAGGATTCTTTTCAACAAAATTGTAGAAAAAGTTTCTTTATTGCTAAAGCATAGGAAAATTTTCTTTTTCAAAGTAGTAGTAAATTTTTCTTTAGTTTTGTTGGCAAAGAAGTAGGAATATTTTTTCTATTTCTGTTTCTTTTATCAGGGAGTCGTATCAGGATCAAGATATAGACGGATTATTACGAGAATTATATACGTATATTTCATATTTATCTATAAAGTTAGACTTATCCACTATGGCTGACCACTTTGAAGAGCAGCGAATTTGGAAGATTATAGATGCAATTTAAACAGATAGGGGGGAATTTACTGGAATAAATGTAACAGCTTATCTTAAATATTATGAACAATTGACAGAACAATATGGATTACCGGAAGACAATAAAAAAGATACATTTATACGAATTGCTCATGGGTTCACTAGAGAGAGAATCCAATTGCGAGTAGTCCAACCAAACATGACTTGGGTGGATTTCAAGACTCGGCTTCTTACTGAATTTTCACATGAAGATTACAGTAAGAATAATAGAGCCACATTTATGCGATGGGTAGGAACTACGAAGTTAGACCAACACATAACTCAGGGATTAACTGAATTTGATATCAAATTTAACCAAATGCCTCAAGCAGACAGAACAGCTCTTGAACCAGATAAATTAAGAAATTTTCTAAACATGCTAGATCCATCTCTTAGACGAGAGCTAGAACCAATGCTTGAGGATGGAGCGACTGCAAGTGGGCTTACTGGAAATTGGGATAACGTTCGAGCAGCTGTCCATAGGTTAGCCCAAAGGCAGGAGCGAAATCAGATGCAAACTCCAAGAGTATATGAAAGAGATGTGCCAGGAAAGATAGATAATGACCCCACTTCTTATAACCCTAAAAAGGATGACTCTGAACTTATAATGTTAAAAACATCAGTAGAATCACTTGTCAAACATGTTGAGACTTTGGCGACTGAAATAGCTACTATAAAGAGTATGCAGGAGCTTAAATTGAGAGATCAGGAGAAACCAAAAGAATTAGAACAAAATCCTAGGAATCAGATGCCAACTAGAAGACCATTTAACGAAGCACGTAGATGTCTCTGGTGTGATGATTTGGAGCATCCACACTGGACATGCAACTTATTCAAAGAGGCCAAGGATAAGAATTGGGTCACAGAAGTAGATCGAAAGATCTGTGACTATGTAACAAAAAGGCCTTTGGCATCAAACTATGGAAAAGGAGGCATGAAAACCTTCTTTGAAGCCTCCACAAGCCAAAATACATATGCTTGTAGGCTGGATAGTGAAGACTCTAATTGTGATTTCTGGGAACAGGTTTATGATACTGCTAGTAGAGGCAAGTTATCTGTTGAGAACTTATATGCTACGAGCTCGGATATTAGATCAAAGACATGTTGGAATGAGCCAGTCGATATGTTCTCAGTTTATGCTCATGAAATTAATGTAGACGAGAAAAGAAAACGGGATGAAGAGGGACAGTCTAAACGAACAACTAGGGCTAGAAAAGAGGGTGAAACTACTGATACAATTAAAGAACCGCCTATGATGGAGCCTAGTCAAGAACCAAAACAACAGGAACAAGAAAAGAAACCTCAAAATAAGGGTAAAGTAAAGAAAGTAGGAGAAAATTTAGAAAAGAAAACTACAAGTGAAGATAGAAGTCAGGATAAACCAAATGAAATACAACCCATACGAGAAGAAGGTAGTAAGGAAGAAAAACCGAAAAAGAAACCTCCGACTTTCCGATTGATCTCTCAAATTGAGAAACAAATAGACATTCGGAAAGTTATGGATGAGAAAATCATGAAGGCAGAAGTAACCATGACATTACAGGAATGGTTAGCATTTTCAAGAACAGATGTGAAAGAAGATTTCATGAGTATCATTAAACGAAGAAGAGAACCTATAGAGTATAGAACGGAAGATATAGAAATGGAGGAAAGGAAAGATCACGATGAACCGAAAGTGAGTGTTGTACAAATAAATGATACTAAGTATAGAGAATCTTCTGATCGTAGAAATTATTTGGGACCTGTTATTGGACATTTGGAAAAAGGAAATGATGACCCAAATAGCCATTACACTCAAAAACATTGGGCTAGGGGTACTACTGAAACTATGGTTAAGATAGGTAATAATAATAAACCGCAAGTAGCATTAATCAATTCAGGATCAGAAATCAATGTAGTCCCAAGGGAGATTTATAATGAAGGAAAATGGCCTATTGATAGGGACCATGGATGGAAAATGAAGGCAGCCAACAATGCTTCTGGCTATTTACTAGGAGCTTGTGCTAATGTTCCTATTACTATTGGAGATGTTAAAGAGGAACATAATTTCTTCGTTCATGATGACTCCTCGTACCCAATTATTTTGGGACAGCCATTCATTTGTGAACAAAGAATGGAGACAAAAGTTCTGGACGATGGAAGTGCTTTTGCAAGAATTCGTTCTCGTGATGGCCTTTAATCTGGCCAATTCATGACGCTTTGTATAAATCATCCTCGTAATCGTAGATCTTTAAGAAAAACTCCTTTAAGACACATTGAACAATTTAAACAAATTCCAAGAAAACTTATAAAAAAATATGAAAAACATTTGAAAACCAAAGGAGATTTATTAATGGATGAAAGTATTGAATATATTATTGAAACTACACATTGCTTTTCAACATTAGAAGAATTAGAACTTTGTTATCAAAATCAGTCTAATTCTCATATTCTTATCTCTTCACTTGATATGTATGCATTAATTCAGGAATATGCCTCTAGTATTAATCATGAGTATGATGCCTTAGTGGAGACCAAATATAAAACTGTTAGTAAGAAGGTTAAACCCGTAGCACAACCACTACCAAAATTTAGTAATGATATTATAAAGAATGTAAGTCATGAGCCAATCCTTAGAAATCCGAAAAATATTGGCCATGTATTTACTAAAGAATCCTTAAATCAAATTAAATTAGATGCTAGTGGTTTCCTTCTTCCAGCAGAAAAAGAGTATTTTTTGAAGATTATTGAGCAACATGGAAGAGCATTTTCTCTTGAGCCTTCAGAGATAGGATGTGCAGATCCTCGGATAGTTGCACCGATGATAATTTTCACTATTCCCCATATTCCTTGGAATTTGCGCCCTATTCCTGTACCTAAAGCTCATCTTCTAGAGCTGATCAGATTACTTTAAAGAAAAAATTCATATGCATATTTTAGAATCCTCTTCAGCTCCCTATTCAAACCGTTGGTTTACTGCCCAAGAAGAGTGGAAAACTTCGGTTTATCCAAGATCTTCAACCAGTTAATAAAGTGACTATTAGAAATGTGGGTACAGGTCCAATTGTGGATGAATTTGCGGAAGCATTTTCAGGCAATTCGATATATTCAATGGGTGATCTCTACTCTGGGTATGATCAATTTCTATTGGCATTAGAAAGTAGAGACATTACTACCATGAAAACACCTTTGGGATTAGTTAGGATGTGTACATTACCTCAAGGTGCGACCAATTCAGTAGCACACATGATGAGTGCAATGAATTTGGTTTTGCACGATTTTATTCCTCACATTACTATGCCCTTTATCGATGACATTCCCATTAAAGGTTGCTTGGAAGAAGAGAAAGATAGCAATCTGGATGAAGATGGTTGTCGTAGATTTGTAAAGGCTCATATCCTTGATTGCCAAAGAATCTTTCAGCGATTTATTCAAGTTGGCTTAACGTTATCTATAGAGAAATCTACTTTTGGTGTTAATGAGGTCCTAATTGTAGGTCATCTTTGTGGCTATTATGGACGAAAGCCATACCCTCATAAAATTGATGCCATTAGTAAGATTTCGGAGATATGTCAAAATATGAGTGAAGTTCGTCGATTTTTAGGAGCTTGTATCTTCTATGTTATATGGATACCACATTTTGCACATATAGCTGACTGTCTTTATGATTTATTAAGGAAGAAAAGAAAATTTTTATGGACAGAAAAACATACTCAAGCAATGCGTAGATTAAAGAAGTTGTTACAAGAAGCCCCAATCCTTAAACGAGTAGATTATACGAATAATAAGCCTATTATTTTGAGTGTTGATACTAGTCCTATTGGAATTGGCTTGATCATAAGTCAAGATGATGAGGAAGGTAGAAGATATGCTATTAGATTTGGAGCTAAGATTTTACATAATACTCAAAGAAATTATCCTCAAATTAAAAGAGAACTTTGGGGTTTAGTCACAGCTCTAAAGTCTGATAAAGAATATTTCATAGGAGCAAATGTGATTGTGGAGACAGATTGTTTACCGCTAATTGGAATGATCACAAACTGTTCTTCACCGGATATTGCAATGCTTCGTTGGATTTCTTATATTAAATTTATAAATCCAGTTTTAATTCATATATCAGGAAAATCTAACTCTGTTGCTGATATGCTCTCAAGAGCTAGGTATGATGAGAATGATGAAGCCAAAGTAGATACTAATATGATAAATTATGATTCCCAAGTTTATGTATATGAAAAATTTAATTCAAATGAATATGAAGGAGAGTGGCTAGAGATTGGCAAGTATCTTAGTACTTTAGTTAGATCACCTTCATGGTCTTCAAATAGATTTAGAAATATTAGAAAAAGAGCATTTAACTTTTTCTTAAAAAATGGATTACTTTGGAGACATGCAAGGGGGAAGATCAAAATGCCACAAAGAGTACTAGGTACTAAGAATCTTCAGATGCAAGTCTTGAAGAGCATGCATGATACTTTATGGGCCGGGCATAAAGGTTTTGTTGCCACTTACGAAAAAATTAGAGAGTGTTACTGGTGGCCAGGTGTTTATGTTAATATAAAGAATTATGTGGATTCTTGCGATGTATGTCAAGTTTATTCATCGGTTAAGCATAGGGATCCACTGCATCCTACGTATCCACCATGCATACACTATAAGTGGGTAGTAGACTTAGTAACCATGCCCAAAGGTATCGATAGAATGAGATACATAGTTCTTGCTCGTGAAGATCTTACTAATCATGTGGAAGGCCGAGCTCTAAGATCAAAAACTACTTTCAATGTATGCAAATTTCTTCTTGAAGAAGTGATTTCAAGATTTGGGTATATTGAAAAAATAGTAGCCGATAGGGGCGAATTAGACGCACAAGAGGCTAAGGAATTCTTTGCTAGACATGGAATTCGTTTAGCTCTTACGACTGCGTATAACCCTGAGGCTAATGGAAAAATTGAAAGAGGGCATTCCCCTATCATAAAAGCGATTTCTAAAGCTTGCAAAGGTGAACTAAAGCATTGGCCAAAATTTTTGCCATTCGCTTTGTGGGCTGATAGAATGACCTGTACTAGAATGACGGGGTTTATGCCCGCAGAGCTAATGTACTGCCAAAAGCCAATTTTTCCAGTAAATATCCAAATTCTTACTTGGACTACGCTTCCTTGGAAAGATAATTTATCTACTGCAGACTTATTAGCTTTAAGGATTCAGCAGCTTGAGCAAGGAAATGAAAGACTAGATGAAGCTATAGCTAAATTAAAAACTTCTCGACTTAAAAATAAAAAGTATTTTGATAAATCACATAGGTTAAGGCCAAAGCCAATAAAAATTAATGATTGGGTATTGATATATGATAGCACATTTGATATATAGTATGATGCCCGTAGAAAATTAAAAAAGCGTCGGTTTGGACCTTATGTGGTGGTCAAAATTTATGGAAATGGAACGTATGCCTTAAGAGAGTTAGATGGAACTCCACTTAAAAATTTAATTGCAGGTAAAAGAGTTAAAATATTTAAACAAAGAAATGAAGAATTTTATGATTTATTATCTGATGAAGAAAATGATGAATGAATGTTTTAATAAAAATAATGTTTAAATTTTTTGTTAAATATATTTTTTCTTTTCTATGTATGAAAATAAAAATTTTATTTTAACTAATTTTCTTGTGAAGTTATATGTTGTTTCTTGATAGCAGGAGTTGAAGATGTTTTTTGAACCCATTAGTTAAAGACTAATTTATGATAAAGATAAAGCGCAGGAGATTGAAGATAGTACATGCAGTTTAAAATTTAAGCAAACAAAGCGATATTTGGATGAATGGCGATGCTAAAGATGGAATCAATAAAGATCAGGTGAAACAGTTCTAACCTTGATTAATGTTTTAAGTTTTGTTTTTTCATGCATTATCATAATTAGAAATGTACATTCTTCAGCTAGGTTAAGAAACTTCTTATAAAATTATGAAAAGTAGAATTTACACTGAAGTAGGAATGTGCTTGAAGAGAAGATAGGGATTAGAGACCTATGGCTGTCATATGAATAGTTGAAGGAACGCTTAACTTGCAACTCCTAGTAGAAGTAGACTAGTTTTATATAGGTAAGCTTCCTTAAATCTGACCCATTTAGCTAAAGAGATCCTAGTTCCTGCTTTAGCTTACCTCTAGATCCTTTGCTCTGATTAGGGGTTAAGCCTTTCCCCCTCATCAAAAAATGTTGCGAAGAAAAATTGAAAGCAGTACATTAATGGTTGCTGCATATGAAAAGAGGAAAAATGACAAAAAGAAAAATTATGATGAAAAATGAGATGAAAGAAAAATCAAATGATTTCAATAAGTCAGTTGTGGTCTTGAAATCACTTCTGATTTGAAAAGCGGGCTATATAAGGCGGATGTATGCTAGAGGGGAGTTAGTTTTCTGTATCTTAATGCCAAATGGTTAGGAAATGAGGATAGAAGGCCTATATAACATATGCTTTACTTATGAATAGAGTTAATAGAAGAGTTAGTACGAACACTATTTGAATGACTTCTATAGTTTCCTTCTAAAACCTGTTTCCAATTCATGCATTGAACGAAAAGGTTTAAATTCAAATTTACATAATTTTATAAGTTTTCTTTACTATTTGAAGATGTACTAATGATAGAAGCATTTTTATATACAGATAATTTTAATTTGAGTCATGAATAAGTTTCAAAAGAATTTGATATTGCTTTCTATGATCAGCAGGTTGGCCCATCGAGGACGATGTGCAGGTTTGACCGGGGCGAATGTCGGAAAGTTTTCCACTTTCCAGTTAATGAAGAGAGAAAATGAAAATAACTTAATTAGTGAATTCTAACCTTTTATATCACTATTGATTAGTTGTTCTGGATTGAATTAACTATTTTTGAAGTGTTTGCAGGTACAGGAAATGATAAAGAATACATGTTCAAATTATGGTTTATTCTAAACTACTCGTATAATGTGTGTTTAGGCCATAGAAACATTGATTTATGGGTTTAAGATCCTAGGTTTATGTTTAATCTTGTGCATTTAAGATAGGAGCATTAATTCTTGGTTAATGCTAGGGTTTATTTAAGTGTTAATGAGTTAATAGTAGTGTTTCAGAAGGATTTTAATGGTCTAACCCAGGGGGTTTCTGATGGGTTTCAAATAGGTTTTCTAGGGTTTTACTATATTTAAAGGGTTAAAATCAATGTTATTTAAATATATTAATATATAAATTAAATATTTATGTATTACAAATTAAACTATGCTATTAATAATTACTTTAATTATTTGTGTGCATTTATATACTAAGGTTCTAAGGTTCTAATCGTAAGCTAAGTTTAATTTAAATGAATTATTTAATTACGCAATTTAGGATAATTCAATTAAAAAGAAAATTAAGTGGATAATTAATGAGTGATATATATGAAAAGTGTTTAAAGAATGGTGTGAGCTAAGTGTGTAACTAAAGTGAATTAAGGAGTGGTCTGAAAGGAAGATGCACTTAAAGTGAAAAAGTTGGTTAAGAGAAAGAGTGGAGAGAACTAGTGTAGATGAAAAGAGAGGTGAAAGTAAGTTGTGTGAATAAAGCTAATTAAAAGTGTGGTTGAGATGAGTGGGCAAAAGTGAGGTTGAAAACTTAAGTAGGAAACCAAAAGAGTGGTTTAGAGAGGATCTGTGTGAGTATATATATGTATGCTTTGATCATGAACTCCTAATGTTTTTTTCAGGTAAGATTTAGATGTTTCCTCTCTACATTTCTTTTCTCTTTGCTTGTGAGAGATGTGTTTTTTTTCAGATGCCAGAGAGAGAGGTTCTTAACTTCTGGTTATTATAGTATTGGGTAGTCACTAGTTAGAGAGAAGCACTTCTATACTCACGAAACAAAGAGCGTGTCACTCTGCCCAACTGCAGAGGCTCGGCTGTGGACAGATCGGAGTCGCGATTGCCATGGGTTTGGCTGCCTTGGTGGAGTCCAGGAGATTGAGTCTAGCAAGGCAGGGAAAGCAAATGAGTGTCTTCTGGCTATCACCTCAGCATATCATTTTGGGGATATCTCAGGTGTTCGCTGTCGTAGGGGCGATGGGTTTCTTCTACTCAGAAGCGCCGCATGCAATGAAGGGGCTGGTAAGCTCGCTCTCTCTCGCCAACCTGGCAATGGGGAGCTTCTTGAGCACAGTGCTGGTATCCATAACAATGCACTTCACCACGAGAGACGGAAGCCCGGGCTGGATTTCCCCTCGCAACCTCAACGTTGGACATGTTGACTACTTCTACTGGTTGCTCATGTGCATCACGCTGCTCAACGTTGCTGCGTTTGGACTTGGCTGCCGGTGGTACCGGCGATGTGCCCCGACCCCGAAAAGCCAAACCAACGGAAGCCATACTGAGAACGTAAAGCCTTACTTCTAACATATGTTGTAATCGTTAGCCGTCCTTGCCATATGTGGCGCACGTTTTGCATCCATTTCTGCTATGTATATTTTCCTAGTGATATCATATGTAGTTTATGTCAATATGTTAGTATGCCTAAGTTTAAGTGTTAGTATGTATTAGCATGAATATGCATTAGTTTGTGCATGTTAGCATGTATGAGTTTATACGTGAAGCATGTGCATTCATAAGAGAAGTCTAAGTATATGAATATGTATTTGTCAATATGACTTAAGTGTAGGAATGCATGTAGAATGTTAGTTTACATAAATTGATGTATATGCATGAGTGATATTATGTTATGCATATTAAGTGTATATAGGAATGAATGAGCATGTGTATTAAAGTGTGTATGAGATTAATGATTTCTTTATTGAGATATACTAATACCCTAATGTTTTTTTCAGAAAACATTGAAGATTAAAAAGCAATTGAAGTAAATTGAAGAGAAGCAGCAAGATTGAAGATTCATTTAAATCTTATTTTCCAATTAAAACCATTGCGAAGTGTCAAGCAGTGCTGAGAAAGAAACAAGCATTCAAGATTTCACGATTTCAAACTTACTAAGTTGTATAGGATTAGAAGATTATAGGAGCACTGAATATATGCCTTTGTATAGACTGAAATAGTTTGATATTGACATTCTTCACATTGATTTTCTGCAACTTTATTTCTGCCACTTTATTGAGATCTTAATTTTTCATTCGTATGTCGAAAGGAATAGGACCTACCAGTAATTCTAAAAATGAGTCTGATTTTAAGCACAAATTAGATCACTTAATTGTAGAAACATTGCTACCATCTCAAATAGAGAATTCATATAATAACAAAATTATAGAACCTGAAATTATTAAAGATAAAATAGTGAATGAGTCTTTACGCCCAATAGAATACGATCGTCTTGTCTCTAGACTGTTACCGTTATCTACTATAGTTTTGCCAGAACCAGAGGAAAACGAAGACTTATTCCCGCCTCAATTAATTCGAAAACCGAGCTCAGATCAACTTGAAACTAAAGAAAATGATATGATTAAAGATCAAATTACCCGTGAGAACTTAGTTTCTCCTTATCAAATAGAAGCTATAGAAAGATACAGGGCTAGCCATCCTTACGGTCCATAGCTAGGTAAAACTATTTACTTTTGGTAAGAAAACTTTAGTTTCAGTCATAGAATTAGATAATTTATATTGTTGAGTCATTAGAACCCTTATTTTCTTAAACCTACTCCATATTTCCTAGATTTAAGAGTAATTTAGAATTTCTGATACTTTAGACGAAAGAAAAATATACCTAAAACACCTACGATTGTCTCATACACCCTGCGTGTGCCGAGGGATTTAGTGGCTGACTGATCCACCAGCCTTATGTCCGCAACTTCCCGACAATTATTTTCTTAAACCTACTCCATATTTCCTAGATTTAAGAGTAATTTAGAATTTTTGATACTTTAGACGAAAGAAAAATATACCTAAAACACCTACGATTGTCTCATACACCTTGCGTGTGCCGAGGGATTTAGTGGCTGACTGATCCACCACCGATTGAACGAAAAGGCTTAAATTCAAGTTTACATAATTTTATAAGTTTTCTTTGCTATTTGAAGATGTACTAATGATAGAAGCATTTTTATATACAGATAAATTTAGTTTGAGTCATGAATAAGTTTCAAAAGAATTTGATATTGCTTTCTATGATCAGCAGGTTGGCCCATCGAGGACGATGTGCAGGTTTGACCGGGGCGAATGTCGGAAAGTTTTCCACTTTCCAGTTAATGACGAGAGAAAATGAAAATAACTTAATTAGTGAATTCTAACCTTTTATATCACTATTGATTAGTTGTTCTGGATTGAATTAACTATTTTTGAAGTGTTTGCAGGTACAGGAAATGATAAAGAATACATGTTCAAAGTATGGTTTATTCTAAACTGCTCGTATAATGTGTGTTTAGGCCATAGAAACATTGATTTATGGGTTTAAGATCCTAGGTTTATGTTTAATCTTGTGCATTTAAGATAGGAGCATTAATTCTTGGTTAATGCTAGGGTTTATTTAAGTGTTAATGAGTTAATGGTAGTGTTTCAGAAGGATTTTAATGGTCTAACCCAGGGGGTTTCTGATGGGTTTCAAATAGGTTTTCTAGGGTTTTACTATATTTAAAGGGTTAAAATCAATGTTATTTAAATATATTAATATATAAATTAAATATTTATGTATTACAAATTAAACTATGCTATTAATAATTACTTTAATTATTTGTGTGCATTTATATACTAAGGTTCTAAGGTTCTAATCGTAAGCTAAGTTTAATTTAAATGAATTATTTAATTACGTAATTTAGGATAATTCAATTAAAAAGAAAATTAAGTGGATAATTAATGAGTGATATATATGAAAAGTGTTTAAAGAATGGTGTGAGCTAAGTGTGTAACTAAAGTGAATTAAGGAGTGGTCTGAAAGGAAGATGCACTTAAAGTGAAAAAGTTGGTTAAGAGAAAGAGTGGAGAGAACTAGTGTAGATGAAAAGAGAGGTGAAAGTAAGTTGTGTGAATAAAGCTAATTAAAAGTGTGGTTGAGATGAGTGGGCAAAAGTGAGGTTGAAAACTTAAAGTAGGAAACCAAAAGAGTAATTTAGAATTTCTGATACTTTAGACGAAAGAAAAATATACCTAAAACACCTACGATTGTCTCATACACCCTGCGTGTGCCGAGGGATTTAGTGGCTGACTGATCCACCAGCCTTATGTCCGCAACTTCCCGACACCGCAGACCTTTCCCCCCACCACCCCTGTAGAGCACCCCACCACCCCGCAGAGCCCGCACACTCCGCCTCCATCACCTCTCTCTCTCTCTCTCCCTCTCTCTCTCTCTCTCACTCCGTCCCTCTCTCTCTCTCTCTCTCTCTCTCTCTCTCTCTCTCTCTCTCTGTCTCTCTCTCTCTCTCTCTCCCCGCAACCCCCATCCCTCCCCTCTCTCTTCGCAACCCCCGCCCCCACCTCTCTCTCCACAATCCCCACCTCATGTCCCTCTCTCCCCCACCCCCGCCAATCCCTCTCTCCCCCCCTGCTAGTCCTCGTAGAGCCCCCAGGAAACCCCCCTCACCCCCCGCAACCCCCGTTTCCTCTGTTGCCTTCCCCCGCCTCTGCAGTTCTCCTCCCACTGCTCTCGCCATACCTACCCGCCACCCCCTCCACGCTCTCGAGGGCCACCTCCCCGCCCGTAGCCCCCTGCCCCTGCACCACTCTACTACCACCTCGTCGGCCACAATCACGTGCCCCCCGCGCCAATCCATTGACACCTCCCCCCGCAGTCACCTTTTCCGCTGCCAAGTCCTACCTAGATAGGCTATGAAAGGAGATTGCCATACGATCGGGAGGAAAAGAGGACTCATTAAGCGAATCAATGGAGAAGACGATCTCAATGGAGAAAACGATTCTTTGAGCCATATTTCAAACAGAGAGAGGCACGGAGAGAAGAAAGGCAACCATCACAACTAAAGGAGCCCCCCTGCTCCTGCAGCATGTTTGCGGTTTGGTGGTGACTCACAAGTCATGATTGTGGTCTGTGGGTCCTTAGCACTTGAACTAAGTGAAGCGGCACAAGCTCAGTTCGTGTCTTCTGCATATATACGCACAACGATATTCTTTGTTTTATGTAGGCTTATTAAAGTAGTTAGAGACTATGGTCTATTCGGCACATGTATTCAACTTAACATGGCATTATGAATGGTCTATACTATGAAGAGTTAGTCCCACCATGGAATTACGGGTCCCCCTCGATGCAATTTCCATCTCAACTACCCCCTCATCGTTTCCCCCTTAACCCCCATACCCACCCCCACCACCATCTCCACCACCCCCTCCACCCCCTCATCTTTTCCCCACAACCCCCACACCCACCCCCACCACCATCTCCACCGTTCCCCTCCATACCCCTCATCGTTTCCCCCACAAACCCCACACCCATCCCCACCACCATCTCCACCATCCCCCTCCATCCCCCTGATCTTTTCCCCCACAAACCCCACACCCACCCCCACCACCATCTCCACCGTCCCCCTCCATTCCCCTCATCTTTTCCCCCACAAACCCCACACCCCACACCCACCCCCACCACCACCTCCACCGTCCCCCTCCATCCCCCTAGTCTTTTCCCCCACAAACCCCACACCCACCACCATCTCCACCGTTCCCCTCCATCCCCCTCATCTTTTCCCCCACAAACCCCACCCCCACCACCATCTCCACCACCCCATCCACCCCCTCATCTTTTTCCCCACAACTCCCACACCCACCCCCACCCCCACCACCATCTCCACCACCCCCTCCACCCCCTCATTTTTTCCCCCACAACCCCCACACCCAGCCCCACCACCATCTCCACCACCTCCGCTCCCATCCTATCTCCACGCCCATGCTTGATACCGTTCAGATAACTATCACAAGAGAATTCAATTGGCTCCTCAGGTGTCAGATATCCAACAACATAAATTAGCTCCCTAATCATGCCTTTCATATTGAACATGCTTTGGCAAAAGTTCTTCTGATGTTGTTAAGTTGGTGCTTTTCGAGTATGAAGAAGATGACTCTTCCAATCAAAGAATTCATTGGGCTCTTGGATTGTTGGGGTTAAAATCAACCCTCCATCCCTTCATCCGCATCACCCACCATCTCTCACACTCAATGGGTCATTCCAATATCATGGGCGGCATACAATGAGGATCTCAGCTTACAAGTAAAAGGGTAAAAGTGTAAGTGGTAAAAGTGAAAGGGGAGAAATGTTTGTTGCCGCCAACCATTCATGAAGACTACCTATTTTTGAGGATCCAATTCAAATCTACTACCCCTCCAATCTTGGGCAATCAATCAGCCCTTGATCAGTGGACGTGAGGAATCGGCAAGTCCCTCTTGGCCTATTGGAGCCTTTAAAAGCAATGGACTTGTGTTCATTTGGGATACACATATACATACGTATGTATAGGGATCCTCCCTTTGCACTTTGTGGCTACAAGCCTACTGTAGGAAGTCACTCTGTGGTGATGATACAGAGCGTGGGCTTCCCAATGGAGGGCAAATAGCACTATAGTGTGAAGTAAGTGGCTTGGTTTTGTCATTCATTGTGATTCAGTGGTATTTTTGGTGTTAGTGGTATTTTTATGCTCTTCCCTTTGGAGCAAGTCTTCACATTTTGTACTGATCAGTACCAGTTTGCATCTAGTTTTGTTCATTATACGGATTGCATGAATCTCTTGTATTGATGCTGTTTAGTTCTAGAGTGGCATGTTACCCTAGAGCATCAACTGTAGAGCACTTCTTTTGCCTATATTGTAATCATCTGTGTGAACTAAGGAGTGGTTTTCTCCTTCGCTATTGCCATTATCATTAATCTTCTCTTTGAGTGTCCATGTTTACTGTGCAATTATTGTGACCTGCCTGCTCACAGAAATGTTAAAGGGTATACTTCCCTAAGGAGGACCTCCCTTGAGTAGGCTCACACTAAGGAGTGGTTTTCTCCTTCGCTATTGTCATTATATCATTAATCTTCTCTTTGAGCGTCCATGTTTACTGTGCAACTATTGTGACCTGCCTGCTCATAGAAATGTTAAAGGGTATACTTCCCTAAGGAGGACATCCCTTGAGTAGGCGAAGTGTGCATATTTTCTGCTCTTATTAAAAGTGGATACCCCAGTACCTCCTCTACAGTTTGGCATGCCCGGTGGGACACTTGCATTTTTGTGAGAAGCCCTAAGGATAGTAAACAGTCCTCTTTTTTAGTATTTTTTCCCTATTGCATTTGCAAGTAGGTACATGACCCATATGCGAGCAGATAAGGAGCCTCATTGTGTACGCAAGAGCCTTAACACGTCAGCTATATCTTAGACTAGTGAACCTACCTCCCCTCTACTCTCCTTAAATTTATCTATTGATTTAGCTGTGACACCACTGTCAAACGAGAAGCATAGGAGAACATTAGATTTCTTCCAGATACGTCAGAAGAAACACCAGTGCAAATGGAGGATCTCTCTCATTTACTCTCTAGACTCAATATCAAGTTGCCTACCTTCAAGGGACAAGCTTATGAGGATGCTGATGATCATGTGAGGAGGTTCATCTCCTTATGTCGTGGACGAGGTTTGCATAATAGAGGGGATGCAATGCTCGTACTCTTCCTATCCACATTGGAAGGCCTTGCAGACAAATGGTACAGTCAATACGTAGATGGCCATTTTGCTACATGGGAGGCTTTGAAGACGGCTTTCTCACAAACATTTGGACCAAGTGATTCCTCGGAAAGAGTTCTAGATCAGCTGGAGAACCTAAGGCTAAGATCAGGTGAATCCTTTCATGAACTTCACACTAGATCAAAAGCACTTGTTGCACATTTGCCACATGCTCTAGGTGACTTTTTGGTTAAAAAGTGGATAGAAAAAGCTTTGCCTAGGTCATCTCAACAGAAGTTACGTGAGTCTCTTAGATTGGATGAAACCCTCAATGATTTCGTTGCGGTAGCATCTCGCATTGAAGAAGCTAGGCAACATTTTCAAGGGGATACACAATCAAATTATGCTGCAGAACTAGACTCTATTGGGCAACTGAGGAAAGAATTCGAGGAATTGAGAATGCAACAAAATCAACAGGAAGAGAAGGTCTTGCCACCAGTGCGTCGTACTAATGATGAAGTAGCCGAACTTGGCCGTGAGTTAGAAGATTTGCAGACCACTCAGGATATAAGAAGGCAGATTTGGTGCACAATATGTAACAACAATGGACATTCTAATCCTAATTTTCCTAACAAGGTAAGCTGTCAATTTTGTGGAAAGGATGGCCACGAAGCTAGAGACTATTACTACCTCAAAGGTACACAACAGCGAGGTAACCCTCAAGCTCTGGATTCATATTATGCTAGTACTTCAAATGCACCTAAACGAAGCCCAGATATAATAGGCCTTTGATGTGCTATCGTTGTGGTGAGTATGGCCATATGCAAAATAGCTGTTCCCTTCGAGAAGATGCACCTCCTTGTCATCATTGTCTAGAGGCTAAGAATCACTAAACCAAAGATTGCCCAAGAAGCCATCCTGCTCCAATCCACATGATTGCACTCTCTCCACCCGAAGAAGGTATGACGACTCAGTCTTATGTTGTTTCATCTTCTTCAATGCCCATGATGACTAGAGTCAGACAACCGGCAGCAACCTGTAGAGAGGAACAAGAAGACTCTAGGATAAAGAGGAGGAAAAGAAGGATGGGTGGAAGGATCAAGTAAATATTGAAGGAGCTTATGAAAGGATGGCTACTTCACGAAAGGATCAAACAAGAAGTCTGCAGGAATACACACATGACGTAAACATTGAGCAAATCCTGAAAGGTATTCAACAAAAGGTTAGTCTGTACAAACTCATAAAGGTGGATTAAAAAATAAGAAATGACTTGTTAAAGATTGTACACTCTGCTTACTTGAGCCAACCACCTAGCATAGATGGTTTTATGGTTGATTTTCCCCCTGCACCCCTCCCAGACTACCAAAGCTCAAGGTTATCTCTTTGTATAAAGGATGAAGCTCTCAGAGGTGTGATCATAGATGGAGGCTCTGGTATCAATTTGATGCCAGATTTCACAATGAGGAAACTGAATTTGAACCGCACTAACATGGCATTATTGAAGAGGTACTTATGATAGTATAGGGTTGTCACTTTATTCTAGATTTTGTTCTTATTGCACTTCCACAAGAGACTTCCTACCCTTTACTCCTGGGGAGGCCTTGGTTGAGGCAAGCAAAAGCTTTCCAAGATTGGGGGAAAAACAAATTGTGGATTTCAACAAGCACCAATAGCCAATTGAAACTACATTTGCAAGAAGGATTCAACACAGGAAAACTATTGGGTATACTATGGACACTCAGGTAATGCCCTCTCTACCCCATGAAGAAGATACATTATTGAATTGGATGATGGAAAGTGTAGAGTGTTGTATGGTGGAAATCAATGAAATAGAGGAAGAAGTTGCAGATGAAGGAGTTGCAAGAAAAGGCCATAAAATTCTGAGGGAGTTTGAGAACGAGAGTTTGCAGGAGAATACAAACATTGTAGGGGCAATAACTATAGAAGTTTCAGAAAAGGAAAGTTATGAGCCTGAATGCAGAGAAGATCTCCCCTTTTCAGATATACCTCAAGGATGGACGAGAGAACATATTGTAGAATATAAGCTAAATTCCACTCCTCCATACAGTGGAGATGATTTCTCAAGTAAGACCAGTCCAGAAACACTGGTTCAAGAAGTAAATTTAGAGGATGAAGAGAAACCTCAAGTGGTCCACTTGGCCTCTTGGCTATGTCATTATCCCCCTTTACTACAGAAGGTAACTTCTTTACTTTTTTCTTACAAAAATGTCTTCGCATGGTCGTACAAAGATCTAACCAGAGGAGCTTGGATTACACCGAATACCCTTAGTTGAGGGAGTCGTGCCTGCAAGCAGTCGGCCATATCGACTCAATCCAAAGTATGCAAAGGCAGTAAAATTGGAAGTTACAAAACTAGAAGAAGCGGGTAAAATTGTTCGAGTAGAACATTCCAGGTGGCTTTCTTCTATGGTTATTGTACCTAAGAAAAATAGTGGAAAAATAAGAGTCTAGGTTGATTTTCGTGCCTTAAATAAAGTGACTATTCAAGATGGATTTCCTGAGCCCTTTATAGAGCAAGTACTTGAGGAAGTAGCCGGTCACACTTTGTATAGCTTCTTGGATGGTTTTAGTGGCTACAACCAGATAGTGATCCATCCTGATGATAGGGACAAAACAGCCTTTGTTACTCCATGGGGCACTTATGTCTATACTCGCATGGCTTTTGACTTGAAGAATGCCCCATTTTCATTTAATAGAACAAGGTATCTGATATTGGGCAAGTGGTTAACAACCTTTCTTCGCATTTTCATGGATGACTTTTCAGTGTTTTCAGGCACAGATAGAAGAGGAGCAGTTCAAGATTTCCATGGTCATTTGGAAAATCTAAAGGAAATCTTTCAGCAATGTCTCAAAATAGGTTTAAAGTTAAATCCTGCTAAATGTCATTTTTTGTTCACCAAGGGCACTCTTCTTGGTCACATAGTATCTGCTGAAGGGATAACGGTTGACCCTTCAAAGGTTACTGCTATTCTTTCCATGCCTATTCCACAAAGCCCAAAGGAAGTGCAAAGTTTTTTGGGCCATGTAGGATACCATAGAAGATTCATACGAATGTATTGAGAAATAGCTAAGCCCTTGTCAAGGCTTACTAGTAAAAAGGTCCCCTTCTCATGGAGTGCTGAAGTTGAGAAAGCATTTTGTGAACTAAAATTGAGGTTATGTACTGCTCCACTTTTAAGTGTTCCTAACTCGTCATTGGAGTTTCATGTTCATACAGATGTCAGTCTTCATGCTGTTGGTGCAGTTCTAGCTCAACAATCATCACACAAGGTTGATAGACCTATCTCCTATGCCAGCAGATTACTCACCAAGGCAGGAAGGAACTAAAGTACGACTGAAAGGGAAGGTTTGGCTATTGTATTTGCTCTTCAGAAGTTTCGGCATTACCTTCTCGATGTACATTTTATAGTCATATCTGACCATCAGCCTTTGAAGTACTTGATAAACAAGCCGAGAGTGGCTGGAAGGGTTTGGAGATGGTTACTCCTGTTTCAAGAATTTAATTTTGATATTCATATTAAGCCAGGAAGAGAGCACTACATGGAAGATCAAGTGTCCAGGACTACAATGAGCGAGAAGGCGACAGGTATTAATGATGAACTGGTGGATAGTAATCTCTTCCTAGTAGCAACTCGGGCTGATTGGTATGATGGAATTCTCCATTTTCTTACTACTGAAAAACTCCCAGAAAACTTAACACCTATAGAAAAGAGAAGATTGCTCCTGAAACCCAAAGCATATTCACTTGTAAATGGAAATTTATATAAATACTGTCAGGATGCTATATTGAGAAAGTGTGTTTATCCAGAGGAGGTGAATCTTTTGCTAGAAGCTCCACACAGTGAAGGGCATCTAAAGGGGGAAGAATTGGCTCACAGAATCATCCACAAAGGACTATGGTGGCCTCATATTTACAAGGATGCGATCAAATTTGCTAAAGAATGCCACATTTGCCAGAGATGTGCTCCTACACCAACTAGATTGAATTTCCAACCATTTGTCATATCTACAGGATGGCTCCCATTTGAACGATGGGGTCTTGATTTCATAGGACCAATCAGCCCAACTGGTCAACCTGGTGGTAAGAGGTATATTTTGATGGCCATATGTTATGCAACTAAATGGATAGAGGCTAAAGCTATTGTGGACTACACGACTTTAACACTAGCTAAGTTTTTGTATAAACGTATTTTCTCAAGATTTGGTGGCCCACTGGAAATCACTAGTGATGGGGGAACACATTTTGTAAATCAGGTGCTTGAATTTATATTTGAGAGGTACAAGGTCTTCCATAAAAGATCTTATACCTACTATCCAAGGGCGAATGGCCAAGGAGAGAGCTCTAATAAGATTTCGATCGCGTTGCTGCGCAAATTATCTTTTGATCATCAAAGCTTCTGGCCACAATCATTGATCGGTGCAATTTGGGCTTTCAGAACTACAAGAAGGGGAACCACTGGTGAGAGTCCATTTCGCTTAGTATATGGAAAAGAGGCATTAGCACCATTTGATTTTATTATCAAAAAAGAAATTGGAGCCAAAACCATTGGAATTGAACCTCTCATTAGGAGACTGGTAGCATTAGAAGAATACAGAGAAGGAGCAATGCAAAAACTTCAGGTAACACAAGAAGAGCGCAAAAGACTGCATGAAATGTATCTTAGGGCCAAAGAAGTACAAGAAGGGTCCTTGGTTTTGGTGCATCAGATCCCATCAGTTTCAACCAAATTGGCACCCAAGCAGATAGGACCATACAGAGTGATAAAGGTATTACCACATGGAGGAGTGCATCTTGAGGATTTGCAAGGTAAGAGGACACTCCTGGTCAATATTTCGAGGGTCAAAAATTACCTGAATTAAGTAAAATTGGAAGCAGTTCATTCACTGTACATACCGTATTTCATTCAATAATTGCAGTTTATTTTGGTCTTATTGAAAAAAGCAAAATAAAGAAGGAATTGCACCAGGAAGGTGCAAAGACATGATGTGGGGGTCTGTATCGTGGCCCCGTCAACTGCACGTCTCTCTCTCTCTCTCTCTCTCTCTCTCTCTCTCTCTGTCTCTCTCTCTCTCTCTCTCTCTCTCTCTCTCTCTCTCTCTCTCCCTCTCTCTCTCTCCCCCCACAACCCGCAATCCGCAACCCTCCCCTCTCTCTCAGCAACCCCCGCCCCCACCTCTCTCTCTGCAATCCCCGCCCCATGTCCCTCTCTCCCCCGCCCCCGCCCAATCCCTCTCTCCCCCTACCCTGCCAGTCCCCGCAGACCTCGCAGGAACCCCCCCCCCCCCCTCCCCCGCAATCCCGATTGCGTCCGTTGCCTTCCCCTGCCTTTGCAGTTCCTCGTCCACTACTCCCGCCATACCCACCCGCCACCCCCTCCGCGCTCTCCATGGCCACCTTCCCGCCCGTAGCCCTCGCACCACTCCACTGCCACCTCGTCGGCCACAATCACCTGCCCCCGTGCCAATCCATTGACACCTCCCCCCGCAGTCACCTTTTCCCCCGCCAAGTCCTACCCGGATAGGCTAGGAAAGGAGATTGCCATAGAATCTCGAGGAAAAGAGGACTCATTAAGCGAATCAATGGAGAAGATAAATCTCAATAGAGAAAGCGATTCTTTTAGCCATATTTCAAACAGAGAGAGGCACGGAGAGAAGAAAGGCAACCATCACAACTAAAGGCGCCCCCCCTCCCGCAGCATCTTTGCGGTTTGGTGGTGACTCACAAGTCATGATTGTGGTCTGTGGGTCCTTAGCACTTGAACTAAGTGAAGCAGCACAAGCTCAGTTCGTGTCTTCTGCATATATACACACAAGGAGATTCTTTGTTTTACGTGCGCTTATTAAAGTAGCTAGAGACTATGGTCTATTCGGCACATGTATTCAACTTAACATGGCATTATGAATGGTGTGTACTATGAAGAGTTAGTCGCACCTTGGAATTATGGGTTTTTCCTCAATGCAATTTCCATTTTCACCACCCCCTCCACCCCCTCATCTTTTCCCCCACAACCCCCACACCCACCACCATCTCCACCACCCCATCATCTTTTCCCCACAAACCCCACACCCACCCCCACCACCATCTCCACCGTCCCCCTCCATCCCCCTCATCTTTTCCCCCACAAACCGCACACCCACCCCCACCACCATCCCCCTCCATCCCCCTCATCTTTTCCCCCACAAACCCCACACCCACCCCCACCACCATCTCCACCGTCCTATATCAAGTCGTGGAAATAGCTATGATCATGCTCCTTGAAAACACGGAAATTATATAAACTTATGTATTGTTGGAATCTTATGCTCATCTTTTTTATTGGATCCTTTAATATATTATAGTATGTCATATAAATATTTTATCAAGTTCATATCATCGGCAAAAAGTCTCATGGTGATCTGACTGTGGTCATGCGGCAAACGAAGGCCACAATGATAGTACCAGCCTTGAGACGTTCTGGAAGTGTCTTGCTACCTTTTGTGAAGCCTCCGGATCCTTAATCAACCACTCTAAGACTGCCTTTAGAGCTATTGGTGGGCCACAGCCCGGCCTTCTCACTGATCATGGCTGTCAAATCATTCTGCAGGGCCAAATTTTTCGGCTTCTTGGGATTCCCTTGGGGTTCGGCGTCTCTATGGAACAGCGGTGGAACTGGGTGCTTGCCAAACTTGAAAACAAGCTTAACTATTGGAGAGGTATGCAAATCAATCTTGCTGGTCGCGCTATGGTAATCAACACGTTCCTCTTATCATCTACCATTTATTTCCTCTCTTGTTGGAGACCGAAAGAGCATGATCTGTCCAAACTGGATAGTATTTGTAGAAACTTCCTTTGGACGGGCGACCACAATAGGAGGGGGGTGCCTAAAATCAAATGGTCCATCTGCACCAGCCATAGAGATAGTGGGGGACTTGGTATCTTGGACATTGGGTGCATGGCTAACAAACTGTCGGCCAAATGGATGATTAAGGCTTGGTGCAACGGGGAGGCCTCGTGGGCCAAGCTGATCTTCAGAAACAAGAATGAGTTGGCGCTCATGGGATTCCCAAATTGGAAGAATCTTGACATCTTGACCTTGCTGTTTTCCCCAATCCCCGTCTTCCCGAAAGGCTCTAATCTGGTGTGCTCCCTTTGGAAGAGTTGGAATAAAGTCAAAAGCTTCACAAGAATAAGTGAAGACTGGAAGTGGGCTGCCGGTATCAGACAAAACGACTCTATCTGGTTTCCGATCCATGGTATCCGGAGCGTGGAATCTTGGAACATTCAAAACGCCAAGAAACTATGGAACAAAGGCTTCAAAAAATGGAAACATCTCTGGAAACAAGACACCAACCGCTGGATCAACTTTGAGGATATTGATCCTAGCCTCAACATTTTGCATGAAGATTGGAACACTTTGCAAAGCAGATGTCTCGCCTGGGACCGACACAAAGTTCGCCTTCTCATGGGACACGACATGTTGAGCTCTCTTGGTCTCAAATGGCACAATGGGAATAGCCTATCAAAAATCCCAAACATCAAAGAAACGATCGACTATCAGGTTAACCTCAACAAAAAGTGGTGTCTGTCATGGACGCGGCTCCGGTGGGACATGGTGTTCATGGCTATCTGGCACCCCCTCATAGAAATCAAAAAGTCTGTCCTCTTATGGCAAATTCTTCATCATGGAATCTGGACCAACCTTAAGGCTAGCAAAATTTGTGGGATCCCTCCCTGGTGCAAACGCTGTCACCGGTCTTTCGAAGATGTTTCACACATCTTCTTTACCTGCCCCAACTCCAACAGACTCTGGCAGGTGGTTGGAAAGAGAATTAGACTCCAAAAACGCCTCAGTTGGCAGCAAGCCCTGCTGGGAGAAGCGATCGGCTGCTCCGCGCCTCTCTGGAACGCCATCAGAGGGGAGGTACTATGGAAAATCTGGCGGGAAAGATGTGCTTTCAACTTTGGTGACTCCCCCAAGGAGTGGTCAATTGAGAAATCGCTGTTCCTCCTTGGCAAAAGGATTGTCAACTGTAAAAAATCCCCCCCCTTTAGGCATCATCAAGTACTCCTTTTGATCGATAACAAGCTTAAACCCAAGCGGGCCCCACATGAGGGTGATGAGAGGGTAATTAACCTTCTTTGTAATGCCATCTAAGCTCTGTAAAAGCTTCCCCTGCTTTGTGGGATTTGGGGGGTCCCGTGGGCACTAGTCCCCTTCTCTTGTACTTTTCTTTATTTAATTCAAGTCCGGGAGAGTAGGCTATTGCCGAACTTCCTTTATATTAAAAAAAAAAAATATTTTATCAAGTTTTCTGTTCCATAAAGCTCGATCTCTAAATTAATAATGGGAAAAGAGGGCATTAAAGTGTCCATTTTGGTGTTAGGATAGCGTGAAATGAAAATGATGGAAAGAAAGGGATGCTTACATGTTCTATGTTATTTATCAATTGGAAAATTGTGCCCGTTCACTTGTTCCGGTTTAACTATGTTCATACATAATCACCATTCAGAACAACTCAACATTCGCACTCCACAAATATTTATTACTCTCAATACCTCATTCAAATTTGAAAACGTGATCCTGAGCTTTCCACTTGTCTCTTCTTTATCTGGCACAAAAATTTTATCTTAATCTTGATTTTCCTCCAAAAGCTTTACATCCACTTTGAAGATTTAAAGCAGGTGTTAGTGCAGTACATTTATGAGCGATGATATTATCACTCCCATTGTAGCTCTAGAAGCTCACTCTACTCCACAAAATCCTCTACATATGGATTCCTAGCTTCTGTGCTGCACTATGATTTGATGTACAGGGTTTAAATCATTACGACTCGTTGTTCTATTAGAAGGATCGCCTATTGATTCCAAATTACTATAGACTCACTAATGTTATTTTTTATCAAACCTTAAATAGATATTAGAGTTGACATTCTGAAAAACTTATAGACACTCTATAGGGATTCTTAAAATGTTTAATTCAGTAGACATTAATTAAATTAAGATTAGAAACTCTTGATGAAACGGAGCTATGTAGTTCAAAAATTGCTTGCCTACACACAAAGGCAGAGGTACCGAAAGATGGAAAAGAAAAAGCTAGGGGGTGTGCTTAAGGGGGCTTGCTTCTTGAAGTTGATTATACTGTGTTAAAACAAGATATTGAAGAAAAACTGTGTGGATAAGTTAAATATAATCTCGGCTTTTTCTATAGTACACAAAACAAATATCTAATAAATGTAGGTACATTTTTCGATGGCATAAAAGTAAACTACTGATTTTATTGGTTTTGCGGACCTTCTCTGTTCATTGCAAAACTTCAATGCTTTAAATCTGATTGTTCCATATGGTGAGCTTGTAATTGAATCCTTTCTGTATAGTGAAGACTTGATTTTTAGCATGCACGACCTCGAAGCTTAACACAAGTCCTGCATCTAAATGCATGTTTTGATGCTTTTCCATAATCAGGGTTGACTATGGCTTAGGCAAGATACTTAATGTACCGAGATGCTATTCTTTTTACCCAAAGTGTAATTAACAGAGGAAAATCTTTCATATTAGGCGAAAGCGTTGATATGATCTGAAACAGAATACAAACCCAAGGGAGCTCCCTTCAGTCCAAGACAAGTGAAGCAGGGAGTATGAACACCTGCTTCGTCAACCACACGGCTAAATACCCTCCAGATACATCTCTCTCTTTCTCTGTCTGTCTCTCTCTCTGTGTTAAAATAATGGCATTATAGCTCATAATCGATGCGAGAAGGTAAGGCAGCCCGCAAGTTGAGAAAGCAGTTGATCTAGCTGCCTATTTCCTGGGTTTGTCTGAAGGGAACTCCTCTTTAGCAATTGCGTAACATTCCAAAGCCTTTTGTATTATGTTAATTTCGCAAAGCATTGAACGGATAATTTACACACACATTACACATACATTATCATGTAACAACACAGACAAACATCTGTGCAAACACACATGTATGTATAAGATAGATATGCACAACAAACTACCAAACAAGTGCATATTCAGTCATGTTGGTGTAAATCACAAGCCTACACATTTGGCTTGGAAGATATCATGAAGACTCTACATACATGAAGAATCATAGGAATATATGCTAGTGGTTAATTACCACTTTATCTCATTGTAAAAGTCAAATTGACTTAGAATCTTTTTTAATCACCTACCTAAGTGATTCGTGGAAAAAGTAACTCACTTGATTGAGAGAATATCTCCAAGCATTTAGGAGCTTGATCATAGGGAGCCAAAAGTTTGAATTTGAATTCAAATTTTTAGTCATTTCCTATAAAAATGGATATGAAAAAGTTGCAGGTAGATCACTTCACTCCCGAGATTCATTCTACTGTAATTGAGCCAATTCAGAGACATTCTATTCAGCCAATTCAGAGACATCTGCGTCGAGGTGCTCACTGGTCTATTTCTACTACATTCCTAAAAAGTCGGGGGTATAACTAATCTTGCTAAATTGATTTCTATTAGCATAGTTTATCTTTTTACATCATTCCACTTGCAAATGGTAGCTTACTAAGCTAATTAAATACCCCTAGAAGGAATTTTATCAATTGCTACTATGCTGGTCACACTGAGCAAAACATTCAGCAGGTGTCAAGACATAAATAGAAGGTTTTCTTGAGTTTGTGATTTCCAAAGTTATCTGTTTTGATTCAATCATTGCAGATATCATCTCCAAAGGACATAGGCCATTTCTTGGTGTCATTGGAATGCTATGGAAGTCTACTAATCAAGTCTGAAGCCAAAGAGGGCTGATAGAAAGCAGGTTTAGCAGTATCTACTCAGTCTCTTGGATCATCCATCCATCTTTCCCAACAGTGGTATCAGAGAAAATAAGGTAAAATGGGAGATGGTTTTCCTTCATTTATTGATAAATTGGACAGGAACAACTACCAAGCTTGGTCTCTAAGAATGAAGACCTACCTACAAGGAGGGAGTCTCTATGGATACATCTCAAGAGATGAGGACTTGCCATCATTCAAAGCAAGAGGATTTCCAACCAAGGAAGAACAAGAAAAGCTCAAGACATGGTGTGCAAAGGATGCATTGGCAAGGTCTTATTTACTCAACTCTATATCTGATTTTCTTTTGCCACATATCAAAAATTGCAAGACTTCCCAAGAGACTTGGGAAACTCTGTCATCATATTTTTCCTCCAATACAAGGGCTAGGAAAAATCAGTTGTGGATTAAATTCACAACACTAAGGAAGCAACTTAAGCAAGTTGTTTTAGAATTTGTGACCAAGATCAAAGATGTTCCAGATCAGTTAGCAAGCATAGGAGAAGAGATTGAAGAAGAATGAATTGTGAGGCAGGTAATCAATGGAATCAAGGCTGATGACAAGTGGGAAAGATTCACCACTCCAATGGATCTCTACATGGACATGCACACTCCAGATCTTACAACTCTCATGGGTCAACTATTTACACATGAAGCAAAGCTCACCAAGAGTGGAGATACATCCAAAGGTAACAACTCTTCTGCCCTATACACTGATAAGAAATCTAAGGATAAAGGCAAGAGTAAGAAGGGAAAAGATGAAGGCTCTACCTCCCCAGCCAACTATGCAGGGAGAGGTAGATCTTCAAGAGGAAGGGGTAGAGGAGGTAAGCAAGGCAGGGGGAGACCATATAACTCATCACCATGTAACATTTGTGGTTTATCAAATCATACCACAAATGAGTATTTCAGGAATTATAAAAATCAGAGAGGAAGAATCTACCAAAGAGGTGGATACTCACAATCAAGAGGAAGATTCAACAATCACCAAGGCCACAACAACAATTACAACAACAACTACAACAACAATTACAATGGCAACTACCAAGGAGGATTCAAAACTAGAAGGGACTACAAAAACTACACAAAAGAGCAGGATGACTCTCTTTTGATCATGAACATGACTTCAAAGATAGGTACAGATGATGATCACTTATTTTACATTGATTCAGGGTGTTCAAATCATGTGGGTGGTAATGTGGCACTACTCTCTGATCTTGAGGAACCAAAAGGTAAACACCAAGTCCAGACAGGTGATGATACAAAGCATTCTATAGTTAAAGTTGGAAATGTGAAGACTTGTGATGGTAATCAGAATTTGTTGTGCAGGGTACTTTATGTACCAACAATTACAAAGAACTTAATGAGTGTTGGTCAGATTGTAGAGAAAGGTTTGCAGGTCAGATTCAATCAATATGGAGCATTTGTGGAGGCCCCAAGACATGGATTCAAAAGGATAGCTAAAGGAGAAAAAACAGGTAGACTTTTCACTTTTGAGTGAGAAGACACAAAGAATATTGCACTATACAATTATAAGGATCAAACACTTTCAGAGCTTGAGATTTGGCACAAGAGATTAGGACATATAGGAGAAAGGACCTTGAAGCAAATGTGCAGGGACCAATGTGTGCTTGGGATACCTAATGTATCCAAGCAACATATAATTTACAAGTGTGGTGCTTGTCAATTTGGTAAGTCTCACAGGTTACCCTTCTCAAGGAAAGGATATATACATGAAGACTACCTAGAGCTGGTACACACAGATGTATGGGGACCTAGCAAAGACCCCTCGGTCTCAGGTTCAAGGTACTATGTGTCTTTTTTTTATGATTATAGCAGATGGACTGTATTATACTTCATGAAGCACAAGGATGACGTATTTAATTGTTTTAAGAACTATCGTGCATTAGTTGAAAACCAGACAGGAAGGAATTTGAAGAGGCTAAGGTTAGATGGAGGAGGTGAGTACTTCTCCAATGAATTTGAAGACTTCTTGCAGGACAGAGGCATCAAAAGAGAGATAACCACAAGGTATTCTCCTGAACAGAATGGGGTAGCTGAGAGAAGAAATAGGTTAATTGTTGAGACACCTAGATCTATGCTTAATGAGAAGAAATTCACTAACTATTTATGGGCAGAGAGTGTTTCTACTACCACTTACCTCATAAACAGGTTACCATCTAAGTCACTTGATGGTATGGCACCCTATGAAGCATGGCATGGTAAGAGACCATCATTGGATCACTGCAAAATATTTGGATGTGTAGCATATGTGCACATTCCTTCTCAGATAAGAGGTAAGCTCGACCCAAAGGCTGAAAAATGCATTTTCATTGGGTATGATTTAAATAAAAAAGGTTACAGGTTTTATAATCCTACCAACAAGGGATTTATGGTAAGCAGAGATGTGATCTTTGATGAAAATGATTCTTGGTATGAGAACGAATGCAGGAAGGTCAAACTACCCTATGATTTGGAAGAGGAATTTCCAAAACTTACAAAGAAGGAACCTACTCAGAATGAAGACTCAAGTTCAGATGATGAAGACACTATCAACTTGGAAGAATTCAAATCATGGAAGTCCAAGGGCAAATGAAGATGAAGAAGCTTGAAGACATACCAGAATCATCAACTCAATCAATCAGAAGATCTCAAAGAGAAAGCAAGAAACCTATCAGATATGGGTATGATACATCTCTTGTTACTAAACATTCAGTTTATCTTGCCAAAGATTTGTCAAATGAAGAACCAAGTTCATATGAAGAAGCAATAACCAAATCAGAATGGAAAGAAGCTATGGATGAGGAGATTGAAGCACTCAAGGAGAGTGACACATGGGAGTTAGTACCCAAGAAGGATTCTATGAAGGTAATAGGATCCAGATGGATCTATAAGTTGAAAAGAAATTTTGATGGAACAATTAATAGGTACAAAGCCAGATTGGTAGCCAAGGGTTTTGCACAAACCCAAGGCATTGACTATGAAGAGACATTTTCTCCTGTGTCCAAGATGCCAACAATGAGAGTATTGGTAAGTGTGGCTGCATCAAAGAATTGGAACATGTACCAATTGGATGTCAAGAATGCTTTCTTGAATGTATGGATTTTAGAAGAAGTTTATTGTCACAACCTCTTGGCTATGAAGACCCTAAGAAGGTAACTTATGTTTGCAAATTAAAGAAGGCTTTATATGGATTGAAGCAGGCACCTAGGGCATGGAATTAGAGGCTAACTACATACCTCGATCAAGGATTTGTTATGAGCAAGGAAGATACTTCCCTATTCATTAAGAGAAGTAATTCAGAGGTAATATATCTTTGTGTTTATGTTGATGACATCATCATTACAGATAATGATGTCAGTGGAATCAGATATATCAAAAATCAGATGATGAAGGAGTTCAAGATCAATGATCTTGGCTTATTGAAGTATTTTCTAGGGCTTGAATTAGTTTACACTAATTCAGGGATATAGATTACTTAGAAAAAGTATGTACAAGATATGTTGAAGAAGTTTCACTTGTAGGATGCAAAAGTAGCAAGCACTCCAATGGAGGTGAACCTAAAGCTAAGTGCCCATGAAGGTGATGAAGTCAAGGACATTACAGGTTATCAGAGTATGGTGGGTAGCTTGAACTATGCTACTCTTACAAGAATTGATATTGCATATGGAGTTAGTGTGTTAAGTCAATTTATGCACAAGCCAAGGATACCTCACTTAGAGGCTGCCAAGAGAATCATGAAGTATCTCAAGGGTACAGAGAACCATGGTTTGTATTTTCCTTTCACTTCAGATATTGACATAAAAGACTATTCAGATGGAGATTGGGCACGATGCAAGGATGATAGGAGAAGCACTTCTGGAAATATTTCTTTTGCAGGTGACAAACCAATTTCATGGTCTGCAAAGAAGCAACCAACTGTTGAATTGTCTTCTATAGAAGCAGAGTATAGAGGGCTAGCTAATGCCACTCAAGAAGCAATTTGGATTAAGCTTTTGTATACAGAATTGGGACTATATACTAGGCCTCAAATTATCTTTGGAGATAATACAAGTTCCCTTCACCTTGCAGCTAATCCTATCTATCATGCCAGGACAAAACACATAGAAGTTCATTATCATTATGTGAGAGAAAATTTGCTAAGCAAGGATATTCAACTTACCTATGTATCAACCAACATGCAATGTGCAGATTTGTTGACTAAAGCTTTGGATGGAACAAAACTTTGCAGGTTCAAGTCCATGATTGGATTGCAGGATATACTTGAAGATTGAAGATGAAGACTTAAGCCAAAATGTTTGGCTTGAGGGGGAGTTGTTGGTGTAAATCACAAGCCTACACATTTGGCTTGGAAGATATCATGAAGACTCTACATACATGAAGAATCATAGGAACATATGCTAGTGCTTAATTACCACTTTATCTCATTGTAAAAGTCAAATTGACTTAGAATCTTTTGTAATCACCTACCTAAGTCATTTGTGGAAAAAGTAACTCACTTGATTGAGAGAATATCTCCAAGCATTTAGGAGCTTGATCATAGGGAGCCAAAAGTTTGAATTTGAATTCAAGTTTTTAGTCATTTCCTATAAAAATGGATATGAAAAATTCGTGGGTAGATCACTTCACTCCCGAGCTTCATTCTACTATAATTGAGTGTGTGTGAGGACTATACCATAGCCTACACCTCTCTACAGCATTAGGAAATGTTGTTCATGCCAATGGGATTGTACACAAGTGTTAATTTATAGATACATTTACATCATTCATCTCTGTGTTCTCTGCTAGTCTACTCAAAAGTCTGTCAACTTGTCAAGGGCATATCTCGGTCAATGCTCTGTTGGTGCAGACCAATCACCAATTGAAGGCTTGGAAGATCAAATGATGAAGGAAGAATCAATTCCTAAAGTGTGGAAGAAGATCACAATCAGAGGACAAGAGAAGTGTACACATATGTACATTAGCATAGTCATAGATGACTTAGATCTTTTGTTCAGTAAGAATTATGTACAAATTATCTATAAATACCTTGAGAAAAGTCGGGGCATGTATGAGGGCACACATGAGAGCACATTAGAGCTTATGTGACATTAGTTAGAAGTCAAGAATGAGGGAGATAGAAGTCATGAGATAGAGGAAAGAAAATTTGAGTTAGCTCTCATCACTCAGTTGTATTTTCTCTGAGTAAATGAAAAGTTTTGCGCCCGATGTTTCTGCGTGTTCTCCTTCTACAGTAGATCAATTGTGGAATGCTTTTGTACAAGTCTAAGTTGAGAGTTGCTTGACCTCTGTGCAAAGTTTCAGCTTCCAATTGTAATCAGGCTGAGTGAATTAAGTGTAGGAACATTCATATGTGAAGTGTATTCACAGGTTCCTAAAACAGGCGCATATTTCGAAGTCAATGTTTTGGTCATTTCTCCCAGCACAGTTTAAAGTTTTGCATGAGTGAGGGCTTAATCTTTAAGTTGGAAGATAAGCTACTTATGTCTAGAAGCATTTTGTAAAACGGGTTCTATTCAATGAGAACCAAGTCTTAAAAGTTACAGGTGTAAAGTCGACTGTTTTGAATGACAGTTTCTGACATAGGTAATTTGTGAAATCAATTTCTCAAGTTATACTTAATCTTTTGAAGTGATTCAACTTGGAGTAGATGCGCAATCTCTAGGAGATACTTCGTACAAAGTTTCATCAAAAACTTTACACATTTGATAGGTCAATGTGGAAAAATAGTGCAGCAGACTTTTCTGTGTTTCATCTTCTTCACAGATTTGTTCATCTTTTGATAATTAGAAGTTGATCCTCTAAAGAGTGAAAGGTTTTGACTTATTCTTGGTATAGAGGTGCTCTAATCACAAGAATAAGTTGTTCTTTTGGAGATTAACACTCTCCATCAGTGGTATCAGAGCAGGAAACATCAATCTGAAGAAATTTGAAGAAAGAAAGATCTCGACTACTGCAGATTCAAGAGATTCAACACTTGAAGGATTAAGAAGTGAAAGCTTGGAGTCAAAGCTTGGGGAGAAGACAAATTGACATCAAGAAAGGCAAAAGGAGTTCAATTCGAAGTAAAGGTATATACATTGTTTGTAAAGCTTGAAGTTTCAATACACAGGTGGATACAAGATGGGAGAAAGCTTGCAGATTGATAAGCTAGATAGGGAGAACTATCCAGCATGGTCCATGAGGATGGAAGCACACCTCATGAGCAAAGATCTTATATCATTTATTACAGGAGATGAAGAAAAACCAGAATTTGCAGATCCAAGTATTCCTACTAGGGAAGAACTTGCAATGTTGAAGACTTGGATGAGAAAGGATGCTCAAGCAAGGAGTATCATCTACATGGCTGTAAATGATTACCTTCTACCTCACATCAGAGGTTTAGAAAGTGCTACAGATGTTTGGAATGCCTTGGAAGAGCATTTCCAAAATACAACTAAGTCAAGGAAGTCTTCACTATGGGCTGAGTTCACAACCTTCAAGAAGAAGAGCTCACAATCAATCTCAGATTATGTGGCAAAGATGAAAGATATTGCAGATAGCTTGGGAGCAGTGGATGAAGATATTGAAGAAGAAAAGTTGGTAAGACAAATACTTACAGGCCTAAGAGGTGATGAGAAGTGGAAGCCTTTTATCTTGTCCATAGAATTGTCACTTGATCACTTTACTCCTGACCTTAATCAATTGCTAGGACACATGCTAACCTTTGAGCAGGATCTTAAAGGAGACAATGATAGAAGTACAAGTCAAGCTATGTACTCCAAAGACAAGAAAAAGAATGGCAAAGGAAAGCAATCAAATGATGATGAAGGGAATTCAAATCAAGCCAACTTCACAAAAGGGAAGACAAATTTCAGAGGTAAAGGAAGAGGAGGTAAGAACAAAGATAATGCTAAAGCTTGTTGGATTTGTGGCAGAACAAATCATTTGGCAAATGATTGTTGGTATAATAATCAAAATGGAGGATACAACAATCAGAATTATAGTCAAAGAGGTAGAGGAGGCAGAAACCAAAGAGGCAATTTCAGAGGAAGAGGTGGTAGGACATCATATGGTAGAGGAGGTGGAAGAAACTTCCAATCTCAGTCCTACAACAATAATTATTACAATTATGCATCAGATCAGAAGGATGACATGACTCTTATCCTGAATGCAACTCATGAATCAATGGGAGAAGATCAAAGAGTGTTTTATATTGACTCAGGGTGCAGCAACCATCTGAGTGGGAATCTATCCTTGATGACTGATATGGAAGCAAGGGTGAATGGACATACAGTTCAAACAGGTGACAATACCAAACATAAAGTGGAGAGCATTGGATCAGTGAAGACAAAGAGTGGAAGTACACTTCTGAGTAAGGTACTTTATGTTCCTACTATTCCTAAAAATTTGATAAGTGTAGGGCAAATTGTGGAGAAAGGATATGAGGTAAGATTCACAAATGATGGTGTTTATGTACAAGATCCAAATCAGGGATATAGAACCATAATTGCAGGTAAAAAGGAAGGAAGATTGTTCACTCTCAAAGTCCAAGGTAATGTGGGACATGCATTGTTTACCTATGGAGGTCAAAAGGTATCTGAATTAGACCTATGGCATAAAAGGCTAGGTCATTTCAATGAGAGAGCTATAAAGGAGATGTCAAAGAATCAGGTGGTGCTTGGATTGCCAAACATTGAAGGGCAACATATGGTGTACAAGTGTGAAGCTTGTCAACTAGGTAAAGCACATAAGAGTTCTTATAACAAATCAGGGTACAAGTATTCAAACATGCTTGAATTGGTTCATACAGATGTATGGGGTCCCTCAAGGGACTATAGCATAAATGGATCCAGATATTATGTGTTGTTTGTTGATGATGCAACCAGGTGGATTACTTTGTATGTAATCAAGGATAAATCAGAAGTCTTTAAGACATTCAAACATTTCCATGCTTATGCAGAAAGGATCACAGGACAAAAGCTAAAGAGGTTAAGATCAGATGGAGGGGGAGAGTATTTCTCAAAAGAGTTTGATGATTATTTGTGGAATGCAGGTATCAAAAGAGAAGTAACTTGCAGGTACTCCCCTCAATAGAATGGAGTAGCAGAAAGGAGGAATAGGACTCTTGTAGAGTTTGCAAGAGCCATGATGAAGGAAAAGAATTGTCCAAATTACTTATGGGCAGAAGCCATTAACACTGCAACATACCTTGTGAATAGGTTGCCTTGCAAAGCTTTGGATGGAGGAACCCCTTATGAAGCATGGTGGGGTAAGAAGCCTAGTCTTGATCATTGTAAAATATTTGGATGTATTGCATATGCTTATGTTCCTTCACAATTAAGACATAAGCTAGAACCAAAAGCAGAGAAGTATGTGTTTATTGGATATGATGATAGACAAATGGGTTACAGGTTGTGGAGTCCATCCACAAAGCAATTTCTTGTTACTAAAGATGTGACATTTGATGAGCAAAATGTGTGGTATTCAGGATCACCAAATGAGTATACAGGTGTTGAAGAAGTTCAAAGAAAAGGAAAGGCAAAGGTAAAAGTTTGTGAAGAAATTGTTGATGAAGTTGACTCTAGATGTAGAGTGCAGGATCATGTAGAAGAAGGGCCAAGATTTGATCCAGAATCAAATGAGGCTGAAACTTCAAGAAGTGCAGAAATCAGGAGATCTACAAGAGAAAGGAAAGAGCCTATAAGGTATAGTTATGATACATCTTTCCTAACAACAAAAGATTATGCCTACATTGTGAAAACAGAAGAAGATCCAACCACTTATGAAGAAGCCAAAGGTAAACAGAATTGGGAGAAGGCAATGCAAGAAGAGTATGATGCTCTACTTGAAAATGAAACTTGGGAATTAGTACCAAGACCAAAGAATCAGAAAGTCATTGGATGCAAGTGGGTATATAAAACAAAGAGGTTTGCAGATGGTAAGGTGTCTAGATATAAGGCTAGACTTGTGGTTAAAGGTTATGCCCAAACTTATGGGGTAGATTATGATGAAACCTTTAGTCCTGTTGCTAAGATGTCTACAATTAAGACATTGATTGCTATTGCTGCTTGCAAGGGATGGAAATTATCACAATTGGATGTGAAGAATGCATTTCTTAATGGTTACATTGCAGATGAAGTGTATATGGAGCAACCAGAAGGCTTTATGGAATCAACTGGATCAGATTATGTGTGTAAGCTCAAGAGAGCTTTATATGGGTTGAAGCAAGCCCCAAGAGCTTGGAATTACAGATTGGTCAAGTTCTTGAATGAATGTGGTTTTCAAGCATCAAAGGCAGATAGTAGCTTGCTAGTGAAGGCAAGTGAAAATGGATATATTTACATGTGCATTTATGTTGATGATATTATTGTTACAGGAACAGATGCTCAAGGAATCAATGAACTCAAGAAGCAAATAGAGAAGGAGTTTAAGATAAGTGATTTGGGAAACTTATCTTATTTTTTAGGAATACAGATTGTGTATACTCAACATGGAGTATATGTTTCACAAGAGAGATACTTGAAGAATCTTCTAGTCAAGTTTAACATGGAAGATTGCAAGACCTCAACTACACCATTGGAGGTAAATCATAAATTAAGCAGATATGGAGGTGAAGAATTCAATGACATGAAGAAATATCAGAGTTTGGTAGGTAGTCTAATCTATGCTACCTTGACAAGGCCAGATCTATCATATGCAGTAGGTGTGTTGTCACAATTCATGCATTGTCCAAAGAAGACTCATTGGATTGCAGCCCAAAGGGTACTCAGATATATCAAGGGAACCCTAAGTGAAGGTTTGTATTATGGTTTCACTTCTGACACAAGAATCAAAGTGTTTAGTGATGCAGATTGGGCAGGTGACTCAGATGATAGAAGGTCTACTCATGGATATCTATGTTATGTTGGAGACAAGTTAGTGTCTTGGTGTTCAAAGAAGCAACATACAGTTGCTTTATCATCCACAGAAGCTGAGTATAAGGGAATGGTAGAAGCTGCAAAAGAAGTCATATGGTTGAAGACCTTGATGAAAAGTTTTGAGATTGATCATAGTACTCCAATAATTTTTGGAGACAATATGAGTTCTTTGTATTTGGCAGCTAACCCTGTTTTTCATGCCAGGACTAAGCATATAGAGATTCAGTATCATTTCTTGAGGGAAAAGGTACTTGATAAAGAGATTGAAGTGATGTATACTCCAACAAAAGAACAAGTGGCAGATATGATGACAAAGAGTTTGGATGGACCTAAGTTACAAAAGTTCAAGGACATGGCAAGTATCAAGAAGACAGAGAAGACCTCAATTGATGATTGAGGGGGAGCTGTTGGTGCAGACCAATCACCAATTGAAGGCTTGGAAGATCAAATGATGAAGGAAGAATCAATTCCTAAAGTGTGGAAGAAGATCACAATCAGAGGACAAGAGAAGTGTACACATATGTACATTAGCATAGTCATAGATGACTTAGATCTTTTGTTCAGTAAGAATTATGTACAAATTATCTATAAATACCTTCAGAAAAGTCGGGGCATGTATGAGGGCACACATGAGAGCACATTAGAGCTTATGTGACATTAGTTAGAAGTCAAGAATGAGGGAGATAGAAGTCATGAGATAGAGGAAAGAAAATTTGAGTTAGCTCTCATCACTCAGTTGTATTTTCTCTGAGTAAATGAAAAGTTTTGCGCCCGATGTTTCTGCGTGTTCTCCTTCTACAGTAGATCAATTGTGGAATGCTTTTGTACAAGTCTAAGTTGAGAGTTGCTTGACCTCTGTGCAAAGTTTCAGCTTCCAATTGTAATCAGGCTGAGTGAATTAAGTGTAGGAACATTCATATGTGAAGTGTATTCACAGGTTCCTAAAACAGGCGCATATTTCGAAGTCAATGTTTTGGTCATTTCTCCCAGCACAGTTTAAAGTTTTGCATGCGTGAGGGCTTAATCTTTAAGTTGGAAGATAAGCTACTTATGTCTAGAAGCATTTTGTAAAACGGGTTCTATTCAAGGAGAACCAAGTCTTAAAAGTTACAGGTGTAAAGTCGACTGTTTTGAATGACAGTTTCTGACATAGGTAATTTGTGAAATCAATTTCTCAAGTTATACTTAATCTTTTGAAGTGATTCAACTTGGAGTAGATGCGCAATCTCTAGGAGATACTTCGTACAAAGTTTCATAAAAAACTTTACACATTTGATAGGTCAATGTGGAAAAATAGTGCAGCAGACTTTTCTGTGTTTCATCTTCTTCACAGATTTGTTCATCTTTTGATAATTAGAAGTTGATCCTCTAAAGAGTGAAAGGTTTTGACTTATTCTTGGTATAGAGGTGCTCTAATCACAAGAATAAGTTGTTCTTTTGGAGATTAACACTCTCCATCATGCTCCACCACATTCACTGACTCAAATCTTGTTGGATTCAGCTTGAAGCCTCTTACATGCTATCAAAATTTGAAGACATTCTATTCAGCCAATTCAGAGAAATCTGCGTCGAGGTGCTCACTGGTCTATTTTTGCTACAGTCATAAAAAGTCAGGGGTATAGGTAATCTTGCTTAATTGATTTCTCTTAGCATAGTTTATCTTTTTATATCATTCCACTTGCAAATGGTAGCTTACTAAGCTAATTAAATACCCCTAGAAGGAATTTTATCAATTGCTACTGTGCTCGTCACACTGAGCAAAACATTTAGAAGGTGTCAAGACATAAATAGAAGGTTTTCTTGAGTTTGTGATTTCCAAAGTTATCTGTTTTGATTCAATCATTGCACATATCATTTCCAAAGGACATAGGCCATTTCTTGGTGTCATTGGAATGCTATGGAAGTCTACTAATCAAGTCTGAAGCCAAAGAGGGCTGGTACAAAGCAGGTTTAGCAGTATCTACTCAGTCTCTTGGATCATTCATCCATCTTTCCCAACAAGTCATTCGCGCCTTAATAAGCAAGTCAGAGAGAAAGCTTGATCTGTTGACTATAGATTTATGAGAAGATGCATAACATCCATATGTGCACATGATTCAAAAGAACGTTTGTTCAAAGGATACTTAGAGCGCGGCATAGCAGCTCTGAAGAAGTATGCTAGAGCATCGCAGAGAAATCCCCCCCCTCGGGGGATAGATATGGCAATCAATTATCAGCCCCTTTCGAACACCTCCGACAGCACCCACCATTCTTTTATCCAGTTCTTCGTTCTATGTATGTAACTCATGAGCGATACTATATTTCTTGTCTCACCACCTTCGTTTTCCACCACCTTAGTTTTTGTGCTATTTTTATATTCCATTTCTTCTCTGATGAAGACTCAACTACTATATATGCTGTCTCATTTCTTGTTCTTTCGAATATCATGGGGGTTTATACAAAGAACATGATACTATGAACATGGAGAAAAACAAGATTTCATAGGATAGATCACACCCTCCAGTGTGTGCTAATTTTTATTTGCCTAAATAAAATGCAATGGGCAGATCTTATCTAAACATTAAACAGTACAACAACTGTTTAGAAGCATGCAATATGCAAGATGATGTTATAAAAATTACTCATCCGGTTCTTGAGCAGCTTCATCCTCCGTGAAGTTTTTGTGCACTAAATTCTTCGTGTATAAATTCTCCTATCTCAGAAGATCCCGATGCATAGCTGCGCAATCAAACTCACTAAGAGGTACGTGAAATGCGCATGCATTCCAAGTACTTTATACAGATCAAATCATTGTTCTCATAGCTTCCTTTTTACCAAATTATGAGTATCTCGAATGCTCAGTCATCTTTTCTGATAGCCCCTGGACTTAGCCGATGTCAATCATCAGAACAAATTTTATTATGCAAATGCGCTTCCTTCCGACGCTTGATCGCTTCCTCCTAGTTTTGCTCCAGCTAGCATATACGAAATGCAAGCAAGTCCTCGTTGGAGAATCCCTCTAGCCATAGTAACACACTCCATGAAATGATTCATTGCTCTGTCAGCATTACTGGTTTCCACCCATACATCAAGTCGTATGGCATAACTCTTTCTACAGATATATGTGTCGTGTGATTGGCAAGCAGCAAACGACACATTCGTTCCTCCATCGCATGATTAAGTCAGAGCTTTAACAATCAATGTATGCAGTTATCAGGGATATTTTGATACCATAACGCATGAAGAACTGTGATGCTTCATTCGTGTCGACATCTCTCATGTGCGTGATCAGATTCTCAACCCATCTGTATCTCCAAATAACATCTTCAACAGGAAAGTGATAAATGGCATAATCACTTTCTTGTTGCTTAGAGGATGACCCTCAACTTGGTTTGAGAGATGCTCACCAGGAAAGGCTATATATTGCATATTCTTGTCCCCATCACAAATACATAAAGAGTTTTTGGTTTCTTACTGGAAATGCCATTTCAACAAAGACATACTTATAGACTTCAGCTAGACACAGAAGAGAATTTGCACATGTCTTTGACCTTCCGTCAGTTTCCATGAGATATAGTGCACTTTCACTGTTTGAAGAGTCTCTCAAGCTTACTTTGATACTCACCTTAAAAATACCTTTATTCAGTCATGCGTTTACAAGAGCTCCTCTTTCAAAGAATCATAGGGTACCCTTGTATGTAGTTCAAGCATGAAACATAACGATAGTTCAAATGACATTACTGATAGTTTAAAAATACACTAGTGATAGTTTATAAATACATTAAAGATACTTCTCAATTTTTAAATCATTTGAAGTCTGTGTGAGCTATGTTAAAATAAAAATCATTCCCTATTTTTCTTTGTATTCTAGTCTTGTGTAATTTGTTATGAAATTTATATTTTTCTGATTACCTCCTTTAAACGGTTTAACATTTGTGATGATATCTATTTATGAGCATTTTACATCCGTTAGTTCAACCATTCTCAAGTTTTCAAGTATGTAATCCATCTGCATGAGGTGGAGGCATTATCATTGACAAAAGTTTTTTGGAAATTAAATATCAAACATTAGAACCTCATAGCATATTTGAAATTATGCACATGTTACAATAAAACTAAATAATATGCCAACAAGCTTCCTCAATGCGTTATAACTACAATCATCAAATTCCAAGTCTCTAAAATCATTGGATGTGTAAAAAAGAACACATGTATTTATACACTTTCTCTTAGATTGTAGGTGATGTGTGGAAATCTAATGCATATAAGAATCCGCATTTGGGAGAGGTTTTGTTTCATCTTTATCCAAGCTTTCTATATGGTTCAACATTGTAAGTTCTACGAAGCAAAAACACTAATTATATGTATGATTTTGGAAAAAAACAACTATTCCATTAACAAAAATATGCCTTCATTTCATTCTCCATACTTGTAGAAAACTTTGCTATGTAGTATCTATAATTTCTTTATGCTGTCCCCAATCTGTTGAAGGGATGTCTAAATGTTTCTTGTATCCAAATCACTATGTTTCCCAAGAAGTCACAAAAATAATTGGATAAGTATTTTCCCCTCTCCAATTGAATAATTTTCTCATTGGATGAACCTCTCTAACACCTTCTCCACAAACATCTCAAAAAAAGATAGCTAGTTGAAATAATTGCTAGTTGAAGTAATACTATAGATGCTAATTACAACCTAACATACCCAGCTATCTTTATAATCTAGGACAATGTACGCTCTATGTTTCAGTAGCATGAAACCGGCCATAGACATACCTTTATCCTTTCTTTTTTTGTTCCCCTATTTCTGAAAAATGGTATACGGGTCTTATGGCCACGTATTCCACCCTTGCAATAGATTTATATTTGTTCCGAATTTTAGGTTGAGATTAATGAGGATCTAAAAATCCACTTTCATACACTCAAACTAAAATGTCACAAGAAAGAAAGTATTGTTAATGTTTCACAGAAGACACTTAAAAGTATCTTTAATTGATTGGTTAGCCAAACGTTAGCCAAACGTTTTCATCAACAAAGTTTTCTCTTGAATAATGTCCAAAAAAACAAATCCAACCTACTTATTTTTTTTTATTTTCATGCTTCCTAGTAAAACAAAGGCTTTAGGTGTTTTCGAGTCTCAGGCCCAATATTTTGTATATCATTCTTCATTGAATGGTCATCCCAAAGGTCATTAAAAATCTTTGTCAACACCTAAAGTACACAAAACTAATCTCAACCATGTATTCCATGTCAACCAAGGTATGTGTATCAACAATTGGTATGTATTTTCTACGAGGTATGCGTATGAACAATTGGTCAAATCACTTGCAGAAATTTGTAGAAAAGATATAGTTTTGATATAAAACTTACGTTTGAACTAAAACGTAATTGCACTAATAAAATAAAATCAATTGGATTGAAAATATATCCTCTTGCTCACTTATTCTCTTGAAAAACTCTAAAAAATCATTTCTACTTAACTCGTAATGAATGACCATTTGTAGTTTATTCTTCTTCACTAGGATGTTCACAATTAGTATTATGTCTTTATGCTTCTACGTCTATTATATCCATGGAAATCTCAGGGTACTTTTTTTTTTGTCTTTGAGAGAAATAGAGCTAATAGTTTTAGAGAGTTTTTCATAACCACTATAGAGTATTGTTGACTCAAGGAGTCACTATCGTTTGTGGCAGGTTCCTATGATAAAATCATTATAAACGCATTCATGGTTCTATGAATTCACATGCAATTCTATCATTTTGATAAAGTTTTTGTGTAGATTTTTTTTCTTAATACATGAACCAAAAAGGTATACTATATGTTTACTAGATATTCATAGGGTAACTTTTCTGTATCCTTTTCATGAGAATATTAAGGTTGTGCATCAAAGTATGATAACTATCCATGGTTAAGGATAATCGTGGAATCTACAATCTGATTATGGAATAGAGGTTGCATGATCTGAGCTACCATTTATGGTCATACATAATGCAACATGTATTATTTGGAAGGGATCTTGGAATATTCATGTAGGATGTTGAGATACATCATGTCATAGCTATAGAGGCTCAAACTTTAGCTGATCAATGTGAGGTTGAGGATGCTCTAGACTCTGATATGCGTGCAATTCCAATTTGCATTACTATTGCAACTCCTCTTTGGACTATGTGAACTACATCACCAGCACTCCCATCATTACAAAGAGACTTTGATGGGATTTTAATATTCTTTCTCTTTCATTTATCCATCATGTGTAGTAATAAAAGAAAAGAGAATTGGTTCAAAGAATCATGTCAAATTATATCAAGCAAGAAATGAGAATGATTGTACTTAGCTTTGAATGCTATCAGACAGTGAGCATATAAATAAAGTTGATCTATTGAGCATACTCTTTCAAAGACTAAATATTAAAACCATAACTAATTGTCATACGAAACATGTCTTTTAAATAATTGAATTTTCTAGACTCTTGTAAAGAGTTCATTGTATTACTTTTGAAGGTAGTTTCTTCACCTTCACTGACCATGCCCATAAAAGAAATATTATCAGACATTCCAAGAACCCCTCTTATCCTACACAGAAGGACTTGGGAAATGTTGCCAAAGATAGTCAAGTCTTTAGATGAGAATTATATGATAGTCAAGTCTTTAGATGAAAATTATGTGATTCAATGTCAAAACTTTATAACTTCTTCATCAAATTCTTAGTTATGGCTGAAAATATTTTAAAATCTACAATCGGCATACTTCATTTTAGTTGAGGGGATAATTATATTTCCTCTATGTTTCACATTCAAGAAATTTCAAGGTCGCATATGACCTCCTAGGCTTCTCAAAAAAAAAAAAAAAAAAAAGAAAAAACTAGGCACTCGTCAAATGCGATTATAACTTCAAAACGTATATCACTTCAAAAAAGTGATTAAAGTAAATAGGCATAGACTCAATGAGATATTATTTCTATGAATCTAAAGAGGAGTCAAATATTATATACCTAAACACATCAAGGGATAAAATATATATTCATGTACCTTCTATAGAAAAGTATTATAAACTAATTATAGATTGCAAATTATTGCACATATATAGAATCTAGTGTAAATATTCAAAATTTTGGAATATTTTTTCGCAATGTTGATGCACATAACAATTGTCTCACCATTCCACAAGACCTATCTTATCATATAGAAAAAATAAAACTATAAGAGAATGTTAAGAATATTCATAGAATTGTGTGAGTAGTTGCACATCAAATCTGCCTCCTAACAGCAATTAATGGTCAAGTTCCATGCCTCTTTGGTTAAGGGTGGAAGCTCATCCTCTGTTGATTGTTCTAAATTGCACATAATTAAGCATTAAACGAGCACCATTTTGATTTAGTTGTTCTATGCGAAATCATCACTTAATCAAGTGCAAAAATACATGCATCATTTTTTTACAACAAAATATAAATACAATTTTCCTCAAGACATTGCTTGCTTATGTGGCATATTTTAGAAATGATAATAGGGATGATGCCACTGATTATATATACGATGGATTTGAATCATGACGTGCATTTCTTAGGGGGTTTACGATGAGCTTGCATTGAAGATTGCGAACTTGTATAAGTCTTTGATTTGCTTTTTGAATGATTCTACAATGGTAGGATATTCGTTTTGCAATTAGTGTGCTCGTAGAGGAGGTACTACGGTATTTACTTTTAGCAGGAGCATGCACCATGCATTCTAGTACTTCGCCTACTCAAGGGAGGTTCTCCTTAGGGAAATATACCCTTTAACACTTCTGTGAGCAGGCAGATAACAATAATTACACAGAACTATAGATACTCAGGGAAATGACAGATGACAATAGTGGAAGACCAAACCACTCCTTAGTTCGAACACATGACTACAATATAGGCACCAGAAATGCTCTAAAGTGATGGTCTGGATTAACATGCCATTTCTGAACTAAACAACGTCAATACAAGAGAACCATCCAATACAATGATCATAACTAGATGAAGAATTGCACTGATCGGTAGACAGATATGAACAGGTGCTCCAAGAATAACAAACTCAATCACTAACTCACACCATAGGACAAAATCAAGACACTCCCTCACACTATAGTGCTAATAGCCCTCCACTGGGAAGCAGAAGCTCTATATCCTCACCAGAGAGTAACTTCCTACAGTAGACTTGTAGCCATAGAGTGCAAAGAGAGGACACAAAGAGAGGCCAGAATCCTCTATACCTCTGTTTATCTGAGTCTCCTAATGAATACAAGTCCGTTGCTTTTATAGGCTCCAATAGGCCAAAAGGGCCTTGCAGATTTCCCACGTTCACTGAAGATGCACTAATCGATTGCACCAAAATTGGAGGGGTAGATCAAATATGCCACCAGTCTTGAATTTGATCCTCAAAAATAGGAAGTCGTCACGGCAACAGTCATTTATCCTCTTACACTTTTACCACTTACACTTTTACTCTCACTTTTGAATGTAAGCTGAGATCCTCATTATGTGCCACCCGTGATATTGGAATGACCCTCAAAAGCACACCCTCCACATAATTCACATAATTCTTGTAGTAGCTTTGGATCCTTACATATTGAGTGGTGGGAGATGGTGCGTGGTGTGGGTGGAGTGGTGGGAGGTTGTGGGTGGTGTGAAAGGTGTGGGTGGAGTGGTGGGAGGTTGTGGGTGGTGCGGAAGGTGCAGGTGGAGTGGTGGGAGGTTGTGGGTGGTGCGGGAGGTGTGTGTGGAGTGGTGGGAGGTTGTGGGGGGTGTGGGTGGAGTGGTGGGAGGTTGTGGGGGGTGTGCGAGGTGTGGGTGGAGTGGTGGGAGGTTGTGGGGGGTGTGGGAGGTGTAGGCGGAGTGGTGGGATGTTGTGGGGGGTGTGGAAGGTGTGGGTGGAGTGGTGGGAGGTTGTGAGGGGTGTGGGAGGTATGGGTGGAGTGGTGGGAGGTTGTGAGGGGGTGTGGGAGGTGTGGGTGGAGTGGTGGGAGGTTGTGTGGGGTGTGGGAGGTGTGGGTGGAGTGGTGGGAGGTTGTGGGGAGTGTTGGAGGTGTGGGTCGAGTGGTGGGAGGTTGTGTGGGGTGTGGGAGGTGTGGGTGGAATGGTGGGAGGTTGTGGGGGGTGTGGGAGGTGTGGGTGGAGTGGTGGCAGGTTGTGGGGGGTGTGGGAGGTGTTGGTGGAGTGGTGGGAGGTTTTGGGGGGTGTGGGAGGTGTGGGTGGAGTGGTGGGCTGCTGTGGGAGGTGTGGGAGCTGTCTTAGATAATGCCACACTTCCACATGTGCAACTCTGACTCAAAGGATTCTTGTGTTGATCATATAGCTCCAACATTTAGTTTGCTCACATCTTCCAGCTCACGAGCATTAACCTCTAAAGCTTGCCACTAGGCCCTCTCTCCATCGATAGGAAGCTTGATAAGCACCACACCTTGTATGAGTACGCTTGCTTTCTACTGTGATATCCAGACTTAATATCTCACTAACCTCACAACTAATTTTAACTATCGAAACACATGGAGATTTTTGCAAATTGGATACTTCGTCTTTTGAGTCTCCACTTATCTTTATCCTATCTTCTTTCTTTTAAGACTTTACAAACTTCTTCTCAACAACTTGGGGGGTAGGAGGTGTGTGTGGGGGGTTGGGCTGCGGGGGAGGGTGCGTTGGGAGTGTGGGTGGGTAGGAGGAGGAGGTTGAGGTGGTGAGTGGGCAAAGTTGTAGAGGCAGGGGGGAGAGCAGGGAGCAGCGGGGGCAACGGGGATGGTGGGGGGGGGAGAGGGGGGGGAGGAGGGAGCAGCAACGGGGGGCAGAAGGGATGGTGGGAGGAAAGAGGAGGGAGCACCGACGGGGGGGGGGGGGGGAGGGGGAGCAGGGATGGTGGGGGGGGGGGGGGGGAAGAGGAGGGAGGAGCGGGGGCAGTGGGGATGGGGGTGGAAGAGGAGGGAGCAGCGGGCAGGGGGGGTAGCGGGGATGGCGGGGATGCAGGGGAGAGAGAGAGAGAGAGAGAGAGAGAGAGAGAGAGAGAGAGAGAGAGAGAGAGAGAGAGAGAGAGAGAGAGAGAGAGAGAGTAATAGGCCTCTTTTCTAGTGAAATAATTCATTTTGAACTTTCTGAATTGCATTGTGGGGAGAATGCTTAGAACGAATAGTTAGGTCATTTTATGCTTGAAGATGAAAGAATTAAGGAAAACTCTGTATGAGGGAAAGGTAGAGCAAGTAGAAGAGAATAAAAGTGCCTGTGTGAGATTTTTGTGAATAATGTTCTAAGTACCTCGTTCAGGGTCCTACGTTTAGTTCATTGTAAGAAAATGCCTTGATTTTACTCTCTCTAGAATTTTAAACCTTGCAGGGCTCAAAAGTGGCATTTGGAGGTGGATTTGGACCTCGGACGTCTCTAACACTATTGTGTAGATCGAAAAATTGAATAAAAGTGTCCCTCACAAGATTAACCTAATTCCTCATTGTTTCTGAGTTACAGAGCTTTGAAAAGTGCCATTTTTTCCAACACTTAAAAAAAAAACGAGGGCTTGTCTAATTCTATTTGAATCCATGATTCTCATGCTCACGTGTCACCATGTCTAATTATGTATGTTTTTGGATATGTCTTCTTCGTGTTTTTCTGCTATTTTTGACAGGTATGCTAAAGAAAGGAAGTACACTACGATCGCATGGCTTTTTGCGAAAGTTTTGGAGAAACTCGACTTTTTCTAAATTTAGTGGATCGCACACTTCTTTGGGGAGCACGACTGCGATCAAACGGAAAAAGATAAGAAGGCCTGCACATCAACACGGAGGACACACAGAAATCTGAGAATTACCTTGTGATTGAGAGTGTGATTGAGAGTGAGAGTGAGAGTGAGAGTGTGATTGAGAGTGTGAGTGAGAATGCGATTGTGATAGCTCGGGGGTGGTTGGGAGGTAGAGGCTTCATCAAGAAGCTATTGTCCAAAGCTACTGTAACCATTGATTCACATCTATAATATCATAATTCTTCCTTCTCTACTTCATATTTGTTCTACTCTTCCGCATCACATTTTCTTTTACCTTGTGCAATCTCTGCGTTCTTCTCTCCACTGTTATTTCTGAGTAATCGAAAGATTGTGATTGGGGATAGATTGTGATTGAGGAAACGCTATAGAGAGAGAGAGAGAGAGAGAGAGAGAGAGAGAGGGAGGGAGGGAGGGAAGGAGGGAGGGAGAGAGGGAGGGAGGGAGGGAGGGAGGGGGAGAGAGAGAGAGAGAGAGAGAGAGAGAGAGAGAGAGAGAGAGAGAGAGAGAGAGAGAGAGAGAGATGCTAGAGAGAGAGAGGGAGATAGAGGGAGAGGGAGAGAGATAGACAGAGAGAGAGAGAGAGAAAGAAAGTTGTGCAATGCTACAGAACCCCTCATCAAGACTTTGCACCATCTCGTTGCGATTTCTCCTTATTTTCGTATTTCCATAGGACCAAAACAAATTGCAGATACTGCATGAAATACGGTATATACTGTGAACAAAGCGCTTCCCCTTTGACCTAATTCAGGTAACTCTTTACCTTGGAGATATTAACCAGGGGTATCCTCTTACCCTGCAAATCTTCTAGATGCACTGCTCCATGTGGTAATACCTTTACCACCCTGTATGGTCCTACCCATTTGGGTGCCAATTTGGTTGAAATTGCTGGGATCTGATGCACCAAAACCAAGGATCGTTCCTGTACTTCATTGGTCCTAAGATACCTGTCGTGCAATCTCTTGCGCTCTTCTTGTGTTACCTGAAGTTTTTGCATTGTTTCTTCTCTGTATTCTTCTAATGCCACCAGTCTCCTAATTGCAGGTTCAATTCCAATGGTTTTGGCTCCCATTTTTTTTATAATAAATTCAAACAGTACCAATGCCTCTTTTCCATATACTAAGCGAAATGGACTCTCTTCTATGGTTCCTCTCTTTGTAGTTGTGAAAGCCCAAATTGCACTGATCCATGCGCGTGGCCAAAAGCTTTGATGATCAAAAGATAATTTGCGTAGCGATCCGATCAAAATCTTATTGGAGTTTTCTGCTTGGCCATTCGCCCTCGGATAGTAAGCACAAGACTTTCTATGGAAAACCTTTATCTGTCAAATATAAATTGAAGCAATTGATTTATAAAATGTGTTCCCCTATCACTAGTGATTTCTAGTGGGCAACCAAATCTTGAGAAAATACGTTTATACAAAAACGTAGCCACTATTAAAGTTGTGCAATTGAAAGTAGCTTTAGCCGCAATCCATTTAGTTGCATAACATGTGGCAATCAAGATATACTTCTTACCCCCAAGTTGACCAGTTGGACTAATCAGTCCTATAAAATCAAGACCCGATCGTTCAAATGGGAGCCATCCTGTGGATATGACTAATGGTTGGAAATTCAATGTGGTTGGCGTAGAAGCACATCTCTGGAAAATGTGGCATTCTTTAGCAAGCTTGATCGCATCCTTGTAAATATGAGGCCATTATAGTCCTTTGTGTATGATTCTGTGAGCCAATTCTTCCCCCTTTAGATGCCCTTCACTGTGTGCAGCCTCTAGCAAAAGATTTACCTCCTCTAAAAAAACACATTTTCTCAAGATGCCAACCTGACAATATCTATATAAATTTCCGCTTATAAGTGAGTACGCGTTGGTTTTAAGGAGAAATCTTCTCTTTCGTATAGGTGTCAAGTGTTCTGTGAGTTTTCTAGTAGTAAGAAAATTGAGAATTCCATCATACCAATCCATCTAAGTTGCTACTAGGAAGAGATTACTATTCACCAATTCATCATTAATATGTGTTGCCTTTTGGCTCATTGCGCCTTGGATACTTGATCTGCCATGTAGTGCTCTCTTCTTGGCTTAATATGAATATCAAAGTTGAATTCTTGAAACAGGAGTAACTCTCAAAACCCTTCGAGCTACTCTAGGCTTGTTCATGAAGTACTTCAAGGGGTGATGGTCAGATATGACTATAAAATGTACACCGAGAAGGTATTGCCGAAAATTTTGAAGAGCAAATACAATAGCCAAACCTTCCCTTTCGGTCGTATTGTAGTTCCTTTCTTCCTTGGTAAGTAGTCAACTGGCATAGGAGATAGTTCTATCAACCTTGTGTGATGATGGTTGAGCTAGAACTGCACGAATAGCATGAAGACTCGCATCTGTATGCACATGAAACTCCAATGACCAGTTAGGAACACTTAAAACTCGAGTAGTACATAACCTCAATTTTAGTTCACAAAATGCTTTCTCAGATTCAGGACTCCATGAGAAAGGGACCTTTTTACTGGTAAGCCTTGATAAGGGCTTAGCTATTTCTGAATAGATTCATATAAACCTTCTATGATATCCTGCATGGCCCAAAAAACTTTGCACTTCCTTTGAGCTTTGTGGAATACGCATGGAAAGGATAGCAGTAACCTTTGCAGGATCCACCGTTATCCCTTCAGCAGATACTATGTGACCAAGAAGAGTGCCCTTAGTGACCAAAAAGTGACATTTACCAGGATTTAACTTCAAGCCTATTCTGAGACATTGCTCAAAAATTTCCTTTAGATTTTCCAGATGGTCATGGAAATGTTGAACTGTTGCTCTTCTATCTATGCCTGAAAACACTGAAAAGTCATCCATGAAAATGCATAGAAAGGTTGTCAACCATTTGCCCAATATTAGATACATTGTTCTATTAAATGAAGCTGGTTCATTCTTCAAACCAAAAGCCATGCGGGTATAGAAATAAGTGCCCCAGGGAGTAACGAAGGCTGTTTTGTCCCTATCATCAGGATGGATCACTATCTGATTGTAGACACTAAAACCATCCAAGAAGTTATACAAAGTGTGACTGGTTACTTCCTCAAGTACTTACTCTATGAAGGGGCTAAGAAAATCCATCTTGAACAGTCACTTTATTCAAGGCACGAAAATCAACGCAAACTCTTATTTTTCCACTATTTTTCTTGGGTACAATAACCATAGAAGAAAGCCACCTCAAATGTTCTACTGGAACAATTATACCTGCTTCTTCTAGTTTTGTAATTTCCAATTTTACCGCCTCTGCATACTTTGGATTGACTTGATATGGCCTACTTCTTGCAGGCGTGACTCCCTCAACTAAGGGTATTCGCTGTAATCCGAGCTCCTCTAGTATCCCTGTTAGATCTTTGTAGGACCATGCAAAGACATTTTTATAAGCGAAAAGTAAAGAAGTTACCTTTTGCAGTAAAGGGGGATAATGCCATAGCCAAGAGGCCAAGTGGACTACTTGAGGGTTCTCTTCATCCCCTAGATTTACTTCTTCAACCAATGTTTTAGGACTAGTCTTGCTTGAGAAATCATCTCCACTCTATGCAGGAGTGGAATTTAGCTTATACTCTGCAATATGTTCTCCTATCCACCCTTGAGGTATATCAGAGAAAGGAACATCTTCTCTGCACTTAGGCTCATAACTTTCCTTCCCTGATACTTCTATATTTGTTGCCCCTTAAAAGTTTGTATTCTCCTGCAAACTCTCATTCTTCAACTCCTTGTGAACTTCATGGCCTTTTCTTGCAACTCCTTCATCAACAACTTTTTCCTCTATTTCATTGATTTCCACCGTGCAACACTCTATACTTTCCATCATCCACTTCAATAATGTATCTTCTTCTTGGGGTAAAGAGGGCATTACCTGAGTGTCCACCGTATACCTAGTAGTTTTCCCTGAGTCGAATCCTTCTTCCAATTGTAATTGAAGTTGACTATTGGTGTTTGTTGAAATCCATAGTTTGTTTTTTCCCCAATCTTGAAAAGCTTTTTCTTGCCTTAGCCAAGGCTACCCGAGGAGTAATGGGAATGAAGTCTCCTATGGAAGTGCAATAACAACAAAATCTAGAACAAAGTGACAACCCTCTACTATCATCATTACCCTTTCAATAATGCCAAGTGGCACAACCCTATGTTGATCTGCTAGTGTAAGAGTGAATGGTGCCAGCTTGGTGGGGTTCAAATTCAGTTTCCTCATTGTGAAATCTGGCATCAAATTAATGCCAGAGCCTCCATTTATAATCACACCTGTGAGAGCTTCATCCTTTATAACAACAGATAACCTTGAACTATGGTAGTCCGCCAGGGATGCAAGGGGAAAATCAACCATGAAACCATCTATGCTAGGTGGCTGGCTCAAGTGAGCAGATTGTATAATCCTTAATAAGTAACTCCTTATTTTTGACTCCATCTTTATGAGTTCGTACAGACTAACCTTATCATGAATACCTTCCAAGATCTGCTCAATGTTTACCATATGTGTGTCTTCTTGCAGACTTGTTGGTTGGTCCTTTAGTGAAGTAGCCATCCTTTCATAAGCTCCTTCAATATTTGCTTGGTCCTTCCACCCAACCTTCTTTTCCTCCTCTTTATCCTGGAGTCCTTCTTGTTCCTCTCTATGGGTTGTTGCCGCTTGTCTAGCTCTACTCATCATGGGCATTGAAGAAGATGAAACAACATAAGACTGAGTGGTCATACCTTCTACTTGTGTGGAGACTACAATCATATGGATTGGAGCAGGGTGGCTTTGTCGGCAATCTTTGGTATACTGATCCTTGGCCTCTGGATAATGCTGACAAGGAGGTGCATCTTCTAGAAGGGAACACCTATTTTGCATATGGCCATACTCACCAGAGCGATAACACATCAATGGCCTATTATATCTGGGCTTTGTTGTACGATTCTCCTCTCTATTAGATGCATTTGAGGTACTAGCATAATAGGAATCCAGAGCTTAAGGGTTACCACGTTGTTGTGTACCCTTGAGGTAGTAACTGTCTCTAGGTTCATGGCAATCCTTTCCACAAAACTGATAGCTTACCTTGTTAGGACAATTAGCATTGGAATGTCCACCGTTGTTACATATTGTACACCAAATCTGCCTTCTTATATCCTGAGTGGTCCACAAATCTTCTAACTCACGGTGAAGTTGGGCTACTTCATCATCAGTGCGATGCAACGATGGTAATATTTTCTCTTCTTGGTGATTTTGTTGCATTCTCAATGTCTCCAGTTCTTTCCTTAGTTGCCCAATAGGGTCTAGTTCTGCTACATAATTTGGTTGTGTTTCCCCTTCAAAATGTTGCCTAGCTTCTTTCATGCTTGATGCTCGTGCAACAAAATCATTAAGGATTGCATCCAATCTGAGAGACTCACGAAGCTTCTACTGAGATGACCTGGGCAGAGCTTTTTTTATCCATTTTTTAACCAAGAAATCACATGAGCATGTGGCAGACTTGCAATAAGTGCTTTTGTCCTAGTGTGAAGTTCATAAAAGGATTCACCTGATCTTAGCCTTAGGTTCTCTAGCTGATCTAGAGCTCTTTTCGAGGAGTCACTTGGTCCAAATGTCTATCAGAACGCCGTCTTCAGAGCCTCCCATGTAGCGAAATGGCCATCTACATATTGACTATACCATTTGTCAGCAAGGCCTTCCAATGTGGATGGGAAGAGTACCAGCATTGCATCCTCTCTATTCTACAAACCTCGTCCATGACATAAGGAAATAAATCTACTAACATGATCATCAGCATCCTCATAAGCTTGTCCCTTGAAGGTAGGGAACTTGATATTGAGTCTGGAGAGTAAATGAGAGAGATCCTCCATTTGCACTAGTGTTTCCTCTGACGTATCTGAGGAGAAGTCTAATGTTCTACTATGATTTTCTTTTGATAGTGGAGTTGCACCCAAATGAATGCAAAAATTCAAAGGAGGTAGACGCGATGTTGGTTCACTAGTTAAAGATATAGCTGACTTTTTAAGGCTCCTTCACTCATGAAGAGGCTCCTTATCTGCTCGCGTATGGGTCATGTACCTACTTGCAAGATGCAATAGGGAAAAAAATAATGGAAGAGGAATATTTACTATGCTTAGGGCCTCCCACAGAAATGCAAGTGTCCCACCGTGCATGTCAATCTGTAGAGGAGGTACTAGGGTATCTAATTTTAGCAAGAGCATGCACCATGCACTCTAGTACTTCGCCTACTCCAGGGGGATTCTCCTTAAGGGAAAAATACCCTTCAACAATTCTGTGAGAAGGCAGATAACAATAATTGCACAGAATTGTAAATACTCAAGAAAATGATGAATGACAATAGTTGAACACCAAACCACTCCTTAGTTCGAACATATGATTACAATATAGGCACAAGAAATGCTCTAAAGTAATGCTCTGGATTAGCATGCCATTTCAAAACTAAACAACATCAATACAAGAGAACCATCCAATACAATTATCATAACTACATGAATAATTGCAGTCATCGGTACACATATATGAAGACGTGATCCAGGAATGACAAACTCAACCATTGACTCACACCATAGGACAAAATCAAGCCACTCCGTCACACTATAGTGCTACTAGCCCTCCATTGGGAAGCCCAAGCTCTGTATCCTCACCACAGAGTGACTTACTACAGTAGGCTTGTAGCCAGCGAGTGCAAAGAGAGGACCCAAAGAGAGGCCAGATTCCTCTGTTCCTCTGTGTATTTAAGTCTCCTAATGAATACAAGTCCATTGCTTTTATAGGCTCCAATAGGCCAAAAGGGCCTTGCCAATTTCCCACGTTCACTGAAGATGTGCCGATTGATTGCCCCAAAGATGGAGGGGTAGATCAAATATGCCACCAGTCTTGAATTGAATCCTCAAAAATAGGAAGTCGTCACGGCAACAGTCATTTATCCTCTTACACTTTTACCACTTACACTTTTGCTGTCACTTTTGAATGTAAGGTGAGGTCCTCATTATGTGCCACATGTGATATTGGAATGACCCTCTGAAGCACACCCTTCACATAATTCACATAATTCTTGTAGTAGCTTTGGATCCTTACATATTGAGTGGTGGGAGATGGTGGGTGTTGTGGGAGGTGTGGGTGCAGTTGTGGGAGGTTGTGGGTGGTGTGGGAGGTGTGGGTGTAGTGGTGGGAGATGGTGGGTGGTGTGGGAGGTGTAAGTGGAGTGGTGGGAGGTTGTGGGTGGTGTGGGAGATGTGGGTGGTGTGGTGGGAGGTTGTGGGTGGTGCAGGAGGTGCGGGTGGAGTGGTGGGAGGTTGTGGGTGATGCGGGATGTCTGGGTGGAGTGATGGGAGGTTGTGGGGGGTGTGGGGGGTGTGGGTGGAGTGGTGGGAGGCTGTGGGGGGTGTGGGAGGTGTGGGTGGAGTGGTGAGAGGTTGTGGGGCGTGTAGGAGGTATCGGTGGAGTGGTGGGAGGTTGTGAATGGTGTGGGTGGAGTGATGGGAGGTTGTGAGGGGTGTGGGAGGTGTGGGTGGAGTGGTGGGAGGTTGTCGGGGGGTGTGGGATGTGTGTGGAGTGGTGGGAGGTTGTGGGCCGTATGGGAGGTGTGGGTGGAATGGTGGAAGGTTGTGGGGAGTGTGGGACGTTTGGGTGGAGTGGTGGGAGGTTGTGGGAGGTGTGAGTGGCATGGTGGGAGGTTGTGGGGGGTGTGGGAGGTGTGGGTGGTGTGGGTGGAGTGGTGGGAGGTTGTGGGGGGTGTGGGAGGTGTGGGTGCAGTGGTGGGAGGTTGTGGGGGGTGTGGGAGGTGTCGGTGGAGTGGTGGGAGGTTGTGGAGGGTGGGGGAGGAGTGTGAGATAATGCCACACTTCCACATGTGCCACTCGGACTCAAAGGATCCCTGTGTCGCTCATATAGCTCTAGCATTTGGGTTGCTCATATCTTCGAGCTCACGAGCATTAACCTCTAAAACTTGCCACCATGGCCTCTCCCCATCGATACGAAGCTTGATTAGCACCACACTTTGGATGAGTACACTTGCTTTCTACTGTGATATCCAGACTTGCTATCTCACTAACCTCACGACTAATTTTACCTATTGAAACACATGCAGATTTCTGCAAATCGGATACTTCGTCTTTTGAGTCTCCACTCACATTTATCCTATCTTCTTTCTTTTCAGACCTTACAAACTTCTTCTCAGCAACTTGGGGGGTAGGAGGTGTGTGTGGGGGGTTGGGCTGTAGGGGAGGGTGTGCAGGGGGTGTGGGTGGGTAGGAGGAGGCTGAGGTGGTGAGTGGGCAGAGCTGTAGAGGCACGGGGGACAAGGACGGAGAAGTGGGGCAGCGGGGATGGTGTGGAGGGAGAGGAGGGAGCATCGGCGGGGGGGGGGGGCAGTGGGGATGGTGGGGGGAAATAGAAGGGAGCAATGGAGATGGTGGGGGGAAAGAGGAGGGAGCAACAATGGGGGGGCAGCGGGGATGGTTGGGGGGGGGGGGGGGGAGAGGAGGGAGTAGCGAGGGTAGTGGGGATGGTGGGGGGAAAGAGGAGGAAGCACCGCGCAGGGGGGAAGGGGGGATGGCGAGGGATGCAGGAGAGAGAGAGAGAGAGAGAGAGAGAGAGAGAGAGAGAGAGAGAGAGAGAGAGAGAGAGAGAGAGAGAGAGAGAGAGAGAGAGAGAGAGAGAGAGAGAGAGAGAGAGAGAGAGAGAGAGAGTTGTGCGGTGCTACAAGGCTCAAATAGTTTATGCACATGCAAATATTGGAAAGTGTCCAAAAGAGTTGTTTTTCTTTTACAATGATTTTTTACTGATGGATGTCTTAGATTTAGGATTTTAATCTTGATTCAAGAAAGTTAAGTGATGTAGATTTGTTTCATAACAAGCATGTTTCGAGAATTTGTGCTTGAAGGTCCTTACTACACTAGACTTTATGCATGAGAAAGCTATACGCAACTAATACTTCTTACTATACTAGAATTTATGGATGAAAAGCCTGTACGCAAGGTTTTCTATAGTTATCACCCATAAAGAGTTGGTTTTGTTTCTTAGAGAGAAGATCAGTACATCATATGTGTTGAGAAAATTTGTGTGTACGTACCGTTCTTCTAGATATATCTTTCTATATAAACTTTACCTATTTGTACAGTCCTTACAAGATATATTCTTATTTGTTGAGTACTTCTAAAAGACGTTATAGATGCTTCTTCATAATCATGGTTGCACTATAGATTAGGCAAGATAGTGGGCCAAGCTGATCTTCAGAAACAAGAATGAGTTGGCTCTCATGGGGTTCCCAAACTGGAAGAATCTTCACATCCTGACCCTGCTATTCTCCCCGATCCCCGTCTTCCCGAAAGGCTCGAATCTCGTGTGCTCCCTTTGGAAGGGCTGGATTAAAGTCAAAAGCTTCACAAGAATTAGTGAGGACTGGAAGTGGGCGGCCAGAATCAGACAAAACGACTCTATCTGGTTTCCGATACATGGCATCCGGAGTGTGGAGTCGTGGAACATTCAAAATGCCAAGAAGTTATGGAACAAAGGATTCAAAAAATGGAAACACCTCTAGAAACATGACACCAACAGCTGGATCAACTTCGAGGATATTGACCCTTGCATAAACATCTCCTATGAAGAATGGAACACTTTGCAAAGCAGATGCCTCGCATGGGATCGTCACAAGACTCGCCTTCTCATGGGACACGACACACCGAACTCACTTGGTCTCAAATGGCACAATGGGAATAGCCTATTCAAAATCCCGAACATCAAAGAAACGGCTGACCACCAGATCTACCTCAACAAGAAGTGGTGCCTGTCTTGGACGCGGCTTCGGTGGGACATGAAATTCATGGGTATCTGGCACCCCCTTATAGAGATTAAGAAGTCTGTCCTCTTATGGCGAATTCTTCATCGAGGAATTTGGACCAACCATAAGGCTAGCAAACTTTGTGGGATCCCTCCTTGGTGCAAACGCTGCCACCGGGCTATCGAAGATGTCCCACACATCTTCCTTACTTGCCCCAACTCCTACAGAATCTGGCAGACGGTTGGAATGAAAATCAGACTTCAAAAACAGCTTAGTTGGAAACAAGTCCTTTTGGGTGAAGCGATCGGCTGCTCTGCGACACTCTGGAACGCCATCAGAGGGGAAGTCAGGTGGAAAATATGGCGGGAGAGGTGTGCTCTCAACTTCGGCGATCCCCCTAGGGAGTGGTCAATTGAGAAATCAATATTCCTTCTTGGCAAAAGGATTGTTAACAGTAAGAAATCCCCCCCCCTTCAGGCACCATCAAGTCCTCCTTTTGATCAACAACAAGCTCAAACCCAAGTGGGCCCCGCATGAGGGCGATGAGAGGGTGATTAACCTTCTCTGTAATGCAACCTAGGATTTATTCAAGCTTCCCCTGCTTTGTGGGATTTGGGGGGTCCCGTGGGCACTAGTCCCCTTCTATTGTACCTTTGTTTCTTTATTTAATTCAAGTCCGGGAGAGTAGGCTATTGCCGAACTTCCTTTATATTAAAAAAAAAAAGATAGTTAATTTACCTATATCATTTTTATAACTAATTTTCCAAGGTATAATTAACAGAGGAAAATCTTTCATAACTAATGCGAAAGCATTCATATGATCTGAAACGGAATAAAAACCCAAGGGAACTCCCTTCAGTCAAGCAGGGAGATCCGTTCGTCAACCAGAGAGCTAAATCGTCCAGATCTCTCTCTCTCTCTCTCTCATGGATTAATGCGAGGAGGAAAGGCAGCCCGCTGGTAGAAAACGCCTATTCCTTGGGTTGGTCTGAAGGGAACTCCCCTTACAAATTACGTAACAATCCAAAGCCTTTTTTCTTACGTTAATTTGGCAAAGTATTGAACTAAGAATCTGTAATATATGTGTCACCATTCTTCTCTTCCTATCAAAGCACAAGAACAGAGAATGGAGAGAGAGAGAGAGAGAGAGAGAGAGAGAGAGAGAGAGCCGCTACAGGGAGACTAGCGAGAGAGAGGGAGAGAAAGAAAGTCCCGCGGTGCTACAGTGCTCAAATAGTTTATGCATATGCAAGTATTGGAAAGTGTCCACAATAGTTGTTTTTCTATTACAAGTATTTTTATTGATGGATGTCTTAGGTTTAGGATTTTAATCTTGATTCAAGAATGTTAAGTGATGTAGATTTGTTTCATAACAAACATGTTTCGAGAATTTGTGCTTGAAGGTCCTTACTACACTAGACTTTATGCATGAGAAACCTATACGCAACTAATACTCCTTACTACACTAGAATTTATGGATGGAAAACCTGTACGCAAGGTTTTCTATAGTTATCGCCCATAAAGAGTTGGTTTTGTTTCTTACAGAGAAGATCAGTACATCATATATGTTGAGAAAATTTATGTGTACATACCGTTCTTCTAGATATATCTTTCTATATAAACTTTACCCATTTGTACAGTCCTTACAAGATATATTCTTATTTGTTGAGTACTTCTAAAAGACGTCATAGATGCTTCTTCATAATCATGGTTGCACTATAGATTAGGCAAGATAGTTAATTTACCTATATCTTTTTTATAACTAATTTTTTAAGGTATAATTAACAGAGGAAAATCTTTCATAACTAATGCGAAAGCATTCATATGATCTGAAACGGAATAAAAACCCAAGGGAGCTCCCTTCAGTCAAGCAGGGAGATCCATTCGTCAACCAGAGAGCTAGATCGTCCGGATCCGTTTCTCTCTCTCTCTCTCTCTCTCTCTCTCTCTCTCTCTCTCATGGATCAATGCGAGGACGAGAGGCAGCCCGCTGGTAGAAAACACCGCCTATTTCTTGGGTTGGTCTGAAGGGAACTCCCCTTACAAATTGCGTAACAATCCAAAGCCTTTTTTCTTACGTTAATTTGGCAAAGTATTGAACTAAGAATGTGTAATATATGTGTCACCATTCTTCTCTTCCTATCAAAGCACAAGAACAGAGAATGGATAAGCATACGTGATGAAGAACCTCCTAGCCTATATAGATCCCAAAGAAGCCATACACAGCTAGAAACCGGCATTTCGATGGGTGGGATTCTAAACGATAATTTGGCAGAAAAGAGGTCTTAGAGAGAGAGAGACAGACAGATAGAGAGAGAGAGAGAGATTCATGCGAATGAGTTCTGTACCCATGAAGTCATACCTGTTGTCAATATTTCAATACGCATGAAGTCATACCTGTTTCTAATTCATCGTGTAAATTTTTCAGTCTTATATCTGGTCTTCCTTGAGTTCTAAGCTATTGATCTTCATCGTGTAAATTTTTCAGTCTTATTGTCTGGTCTTCCTTGGAAGGCTATTGATCTTCTTTTATCTAGCTTATCTTTCTATTCATGAAATCTATCGTACTAAGATAAATATTACTCGTTTGTATCATTCTAATGTTTATTAAAGATGTAGTGAATACATGTTGACCCGTGGACTTCAAAAATTAGAGAGATATTGAACAGAAGGCAATTCCACTTGATCGAAATTAAGTGTACATGGGAAGGAGGTGAAAATGAAAATTTAGCACACAAAAGTTGTCATGAAGCAAGAGAATTAGTTCTCATTATGCACTTTGAGCTATTCAAGGCCAGTAGCGTATAGAAAGCTATTAGTTGAAATGTTAGTCCACAACAACCATATTTTGTACGACACTAGTATAGCAATCTGCATCAAAACTACCTTTAAGAGCAATAGAAGGCATGTGTACTTGTGGTCATTCAAGCTTGCATATTAGAACATGCTCGCAAGGAATTCGAGCTGCCGTTTTGGAAAGGAATAAAGCAATGATGTCATAGCATTCAGATGATTTGATCTCGACTTTGAGATGTGCCGAAAATTGTTCAGATTACGTAAGACTTTTTTTGCAATCCTGGGCTTTCCCCCTAACTCTTTAGATGCATGACTTTCTCAAAATTATGAAGCAAATCGCTGATTACCTTTTCCTCTTAGGAAACAATTAGAACATTGCGAAATACCTTTTACATCAAATATCATTAGTCCAAAATAGGGCTACTGATTAAGCTAACAATGCTCCAATTGGATAACTTTCTAAATGTTTGGCTAACTTTCATATCTAATTTGGCAAAAATATAATCAACCAAAGTATAATTTTTCTGTTAACTTGCCAAAGTAAAGTCAATAGAGGAAAATCTTTCATAACTTATGCGAAAGCATTGATATGATCTAAAACAGAATAAAAACCCAAGGGAGCTCCCTTCAGTCCAAGACAGGTCAAGAAGGGAGCAGGAACATCTGTTTCGTCAGCCAGAGGGCTAAATATCCTCCAGATCTCTCTCTCTCTCTCTCTATCTCTCTCTCTCTCTGTAATAATCAGTGCGAGGAGGAAAGGCAGCCCGATGGTTGAAAAAGCAGCTGATCCAGCAGCCTATTTCCTGGCTTGGTCTGAACGGAACTCCCGTTTAGCAATCGCGTAACATTCGAAAGCCCTTTTTCTTACCTTAATTTGGTCTGAGAATGTGTAATATCCGTGTCATCATTGTGTTCTTTGTGTCGGAGAGAGCTTCCAATCGAATCCGTTAAAGCACAAGAACAGGAAAAAGAAAACATTAATCACCTTTTTATCCTCTAGAGAATGGACAAGCGTACGTGATGAAGAACCTCGTAGCCTACATAGATCCCAAAGAAGCCATACACATCTAGAATCCGGCATTTCGATGGGTGCGATTCTCAACGATAGTTTGTCAGAAAAGAGACCTATCGGTACGTAAAACTTGTAGAGAGAGAGAGAGAGAGAGATTCTATCTTGAAATGCTTCCAAGACGATTCACAATACAGCACGGATTGAGGTGTCTATTTATAGGAAGTAAGGGAAGCAGGACCAGTGGGGTGTAGAACGCCCTGTTCTAATGCCCAGAAAGTTTAATATGGAAAGATGAAAGTAGGGAGCAGGCAATCGTCATCAAGCGGCCTGGAATTTTGCACAGGAGGGAGCACACTACTTCATGGATAATAATAAGAAACTCAGAATCTAGTTAGCGATGTACAATGGAATGTGACACAGATTGTTCGGAGGGAAATGTACGCGTGTGTGTTGGAGAGAGAGAGAGAGAGAGAGAGAGAGAGAGAGAGAGAGATTTATGCGAATGACTTTTGTAAGCAGCACTATGTTCGCTCCTTTCCCATAAACTGTGCATTTCAATACGCATTTCTAATATATGTAATACCCGCCTGAATTCGTCGTCTAAATTTTTGTGTTTTAAATTCAGGGCTTGATTTCCATAGAATGAATCTTACGTCTTATCTTATGTCGTGTAAATTCTTGAATATTATGTCTTGTCTTCCTTTGAATTCTAAGCGCTTGAAATTATAACAATGTCCGATATTCTGAAATTATAGCAATGTTGCCGAAAGAGCACTTGAAATTTTATGCTAACTTCTTCCGCGTATATTCATGGATTTCTATTTTCAAAAATCATTATCTCTTTAATTCCGTTCTCGTTAATCATTTTCACCACTACTACGGTAAGAAAGTGCAATACTTCCCTGACTCGTCCAACTTCTCTTCGTTATCGTCCAAGTTCTCTTCTCTTCGACGCAAAAGATTATGCATTTCTTAAAAATTTCTTTAATCCAGGTTCATCCATATTACTTAATAGCCTGGTAAATATAGGGAGATTCTAGTGTCTTTCAAAGTACTCTTAACAGTGGCATTTTCAATTATCCATATTTAGAAGGAAAAAAATATTTATAGAGTTTTATGTTTACAATAAATAAAAAAGTTTTAGGATTTGATGTTTCGACATTGGAGGACAGGAAAAAATCTGTGAGTAAATAACGTTGTATTGTTTATGTTATTCACAAAAAAGAAAAAAGATTGGAATTTCTCACACCCATAATAATGTATACTATTCACATGGTAATGCATACTATTCACGTGTTAAAGAAACATAAGATGAATCCATTATTATTTCCATGCTGATATATTGGTATCATATAATACTTTTTCTCAACATGGGAAACTATATTTTGAGAGTTATGTAATGTATCCAGCCGTGGAAGAAGCTATGATCATGTTCTTTGAAAACACAGAACTTATATAATAAATCTTTTAATGAAATCTCTTTAATAATTGAAGCTCTTTGTAAGGTTAACACATGATTTTCAACATGTATGTTTGTATGTACATATGTCTGTATCTACGCATGTATGTAAGTGCCTATGTCTTTGTAAGCGCACGCACGCACACACACACACACACATACACACACACACATATATATATATATATATATATATATATATATATATATATATATATATATATATATATGTGTGTGTGTGTGTGTGTCTATGTATATACATATGTATGTAAGTATTTATGCGTGAATGCATGTACGTGTGTTTTTATGTATGTATATATGTATGCATGCATGTATGTATGTTTTTTATGTATGTATATATGTATGCATGCATGCATGTGTGTACTTACGTATGTATGTATGTATGTATGTATGTATACATGTATTATGTATGCATGTATGTATGTATGTATGTATGTACGTATATATGTATGTATGTATGTTGTATATATCTGTAAGTAAAAAAATCAATTAACATTAATTATAATAAATATGATTATCAATAATAAAGAGAATTATTTAATAAAATTTAAATAAGTAAGAATAACCAATGGTAGTTAGTAGAACTTATTATATATAATTTATCAAAATACTTAACATAATGAACAACGTTAGGAATTTACAAGGTATTAAAAATATACAATAGTTTTTTCTATAATAATATTTTTCTTAAGTAATGCAGTTTCATGTCATTGAGGTGATTGGATTGATGCATCCTAGAGGAAGAGATAGAGAGAGAGAGAGACGGAGAGCAAGAAAAAAAGAGAGAACGAGAGTGACAAAGAGAGAGAAAGAGAGATGATAAGAAAGAGATCAAGCACCTTAATTAAGAAAAATTCATTATCGATTTCACATAATTAAGCATTGAACCAACACCATTTTAATCTAAATGGTATCAATAAGAGATTAACATAAAACATCCATTCAATAGTAACTAACATAAGTGAAATTCAAGAAAAAAGGCACTTTCGCATCACCTAATCACTTAATCAAGTTCAAAAATCATCACTTAATGAAGTTCAAAAATACATGCATCATTTTTTTGACAACAAAATATAGATACAATGTCTCTCAAGAAATTAATTGATTATGGGAATAGGGATGATTTGATTGATTATATATGCAATGAATTTGAATCATAACGTGCTAGTGGATGGAACCAGACATAAAGTTTAGCGTTTATGATTAGCTTATATTGAAGATTGTGGAGTTGTATAGCTCTTTGATTTGCTTTTCTAATGACTATTAGTGTGCTCAAAACAAAAGGCCTTTTACATCAGTTATCAGTAATCCAAAATAGGGCTACTGATTAAGTGAACAATGCTTCGAATGTATAACTTTCTAAATGTGGGAAAGAAAGTATGTAAGGTTGGTGCTTAAGGTAAACCTACTTTCTAGAGTTCAGTACAGTTTATAAAAAATTGATACACACTACTAAGAAGGGGATATGCAAATCACTTTGAATACACTGAAATATAAATTTTGTTTTCCCCATAGTTTAGGAAACCTATCATTAATCACTACAAGAGAATTTTTTTTGTCGCATCAAATATGGGGAATGATTTAATTTCATTGGTGGAGCTTCAACACTAGCTTTCCTAACTTCTAGGACCCTTTAGTTTGTCGACAAATCTATAAATCTAATAACTGAAGCTCTTTGTATGGTTAAAACATGTTTTCAACATGTATGTTTGTATGTACATATGTATGCATGTATGTGCGTATGTCTTTGTAGGCACATACCATTTATATATGAATGTGTTTCTATGTATATAAATATGTATGTAAGTATTTTTGTGTGAATGCATGTACGTGTGTTTGTATGTATGTTCTTTATGTATGTATGTATGTATGTATTGTTACACTTATGTGTTCCTTTAGTAGCTTTGATGTGAACCTTTTCCCTATACATGGACATTTTTTACTCTAGTGTTGGCTAGAGGTTTTTTCCCCATGTTACTACATAAATGATTCACTCATATATAATGGTACTTTGTACTTAGGGATATTATTCACCTCTTACTTCAGTTTAGTTCATTGTCAATCGAGAGAGGTATTCCAGCCATCATCGTCTCCATGTATTTTGTTGCATTTGTGCTCCTTGTGTGTGCTTCTGGTGTGCCTCTCAAACTTCTACACACCCAACAAGGTTATCTGAGCAGGTTCATCTCCTTCTCAAGTTTCAATTTTTCGTGTCACGGTGCATGTGCACTTTTAATAGTGAAAATCGACTTCGGAGCATAGAATAGTGAATTTCAGCAGCCAAGGAATATTTCCGAGAGGTGTCCTAAGTGCCCTCAAGGTTTATCCCCCATTTTGAAGCCATTTGTATAGATAAATTTCCATTAGAGAGACGATTTGTGAGCTGAAATTTCAGTATTCATTTTAGCTTTCATCAAAGTGAAGATGCCTTGTTCTTGTATGAAATGGAGCAACAGTGACTTGTTTGGCATGCTTCGAGATAAAGATAAGCTTGATGGGACCAACTATCCAATGTTGTCTTACATGATGAAGCATGAGCTTGTTGCAAAACAACTTTGGAACATAGTGGAAGATGTAGATCAAAGAGCCGTAGGTGCTTCTACTTCACAGTCTACTGCCATAGATGGAGCTTCTTCTTCAAGTACAATGGTTTCTCCTTCTCCACGTACATAAGAGCAACTTAGATGAGATGGAAAAGATGCTCAAGCTTATGCATTGATTGCACTTTCTGTGAAGCGTCACATAGTTCCACACATTCGATCATGTTCTACATCAAGGCAAGCATGGGACTCTTGGTTCTTTGTATGCCGTGCGTAATGAAGCACGTGTTGCATACAGTCCGTTTGGATGCTAAAGGAAATCCTAATATGTATGAATTTGCTGAGGTTGTGTCTCTTCTTTTGCAAGAAGAGCAATCTAGAGTGAATAGGATTGGATTGATTGAGGGAACACAAGCACTTGCTATCTCACAAAAGGGGAAAAGCAAGTATGGTTCAGCTTTGGGTTCATCAAAGTCAAAGCCTCAACCTTCCTATTCCACTCATTCCTTTAATAATGGTGATTTGCAAAAGAAGGAGAGTTGCAAATTATAAAGGTGGAGTGGGAGCATTTTCTAAACAAGGAGGGAAAGAGGCAAGAGCTCCCAATAGTGAGATCTGGTCATTTCCTCATTTTTTTCAACCAATCAAGACATCGCTTACAGTGAAAGAGCACATGTTTTTGGGTTCATGTGAACGCTTCATGCAAGGGCTGAGGGTAGTAACCCTACTGTCAATTGTCTCTCTACTATTTCACAAAGCATATGGGTTGTACTGAGTTCTACTAGGGTATGCGCTTGCCCCTTCGGGTTGGGAAGAATGGCCATGAACGGTCCTTCTAAGCGGGTTTCTCCTCTCGCTAGGCAAGGAAATGACTCCTTCTGGGCCATGTCTCAGGTCCAATGCACAACAAAGCCTCGAGATTTATCAGATATTGGAGGGAAGGGAGCTATCACGTCCTTCGACATAATTGTGTGCATCTTTCATCAGGTAAGTACTCTGACTTCACTTGATAAGCTATGAGCCGTCCTGAGCTCCCACCTCTCAAGTCCTTTGCAGAGGCTTTAGTGAATGGGAATGATTCTATGCTTGGAGCTAACTACTAAGGTACTATTTCTACTCTCGATAAATGGAAAGCCTAGATGAACTTCACCCCCGAGTGTTTTATTAAGGAAATGGATCAGAATACTTGTCTTCAAGATGATTCAACCTTGGTTATTGATTAAAATTATTTTCACAATGGCAAAAGCAACGGTCTAGCCGATTGTCATAGCATTGTGTGATGGTCCTAGCCCACTGCTAGATATTCTTAAGCAGTGGATAAGAGCTAATTCGGAAATGAGAGGCTTGTATGTCAAGAAGATACAATATCTACCAAACGAATATTTTATTTTGTTTTTTTTATGATTCCAATAGTGCTTTAAGAGTGATTATCTAAGGTCAATGGATCATTGGAACTATGAGAGTACCGGTTTGGGTGGAGTTTCCCTACTTACCCATAGAGTTCTATCCATGGATAGAAGGTTTATATTCCCTATTAGGCAAAGTCCTGGGTCAAAGGCCGAGGGGAAGCATTAACCCTAAGTGGGACCCATAGGTTCTTGTAGAAATTGATGTCAATAAACCTATCAAATCATCCTTGAAAATTAATGGTTCAGATGGCTTATGTCTACATGAATAGATAGTTCTATATAAAAACGTACCAAATGCATGTTTCAAGTGTTACATACAGGGATGGTGGATAAGGGATTGTCCCATGATAAAAGAGGAAATTACTCCTACTGAAGGTAAAAAGATTCAAGAATAGATCGTTTCTAGAGTAGTAGCAGGTATTCCACAAAATAAACCTCCAGTAAAGCAGGCTAAAAAAGATAAAAATTGGATTAATACTTTTGATGTGCTATTGGAAGATGTGTCTAATCCCCTTTTTGAGACAAATAGGCTTCTTATCAATTATGAGAAGATACAAATACAATTAGGTATAATAGGTACTTCCTCTGAAGGTGATGAACAATTTTCCCACACTTCAAAACCTAATTTCAAAGTTACAGATGAAGGATGGACTACAATTATGAACAGGAAAAAGCCTTCACAAAATAACATGTGGAATTTTGAGTTTGTTGCAAAGCACTCTTCTCTCAATGCTAACAATCATTTGTCTTCTGATGAGCATAGGTTCATTGTTGAACTCTCTAAAGTGGATGACTTTGAAATTAAAGGGCTCCAAAGCAATGGTACTAAGGTTGAGGAAATGAGCTCTTGTCAGACCCCTTAATCATTGTGGGAGACTTCAATATGGTTACTTTAATTAGTGGTAGATTTGGTAAAAAAGGAAGCTTTGTTACTGGTCAAGAATGGCACACTTGGATCACACTTGTTAATAATCATGATCTTTTTGACATTTTCCTAGACTGGATGCACGTCAAATAACAAATAGAAAAGTCCTCACTTTCTTGCTGCTAGACTTGACTAGGGATACATCAACATTCCTTTCTTCCAACAATTTTGGGATTCTAAGATAGAGTTAATCCAAACCCTTTGTATTTTGAATCACTTTCCCTTTAGTATCTCCCATAGGCATAATTGTCCGAATGTCAGGGTTGGGTGGCCGCACTGAGATCCCTCTCTTTTGAAAATCTCGTGTGTGTTAGAGAAGAACAAGGCCATTTTCTCCCATTTCTTTCAAAAATTCCCCAATCCTTGTTTGGTCTGGGCTAAGGCTATTAAAGAGGTCCAAGCTCTTTTCACTCACTTTAAATGTCTTAAAAAAGCCACTAGAGCCAAAAGGAGACAAGACACATCTAAGGAGATAGAAATCTTGGTTTTCTCTCAAGGCCCCAACAAAATGGATTTTATTTTATCTCTTTAGGAGACAGTTAGATATGAAGAGTACATTGAAGCTAGTAGTATTCTTTCTTCATCAAGAGAATTTTGGGTGGGGAATCTTGAGATACCTAATAAGAGTGTATTTTCACTGATGAAAAAGAAGAAAAATGAAGACTTTATTCCGATGTTGAAGGAAAAGATTGGTGGGTTTGCTATCAATGTTGAGGAGAACTTGAAAGAGGCTAGGAGCTTCTTTACTAATGTTTTCTCTAGTACTCGCTAGTGGGGGGAGGATATCCACGGAGCCAAAGCCACCATTGCCCTTAAATGGAAAAAAACTATTCTGCCTGGCATGGCTGCCATGCTGAACGTGCCCCTCACTACCGTTGAGATTAAAGAAACCATAGATAAATTGAAACTCTATAAAACTCCTAGCCTTGATGGTCTTCCTAATGCATTTTTCATTGCTTTAAAGGATTTCATGACTCCATTCATTCTTTTGATATGGAAAGATTCTATTAGCAGAGGCACTCTTCGTATTGAAATCAACACCGGAGTGATAAAATTGATTCACAAGAAGGACCAAAAGAGGATTTGAATAACTGGAGGCCTATCACTTGTTTGACTATGCCCCCTTATGAAAGATATCATTCTTCTTGAGTAGAAAGGATTTATCAAAGGGAGATTTATTCTTGATGCCATTATTTCTTTGGGGGAAGGAATTGAGTATGCCAATGAGACAAACCAACCTTATTATTTCTTCAAAATTGACTTTGACAAACCTTATGATAGGATTGAATGTGACTTTGTGTTACAATCTCTTCATCATATAGGTGCAAGGAAAAAGCTCATAAAAGCTAGGAACATTGTTTTCTGTAATGCCCATTCGAAAATCTCTGTAAATGGTAACCTATCCCCCCATTTAAGGTTTATAATGTGTATTAGATAGGGTTGCCCACTAGTTTGCATTTTGTTTGCTACAGCTAGTGATGCTCTTGGATGGCTTATCAAGGATGCTTTTGAAAGTGAAAATATTGAAGGAATCTCTATGCCTAGATGTGATAAGCAACTCTTTTTGCAAGCTTTACTGATGATACCAACATGATAGTTAAAGCTGATGTTAACTATGCCAAATGCATTTTGAATTATCTCAATACTTTTTTTCTTGCAAGTGGATCTCATATCAACCATAAAAAAACTTTGTTTAAGTCCTTTGATAATCATGTTCCTAAATGCCTTAGCAATACTGGATGTGTTGTTATTAAAGATGGTGATATTTCATTCTTTAAGGAATTCCCATGCGATTTCATGTCACTATTAACCACAAATGGGAATGGGTTATGCAAAAATTCAAGAAGAAAGTGTTTTCTTGGTATTCCTGTCAATCACCTCTATCTGAGAGAGTTTTTGTTCTTGATCACTATATCTTGCCTCCACTAGTTCATTTCCTTTCTTGCTGGATGCGTAACAAAAAAAAATTTTAACTAGGTTGTTTGTCTGTCCAGGACATTTCTCTAGGGCAGAAGTCTTATTCATAATAAAGTCCCCAAAGTTTCTTGGAAAGGGTGCTACTTACCAAAAAAGGAAGGGGGTCTGGGTATTTTTTATCCTCTCAAAATGGCTACCAATCTTTAAGCTAAATGGGTGGTTAGATACATTGATTGTGATGACTTTGGGCTTTGGTGATTATAAGAAATACTCACAATTTGTTCTCTTAGACTATAAATCTTGGAGAAATCATTCCTTATGGGATATCTTGATCTTCCCTCACTCTTATTCGCGTGTTGGTAGTAGTCTCTATTGTAGAATGTGGCAGGCTTGGATGTTAGCGAAGGAGGCTTGTAGTCCTAGTAGCAAATTCTTTGAGTATTAAGTTTTTTTTTTAAGAAAGTATCTGGACTCGATGGTTATCATTGTGGAACAATGGACTCATTGTAATTAGGAAACATAAATGCTGCATGTGTTCGATGTTAAGAATGGCCAAACCACCTTGATCGTTCAGTCCCTTTCTAGTTTAACAATCTCTTTGTCTTTCGGTCTCCATAAGGAGAAAAAGTAAATCATAAAAGAAATCAGGAATGTGTTAATCACGATGGCCCTTCCTGCTAGGTTGATCTGCATAGCTTTCTAGTAGGCCAATTTGTTGTCAATATTTGAGAGACCGAGTTCCATCGTTGCTCCATCGATATGTCAAATCCCATTGGAATACCTAATAAGTGGAAGATTTGCCTACTAGGAATCAACTGATAGCCTCGGTCAACAAGAAACTATGTGGGGTGTCCCATAATCACCGTGAAATCAATTTTAGAGTGGTTTATTTTGGATCCTGAAGCCATGCAGAATGTGTTTTAGCATCTCCAAAAAGTATCAATGCTCATCATATCATTATGAATAAAGGCATTCGTGTCATCAGCAAACAATCTTATGAACATTTTTTCTTGATTGAGAGGTAGGGAAAGGCCATGAATCTGGCCCAAGCCAGCATAATGTTTCACAAGGCAGCTTAAACAATCGGCAACAATAGAAAAGAGGAGCGGGGCTAAGGGGTATCCTTGTGTGATAGAACCTTTTAGTCTAATATCTTAAGAAAGTTGGCCATTGATGTTTATCTCAACAGAAGCATTTCCGAGCAACATCAATACCATCTTAATGAACTTGTGACCAAAACCGAGGTCTTTCAGAGATTGGAGACGGAAGTCCCACTCAAGCCAATCATAGTCTTTATTGAAGTCAATCTTAAAAAAGATTACATCTTGAGTAGATCCTTTAGCAAAATCCAAGGGGAGGTCCATCTTGGAAGCTATCTTGAGTAGATAGCTTCCAAGATGGACCTCCCGTTGATGAAACCTTTTTTACTTCACTTAACCAATTTTGTAAATGGTAGGCAATCCTATTTGCCATAACTTTAGCAAGGATCTTGTAAACTATTTGTAACACTGTAATTGGCTACCAATTCTCAATCCTGCTTTTATTTCCTTTTTTTTTTAATAAGCTTGATAACACCATTATTGAGACATTCATGTAAGGCATCAAACAAAACCGACTCTTGCCAAACTAGATGTAGAGGAGTAGTCACAACATGTTGGAAGGTCTTGAAAAACGCATTGGTGAGGCAGTCCAAACCTGGGCTTTTCCCATTAGGAAGCGAATCGATAACTTCGAGAATCGTGATGAATTGGATGTGAAGGCCGATTTCCAAGCAGAAGTAATCTCCTATCGGACAGAGGGAAGAGAGAAGGTCGTCATATTGGCATGAAACCATGAAGCTTTCTTAAGTTTGTCGACCGACTTAACTGTAAGAATAATAGGGTAGTGGTCTGAAATAGTAAGGTCACACCACTGGGAGAGAGAGAGAGAGGGGTGCCCCCACTCATTGATAATATTTTGGGTGATGTAGCTTCTATCAAGCATGGCTTTCCTCAAATCCACACCGAATTTGGAGCTTCGACCAAGAAAAGCCAGTCTCATCTTTCCCTTCAACTAGGTCCAAGTGGAGCTTTACAAGATCTCAAACGTCTTTCTCTTGCCCATCGATAATCCTCCCTCTATTTCCCCACCTATTAGAAAGAACTTCAACCATGTTGAGATCCCCACAAAGCACGACATCATGGGAGAGAGAGAGAACAAAGAGTGCTAGGTGGTAATCCTCTCTAAGCCAGAATTGGGAGCATACATGGAGACATGGTGAAATGAAAAGGGTTTCCAATGGAAACACCAATTCACCGTTGATTATGGTCCTCTTGGGTGCTCACAAGTTTATCAATTCACTTGTTCTTAATGCCAATAGCTTATCCACCATTTCCTCTAGGGTGTGTTGGAGAATCAGCTATGTGATAATAGAATATGTTTTAATCTCTTTTATAGGACCTCCCCATCAATTTTGATCTCTTGAGGGTAGATGAAGTCCGGGTTTAAGGTATTATCATGTACCTAGAGGTCAATAATGGCTGCTATTGAGGGGTCAATGAACCCTAGAACATGAACGAGATGATAATCATAATCAAAGGTTAATATCTTTGGGGGGGTGGGGGCTTGTCCCTTTTCTTCTTGTTTATCGCTTCTTATTTTCTCTTCATGGAAAAAGCATCCTGACAAAGGAGCTTGCTCTTTAGGGGCTCTTCCATGGAATCTCCATAGGTTGGTTCCCTTTATAAGTCTCCTTCTGAATGGGGTTCGGAAACTATTCAGGAAAATCTTTTGAGGAACTGTGGATCCAATGATGGAGCTCTCAATATCTTGATTATCTAAATTGCTGGTGGTGAATCTGGCCTGTTTGCTTGTAGTGTAACCTTCCTCCTGTGTTTTCCCATCATGGCATTTGATGTATTGGTTCCTTATTCCTCCTACATAATCGACTTCGTTGACCTCTTTCTCTAGGTTGACGAAGGTGTTTGTTCGTAGAGTTGAGCTAGAGGAGATTCCCACCATACTTCCTTTGGGGCTCCTTCTCCTTCTTTGTGTTACTTCAAAGAAACCCTCCGAGTTTGTCTGCATGACCTAAAAATCTTCCCTTGCCCCTTCGTTCAGCAAAAGACCATGAGACTCCCCCTGTGCCCCAACTGTTTCTTGGTTCTTATCTGCATTATTTTCCCCTTTATTTTTCTTGTTCTTAGAGGAGAGTTGTCTTGAGGGACACTCTTTTATTCTATGGCCTTGCAAACCACAATGAAAGCACACGTTTGACAAGTTCTTGTAAATATTTTCCTGCTCCCAAGTCTCTCCTTCCCCAGTGTCTATGGAAACTAAGGAAGTGAGATCGTTTAGATGTGCATCGACACAAATCTGAGGAAGCCATCTTGTGTTGAATGAGTGTTTTACTCCTTCATATATGACACCCCCAACGTCTTCTTTTGAGGCCAATGACTGGCCAATGTGAAATATTATTTATCTTAAGAATCCATAGAGAAAGAAAGGCAAGTTACGGACCTCGACCCAGAGAGGATAACGAGGTGGATTTGACTTATTTGGAACAAAATCAGGGAAACACTTAAAGGGGAATAATGTGGTATGCTAGACCTACAAAATTCTGATTTGTAGACCTTGGAATGACATCTCTTCATTCTCAAAGACCAAAATTAAGTGGTTTGCTGGCAAGAATTGACATTTTCAAATACTTAGTCGTGTGAGAACCACTCCTTATGAAACCACTATCGCAAAGAATCTAGAGGGGGGAGTCAGACCAAAAAATTGGCCGATGAGGAACACTCTCTTAAGATCCTCTTGCTTTGCCAACACATCCTCCCTTCGCACTAAGACCATTGATGGTTTAACACGAAGTAAGCCAAGAGAAGCACAAGGGGTAGGGTCAGCAGGCAGCAAAACCAAATTGCTCATTACCAGCGCGGGGAGACTAGTAACCATGTGAAAGATGACGATGAGTCTATTCCGAAACTCCCTCGATTAAAAGCAAATTATTTTTGCAAAAACCAAAAAGAAAATACCAACGCTTAAGCACTCCAAAAAAACAACTCTTATGTCTTGTTTTCCTTGAAATCTAAGCGCTTTTTTTTTTTAATATAAAGGAAGTTCGGCAATAGCCTACTCTCCCGGACTTGAATTAAATTAAGAAACAAAGGTACAGAAGAAGGGGACTAGTGCCCACGGGACCCCCCAAATCCCACAAAGCAGGGGAAGCTAGGTTGATTCCTAGGTCGCGATACAAAGGAGGTTGATCACCCTCTCGTCGCCCTCATGGGGGACCCACTTGGGTTTGAGCTTGTTGTTGATCAAAAGGAGGACTTGATGATGCTTGAAGGGGGGGGACTTCTTACTGTTGACAATTCTTTTGCCAAGGAGGAATAGAGATTTTTCAATCGACCACTCCCTGGGGGGGTCGCCGAAGTTGAGAGCACATCGCTCCCGCCAAATTTTCCATAGGACTTCCCCTCTGATTGCATTCCAGAGAGCCGCAGAGCATCCAATCGCTTCGCCCAAAAGGACTTGTTTCCAGCTACGCTATTTCTGAACTCTGATTTTCAGTCCAACCATCTGCCAGATTCTGTAGGAGTTGGGGCAAGTAAGGAAGATGTGTGGGACATCTTCGATTGCACGGTGGCAGCGTTTGCACCACGGGGGGGTCCCACAAATCTTGCTTGCCTTATGGTTAGTCCAAATTCCGCGATGAAGAATTTGCCATAAGAGGACCGACTTCTTAATCTCTATAAGTGGGTGCCAGATACCCATGAATTTCATGTCCCACCGCAGCCGCGTCCAGGACAGGGACCACTTCTTGTTGAGGCTGAGCTGGAGATCAGTCGTTTCTTTGATGTTCGGGATTTTGAGTAGGCTATTCCCATTGTGCCATTTGAGACCACGCGCGTTCGGAGCATCATGTCCCATGAGAAGGCGGGTTTTGCAACGATCCCAAGCGAGGCATCTGCTTTGCAAGGTGTTCCATTCTTCGTAGGAGATGTTTATGCGAGGGTCGATATCCTCGTAGTTGATCCAACTGTTGGTGTCATGTTTCCAGAGGTGTTTCCATTTTTTGAATCCTTTGTTCCATAACTTCTTGGCATTTTGAATGTTCCACGACTCCACACTCCGGATGCCATGTATCGGAAACCATATAGAGTCGTTTTGTCTGATTCCGGCCGCCCACTTCCAGTCCTCACTGATTCTTGTGAATCTTTTGACTTTATTCCATCCCTTCCACAGAGAGCATACGAGAGTGGAGCCTTTCGGGAAGACAGGTATCGGGGAGAATAGCAGGGTCATGATGTCAAGGTTCTTCCAGTTCGGGGACCCCGTGAGGGCCAACTCATTTTTGTTTCTGAAGATCAGCTTGGCCCACGAGGCCTCCCTATTGCACCAAGCTTTAATCATCCATTTGGCCGCCAGTTTGTTAGCCATGCACCCAATGTCCAGGATGCCAAGCCCCCCGCTATCTCTAGGGCTGGTGCAGATGGTCCATTTGATTTTGGGCACCCCCCTTCTGTTATGATCACCCGTCCAAAGAAAGTTTCTGCAGATGCTATTCAGTTTGGACAGGCCTTGCTCATTCGGTCTCCAGCAAGAAAGAAAATAGATGGTAGACGAGAGGAGGAACGTGTTGATAACCATCGCCCGTCCAGCGAGATTGATTTGCATACCTCTCCAGTAATTGAGCTTGTTTTCAAGTTTGGCCAGCACCCAGTTCCATCGCTGCTCCATAGAGACGCCAAACCCCAAGGGGATCCCAAGCAGCCGAAAGATTTGGCCCTGCGGAATGATTTGACAGCCATGATCAATGAGAAGGCTAGGTTGATGTCCCACAATGGCCCTAAAGGCGGTCTTATTGTGGTTGATTTTGGATCCAGAGGCCTCACAAAATGTATCAAGACACCTCCAGAAAGTCTCCAGGCTGGAATTATCATTGTGAACGAACGCGTTCATATCGTCGGCAAAAAGTCTCATGATGATTTGACTGTGGTCGTGAGGAAGTTGAAGGCCTTTGATATTGCCAGCCTCCACATGGTGAGCCACAAGTCTGCTCAGCCCCTCAGTGGCGATGGCAAAGAGAAGGGGGGCAAGAGGGCACCCTTGTCTAATAGATCTTTTAAGATGGATCGCCTTCGAAAGTTTGCCGTTAACGTTGATTTGGGTCGTTGCGTTGCCGAGAAGGGTCGCGATCATCTTAGTGAATTTCTGACTACATCCGAGGTCTTGGAGCGACTGCAGAATATAGTCCCATTCTAGCCTATCGTAGGCTTTGTCAAAGTCGATCTTGAGGAAGACCACATCTTGATTAGACTCATTTGCAAATTGGATACCTTCCCAAATATCCATAATGGTTTCCAGGATGGACCTGCCTTTGATGAAGCCTTTTTGGTCCTCACTAAGCCAAGATCTCAGGTGGCACACAAGTCTGTTGGCAATGACTTTGGCGACGATCTTGTATCCTGTTTGAAGCATGGTGATTGGCCGCCAGTTCTCGATTCTGTTTTTTTCCCCCTTCTTGTGGATCAGCTTGATAATTCCATTATTTATACAAGAAGGAAGAGCACCAAATTTAAGCGCTTCTTGCCAAACCATCCGAAGAGGAGTGGCAACCACCAGCTTGAAGGATTTAAAAAACTCATTAGTGAGACCGTCGGGTCCCGGGCTTTTACCGAGAGGGAGGGCATCAATGACCTCAATGATTTCTGCTTCCGAGATCGGGGCATGAAGCAGGGAGTGGAGGTTGGGCGGTATTCTCCGGGGGGAAACCCTAGAAATGGCAGCCATGCAGTCCCTTCTGTGGTGGGAGAGGGGGTTCGAAGTTCCCAGGAGTCTCGTGAAGTGCCCTTCGATGATGCCAACATTATCTTCTTCCGACTTGCATACATTGCCATGTGGGTCTAGCAGTAGGGGAATCGTCTCTCTGTTGTGTTTCCTTTTAAGGATACTGCACATCTCCTTGGTGGGTTTGTCGGCTTTTCCAGCCCACCACTCCTTGAAGAAGATTTGCAAGTTTTTCCTTTGAATTTCTTCTTCGTATCTCAGCGCCGCTCTGATTTTTCGGAGACCTTTCTGGGCTTGGTGTTTTCCTTTGTTTACTTCCTCCTCGAGTCGCCAGAGTCTGTGGTAAAGCGCTTCCCTACGAGCCCGCCGCACTGCCTCGAGCGTCTTCTTAGTTCTGATCATGATCTTGCGAGACTTGTCGACCGCACTTCTCCAGCACTTGGCTGGGGCCAAGCCAGAGGCGAACGCCACCTTCCACACATCTGCAATCTCTTGATGGACGGAGGGGAGAGAGAAGGTGGAAGCGTTGGCATGGAACCACGGAGCCTTGTGGGTCAAGTTGGAAGGTTGAAAAGTGATAACGATCGGGTAGTGATCAGAGATGGTGAGGTCAGTACGTTGCGTGATGGAGGGGTGGCCCCACCGATGAGTAAAACTCTGGGAGATGTAGCATCTATCAAGTCTAGCTCTCCTCAGATCCTCGCCCGCTTGGAGATTCGACCAGGAAAAGCCATTCGAGTCTTTGAATTCGACCAGATCCAAGTGGAGTTTGGTCATGTCCCACGTTTCTTTCTCCCGACTGTCGATGACCCTGCCCTTGCCCATCCATCTGTCCAAAGGGTCCTCCACCATGTTGAAGTCTCCACAAATAAGCACATTGTGGGGAAGCGAGTCAAGAGAAGCCCAAGTGTTCAACCTCTCCCAATCCCCGTTAGGGGCGTACAAAGAAACCATAGTAGCACAGAGGGGAGCGCCAAAACAAACCGCGATCCAGCGGTGATTTACATCTTCAATGGAGTTCTCAAGCTTTTCAAGCCAGGGTTGTTTAACACCGATAGCCGTTCCACCGGATCCCCACTGGTGCTTTGTTGGGATCCACTCGTGGGCCGAGGAAACCTGCCTGAGCCGTTTCAGAAGGTCTTCTCCGTCAATTTTAATCTCTTGAATGCATATAATGTCTGGTTTTAAGCTAATGTCGCGGAGCCATTGACCAATGATGGCCGCTCTTGAGGGGTCGGTTAGCCCCCTAGCATTTAACGAAATGACAATCATTTTTGTGTTGATCCCTCTTTGCGGGAGGGAGCCTTGTCCTTTCTTCTCTTGGCTTCATCTTTCTTTTTCGCTGGGATCTGATCCCGACTTAGAAATCGATTCTTATGAGGGCTTTTCCAGGGTAACTCCAAAGGCTGTTTCCCTTTGCGGGATGCCTCCCGCTGAGGAGAATTGGGCCCCGTGCTCGGCATCGTTTCCGGGATCGTCGATCCAATGATGGAACTTTCACTATCCATGTTGTCTTCATTATTAGTAGTGAAACCATCTTCTTTGCTTGTAGTGTAGCCCTCCTGGGGGGTTTCTTTGTTGTCAGGGATCTCTAGGGCTTCGTCGTAGTTGTCTACCTCAGGTGGCTTCCCTCCTGGGTAGTCGAGCTCCTTGATCTCCTTTCCAAGATTGCAATACAAATTGTTGCGTGGGGTAATTGGCAGGTTGTTCCTCTCGTCGTTGGCCCTCGGACTTCTTTTCCTTCTTCTTCTAACTTCAGTAAATCCTTCGGCGTCAGCTTGTGGTTTGAGGGGGCCCTTGCCTTCCCCATCCTTGGTCAAGTGGGTCAAGTCATCAGAGTTGTCTTGAGCGGTTTTGGAGGCTTCTTGCCATCGCTTGTTTTTTTGCCTGAGAGGGCAGTCTTTAATCCTGTGACCTTGCTGGCCACAACGAAAGCACGCGTTGGGGAGGTTTTTGTAAGTGATATCCTGCTCCCAAAAATCTCCTTCTCCCATGTCCACTTTGATCGTTGTTGGAAGCGGCGAGCTGAGGTCGGCCTCGACGCAGATTTGTGGGTGCCATCTAGCATTGAACGAGTGTCTTGCACCCTCATATATGAGACCACCAATGTCTTCGCGTGAAGCCAGCGGCTTGCCGATGGGTGAGACTATGTCCCACACGAAGTTGTACAGGAAGTATGGGAGGTTGGGGAGCTCAACCCAAAGAGGGTACCGGAGTGATTTCGATTTGTCGGGGGTAAAGTCCGGGGACCATCTGAATAAGCACAGGGTCGTCCGGCCGAGCTGCCAAGTGCCAACGCTTAGGGCTTGGAACGCCATCTCTTCATTTTCAAAGACAAGCAGCATGTGGTTTGCTGGTAAGAACTGACATTTGCTGACTATTAGTCCTCGAGGGAACCACTCTTTTCGAAGCCATTGTCGCACGATTTCGAGCGGGGGCCTAGGGCCAAACACTTGGCCGACGAGGCAGACTTTCTTGAGCTCCTCCTGAGCAGACAGAACCGCGGGTCTACTGAGGGACACAACGGGGGATTCAGCGCTTTCGGATGCCCTAGGGGCGGCACACGACCCCCCCTCCAGCAGAGCGGCCAGGAAATTGGTCTCCCCAGGGGGAGGGACCCGATTGCTTTTCACGAGGGAGGAAGAAGCCACCTCCATGGCCAAAGGTGCACCACTTTAACTTTCTAAACCCCAAGGCAGGCCCCGCCAATAGGGGGAGGATCTGACCGCAGACCAGGAAGATATCGAAGCCAGCCACCCCAAAAACCAAGAAGCCCAAGTCCCCTTTTCGACCGCTTCCCTTTTTTCTTTTTTCTCTCTCTCTTTTTTTTTTCTCTCTTTTTTTTTTTCTTTTTCTTCTTTTTTTTTTTTTTTCTTCTTCTCTTTTTTTTTGAGAAAAAAAGGCTCCCTTACGACCTCAGAGCTGCGATTGGCGGGTTTCGAGGGGGGCCAGAGCGCGGGCTGCAATAAATGTCGCCTCCCCCCATTATGGAAGAAGCCACGTGGCCGGCAGTTGCGCGCAAGACGTGGGGCCAACACGCCAATCGAGCAGGTATCGCCGATCGCGGGATCTTTGTTTTAAATTGGAGGGGTGAGCACACGTGGCCTGTCACGTCCGAGTGTCGCCGGAGCCGCAGGTGTCGCCGGGCACGAGGCCGATCGAGTGTCGCCGGTCGTCACAAACAACGCCGCAGGTATCGCCGGGATCGCCGCAGGTAACGCCGGATTCGCAAGTATCGCCGGAGCCGCAGGTGTCGCCGGGCACGAGGCCGATCGAGTGTCGCCGGTCGTCACAAACAACGCTGCAGGTATCGCCGGATTCGCCGCAGGTATCGCCGGATTCGCAAGTATCGCCGGATTTGCCGCAGGTATCGCCAGATCCGCAAGCGCTTGAAATTATAGCAATGTACGATATTTAGAGCATGTGTATTTTGATCTGTCCCAAGCGTAGCTTGATTGTTCTCCATCCGCGGTGTTACCAAAAGAAACACATATATGTCAGTATTCAACGAGTGTGTTGAAGCCGAGAACAATTAAAATAAAACTAAATTAATGATTTTATTGTTTTTCTGAGCTTCCAATCGATCTGGAATTATTAGAAATGGTGACCTCCTAATTGATACCTTTTCGTATAGTGAAGAATTGATTTTGGGCATGCACCACCTCAAACCTCAACGGAAGTCCTCATCTGTATACAGATCTTGAATCTTTACTCCATTTATATGTTCATATCTCTCTTGATACTTTCTCCGTCTAAATATCTTTTGAAATGAATTTTTGTCTAATGAACTGATAATGAACCAAATTGTGCATGGGACATATGGAAGCAAAAAACAGATCAAGATCGGAACATCTCACCAACCAATGAGGCATGATCTTACCAAGTTTGACTCTAGGTTTTGAAAATGCATGGTCATCTCTTTCACATGCATATTCAGATAAGAAAAAAATTTATCGAGCAATGATATCTCATATTAGAGCTTTCTTAAGCCTCTATTGACTTTTTCAATCAGCAAAAGGTCCACTATTGGTTCTTTCGTGGAGCTCCAAAAAAATTTGTTCTTGTCAAAATGATCACGTATCTACTAGCACTCCTACTATCTTAGAAACCGACCCCATCACCATCATAGTAGACTTGGACCTACCAATTATTATCAAATGGATAGTAAATCCCTTCACTCATTGTTCCCAAGAAGTGACTTAACACTCTTTTGGTTGCAAAAGGATAAGGTACTCTTGGAGTGTACATAAATACATATGTTCCCTTCAATCCACGACATATATAGAACATTTATAATAGATCGTGCAACTGACCTATACATTATCAAATCCTGCGCTCTTTACCTTCATGAAAAAAAACATTTTACATTTAGGTCTATTTAAAATAAAAAATTTCAAACTTATTTAAGTTGTTAACAATAGATTTTCTCTACATGAGATATACAATTTCTTAGCTTTGGAATGTGAGAGGCATCCGTGTATCCTTCGAGTTAAGCTAAGGGAAAGATCTCTAAAATCATGTGGGTAAGCAAAGAAGCGTTTGATAGTTTTGGAGATCTTAAAGATAAAGACTATGTCTTTATTCTAGTCACAAGATCAACCAGACTTCATCAACCTTGGGCATGATTGTCCAAGAATGTGGGATTGGAACTAGTCTAAAGTTTTCTCAAGTATTGGTAATAAAATTCCTTTTGGAAAGTATTCACTCAAGTTCCATTTATCCAATGGAAAATTGTGAAAAGAGTAAGCTGTTCCGAGTGTGAATAGAGTGAGAAAATTCCAAGAATATGGTATTCAATTGTGAAGATGATACTTAAGTCTTTGGAAGGTAAAACATAATGTTTGTCTATCCTCAAATGGATTTTGATACAAATCAAAAAAGCATGAGCGGATGTTTAGACTCATTCAGTAGAGAGATTCCTCTAAAGTCCAGCTGGCATAGGTACCTAAAGTATCAGTAAGAAAGGAATCTAAAGACAAAAAGTTAAAAGCTCATCAATACAAATTGATCAAGAATAAACCAATCGGACTTGAATGTTTGAAAATTCAAGTACTTGGACTTCTAACTGGTTTTCATTTTGAAAACCTTAGTAAAGAGGAATAGATATTTTATCAAGAGGTTTCCAAGTTTCCAAAACAAAGCACGTGATTGTATGACAATCATGTGAAGGAATCAAAAGGTAGAATATCAAATTAGAGACAATTCATGAAACTTCAAATTTTTGAAGTGAAAAGTACTCCATCAAGGTTTTAGACTTTCGGATAAGTATCACCCACACATTAATGTGAATATAAAATAGGGTGGCATGGGACACCAGATTTTATACTCAGGTTGATGTAGGAAAGATGGTATGGGACATCGGATCGTGGATGATAATTATCTTTTAGTCTTAGATTGGATCTTGAATTTAGGTTTGATCCTCACTGGAATTACAACTTCAAAGAAGTAGTTTAAATTCAAGAAGGATAAAAGTAGTATCTCATACTTTGATACTTTGAATTAGTATTTGATCTTTCCCACCCGCTCCTTTAATCATTCTAACTAGATACACCTCAATTCCCTCTATCTTTAAAGAAAAATATCTTGCGTTTGATTGCTAACTGAGATCCATCTTATTTCTCTGCCATTATCACCATTACTTATATTGATGAGTTCTAAATTAATAATTCGAAAATAGGACATTAAAATGTCCATTTTGGTGTTAGGATATCTCATATTAGAGCTTTCTTAAGCCTGTATTCACGTTTTCAATCAGCAGGAGGTCGGGTATTGGTTCTTTCGTGGAGCTCCAAGAAAATTTGTTCTAATCAAAATGATCACGTACCTACAAGCACTCCTACCATCTTAGGAACCGACCCCATCGCCATCATAGTAGACTTGGACCTACCAAGCATCATCAAATGGAATATAGATCCCTTCATTCATTGTTCCCAAGAAGTACCTTAGCACTCTTTTGGTTGCAAAAGCATAAGGTACTCTTGGAGTTTACATAAATACATATGCTTCCTTCAATGCACAACATATATAAGAGGTCGTGCAACTGACCTATACATTATCAAATCCTTAAATCTGTTTTGGTTGCAAAAGCATAAGGTACTCTTGGAGTTTATATAAATACATATGCGTCTTCAATCCAGAACATATATAAGAGATCGCGCAACTGACCTTTACCTCCATGATAAAACCATTTTACATTTACGCCTAAGTAAAATAAAAAATTTCAAACTTCTTTAAGTTGTTAACAATAGAATTTCTCTACATGAGATATACACTTTCTTCTTTGTATAACACTCCTATTCGTAGACTTTTTTTTCCAATATCCACAAATCTAGTATCTGGAACTCATTCCATAACTTCTTCTTAATATATCTCATCTTGGCTTCGTCATCTCCTTTAATGGTTGAATCTTCAACATACGTACATATAAATACGCATATGCTACATTCGTTTTCACAAAGATTGATGGACATGCGGAATTTTAATTGTTTCTAGATTTCAACAAACAATAAAAATATCTTTGATTCCAATTCCTAGGGACTTAATTGAGACCATAAAGAGCAATCCATAGCTTACAAATATGATGTGGAAATATCTAGTCTTTGAATTCGCGGGGCTGATCCTTGAAGATTGTCTCTTAAACCTCCCCATTTAGGAAAGCATTCTTCACGTCCAGCTAGTAAATCTTCCAACCTTAAAAAAAATATATTGTTGCAATCAAACTCCGAATGGTAGTATGTTGGTTTAGTGGAAAACGTTTCTCTTCAAAGTCTATAACATAGGTTCATGTAGAAACCCTTGGGAACTAGTCTAGCTCTATGAATCGACATGCTCCCATCTCAATGTCTCTTCACCATATAGATACACTTGTCTTCGATGATCTATGTGTATTTTCTTTATGGTACCAAAGTCCAAGTGTCGTTTTATTCAATCTTTCGAATTCCTCTTTGAGAGCGTTATTCCATTTCTAGTACTTATTTGCCTCTTGAAAACAACTAACTTGTTCACATGCAATCATTTGACTCACGTATGCATAATGCTTTGATGTGGATGAGGAAAATTCTCAATATTTGAATAGGGTACTAGATTCTATTGGATACCCTTATCTCTAAATTAGGTAGTGAAACTCTTCTAGCTCTAAACGTTAAACATCGTTTCTAGCTCATATGTATATTCCATGTCGAACAGATATCTGCTACATACCAACGCAAAAATTATCAAACATGGCATCCTTAGAGAGCTTTATCTCTTAAAGGCTATCAATTCAACATATAGAAACTTTTCCTCTTATAAATAAACAAGAAACACATATTTTCCTAGCTTGAGATCTAGCCTATGCCTTAGCTCTCTACTTATGTGTATTTACACACACTAGAAAATACTTTGAGGTGGAAAATCTAAAGATTATCAGGACATAATTCTCTAACAAGTGAATTCCATGAAATCATGTTGGACGAAACGTTTTGATTATGTAATGTCTTATAACTCCTACAACAAGAAAATAAGAGCTATGCACATTCGTTTCATTTAACTTTGCTCTATCCACTTCTATTAGATATATACACTCCTTTTACTGGGGTACAAACCTGCCTCATTGTTCACTAAGCATACCACAACTATACCATTCTCCATTTGATGTCTCTCCTTATCCAGATCTGAGATCTTTCTTCTCTTCTGTTACTCCTTCCTATTGCTTGTGATCCATCGTTTTGATTGAAGTTCTTTTAATAGGTTGAATTAGTATTTGATCTTTCCCTCCCCGTCCACTTGACCGGACTTAAGTATACTCAAGAGAGAGAGGAAATGATCATTTAGCACACAAAAGTTTTCATGAAGCAAAAGAAGTTGTTCTTAAGCAATGTACAAATATCAATGGCATACGTGAACTATTCCTTGGAATGCCAGTTTAGGTTTAGCCTTTTAGTACTCATTCAGAAATCTTACGTTATGTAGATCTTTTTTGCAACAAACATGATTATAGAAACATAGCGAGCATTACATGCACTTCAAAAGACAATTAATAGTGGTATTTCCATCAAAAGAATCAAAATACAGAGCTTTGCTAATGGTGATATGTGAAATAACATGCTTCAAAACATTGATTGATTAGGTGTGAATTTTATATACATTTCGGTCAATCCATTTCATCTTTTAGTTTAAACAGCAACCATTTGGCATTAGACCCATTATTATGTTTATCGACAAAACGAATAAAAATTCATTATCACTTTGTCTAAGAGAATGTGCTCAAAGTCGATGAGCTTGGTTACTCTTCGAGAGATACCAGTGAATGTTTCAATGGAATAATTTTCGCTAGAATTTGTGCTTTAAGGTCCATGTGCTAGGTATGCCAACTAAAAATGCTTACTACATGCATGGTATGCCAACTAAAAGTCATGCGCTAGGCATGTTGGTTTTGTTTCTCAGAGAGAGAATCACTATATCATATGAGGTAAGCAAAGTCATGGGTGCATGCCGTTCTTGTAGATAAATATTTTTATATAACTTTACCTATTTTTACAATCTTACAAGATATGATGTGACTTATTGAGTAACTTCTAAAAGACCTGATAGATGCTTCCTGATGATCAGGGTTGCACTATAGCTTACGGAAGATAGTTAATTTAGCCATATCATTTTCTTTTTACCGAGTTAGATGCCAAACTATAATTAACAGAGGGAAATCTTTCATAGCTAAGGCGAAAGCAGTGATATGATCTGAAACAGAATACAAACTCAAGAGAGCTCCCTTCAGTCCAACACAGGTCAAGTAGGGAGAAGGAACACCTGCTTCATTACAGAGAGCGCTAAATATCCTCCATCTCTCTCTCTCTGTCTCTCTCTCTCTCTCTCTCTTTTTCTCTCTCGCTGGATTAATGCAATTTCGATGGGTGCAATTCTGACGATAGTTTGCCAGAAATGAGATCTATCGGTACGCAAAACTTGTCACGAGGAGAGAGAGAGAGAGAGAGAGAGAGAGAGAGAGAGAGAGAGAGAGAGAGAGAGACAGGGGCCATTCGACCTTGAGATGCTTGGACGACGATTCACAATACAGCACGGATTGAGGTATCTATTTATAGGACGTAAGGGGAGCAGGACTGTTCCAATACCCAGAAAGTTAGTTATGGAAAGATGAAAGTAGGGAGGTGGCACACTAACAAAACGAATGAAAGTAGTGATCATGAAAGAGATAACAGTACTGCTTCATAAACAGCTAATAATGAGAAACTCAAAATCTGGTTATCGGAGGGAAATGTTTTTTTGGCACCTTTCGCTTCGACATGCACACGTGTGTATTGAAGAGAGAGAGAGAGAGAGAGAGAGAGAGAGAGAGAGAGAGAGAGAGAGAGAGATATAGATTTATGCGAATGAGTTCTGTAAGCAGCACTTTCCCACAAACTGTTTAGTGTTGTTCAAGTATCCAACATTTGAATATGCATGATGTCATAACTTTTTCTTATGTATGTAATACCTTACTGACTTCATCGTGTAAACTTTTGTGTTTTAAATTCAGGGCTTGATTTCCATAATGGCTTCTTATATTATTATGCATACAGAATGAATAATGTCTTGTCTTCCTTGAATTCTAAGCATTTGAAATTATAACAATGTCCGAAATTATGAAATTATAGCAATGTCCAAAGCTAGCTTTATTGTTGTCTATATTCAACAAGTTGTAAGATTATGCTATTTCCTTTCGCATATATTCATGGACTGCTAATTTCAAACTTCATTTTCTCTCTAATTCCTCTCTCGGCAATCACTTTCACCACTACTAAGAAAACAAAGTGCAATACTTCCTTCACGCGTCCAACTTTTCTTCGCCTCTGTTCGATATATTGGTATTCACATTAGGCAACTTATACAAAAAAAAAAAAAGGAATCAATAAAGAAATGGTAACTACACAGAGGTCAAAAAACAAAACGAAATCTCGCTTCTTTTTTTTTATTCTTTTTCATCTTGGAAACCACGTATAATCAAAGTTACTTATTATCACTCACTATTATGTGCGCTTACTATGCTGCATTGAGTTACAAAAACGACAATACACCTTCAACTTTTGTTACTAGAGTCGTAAAATGTTCTGTATATATTTATTTAAGTATCACATATTTGTTTTTTCTCAATATGGGAAAGTATATTTTGAGAGTTATATACTATATCCAGTCGTGGAAATAGCTATGATCATGCTCCTTGAAAACACAGAAATTATATAAGCTTATGTATTGTTGTAATCTTATGCTCATCTTTTTATTGGATCCTTTAATATACTATAGTATGTCATACAAATATTTTACCAAGTTTTCTGTTCCATAAAGCTCGATCTGTAAATTAATAATGGGAAAAGAGGGCATTAAAGTGTCCATTTTGGTGTTAGGATAGCGTGAAATGAAAATGATGGAAAGAAAGGGATGCTTGAATGTTCTCTGTTATTTATGAATTGGAAAATTGTGCCAGTTCACTTGATCCGGTTTAACTATGTTCATACATAATCATCATTAGGAACAACTCAGCATTCGCACTCCACAAAAATTTATTACTCTCAGTACCTCATTCCAATTAGAAAACGTGATCTTGACCTTTCCATTTTTCTCTTCTTTATCTGGGACAAAAATTTTCTCTTAATCTTGATTTTCTTCCAAAAAATTTACATCAACTTTGGAGATTTAAAGCATGTGTTCGTCCAATACATTTACGAGCGATGACATTATCACTCCCATTGTAGCTCTAGAAGCTCACTGTACTCCACAAAATCCTCTACATATGGATTCCTAGCTTCTATGTTGCACTATGATTTGATGTACGAGGTTGAAATCATTACAACTGGATGTTCTATTAGAAGGACCTATTATAAGAATCCTCATTTGGGAGAGGTTTTGTTTTATCTTTATCCAAGCTTTCTATATGGTTCAATATTGTAATTTTTACGAAGCGAAAACACTAATTATGTGTATGATTTTGGAAAACAAAATTATTCCATTAATGAAAATATGCCTTCATTTCATTCACCATACTTGTAGAAAACTTTGCTATGTAGTATCTATAATTTCTTTATGCTCCTGCCAATCTGTTGAAGGGATGTCTAAATGTTTCTTGTATCCAAATCACTATGTTTCCCAAGAAGTCACAAAAATAATTGGATAAGTATTTTCCCCTCTCCAATTGAATAATTTTCTCATTGGATGAACCTCTCTTACACCTTCTCCACAAACATTTCAAAGAAAGATAGCTAGTTGAAATAATTGCTAGTTGAAGTAATGCTATAGATGCTAATTACAACCTAACATACCCAACTATCTTTATAATCTAGGACTATGTACTCTCTATGTTTCAGTAGAATGAAACCAACCATAGACATACCTTTATCCTTTCTGTTTTTGTTCCCCAATTTTTAAAAAATGGTATAGGAGTCTTATGGCCACTTATTCCACCCTTGCAATAGATTTATATTTGTTCCTAGTTTTAGGTTGAGATTAATGAGGATCTAGACACCCACTTTCATACACTCAAACTAAAATATCACAAGAAAGAAAGTATTGTTAATTTTTCACATAAGACACTTAAAAGTATCTTTAATGGGGCTGCAATTGATTGGTTAGCCAAACGTTTTCATCAACAAAGTTTTCTCTTGAATAATGTCCAAAAAAACAAATCCAACCTACTTATTTTTTTAATTTTCATGCTTCCTAGTAAAAACAAAGGCTTTAGGTGTTTTCGAGTCTCAATCCCAATATTGTCTATATCATTCTTCATTCAATGGTCATCCCAAAGGTCATTAAAAATCTTTGTCAATACCTAAAGTGCACAAAAATAATCTTCAAACATGTATGCCATGTCAACCAAGGTATGTGTATCAACAATTGGTATGTATTTTCTACGAGGTATGCGTATCAACAATTGGTCAAATCACTTGCAGAAATTTGTAGAAAAGATATATTTTTGATATAAAACTTAAGTTTGAATTAAAACCTAATTGCACTAATAAAATAAAGTCACTTTGATTGTGAATATATCCTCTTGCTTAATTGTTCTCTTGGCAAACTCTAAAAAATCATTTCTACTTAACTCCTAATGAATGACCATTTGTAGTTTATTCTTCTTCATTAGGATGTTGACAATTAGTATTATGTCTTTATGCTTCTACGTCTACTATATCCATGGAAATCTCAGGGTATCTTTTTTTTTGCCTTTGAGAGAAATAGAGCTAATACTTTTAGAGAGTTTTTCATAACCACTACACCGTTTAGATAGTTTCCATCGCCTATATATTTTCATGAGCTCCCACTTTACTAAAAAAACGCTCATTTGAGATGTTTTATTTCTCCAAAATTGTTTCTTTATAGAGTATTGTTGACTCAAGGAGTCACTATCGTTTGTGGCAGGTTCGGATGATAAAATCATTATAAACTCATTCATCTCTTGGTTCTATGAATTCACATGCAATCCTATCATTTTGATAAAGTTTTTGTATAGATTTGTTTTCTCAATACATGCACCAAAAAAGTATACTATATGTTTACTAGATATTCATAGGGTAACTTTTCTGTATCCTTTTCAAGAGAATATTAAGGTTGTGCTTCAAAGTATGATAACTATCCATGGTTAAGGATAATCATGGAATCTACAATTTGATTATCGAATAGATGTTGGATGATCTGAGCTACCATTTGTGGTCATACATGATGAAACATGTATTATTTGGAAAGGGATTTTGGAATATTCATGTAGGATGTTGAGATACATCATGTCATAGCTATAGAGGCTCAAACTTTAGCTGATCAATGTGAGGTTCAGGATGCTCTAGGTTCTGATAGGCATGCAATTCCTATTTGCATTACTATTGCAACTCCTCTTTGGACTATGTGAACTACATCCCCAGCACCCCCATCATTACAAAGAGACTTTGATGGAATTTTAATATTCTTTCTCTTTCATTTATCCATCATGTGTAGTAATAAAAGAAAAGAGATTTTGGTTAGAGAATCTTGTCAAATTATATCAAGCAAGAAATGAGACTAATTCTACTTATCTTTGAAAGCTATCAGACAGTGAGCATATAAATAAAGTTGATCTATTGAACGCACTCTTTCAAAGAATAAGTATTAAAAACATAACTAATTGTCATACGAAACATGTCTTTTAAATAATTGAATTTTCTAGACTCTTGTACAGAGTTTATTGTATTAATTTTGAAGGTAGTTTCTTCACCTTCACCGACCATGCCCATAAAAGAAATATTATCAAACATTCCAAGAACCCCTCTTATCCTACATAGAAGGACTTGGGAAATGTTTCCAAAGATAGTCATGTCTTTAGATGAGAATTATGTGATAATCAATTCTTTAGATGACAATTATGTGATTCAAAGTCAAAACTTTATAACTTCTTCATCAAATTCTTAGTTATGGCTGAAAATATTTTAGAATCTACAATCGGCATACTTCATTTTGATTGAGGGGATAATTATATTTCCTCTATGTTTCACATTCAAGAAATTTCGAGGTCGCATATGGCCTCCTGGGCTTCTCAAACAAAAAAAAAAAAACTAGGCACTCGTCAAATGCGATTATAACTTCAAAACATAAATCACTTCAAAAAAGTGATTAAAGTAACTAAGCATAGACTCAATGAGATATTATTTCTATGAATCTAAAGAGGATTTAAATATTATATCCCTAAACACATCAAGGGATAAAATATATATTCATGTACCTTCTATAAAAAAGTATTATAAACTACTTATAGATTGCAAATTATTGCACATATATAGAATCTAGTGTTAAAATATTCAAAATTTTGGAATATTTTTCAGCAATGTTGATGCACATGACGATTGTCTCACCATTCCAGAAGACCTATCTTATCATATAGAAAAATAATATTATAAAAAAATGTTAAGAATATTCATAGAATTGTGTGAGTAATTGCACATCAAATCTACCTCCTAGCAACAATTAATGGTCAAGTTCCATGCCTCTTTGGTTCAGGGTGGAAGCTCATCCTCTGTTGATTGTTCAAAATTGCACATAATTAAGCATTAAACTAGCACCATTTTAATTTAGTTTTTCTATGCGAAATCATCACTTAATCAAGTGCAAAAATACATGCATCATTTTTCTACAACAAAATTCAAATACAAGGTTTCTCAAGAAATTGGTTGCTTATGTGGCGTATTTTAGAAATGGTAATAGGGATGATGCCACTGATTATATATACGATGGATTTGAATCATGACCTGCATTTCTTAGGTGGTTTACAATGAGCTTGTATTGAAGATTGCGAACTTCTATAGGTCTTTGATTTTCTTTTGAATGATTCTACAATCATAAGGTAGGACATTTCTTTTGCAATTAGTGTGCTTGTAGAGGAGGTGCTGGGGTATCTACTTTTAGCAGGAGCATGCACCATGCACTCTAGTACTTTTCCTACTCAAGGGAGGTTCTCCTTAGGGAAATATACCCTTTAACACTTCTGTGAGCAGGCAGATAACAATAATTGCATAGAATTGTAAATACTCAGGGAAATGATAGATGACAATAGTGGAAGACCAAACCAATCCTTAGTTCGAACACATGATTACAATATAGGCAAAAGAAATTCTATAACGTGATGCTCTGGATTAACATGCCATTTCAGAACTAAACAACATGAAACAAGAGAACCATCTTTTACAATGATCATAACTAGATGAAGAATCGCACTGATCGGTACACAGATATGAAGACGTGCTCCAAGGATGACAAACTCAACCACTCACTCACACCATAGGACAAAATCAAGCCACTCGCTCACACTATAGTGCTACTAGCCCTCTAGTAGGAAGCCCAAGCTCTGTATCATGACCACAAAGTGACTTCCTACAATAGGCTTGTAGCCACAGAGTGAAAAGAGAGGACCCAAAGAGAGGCCTGAATCCTCTGTACCTCTATGTATCTGAGTCTCCTAATAAATACAAGTCCATTGCTTTTATAGGCTCCAATAGTCCAAAAGGGCCTTGCCGATTTCCCACGTTCACTGAAGATGCACTGATTGATTGCCCCAAAATTGGAGGGGTAGATCAAATATGCCACCAATCTTGAATTGGATCCTCAAAAAAAGGAGTCGTCACGGCAACAGTCATTTATCCTCTTACACTCTTACTGTCACTTTTGAATGTAAGCTAAGATCCTCATTATGTGCCACCCGTGATATTGGAATTACTGTTAGAAGCACACCCTTCACATAATTCACATAATTCACATAATTCTTGTAGTAACCTTTGATCCCTACATATTGAGTGGTGGGAGATGGTGGGTGTGTGGGTGGCGTGGTGGGAGGTTGTGAGTGGTGTGGGAGGTAAGGGTGGAGTGGTGGCAAGTTGTGGGTGGTGCGGGAGGTGCGGGTGGAGTGGTGGGAGGTTGTGGGTGGTGCGGGAGGTGTGGGTGGAGTGGTGGGAGGTTGTGGGGGGTGTGGGAGGTGTGGGTGGAGTGGTGCGAGGTTGTGGGGGGTGTGGGAGGTGTGGCTGGAGTGGTGGGAGGTTGTGGGGGGGCGTGCGAGGTGTAGGTAGAGTGGTGGGAGGTTGTCGGGGGTGTGGGACGTGTGGGTGGAGTGGTGGCAGGTTGTGGGGGTGTGTGGGAGGTGTGGGTGGAGTGGTGGGAGGTTGTGGGGGGTGTGGGAGGTGTGGGTGGAGTGGTGGGAGGTTGCCGGGAGGGTGGGAGGTGTTGGTGGAGTGGTTGGAGGTTGTGGGGGGTGTGGGAGCTGTGGGTGGAGTGGTGGGAGGTTGTGGGGGATGTGCGAGGTGTGGGTGGAGTGGTGGGAGGTTCTGGGGGTGTGGGAGGTGTGGGTGGCGTGGTGGGAGGTTGTGGGGGGTGGGGGAGGTGTGTCAGATAATGCCGCACTTCCACATGTGCCACTCGGACTCAAAGGATCCCTATGTTGTTCATATAGCTCCAGTATTTGGTTTGCTCACATCTTCAAGCTCACGAGCATTAACCTCTAGAACTTGGCACCATGGCTGCTCCCCATCGATAGGAAGCTTGATTAGCACCACACCTTGGATGAGTACGCTTGCTTTCTACTGTGATATCAAGACTTGCTATCTCACTAACCTCACAACTAATTTTACCTATAGAAACACATGGAGATTTCTACAAAATGGATAATTCGTCTTTTGAGTCTCCACTCACATTTATCCTATCTTCTTTCTTTTCAGACTTTACGAACTTCTTCTCAACAACTTCTGGGGTAGGAGGTGTGTGTGGGGGGTTGGGCTACGGGGGAGGGTGCGCAGGGGGTGTGGTTGGGTAAGAGGAGGAGGGTGCGGTGGTGAGTAGGCGCAGTTGTAGGGGAGGGGGGGGAGGGAAGAGGATGGAGCAGCGGGGGCGGCGGGGATGGTGGGGGGGGGAGAGATGAGGGAGCAGTGGGGGGGGGGGGGGTAGCGGGGATGGTGGGGGGAAAGAGGAGAGAGCTACTGCAGGGGGGCAGCAGGGATGGTCGGGGGGGGGGGGGGGGGGGGGGGAGAGAAAGGCGCAGTAGGGGCAATGGGGATGGTGGGGGAAGGGGGGAGGGAGCAGCGGGCGGGGGGGGGGGGCGGCAGCGGGGATGGCGGGGGATGCGGGGGGGGGGGGGGGTGGAGAGAGAGAGAGAGAGAGAGAGAGAGAGAGAGAGAGAGAGAGAGAGAGAGAGAGAGAGAGAGAGAGAGAGAGAGAGAGAGAGACAGAGAGAGAGAGAGAGAGAGAGAGAGAGAGAGAGAGAGAGAGAGAGAGATACGTATGGGGAGACTAGAGAGAGAGAGAGAGTTGCGCAGTGCTACAGTGCTCAAATAGTTTATGCATATGCAAATATTGAAAAGTGTCCAGAAGAGCTGTTTTTCTATTACAAGGATTTTTATTGATGGATGTCTTAGGTTTAGGATTTTGATCTTGATTTAAGAATGTTAAGTGACGTAGATTTGTTTCATAACAAACATGTTTCGAGAATTTGTGCTTGAAGGTCCTTACTACAATAGACTTTATGCATGAGAAACCTACACGCAACTAATACTCCTTACTACACTAGAATTTATGGATGAAAAACCTGTACGCAAGGTTTTCTATAGTTATCACCCATAAAGAGTTCGTTTTGTTTCTTAGAGAGAAGATCAGTACATCATATATGTTGAGAAAAAATGTGTACATACCTTTCTTCTAGATATATCTTTCTATATAAACTTTACTTATTTGTACAGTCCTTACAAGATATATTCTTATTTGTTGAGTACTTCTAAAAGACGTCATAGATGCTTCTTCATAATCATGGTTGCACTATAGATTAGGCAAGATAGTTAATTTACCTATATCATTTTTATAACTAATTTTCCAAGGTATAATTAACAGAGGAAAATTTCTCATAACTAAGGCGAAAGCATTCATATGATCTGAAACGGAATAAGAACCCAAGGGAGCTCCCTTCAGTCAAGCAGGGAGATCCCTTCGTCAACCAGAGAGCTGAATCGTCCGGATCCGTTTCTCTCTCTCTCTCGCTCTCTCTCTCTCTCTCTCTGATGGATCAATGCGAGGAGGAGAGGCAGCGCTGGTAGAAAAAACCGCCTATTTCTTGGGTTGGTCTGAAGGGAACTCCCCTTAGAAATTGCGTAACAATCCAAAGCCTTTTTTATCACGTTAATTTGGCAAAGTATTGAACTAAGAATGTGTAATATATGTGTCACCATTCTTCTCTTCCTATCAAAGCACAAGAACAGAGAATGGATAAGCATACGTGATGAAGAACCTCCTAGCCTATATAGATCCCAAAGAAGCCATACACAGCTAGAAACCGGCATCTCGATGGGTGGGATTCTAAACGATAATTTGTCAGAAAAGAGGACTTAGACAGAGAGAGACAGAGAGAGAGAGAGAGAGAGAGAGAGAGAGAGAGAGAGAGAGAGATTCAAGCGAATGCGTTCTGTAAGCAGCACTATGGTCACTCCTTTCCCATAAACTGGTGCAGTATTTATGCGAACATTTTAATACCCATGAAGTCATACCTGTTGTCAATATTTCAATACGCATGAAGTCATACCTGTTTCTAATTCATCGTGTAAATTTTTCAGTCTTGTGTCTGGTCTTCCTTGAATTCTAAGCGCTTGTCCGATATTCTGAAATTAAAGCAATGTTTGATATTTATAGAATGTTTGGAATAATATCAATGTTTGATATTCTCAAATGTAAGCGAGTGCAATACTTCCTTCCCTCGTCCAACTTCTCTTCGCTGTCGACGAGCTCATCACCTCTGTTCGACGCAACAGATTATGCCTTTCTTACAAATTTCCTTAATCTATATTCCTCCATATTTCTTAATAGCCTTGTAAATTTAGGGAGATTCTAGTGCCCTTCAAAGTACTCTTAACAGTGGAATTTCCAATTATCCATTTTCAATTATCCATATTATCCATATTATCCATGTTTCGAAATTGGAGGACAAAGAAAAATCTGATTAAATAACGTTTCATTGTATATTTTTGTCACAAAGAAAAGATTCGAATTTCTGATACCCATCATAATGTATATTATTCACGTGTTAATGTATACTATTCACGTGTTAAAGACGTATATGGTGAATCCATTATTACTTCCATTCTGATATATTGTTATTCGCATTAGACCTTGATCATCATTGTTGATTTATGACAACTTATACAAAAAAAAATCGGAATCAATAAAGAAATGCCAACCACTTATACTCATAGTGACCTATTCTCGTTCAGTATTATGTGCGCTTATTATGCTGCTTTGAGTTAAGAAAAGGACAATACACCTTCATCTTTTCTTAGTAGGGTCGTAAAATCTTCTTTATATATTTTTTTTCAACAGGGGAAATCATATTTTGAGAGTTATACAATATGCCCAGTCCCTGAAGTAGCTATGATCATGCTCCTTGAAAATAGGGAAATTAAACTATAAATCTAATAATTGAATCTCTTTAATAAATGAAGCTTTTTGTATGGTTTAGTCATGATTTCAACATCTATGTTTGTGTGTACATATGTCTGTATCTACGCATGTATGTATGTCCCTATGTCTTTGTAGGCACACACACACACACACACACACATATATATATATATATATATATGAATGCGTATCTGTGTACATACATATGTATGTAAGTATTTCTGTGTGAACGCATGTACGTGTGTTTGTATGCATGTTTCTTATGTATGTATATATGTATGCATGCATGCATGTATGTATGTATGCATGCATGCATGTATGTATGTATGTATGCATGTATTTATGTATTTGTGTATGCACGTATGCATACATGCATGTATGTATCTATGTACAAGATATGATGTGACTTATTGAGTAACTTCTAAAAGACCTGATAGATGCTTCCTGATGATCAGGGTTGCACTATAGCTTACGGAAGATAGTTAATTTAGCCATATCATTTTCTTTTTACCGAGTTAGATGCCAAACTATAATTAACAGAGGGAAATCTTTCATAGCTAAGGCGAAAGCAGTGATATGATCTGAAACAGAATACAAACTCAAGAGAGCTCCCTTCAGTCCAACACAGGTCAAGTAGGGAGAAGGAACACCTGCTTCATTACAGAGAGCGCTAAATATCCTCCATCTCTCTCTCTCTGTCTCTCTCTCTCTCTCTCTCTTTCTCTCTCGCTGGATTAATGCAATTTCGATGGGTGCAATTCTGACGATAGTTTGCCAGAAATGAGATCTATCGGTACGCAAAACTTGTCACGAAGAGAGAGAGAGAGAGAGAGAGAGAGAAAGAGAGAGAGAGAGGGGGGCCATTCGACCTTGAGATGCTTGGACGACGATTCACAATACAGCACGGATTGAGGTATGTATTTATAGGACGTAAGGGGAGCAGGACTGTTCCAATACCCAGAAAGTTAGTTATGGAAAGATGAAAGTAGGGAGGTGGCACACTAACAAAACGAATGAAAGTAGTGATCATGAAAGAGATAACAGTACTGCTTCATAAACAGCTAATAATGAGAAACTCAAAATCTGGTTATCGGAGGGAAATGTTTTTTTGGCACCTTTCGCTTCGACATGCACACGTGTGTATTGAAGAGAGAGAGAGAGAGATTTATGCGAATGAGTTCTGTAAGCAGCACTTTCCCACAAACTGTTTAGTGTTGTTCAAGTATCCAACATTTGAATATGCATGATGTCATAACTTTTTCTTATGTATGTAATACCTTACTGACTTCATCGTGTAAACTTTTGTGTTTTAAATTCAGGGCTTGATTTCCATAATGGTTTCTTATATTATTATGCATACAGAATGAATAATGTCTTGTCTTCCTTGAATTCTAAGCATTTGAAATTATAACAATGTCCGAAATTATGAAATTATAGCAATGTCCAAAGCTAGCTTTATTGTTGTCTATATTCAACAAGTTGAAAGATTATGCTATTTCCTTTCGCATATATTCATGGACTGCTAATTTCAAACTTCATTTTCTCTCTAATTCCTCTCTCGGCAATCACTTTCACCACTACTAAGAAAACAAAGTGCAATACTTCCTTCACGCGTCCAACTTTTCTTCGCCTCTGTTCGATATATTGGTATTCACATTAGGCAACTTATACAAAAAAAAAAAAAGGAATCAATAAAGAAATGGTAACTACACAGAGGTCAAAAAACAAAACGAAATCTCGCTTCTTTTTTTTTATTCTTTTTCATCTTGGAAACCACGCATAATCAAAGTTACTTATTATCACTCACTATTATGTGCGCTTACTATGCTGCATTGAGTTACAAAAACGACAATACACCTTCAACTTTTGTTACTAGAGTCGTAAAATGTTCTGTATATATTTATTTAAGTATCACATATTTGTTTTTTCTCAATATGGGAAAGTATATTTTGAGAGTTATATACTATATCCAGTCGTGGAAATAGCTATGATCATGCTCCTTGAAAACACAGAAATTATATAAACTTATGTATTGTCGTAATCTTATGCTCATCTTTTTATTGGATCCTTTAATATACTATAGTATGTCATACAAATATTTTACCAAGTTTTCTGTTCCATAAAGCTCGATCTGTAAATTAATAATGGGAAAAGAGGGCATTAAAGTGTCCATTTTGGTGTTAGGATAGCGTGAAATGAAAATGATGGAAAGAAAGGGATGCTTGAATGTTCTCTGTTATTTATGAATTGGAAAATTGTGCCAGTTCACTTGTTCCGGTTTAACTATGTTCATACATAATCATCATTAGGAACAGCTCAACATTCGCACTCCACAAAAATTTATTACTCTCAGTACCTCATTCCAATTAGAAAACGTGATCTTGACCTTTCCATTTTTCTCTTCTTTATCTGGCACAAAAATTTTCTCTTAATCTTGATTTTCTTCCAAAAAATTTACATCAACTTTGGAGATTTAAAGCATGTGTTAGTCCAATACATTTACGAGCGATGACATTATCACTCCCATTGTAGCTCTAGAAGCTCACTGTACTCCACAAAATCCTCTACATATGGATTCCTAGCTTCTATGTTGCACTATGATTTGATGTACGAGGTTGAAATCATTACAACTGGATGTTCTATTAGAAGGACCTATTATAAGAATCCTCATTTGGGAGAGGTTTTGTTTGATCTTTATCCAAGCTTTCTATATGGTTCAATATTGTAATTTTTATGAAGCGAAAACACTAATTATGTGTATGATTTTAGAAAACAAAATTATTCCATTAATGAAAATATGCCTTCATTTCATTCACCATACTTGTAGAAAACTTTGCTATGTAGTATCTATAATTTCTTTATGCTCCTGCCAATCTGTTGAAGGGATGTCTAAATGTTTCTTGTATCCAAATCACTATGTTTCCCAAGAAGTCACAAAAATAATTGGATAAGTATTTTCCCCTCTCCAATTGAATAATTTTCTCATTGGATGAACCTCTCTTACACCTTCTCCACAAACATTTCAAAGAAAGATAGCTAGTTTAAATAATTGCTAGTTGAAGTAATGCTATAGATGCTAATTACAACCTAACATACCCAACTATCTTTATAATCTAGGACTATGTACTCTCTATGTTTCAGTAGCATGAAACCAGCCATAGACATACCTTTATCCTTTCTGTTTTTGTTCCCCAATTTTTAAAAAATGGTATAGGGGTCTTATGGCCACTTATTCCACCCTTGCAATAGATATATATTTGTTCCTAGTTTTAGGTTGAGATTAATGAGGATCTAGACACCCACTTTCATACACTCAAACTAAAAATATCACAAGAAAGAAAGTATTGTTAATGTTTCACAGAAGACACTTAAAAGTATCTTTAATGGGGATGCAATTGATTGGTTAGCCAAACGTTTTCATCAACAAAGTTTTCTCTTGAATAATGTCCAAAAAAACAAATCCAACCTACTTATTTTTTTAATTTTCATGCTTCCTAGTAAAAACAAAGGCTTTAGGTGTTTTCGAGTCTCAATCCCAATATTGTCTATATCATTCTTCATTCAATGGTCATCCCAAAGGTCATTAAAAATCTTTGTCAATACCTAAAGTGCACAAAAACAATCTTCAAACATGTATGCCATGTCAACCAAGGTATGTGTATCAACAATTGGTATGTATTTTCTACGAGGTATGCGTATCAACAATTGGTCAAATCACTTGCAGAAATTTGTAGAAAAGATGTAGTTTTGATATAAAACTTAAGTTTGAATTAAACCCTAATTGCACTAATAAAATAAAATCAATTTGATTGTGAATAAATCCTCTTGCTTAATTGTTCGCTTGGCAAACTCTAAAAAATCATTTCTACTTAACTCCTAATGAATGACCATTTGTAGTTTATTCTTCTTCATTAGGATGTTGACAATTAGTATTATGCCTTTATGCTTCTACGTCTACTATATCCATGGAAATCTCAGGGTATCTTTTTTTTTGCCTTTGAGAGAAATAGAGCTAATACTTTTAGAGAGTTTTTCATAACCACTACACCGTTTAGATAGTTTCCATCGCCTATATATTTTCATGAGCTCCCACTTTACTAAACAAACGCTCATTTGAGATGTTTTATTTCTCCAAAATTGTTTCTTTATAGAGTATTGTTGACTCAAGGAGTCACTATCGTTTGTGGCAGGTTCGGATGATAAAATCATTATAAACTCATTCATCTCTTGGTTCTATGAATTCACATGCAATCCTATCATTTTGATAAAGTTTTTGTATAGATTTGTTTTCTCAATACATGCACCAAAAAAGTATACTATATGTTTACTAGATATTCATAGGGTAACTTTTCTGTATCCTTTTCAAGAGAATATTAAGGTTGTGCTTCAAAGTATGATAACTATCCATGGTTAAGGATAATCATGGAATCTACAATTTGATTATCGAATAGATGTTGGATGATCTGAGCTACCATTTGTGGTCATACATGATGAAACATGTATTATTTGGAAAGGGATTTTGGAATATTCATGTAGGATGTTGAGATACATCATGTCATAGCTATAGAGGCTCAAACTTTAGCTGATCAATGTGAGGTTCAGGATGCTCTAGGTTCTGATATGCATGCAATTCCTATTTGCATTACTATTGCAACTCCTCTTTGGACTATGTGAACTACATCCCCAGCACCCCCATCATTACAAAGAGACTTTGATGGAATTTTAATATTCTTTCTCTTTCATTTATCCATCATGTGTAGTAATAAAAGAAAAGAGATTTTGGTTAGAGAATCTTGTCAAATTATATCAAGCAAGAAATGAGACTAATTCTACTTATCTTTGAAAGCTATTAGACAGTGAGCATATAAATAAAGTTGATCTATTGAACACACTCTTTCAAAGAATAAATATTAAAAACATAACTAATTGTCATACGAAACATGTCTTTTAAATAATTGAATTTTCTAGACTCTTGTACAGAGTTTATTGTATTAATTTTGAAGGTAGTTTCTTCACCTTCACTTACCATGCCCATAAAAGAAATATTATCAGACATTCGAAGAACCCCTCTTATCCTACATAGAAGGACTTGGGAAATGTTTCCAAATATAGTCATGTCTTTAGATGAGAATTATGTGATAATCAATTCTTTAGATGACAATTATGTGATTCAACGTCAAAACTTTATAACTTCTTCATCAAATTCTTAGTTATGGCTGAAAATACTTTAGAATCTACAATCGGCATACTTCATTTTGATTGAGGGGATAATTATATTTCCTCTATGTTTCACATTCAAGAAATTTCGTGGTCGCATATGGCCTCCTGGGCTTCTCAAACAAAAAAAGAAATCTAGGCACTCGTCAAATGCGATTATAACTTCAAAACATAAATCACTTCAAAAAAGTGATTAAAGTAACTAAGCATAGACTCAATGAGATATTATTTCTATGAATCTAAAGAGGATTTAAATATTATATCCCTAAACACATCAAGGGATAGAATATATATTCATGTACCTTCTATAAAAAAGTATTATAAACTACTTATAGATTGCAAATTATTGCACATATATAGAATCTAGTGTTAAAATATTCAAAATTTTGGAATATTTTTCAGCAATGTTGATGCACATGACGATTGTCTCACCATTCCAGAAGACCTATCTTATCATATAGAAAAATAATATTATAAAAAAATGTTAAGAATATTCATAGAATTGTGTGAGTAATTGCACATCAAATCTACCTCCTAGCAACAATTAATGGTCAAGTTCCATGCCTCTTTGGTTCAGGATGGAAGCTCATCCTCTGTTGATTGTTCAAAATTGCACATAATTAAGCATTAAACTAGCACCATTTTAATTTAGTTTTTCTATGCGAAATCATCACTTAATCAAGTGCAAAAATACATGCATCATTTTTTTACAACAAAATTCAAATACAAGGTTTCTCAAGAAATTGGTTGCTTATGTGGCGTATTTTAGAAATGGTAATAGGGATGATGCCACTGATTATATATACGATGGATTTGAATCATGACCTGCATTTCTTAGGTGGTTTACAATGAGCTTGTATTGAAGATTGCGAACTTCTATAGGTCTTTGATTTTCTTTTGAATGATTCTACAATCATAAGGTAGGATATTTCTTTTGCAATTAGTGTGCTTGTAGAGGAGGTGCTGGGGTATCTACTTTTAGCAGGAGCATGCACCATGCACTCTAGTACTTTTCCTACTCAAGGGAGGTTCTCCTTAGGGAAATATACCCTTTAACACTTCTGTGAGCAGGCAGATAACAATAATTGCATAGAATTGTAAATACTCAGGGAAATGATAGATGACAATAGTGGAAGACCAAACCACTCCTTAGTTCGAACAGATGATTACAATATAGGCACAAGAAATTCTATAACGTGATGCTCTGGATTAACATGCCATTTCAGAACTAAACAACATGAAAACAAGAGAACCATCTTTTACAATGATCATAACTAGATGAAGAATCGCACTAATCGGTACACAGATATGAAGACGTGCTCCAAGGATGACAAACTCAACCACTCACTCACACCATAGGACAAAATCAAGCCACTCGCTCACACTATAGTGCTACTAGCCCTCTAGTAGGAGGCCCAAGCTCTGTATCATGACCACAAAGTGACTTCCTACAATAGGCTTGTAGCCACAGAGTGAAAAGAGAGGACCCAAAGAGAGGCCTGAATCCTCTGTACCTCTATGTATCTGAGTCTCCTAATAAATACAAGTCCATTGCTTTTATAGGCTCCAATAGTCCAAAAGGGCCTTGCCGATTTCCCATGTTCACTGAAGATGCACTGATTGATTGCCCCAAAATTGGAGGGGTAGATCAAATATGCCACCAATCTTGAATTGGATCCTCAAAAAAAGGAAGTCGTCACGGCAACAGTCATTTATCCTCTTACACTCTTACTGTCACTTTTGAATGTAAGCTAAGATCCTCATTATGTGCCACCCGTGATATTGGAATTACCGTTAGAAGCACACCCTTCACATAATTCACATAATTCACATAATTCTTGTAGGAACCTTTGATCCCTACATATTGAGTGGTGGGAGATGGTGGGTGTGTGGGTGGCGTGGTGGGAGGTTGTGAGTGGTGTGGGAGGTAGGGGTGGAGTGGTGGCAAGTTGTGGGTGGTGCGGGAGGTGCGGGTGGAGTGGTGGGAGGTTGTGGGTGGTGTGGGAGGTGTGGGTGGAGTGGTGGGAGGTTGTGGGGGGTGTGGGAGGTGTGGGTGGAGTGGTGCGAGGTTGTGGGGGGTGTGGGAGGTGTGGCTGGAGTGGTGGGAGGTTGTGGGGGGGTGTGCGAGGTGTAAGTGGAGTGGTGGGAGGTTGTCGGGGGTGTGGGAGGTGTGGGTGGAGTGGTGGCAGGTTGTGGGGGTGTGTGGGAGGTGTGGGTGGAGTGGTGAGAGGTTTTGGGGGGTGTGGGAGGTGTGGGTGGAGTGGTGGGAGGTTGCCGAGAGGGTGGGAGGTGTTGGTGGAGTTGTTGGAGGTTGTGGGGGGTGTGGGAGCTGTGGGTGGAGTGGTGGGAGGTTGTGGGGGATGTGCGAGGCGTGGGTGGAGTGGTGGGAGGTTCTGGGGGTGTGGGAGGTGTGGGTGGCGTGGTGGGAGGTTGTGGGGGGTGGGGGAGGTGTGTCAGATAATGCTGCACTTCCACATGTGCCACTCGGACTCAAAGGATCCCTGTGTTGTTCATATAGCTCCGGTATTTGGTTTGCTCACATCTTCAAGCTCACGAGCATTAACCTCTAAAACTTGGCACCATGGCTGCTCCCCATCGATAGGAAGCTTGATTAGCACCACACCTTGGATGAGTACGCTTGCTTTCTACTGTGATATCAAGACTTGCTATCTCACTAACCTCACAACTAATTTTACCTATAGAAACACATGGAGATTTCTACAAAATGGATACTTCGTCTTTTGAGTCTCCACTCACATTTATCCTATCTTCTTTCTTTTCAGACTTTACGAACTTCTTCTCAGCAACTTCTGGGGTAGGAGGTGTGTGTGAGGGGTTGGGCTGTGGGGGAGGGTGCGCAGGGGGTGTGGTTGGGTAAGAGGAGGAGGCTGCGGTGGTGAGTAGGCGCAGTTGTAGGGGGGGGGGGGGGGGGGGAGGGAAGAGGATGGAGCAGCGGGGGCGGTGGGGATGGTGGGGGGGGGGGGGGGAGAGACGAGGGAGCAGTGGGGGGGGGGGGGGTAGCGGGGATGGTGGGGGGAAAGAGGAGAGAGCTACTGCAGGGGGGCAGCAGGGATGGTCGGGGGGGGAGAGAAAGGAGCTGCAGGGGCAATGGGGTTGGTGGGGGGAAGGAGGAGGGAGCAGCGGGCGGGGGGGGGGGGGGGGCAGCGGGGATGGCGGGGGATGCGGGGGGGAGAGAGAGAGAGAGAGAGAGAGAGAGAGAGAGAGAGAGAGAGAGAGAGAGAGAGAGAGAGAGAGAGAGAGAGACGTATGGGGAGACTAGAGAGAGAGAGAGAGAGACGTATGGGGAGACTAGAGAGAGAGAGAGAGAGAGAGAGAGAGAGAGAGTTGCGCACTGCTACAGTGCTCAAATAGTTTATGCATATGCAAATATTGAAAAGTGTCCAGAAGAGTTGTTTTTCTATTACAAGGATTTTTATTGATGGATGTCTTAGGTTTAGGATTTTGATCTTGATTTAAGAATGTTAAGTGACGTAGATTTGTTTCATAACAAACATGTTTCGAGAATTTGTGCTTGAAGGTCCTTACTACACTAGACTTTATGCATGAGAAACCTACACGCAACTAATACTCCTTACTACACTAGAATTTATGGATGAAAAACCTGTACGCAAGGTTTTCTATAGTTATCACCCATAAAGAGTTGGTTTTGTTTCTTAGAGAGAAGATCAGTACATCATATATGTTGAGAAAAAATGTGTACATACCGTTCTTCTAGATATATCTTTCTATATAAACTTTACTTATTTGTACAGTCCTTACAAGATATATTCTTATTTGTTGAGTACTTCTAAAAGACGTCATCTTCTCATAACTAAGGCGAAAGCATTCATATGATCTGAAACGGAATAAAAACCCAAGGGAGCTCCCTTCAGTCAAGCAGGGAGATCCCTTCGTCAACCAGAGAGCTGAATCGTCCGGATCCGTTTCTCTCTCTCTCTCGCTCTCTCTCTCTCTCTCTCTGATGGATCAATGCAAGGAGGAGAGGCAGCGCGCTGGTAGAAAAAACCGCCTATTTCTTGGGTTGGTCTGAAGGGAACTCCCCTTACAAATTGCGTAACAATCCAAAGCCTTTTTTATCACGTTAATTTGGCAAAGTATTGAACTAAGAATGTGTAATATATGTGTCACCATTCTTCTCTTCCTATCAAAGCACAAGAACAGAGAATGGATAAGCATACGTGATGAAGAACCTCCTAGCCTATATAGATCCCAAAGAAGCCATACACAGCTAGAAACCGGCATCTCGATGGGTGGGATTCTAAACGATAATTTGTCAGAAAAGAGGTCTTAGACAGAGAGAGAGAGAGAGAGAGAGAGAGAGAGAGAGAGAGAGAGAGAGAGAGATTCAAGCGAATGCGTTCTGTAAGCAGCACTATGGTCACTCCTTTCCCATAAACTGGTGCAGTATTTATGCGAACATTTTAATACCCATGAACTCATACCTGTTGTCAATATTTCAATACGCATGAAGTCATACCTGTTTCTAATTCATCGTGTAAATTTTTCAGTCTTATGTCTGGTCTTCCTTGAATTCTAAGCGCTTGTCCGATATTCTGAAATTAAAGCAATGTTTGATATTTATAGAATGTTTGGAATAATATCAATGTTTGATATTCTCAAATGTAAGCGAGTGCAATACTTCCTTCCCTCGTCCAACTTCTCTTCGCTGTCGACGAGCTCATCACCTCTGTTCGACGCAACAGATTATGCCTTTCTTACAAATTTCCTTAATCTATATTCCTCCATATTTCTTAATAGCCTTGTAAATTTAGGGAGATTCTAGTGCCCTTCAAAGTACTCTTAACAGTGGAATTTTCAATTATCCATATTAAAAAGGGAAATATTATTTATAGAGTTTTATGTTTACAATAAATAAAATAGTGTTAGGATTTGATGTTTCGAAATTGGAGGACAAAGAAAAATCTGATTAAATAACGTTTCATTGTATATTTTTGTCACAAAGAAAAGATTCGAATTTCTGATACCCATCATAATGTATATTATTCACGTGTTAATGTATACTATTCACGTGTTAAAGACGTATATGGTGAATCCATTATTATTTCCATTCTGATATATGTTATTCGCATTAGACCTTGATCTTCATTGTTGATTTATGACAACTTATACAAAAAAAAATCGGAATCAATAAAGAAATGCCAACCACTTATACTCATAGTGACCTATTCTCGTTCAGTATTATGTGCGCTTATTATGCTGCATTGAGTTAAGAAAAGGACAATACACCTTCATCTTTTCTTAGTAGGGTCGTAAAATCTTCTTTATATATTTTTTTTCAACAGGGAAAATCATATTTTGAGAGTTATACAATATGTCCAGTCCCTGAAGTAGCTATGATCATGCTCCTTGAAAATAGGGAAATTAAACTATAAATCTAATAATTGAATCTCTTTAATAATTGAAGCTTTTTGTATGGTTTAGTCATGATTTCAACATCTATGTTTGTGTGTACATATGTCTGTATCTACGCATGTATGTATGTCCCTATGTCTTTGTAGGCACACACACACACACACACACACACACATATATATATATATATATATATATATATATATATATATATATATATATATATATATATATATATATATATATATATATATATATATATATATATATGAATGCGTATCTGTGTACATACATATGTATGTAAGTATTTCTGTGTGAACGCATGTACGTGTGTTTGTATGCATGTTTCTTATGTATGTATATATGTATGCATGCATGCATGTATGTATGTATGCATGCATGCATGTATGTATGTATGCATGCATGCATGTATGTATGTATGTATGCATGTATTTATGTATTTGTGTATGCACGTATGCATGCATGCATGTATGTATCTATGTATGTATGTATGAATGTATGTATGTATGTATGCATGCATGTATGCATGCATGCATGTATGCATGTGTGCATGTATATTGTATGTGTCTGTAAGTATAATAATAAACTGATTAACAAAAATTATTATGCATAAAATATTATTAACAATAATAAAGAGAATTATTCAATAAAAATGAAATAAATAATATTAATCAATGGTAATTAGTAAACAATAATATACATAATTTATCAAAATACTTAACATAATGAAAAACGTTAGAAACTTACAAATTATTAAAAGTATAGTTTTTCCTATGATAATATTTTTCTTAAATATTGTAGTTTCTTGTCATTGAGGTGATTGCATTGATGCATCCTAGAGGAAGAGATAGAGAGAGAGGGAGAGAGAGAGATAGAGAGAGATAGATCATTAGAAAGGAGATCAAACACCTTAATTAAGATTAACTCATTCTAAATCTCACATAATTAAGCATTGAACTAGCACCATTTTAATATAATTGGTTTCAAAAAGAAATTAACATAAAAGCTCCGTTTAAGAGTGCCTTAGCTAAGTGCGACTGAAGAAAAAAGGCACCTTTTGCATCACCTAATCACGTAAAGAAGTTCCAAAATCGTCACTTAATCAAGTTCAAAATACGTGCATCATTTTTGTGAAAATAAAATATAGATACAATCTGTCTCAAGAAATTGGTTGCTTATGTGGCGTACTTAAGAAATGGTAATAGGGATGATTTCATTGATTATATATACAATGGATTGTGACTTCTATTGACGATTGTAATTTTCTAAAGGCCTTTGATTTGTTTTTGAATGACTATTGGTGTGCTCAAATAATCGTTCATGCATATGCAAATATTGGAAAGTTCTAAAAGAGTGTATTTGTTTTTTAAAAGAAACTCTTAGTGATAAATGTCTTAGGTTTAGGCTTTTACTCATGATCCAAGACTGTTGAATGATGTGGATTTTTTTCATAAGCACGATTATAGAAACATAGCCAGCATAACATGCACTTAAAAAAGGCAACCAATAGTGGTATTGCCTTTAAAAGAATCAAAATATAAAGCTTTGTTAATGGTGATATGTTAAATAACATTCTTCCGAAAATTGCTTGGTTACATGTGAATTTGATATAAACTCCCATGAATATCTTCCTATAATTTAAGTAGCATCCATTTTGCATTAAGCCTGTTATTATGTTTGTTGACCAAACACATCAAATATCACTACCACTTTGTTTGAGACACCGTGCTCAAAGTTCATAAGCGTGAATAACTTCATTTGCCTCTTTTTTATGAAAAAAATATTGATTTTGATTGCTAATTAAGATTCGTCTTACTTCGTTACCATTATCTCCATTACTTCTATTGAAGGATCACTTTTTGGCAAGGAATCCCTCACATATAGATGGTTAATAACCCTCACTTTGTAAGGCTATTGATCTTCTTTTATCTAGCTTCTCTTTCTATTCATGAAAATCTATCGTACTAAGATAAATATTACTCGTTTGTATCATTCTAATGTTTATTAAAGATGTAGTGAATACATGTTGACCCGTAGACTTCAAAAATTAGAGAGATGTTGAACAGAAGGCAATTCCACTTGATCGAAATTAAGTATACATGGGAAAGAGGTGAAAATGAAAATTTAGCACACAAAATTTGTCATGAAGCAAGAGAATTAGTTCTCACTATGCACTTTGAGCTATACAATGCCAGTAGCATATAGAAAGCTATTAGCTGAAATGTTAGTCCACAACAACCATATTTTGCACGACACTAGTATAGCAATCTGCATCAAAAATACCTTTAAGAGCAATAGAAGGCATGTGTACTTGTGTTCATTCAAGCTTGCATATTAGAACATGCTCGCAAGGAATTCGAGGTGCCCGTTTTGGAAAGGAATAAAGCAATGATGTCATAGCATTAAGATGATTTCATCTCGACTTTGAGATGTGCTGAAAATTGTTCAGATTATGTAAGACTTTTTTTGCAATCCTGGGCTTTCCCCCTAACTCTTTTAGATGCATGACTTTCTAAAAATTATGAAGCAAAACGCTGATTACCTTTTCCTCTTAGGAAACAATTAGAAAATTGAGAAATACCTTTTACATCAAATATCATTAGTCCAAAATAGGGCTACTGATTAAGCGAACAATGCTTCAATTGGATAACTTTCTAAATGTTGGCTAACTTTCATATCTAATTTGGCAAAAATATAATTAACAAGTATAATTTTTCTGTTAACTTGCCAAAGTAAAGTCAATAGAGGAAAATCTTTCATAGCTAATGCGAAAGCATTGATATGATCTAAAACAGAATAAAAACCCAAGGGAGCTGCCTTCAGTCCAAGACAGGTCAAGAAGGGAGCAGGAACATCTGTTTCGTCAGCCAGAGGGCTAAATATCCTCCAGATCTCTCTCTCTCTCTCTCTCTCTCTCTCTCTCTCTCTCTCTGTGTGTGTAATAATCAGTGCGAGGAGGAAAGGCAGCCCGATGGTTGAAAAAGCAGCTGATCCAGCAGCCTATTTCCTGGCTTGGTCTGAAGGGAACTCCCGTTTAGCAATCGCGTAACATTCGAAAGCCCTTTTTCTTACCTTAATTTGGTCTGAGAATGTGTAATATCCGTGTCACCATTGTGTTCTTTGTGTCGGAGAGAACAGGAAAAAGGAAACATTAATCACCTCTTTTGTGTTCTCTGTGTTCTTTGTGTTCTTTGTGTCGGAGAGAACAGGAAAAAGGAAAAATGGACAAGCGTACGTGATGAAGAACCTCGTAGCCTACATAGATCCCAAAAAAGCCATACACATCTAGAATCCGGCATTTCGATGGGTGCGATTCTCAACGATAGTTTGTCAGAAAAGAGATCTATCGGTACGTAAAACTTGTAGAGAGAGAGAGAGAGAGAGAGAGAGAGAGAGAGAGAGATTCTATCTTGAAATGCTTCCAAGACGATTCACAATACAGCACGGATTGAGGTGTCTATTTATAGGACGTAAGGGAAGCAGGACCAGTGGGGTGTAAAACGCCCTGTTCTAATGCCCAGAAAGTTTAATATGGAAAGATGAAACTAGGGAGCAGGCGATCGTCATCAAGCGGCCTGGAATTTTGCACAGGAGGGAGCACACTACTTCATGGATAATAATGAGAAACTCAGAATCTAGTTAGCGATGTACACTGGAATGTGACACAGATTGTTCGGAGGGAAATGTACGCGTGTGTATTGGAGAGAGAGAGAGAGAGAGAGAGAGAGAGATAGAGAGAGCGCGAGAGAGAGAGAGAGATTTATGCGAATGACTTTTGTAAGCAGCACTATGTTCGCTCCTTTCCCATAAACTGTGCATTTCAATACGCATTTCTAATATATCTAATACCCGCCTGAATTCGTAGTCTAAATTTTTGTGTTTTAAATTCAGGGCTTGATTTCCATAGAATGAATCTTACGTCTTATCTTATGTCGTGTAAATTCTTGAATATTATGTCTTGTCTTCCTTTGAATTCTAAGCGCTTGAAATTATAACAATGTCCGATATTCTGAAATTATAGCAATGTTGCCGAAAGAGCACTTGAAATTTTATGCTAACTTTTTCCGCATATATTCATGGATTTCTATTTTCAAAAATCATTATCTATTTAATTCCGTTCTCGGTAATCATTTTCACCACTACTACGGTAAGAAAGTGCAATACTTCCCTGACTCGTCCAACTTCTCTTCGTTATCGTCCAACTTCTCTTCTCTTCGACGCAAAAGATTATGCATTTCTTATAAATTTCTTTAATCCAGGTTCATCCATATTACTTAATAGCCTGGTAAATATAGGGAGATTCTAGTGTCTTTCAAAGTACTGTTAACAGTGGCATTTTCAATTATCCATATTTAGAAGGAGAAAAATATTTATAGAGTTTTATGTTTACAATAAACAAAAAAGTTTTAGGATTTGATGTTTCGACATTGGAGGACAGGAAAAAATCTGTGAGTAAATAACGTTGTATTGTTTATGTTATTCACAAAAAAAAAAAAGATTGGAATTTCTCACACCCATAATAATGTATACTATTCACATGTTAATGCATACTATTCACGTGTTAAAGAAACATAAGATGAATCCATTATTATTTCCATGCTGATATATTGGTATCATATAATATTTTTTCTCAACATGGGAAACTATATTTTGAGAGTTATGTAATGTATCCAGCCGTGGAAGTAGCTATGATCATGTTCTTTGAAAACACAGAACTTATATAATAAATCTTTTAATGAAATCTCTTTAATAATTGAAGCTCTTTGTAAGGTTAACACATGATTTTCAACATGTATGTTTGTATGTACATATGTCTGTATCTACGCATGTATGTAAAGTGCCTATGTCTTTGTAAGCGCACGCACACACACACACATATATGTGTGTGTCTATGTATGTATATAAATATATATATATATATATATATATATATATATATATATATATATATATATATATATATATATATATGTGTGTGTGTGTCTATGTATATACATATGTATGTAAGTATTTATGCGTGAATGCATGTACGTGTGTTTTTATGTATGTATATATGTATGCATGCATGTATGTTTGTTTTTTATGTATGTATATATGTATGCATGCATGCATGTGTGTACTTACGTATGTATGTATGTATGTATGTATGTATGTATACATGTATTATGTATGCATGTATGTATGTATGTATGTACGTATATATGTATGTATGTATGTATGTTGTATATATCTGTAAGTAAAAAATCAACTAACATTAATTATAATAAATATGATTATCAATAATAAAGAGAATTATTTAATAAAATTTAAATAAGAATAACCAATGGTAGTTACTCAAAACTATTATATATAATTTATCAAAATACTTAACATAATGAAAAATGTTAGGAATTTACAAGGTATTAAAAATATACAATAGTTTTTTCTATAATAATCTTTTTCTTAAGTAATGCAGTTTCATGTCATTGAGGTGTTTGGATTGATGCATCCTAGAGGAAGAAATAGAGAGAGAGAGAGAGAGAGAGAGAGAGAGAGACGGAGAGCAAGAAAAAAAGAGAGAAAGAGAGTGACAAAGAGAGAGAGAGAGAGAGAGAGATAATAAGAAAGAGATCAAGCACCTTAAATATGAAGAATTCATTATAGATTTCACATAATTAAGCATTGAACCAACACCATTTTAATCTCAATGGCATCAATAAGAAATTAACATAAAACATCCATTCAATAGTACCTAAGATAAGTGAAACTCAAGAAAAAAGGCACTTTTGCATCACCTAATCACTTAATCAAGTTAAAATATCATCACTTAATGAAGTTCAAAAATACATGCATCATTTTTTTGACAACAAAATATAGATACGATGTGTCTCAAGAAATTAATTTCTTATGGGAATAGGGATGATTTGATTGATTTTATATGCAATGAATTTGAATCATAACGTGCTAGTGGATGGAACCAGACATAAAGTTTAGCGTTTATGATTAGCTTATATTAAATTTTGGAGTTGTATAGCTCTTTGATTTGCTTTTCTAATGACTATTAGTGTGCTCAAAACAAAAGACCTTTTACATCAGTTATCAGTAATCCAAAATAGGGCTACTGATTAAGTGAACAATGCTTCGAATGTATAACTTACTAAATGTTGGAAAGAAAGTATGTAAGGTTGGTGCTTAAGGTAAACCTACTTTATAGAGTTCAGTACACTTTATAAAAAATTGATACACACTACTAAGAATCTTGGGGATATGCAAATGACTATGAATACACTGAAATATAAATTTTATTTTTCCCATAGTTTAGGAAACCATCCATCAATCACTACAAGAGAATTTTTTTTGTCGCATCAAATGTGGGGAATGATTTAATTTCGTTGGTGGAGCTTCCACACTTGCTTTCCTAACTTCTAGGACCCTTCCGTTTGTTGACCAATCTATAAATCTAATAACTGAAGCTCTTTGTATGGTTAAAACATGTTTTCAACATGTATGTTTGTATGTACATATGTATGAATGTATGTGTGTATGTCTTTGTAGGCACATACCATTTATATATGAATGTGTTTCTATGTATATACATTTGTATGTAAGTATTTTTGTGTGAATGCATGTACGTGTGTTTGTATGTATGTTGTTTATGTATGTATGTATGTATGTATGTATGTATTGTTACACTAATGTGTTCCTTTAGTAGCTTTGATGTGAACCTTTTCTCTATACATGGGCATTTTTTACTCTAGTGCTAGCTAGAGGTTTTTTCCCCATGTTACTACATAAATGATTCACTCATATATGGTGGTACTTTGTACTTAGGGATATTATTCAGCTCTTACTTTAGTTCAGTTCAGTACATAGATCAAAGAGCCATAGGTGCTTCTACTTCACAGTCTACTGCCATGCATAATGAAGCATGTGTTGCATACTTGAGGAAGCAACTTGAGGAAGTATGACTGAAAATGAGTCGGTGGATGTGTATGTGACATGCATAAAGGACTTGAAAGAGCAATTGGCAACCATAGATGACATTATTCCGGATGCATCACTCATCTCTACATTGTTGAAAGGATTGTTGGAATCTTTTCAAAGTTTCGCTACTACAGTCTGTTTCGTTGCTAAAGGAAATCCTAATATGAATGCATTTGATGAGGATGTGTTTCTTCTTTTGCAAGAAGAGCAATCTAGAGTGAATAGGATTGGTTTGATTGAGGGAACACAAGCACTTGCTATCTCACAAAAGGGGAAAAGCAAGTATGGTTCAGCTTTCGGTTCATCAAATCTAAAGCCTCAACCTTTCTATTTCACTCATTCCTTTAATAATGGTGATTTGCAAAAGAAGGAGAAAGGAAAATATTGTCGAAAGGCTGGTCATACTTTTGATGAGTGTAGAAATCTTGCTAAACACAATGAAAAGAAGAAGGAAGTCGGCATGTCTATTGCTAGAAATTTAGCAAATGTAAAGAATGATGAAGCTAACATGGGTCATGATTTTTGGGTGTTCAAGATAAATGTACAAGCTTATTTTCACATGAGATATGCTTGGATAAATTTACCAAATATAATGATAAAGGATAAGAAGAATTCTAGTCAAAATTCATGATGAGTAAAAGATACAATATCTCCCTTGTAGTAAGTGGCATGCAGTGGGCAATCAAATGAAAGTTGTGAGTTAAGAAGGAGGCACGAACTTCTTCACATGCTCATTGGTTATAAAGGTGGAGTGGGAACATTTTCTCAACAAAGAGGGAAAGAGGCAAGAGCTCCCAATAGTCAGATCTGGTCATTTCCTCATTTTGTTCAACCAATCAAGACATCGCTTACAGTGAAAGAGCACATGTTTTTGGGTTCCTATGACCGTTTCATGCAAGGTTTGAGGGTAGTAACCCTGCTGTCAATCGTCTCTCTACTATTTCACAAAGCATATGAAGTGTACTGAGTTCTATTAGGGTATGCGCTTGCCCCTTTGGGCTGGGAAGAATGGCCATGAACAGTCCTTCTAAGCGGGTTTCTCCTCTCGCTACGCAAGGAAATGACTCCTTCTGGGCCATGTCTCAGGTCCAATGCACAACAAAGTCTCAAGATTTATCAGATATTGGAGGGAAGGGAGCTATCACGTCCTTGGACAGAATTGTGTGCATCTTTGATCAGGTAAGTACTCGGACTTCACTTGATAAGCTATGAGCCGTCCTGAGCTCCCACCTCTCAAGTCCTTTGCGGAGGCTTTAGTTAGCGGGAATGATTTGATGCTTGGAGCTAACTACTAAGGTATTATTTTTACTCTCGATAAATGGAAAGCCTTGATGAACTTCATCCACGACTGTTTTATTAAGGAAATGGATCAAAATACTTATCTTCAAGATGATTCAACCTTGGCTATTGATAAAAATCAGTTTCACAATGGCAAAAGCAACTGTCTAACCGGGTTTTCATAGCATTGTTTCATGGTCCTAGCCCACTACTAGATATTCTTAAGTAGTGGATAAGAGCTAATTCAGAAATGAGAGGCTTGTATGTGAAGAAGATATAATATCTACCAAACGAATATTTTCTTATTTTTTTATGATTCCAATAGTGCTTTAAGAGTGATTATCGAAGGTCAGTGGATCATTAGAACTATGAGAGTACCGGTTTGGGTGGAGTTTACCTACTTTCCCATAGAGTTCTATCCATGGATAGAAGGTTTATATTCCCTTTTAGGCAAAGTCTTGGGTCAAAGGCCGAGGGGAAGCATTAACCCTAAGTGGGATCCATAAGTTCTTGTAGAAATTGATGTCAATAAACCTATCAAATCATCCTTGAAAATTAATGATTCAGATGGCTTATCTCTACATGAACAGATAGTTCTATATAAAAACGTACCAAATACATTTTTCAAGTGTTACATACAAGGATGGTGGATAAGGGATTTTCCCATGATAAAAGAGGAAATTACTCCTATTGAAGGTAAAAAGATTGAAGAATAGATCATTTCTAGAGGAGTAGCAGGTATTCCACGAAAAAAACCTGTAGTAAAGCAAGCTAAAAAAGATAAAAATTGGATTAATAGTTTTGATGTGCTATTGGAAGATGTGTCTAATCCCCTTTCAGAGACAAATAGGTTTCTTATCAATTATGAGAAGATACAAATAGAGTTAGGTATAATAGGTACTTCCTCTGAAGGTGATGAACAGTTTGGCCACACTTCAAAACCTAATTTGAAGGTTTCAGATGAAGGATGGACTGCAATTATGAACATGAGAAAGCCTAATCAAAATAACATGTGGAATTTTGAGTTTGTTGGAAAGCACTCTTCTCTCAATGCTAACAATCATTTGTCTTCTGATGACCATAGGTTCATTGTTGAACTCTCTAAAGTGGATGACTTTGAAATTAAAGGGCTCCAAAGCAATGGTACTAAGGTTGAGGAAATGAGCTCTTGTCAGACCTCTTAATCATTGTGGGAGACTAAAATATGGTTACTTTGGTTAGTGATAGATTTGGTTAAAAAGGAAGCTTTGTTACTCATCAAGAATGGCACACTTGGATCACACTTGTTAATAATCATGATGTTTTTGACATTTTCCTAGACTAGATGCACGTCGAATAATAAATAGAAAAGTCCTCACTTTCTTGGTGCTAGAATTGACTAAGGCTACATCAACATTCCTTTCTTCCAACAATTTCGGGATTCTAAGATAGAGTTAGTCCAAAGCCTTTGTATTTTGAATCACTTTCCCTTTAGTATCTCCCTTAGGCATAATTGTCCGAATGTCAGGGTTGGGTGGCTGCACTTAGATCCCTCTCTTTTGGAAATCTCGTGTGTGTTAGAGAAGAACAAGGCCATTTTCTCCCATTTCTTTCAAAAATTCCCCAATCCTTGTTTGGCCTCGGCTAAGGCTATTAAAGAGGTCCAAGCTCTTTTCATTCACTTTAAATGTCTTAAAAGAGCCACTAGAGCGAAAAGGAGACAAGACACATCTAAGGAGATAGAAATCCTAGTTTCCTCTCAAGGCCCCAACAAAATGGATTTGATTTTATCTCTTTAGAAGACAATTAGATATGAAGAGTACATTGAAGCTAGTAGTATTCTTTCTCCTATGTTGAAGAAAAAGATTGGTGGGTTTGCTATCAATGTTGAGGAGAACTTGCAAGAGGCTAGGAGCTTCTTTACTAATGTTTTCTCTAGTACTCCCAAGTGGGGGAAGGATATCCGCGGAGCCAAAGCCACCATTGCCCTTAATAGGCAATAAACTATTCTGCCTGGCATGGTTGCCATGTTGAACCTGCCCCTCACTACCGTTGAGATTAAAATTCCTGACTCCATTCATTCTTTTGATATGGAAAGATTCTATTAGATGAGGCACTCTTCATATTGAAATCAACACAGGAGTGATAAAATCGATTCACAAGAAAGGACCCATAGAGGATTTGAATAACTGGAGGCCTAACACTTGTTTGACTATGCCCCCTTATGAAGGATATCATCCTTCCTGAGTAGAAAGGATCTATCAAAGGGAGATTTATTCTTGATGCCATTATTTCTCTGTGGGAAGGAATTGAGTATGCCAATGTGACCAACCAACCTTATTATTTCTTCAAAATTGACTTTGACAAAGCTTATGATAGGATTGAATGCGACTTTTTGTTACAATCTCTTCATGATATAGGTGTAGGGAAAAAGCTCATAAAATCGACGAACACTGGTTTTGGTAATGCCCATTCCAAAATCTCTGTCAATGGTAACCTATCCCCCCATTTAAGGTTTAGAATGTGTATTGGATAGGGTTTCCCACTAGTTCGCCTTTTGTTTGCTATAGCTAGTGATGCTCTTGGATGGCTTATCAAGGATGCTTATCAAGAAATCTCCATGCCTAGATGTGATAAGCAACTCTGTTTGCAAGCTTTTACTGATGATACCAACATGATAGCTAAAGTTGATGCTAACTATGCCAAATGCATTTTGAATTGTCTCAATACTTTTTTTCTTGCAAGTGGATCTCATGTCAACCATAAAAAAACTTTGTTTAAGTCCTTTGATAATCATGTTCTGAATGCATTAGCAATACTGGATATGATGTTATTAAAGATGGTGATAGTTCATACTTTAAGGAATTCCCATGGGATTTCATGTCACTATTAACCACAAATGGGAATGGGTTATGCAGAAATTCAAGAAGAAGGTGTTTTCTTGGTATTCGTATCAATCATCTCTATCTGAGAGAGTTTTTCTTCTTGATCACCATATCTTGCCTTCACTGGTTCATTTCCTTTCTTGCTGGATGCATAACAGAAAACATTTTAACCAGGTTGTTTGTCTATCCATGAGATTTCTCTAGGGTGGAAGTCTTATTCATAATAAAGTCCCCATAGTTTCTTGGAAAGTGTGCTACTTACCAAAAAAGGAAGGGGTTCTGGGTATTTTTTTCTCCTCTCAAAATGGCTACCAATCTTTCAGCTAAATGGGTGGTTAGATCCATTGATTGTGATGACTTTGGGCTTTGGTGATTAAAAGAAATACTCACAATTTGTTCTCTTAGACTATAAATCTTGGAGAAATCATTCCTTATGGGATATCTTGATCTTCCCTCACTCTTATTCGTGTGTTGGTAGTAGTCTCTATTGTAGAATACTGCAGGCTTGGATGTTAGCTAAGAAGGCTTGTAGTCCTAATAGCAAATTGTTTGAGTATTAAGTTTTTTTTTGTAAGAAAGTATGTGGACTGGATGGTTATCATTGTGGAACAATGGACTCATTGTAATTAGGGAACATAAATGCTGCATGTCTTCGATGTTAAGAATGCCCAAACCACCTTGATCGTTTTGGCTAATGCAAAGAGTCCATTTAATTTTGGGGATTCCCCTTCTATTGCAGCCAGCAGTTCACAAAAAGTTTCTACAGTCCCTTTCTAGTTTCACAATCACTTTGTCTTTCGGTCTCCAAAAGGAGAAAAAGTAAATCATAAAAGAAATCAGGAATCTGTTAATCACGATGGCCCTTCTTGCTAGGTTGATCTGCATAGCTTTCTAGTAGGCCAATTTGTTGTCGATATTTGAGAGAACCTAGTTCCATCGTTGCTCGATCGATACGTCAAATCCCATTGAAATACCTAATAAGTGGAAGATTTGCCTATTAGGAATCAACTGATAGCCTTGGTCAACAAGAAACGATGTGGGGTGTCCCATAATCACCCTGAAAGTAGTGTTAGAGTGGTTTATTTTGGATCTTGAAGCAATGCAGAATGTGTTTCAACATCTCCAAAAAGTATCATTGTTGATCATATCATTATGAATAAAGGCATTCATGTCATCAGCAAACAATCTTATGAACATTTTTTCTTGATTGAGATGTAGGGAGAGGCCATGAATCAGGCCCAAGCCAGCATAATGTTTCACAAGGAAGCTTAAACAATCGCCAACAATAGCAAAGAGGAGCGGGGCTAAGGGGTATCCTTGCGTGATAGAACCTTTTATTCTAATATCTTAACAAAGTTGGCCATTGATGTTTATCTCAATCGAAGCATTTCCAAGCAACATCAATACCATCTTAATGAACTTGTGACCAAAACCGAGGTCTTTCAGAGATGCAGACGGAAGTCCCACTCAAGCCAATCATAGTCTTTTTTGAAGACAATCTTAAAAAAGATTACATCTTAAGTAGATTCTTTTGAAAAATCCAAGGGGAGGTCCATCTTGGAAGCTATCTTCAGTAGATAGCTTCCAAGATGGACCTCCCGTTGATGAAACCTTTTTGACTTCACTTAACCAATTTTGTAAATGGCAGGCAATCCTATTCGCCATAACTTTAGCAAGGATCTTGTAACCTATTTGTAACATTGTAATTGGCTACCAATTCTCAATCTTGCTTTTATTTCCTTTTTATTTGAATAAGCTTGATAACACCATTATTGAGACATTCATGTAAGGCATAAAAAAAAACCAACTCTTGCCAAACGTGATGTAGAGGAGTAGTCACCACATGTTGGAAGGTCTTGAAAAAGTCATTGGATGTCAATGCCGATTTCCAAGCAGAAGTAATCTCCTATTGGATAGAGGGAAGAGAGAAGGTCATCGTATTGGCATGAAACCATGAACCTTTCTTAAGTTTGTCGACCGACTTAAATGTAAGAATAATAGGGTAGTGGTCTGAAATAGTAAGGTCACACCACTAGGAGAGAGAGAGGGGTGCCCCCACTCATTGATAATATTTTGGGCGATGTAGCTTCTATCAAGCATGGCTTTCCTCAAATCCACACTGGATTGGAGGTTCGACCAAGAAAAGCCAGTCTCATCCTTAACTTCAACTAGGTCCAAGTGGAGCTTTACAAGATCTCAAACGTCTTTCTCTTGCCCATTGATAATCCTCCTCTATTTCCCCACCTATTAGAAAGAACTTCAACCATGTTGAGATTCTCACAAAGCACGACATCATGGGAGAGAGAGAACAAAGATTGCTAGATGGTAATCCTCTCTGAGTCAGGATTGGGAGCATACATGGAGACATGGTGAAATGAAAAGGGTTTCCAAAGGAAACACGAATTCACCGATGATTATGGTCCTCTTGGGTGCTCACAAGTTTATCAATCCACTTGTTGTTAATGCCAATAGCTGATCCACCATTTCCTCTAGGGTGTGTGGGAGATCGATGTATGTGATAATAAAATATGTTTTAATCTCTTTTGTAGGACCTCCCCATCAATTTTGATCTCTTGAAGGTAGATGAAGTCTGGGTTTAAGGTATTATCATGTACCTAGAGGTCAATAATGGCTGCTCTTGAGGGGTCAATGAACCCTAGAACATTGAACGAGATGGTAATCATAATCAAAGGTTCATATCTTTGGGGGGGGGGGGGGTGGGGGCTTGTCCCTTTTCTTCTTGTTTATCTCTTATTCTTTTCTCTCCGTGGAAAAAGCATTCTGAGAAAGGAGCTTGCTCTTTAGGGGCTCTTCCATGGAATCTCCATAGGGTTGTTCCCTTTATAAGTCTCCTTCTTCTGAATTGGGTTCGGAAACTTTTCAGGAACTAAGTTAGAAATCTTTTGAGGAACTGTGGATCCAATGATGGAGCTCTCAATATCTTGATTATCTAAATTGCTGGTGGTGAGTCTGGCCTTTTTGCTTGTAGTTTAACCTTCCTCCTGTGTTTTCCCATCATTACATTTGATGTAATGGTTCCTTATTCCTCCTACATAATCGACTTTGTTGACCTCTTTCTCCAGGTTGAAGAAGGTGTTTGTTTGTAGAGTTGAGCTAGAGGAGATTCCCACCATAGTCCCTTTGGGGCTCCTTCTCCTTCTTTATGTTACTTCAAAGAAACCCTCCGAGTTTGTCTCCATGACCTAAAAATCTTCCCTTGCCCCTTCCTTCAACAAAAGACCATGAGACTGCCCCTGTGCCCCAACTGTTTCTTGGTTCTTATCTGCATTATTTTCCCCTTTATTTTGCTTATTCTTAGAGGAGAGTTGTCTTGAGGGACACTCTTTTATTCTATGGCCTTGCAAACCACAATGAAAGCACATGTTTGACAAGTTCTTGTAAATATTTTCCTGCTCCCAAGTCTCTCCTTCCCTAATGTCTATGGAAACTAACCAATGTAAAGTGAGATCCTTTAGATGTGCGTCGACACAAATCTGAGGAAGCCATCTTGCGTTGAATGAGTGTTTGACTCCTTCATAGATGACACCCCAACCTCTTCTTTTGAGGCCAATGACTGGCCAATGAGAAATAGTATTTATCTGAAGAATCCATAGAGAAAGAAAGGCAAGTTAGGGAGCTCGACCCAGAGAGGATAGCGAGGTGGATTTGACTTATTTGGAACAAAATCAGGGAAACACTTAAAGGGAAATAATGTGGTATGCTAGACCTATCAAGTTCTGACTTGTACAGCTTGGAATGACATCTCTTCATTCTCAAAGACCAAAATTAAGTGGTTTTCTGGCAAGAATTGACATTTTCAAATACTTAGTCACGTGAGAAACACTCCTTATGAAACCACTATCGCAAAGAATCTAGAGGGGGCGTCAGACCAAAAAATTGGCCGATGAGGAACATTCTCTTAAGATCATCTTGCTTTGGCAACATGTCCTCCCTTCTCACTAAGACCACTCATGGTTTAACACGAAGTAAGCCAAGAGAAGCACCAGGGGTAGGGTCACCAGACAGCAAAACCACATTGCTCATTACCAGTGAGGGAAGACTAGAAACCATGCGAAAGATGACGATGAGTCTATTCCAAAACTCCCTCGATTAAAAGCAAATTATTTTTGCAAAAACCAAAAAAGAAAAAACCAACTCTTAAGCACTCCAAAAAAACAACTCTTATGTCTCGTGTTCCTTGAAATTTAAGCGCCTGAAATTATAGCAATGTCTGATATTTGTAGCATGCGTATTTTGATCTGTCCCAAACGTAGTTTGATTGTTCTCCATCCGCGGTGTTACCAAAAGGAACACATATATGTCAGTATTCAACGAGTGTGTTGAAGCCGAGAAAAATTAAAATAAAACTAAATTAATGATTTTATTGTTTCTCTGAGCTTCCAATCGATCTGAAATGATTAGAAATGGTAACCTCCTAATTGAAACCTTTTCGTATAGTGAAGAATTGATTTTGGGCATGCACCACCTCAAACCTCAACGAAAGTCCTCGTCTGCATACACATCTTGAAACTTTACTCCATTTATATGTTGATATCTCTCTTGATACTTTCTCCATCTAAATATCTTTTGAAATGAATTTCTATCTAATAAATTGATAATGAACCACATTGTGCATGGGACATATGGAAGCAAAAAACAGATCAAGATGGGAACATCTCACCAACCAATGAGGCATGATCTTACCAAGTTTGACTCTAGGTTTTGAAAATGCATGGTCATCTCATTCACATGCATATTCAGATAAGAAAAAAAATTTATCAAGCAATAATATCTCATATTAGAGCTTTCTTAAGCCTCTATTCACTTTCTCAATCAGCAAGAGGTCCATTATTGGTTCTTCTTGGAGCTCCAAAAAAATCTGTTCTTGTCAAAATGATCACGTATCTAGTAGCACTCCTACTATCTTAGGAACCGACCCCATCACCATCATAGTAGACTTGGACCTACCAATTATTATCAAATGGATAGTAAATCCCTTCACTCATTGTTCCCAAGAAGTGCCTTAACACTCTTTGGTTTGCAAAAGGATAAGGTACTCTTGGAGTGTACATAAATACATATGTTCCCTTCAATCCACAACATATATAGAACATATATAAGAGATCGTGCAACTGACCTATACATTATCGAATCCTGCACTCATTACCTTCATGAAAAAAACCATTTTACATTTAGGTCTATTTAAAATAAAAAATTTCAAACTTATTTAAGTTGTTAACAATAGAATTTCTTTACATGAGATGCACAATTTCTTAGCTTTGGAATGTGAGAGGCATCCGTGTATCCTTCGAGTTAAGTTGAGGAAAAGATCTGTAAAATCCTCCGGGTAAGCAAAGAAGCTTTTGATAGTTTTGGAGATATTAAAGATAAAGACTATGTCTTTATTCTAGTCACAAGATCAACCAGACTTGATCAAGCTTGGCCATGATTGTCCAAGAATGTGGGATTGGAACTACTCTAAAGTTTTCTCAAGTATTGGCACTAAAATTCCTTTTGGAAAGTATTCACTCAAGTTCCATTTATCCAATGGAAAATTGTGAAAAGAGTAAGCTATTCCAAGTGTGAATAGAGTGAAAAAATTCCAAGAATGTGGTCTTGAATCGTGAAGATGGTACTTAAGTCTTTGGAAGGTAAAACATAATGTTTGTCTATCCTCAAATGGATTTTGATACAAATCAAAAAAGCATGAGTGGATGTTTAGACTCATGCAGTAGAGAGATTCCTCTAAAGTCCGGCTGGCGTAGGTACCTAAAGTATCAGTAAGAAAGGAATCTAAAGACAAGAAGTTAAAAGCTCATCAGTACAAATTGATCAAGAATAAACCAATCGAACTTGAATGTTTGAAAATTCAAGTACTTGGAATTCTTACTGGTTTTCATTTTGAAAACCTTAGTAAAGAGGAATAGATATTTTATCAAGAGGTTTCCAAGTTCTCAAAACAAAGCACGTGATTGTATGACAATCATGTGAAGGAATCAAAAGGTAGAATATCAAATTAGAGACAATTCCTGAAACTTCAAATTTTTGAAGTGAAAAGTACTCTATCAAGGTTTTAGACTTTCGGATAAGTATCACCCACACATTAATGTGAACATAAAGTAGGGTGGCATGGGACACCAGATTTTATACTCAGGTTGATGTAGGAAAGATGGTATGGGACATCGGATCGTGGATGATAATTATCTTTTAGTCTTAGATTGGATCTTGAAGTTAGGTTTGATCCTCACTGGAATTACAACTTCAAAGAAGTAGTTTAAATTCAAGAACGATAAAAGTAGTATCTCATAATTTTTCAAGATAACTTCAAGATCAAGGAAATAGAAGATATAAAGTAACTTCTGAGATCTTTTTGGAACACTTCAACATAAAATGTTGTTGATTCACAAATATTTGATAAAATTTCTGAAGAAGTGGATTTTGATATTGAAAACATCCTTTCAACTAAGGAATAGACTTACTAAGTCAAACAAAAAGTTCCTAAACGTAGCTTGATTGTTCTCTATCTACAATCTTGCCGAAAGAAACACATATATGTCAGTATTCAATGAGTGCATTGAAGCCAAGAATAGTTATTCTTCTATTTCCTTTCACATATATTCATGGATTGCTATTTTCAAACTTCAATTTCTCTTTAATTCCTCTCTCGGTAATCATTTTCACCACTGCTAAGAAAAGAAAGTGCAATACTTCCATTACTCGTCCGACTTCTCTTTGCTATCGACCAGCTCATCACCCCTCTTTGACGCAAAAAATTATACATTTCTTTAATCTATGTTCATCCATACTTCTTAATAGCCTTTGAAAAGAAGACTGTAGCCATAGTACTCTTAACAGTGGCATTTTCATGTATTCATATATTGAAGCACAAAAATGTTTATAGAGTTTCATGTTTACATTAAATAAGATACTTGGATTTGATGTTTGGATATTGGAGGATAAAGAAAAATCTGTAAATAAGTAACGTTGCATTGGATATTTTTATAACAAAAAAATTATTGGAATTTCTGATACCCATACTAATGTATACTACTCACGTGCTAATATATATGCAATCACGTCGAAAGCAAATGTGAAAGAAGTATATGTGAAAGAATTATTTCCATTCTTCATTTTGGTATTCACATTAGACCTTGATCTTCATGGTTGAATTATAACAAGTTAGAGGAAAAGACTGAGAATCAGTAAAGAGATGGTAATAGCAGAGGTCAAAAAAAAAGTGAAATTGATATGCACAATTTAGGGATAAATTAAATGTTTAATTCAATAGACATTGATGACATTAAGGTTACGAACTCTTGATGCCTATTGGAGCTATCGTAGGAAGTTGATTATACTTGAAGAAAAATTGTGTGCATATGAACATGCGTTTTATATACATAAGTTAAATATCTAATAAATGTAGGTACAATTTTTTTCATGGCATAAAACCAAATCAGTGATTTTCGTTGGTTTTGTGGAGATTCCCAATTGGTCCTGTGGAGCTTCCCAATTAGTTTTGTGGAGCTTCCCAATTCTTTTATGCTTTTAGTGCGGATTCGGTTCTCACCACCTTACTTTCTGTGCCATCTTTCCAATTCCATCCTTTCTCTTATGATCACTCAACAGCGATATTTCTTGTCTCACCACCTTCATGAGAGACTCTATGTTGCTCCCATGTATTGTTTCTCCCCTTAAAATAATCCATGCATTGTTTCTCCAATTCGAATCCATCTCCAACAGATCTTTGTTACATACGAACGCAAAAATCATCAAATATGGAATTCTTAGAGAGCCTTATATCTTTAAGGCTATCATTTTGACATTTAGAAACGTTTTCTCTTATAAATAAACATGAAATACATATTTGTGTGCCTTAACTCCCAAGCTATGTGTATTTTCACATAGAAGAAAATGTTTTAGGTGTAAAAGCTACAGATTCTCACCACATCATTGTCTACTAGGTGCGATTCCACTCTGAAACAGGCTACGAAATTCAACTATGTTATTATGTAAAATCGTATATTTGTTTATTATGTAAATTCTTATATTTGATACAACATACTATTATGTAAATTCTCATATTTGCTACAAAACTCTATGCACATTCAATTGTCTTAAATATCTATTCTACCCTTTATGCAACGCTCATAGATAAACTTTGAAAAATCACTTGAAGAAAATTCCCCCACTCAATCTCACATGAAAGTCGAGATATATTTGCATGTGTCTTCTAAAATATGGTTTTAAATCTTTTGAAGTTATAGAACATGTCTCACTTTTATTAATGTTCATCTATATATTTCTTCGATAGATGGCTCCCTCATGGAGACTCAACAATTCGGTATTAGCATTGAATCCCTCATTGAATGGTCATCCACTTTGTTTTTATAATTGACAAGCAATAAGTTCACTCATTAAAAATTTCTTTTGAATCTTATTCGTACAATTTATTTTGTTTTTCAGTAAACAAATAAACAATGTAAGCGTTAAAGCTGTTGTACTTTGTGAAGCAATCGCATTTTTTTGGCGTCTCTGCAGCTTCAATGGCGACCTCGCGTCGGCTTAGTAAAAGTTAACAGCGGCATGCTTCCGACTGTCGAGAATGGTGGCGGCATGCATCTTGAGTTCCTTATCTCTGGGGCTTCTGAACGTGTATAGCCGTGGGATGGTCTGCATATCTAAAATTTACTCCGCCCCTGTTGCTCTGAGAAAGTGAATGACTTCTGGCGCCGACCCGGGACCTCAGGGCAGGGGCGCGACGCGCGGGTCCAGCCGTCTTGGACCCGATATTCCGGGAGGGCGGCGCAACTGATTTTCATTACGGATTCTCCATTTAGTTACGCCAGAACTCCCAGTATCGTGGGCCAAGCGTCGGGCGGGCTCCAGTATCGAGGACCGAGCGAGCGTGTATCGGGCGGGCGCCAGTATCGCGGGCGTTCGTGCATCTGGGCTGGCTTCAAGTATCGCAGGAGACACGCTCCGGGCATCGCGCGGGTGACAAGCTCCGAGTATCGCGCGGGTGACAAGCTCCGGGTATCGCGATCGTGCATCGGGCTTCAAGTATCGCAGGTGACATGCTCCGGGTATCGCTCCGGGTTTCACTCGCGACGCCTGTGGTTTCGTTGTGACCGCCTCCCCCTCCCCTTTGGGTTGAGGGGTGAGGTGTCGACACGACCGGAACCCGCGGCTCGCGGCTCGCGACACTTTCGATCGTGCGGTATCGCCGGTCGGTCGCCGGGCGGTATCGTCGGTCGGTGGGGTGTCGCCAGACGCCCGATCGCCAGGACAGCACGGTATCGTCGGTCGGTGGGGTGTCGCCAGGCGCCCGTTCGCCAGGTCAGCACGATCGCCAGGACAGCACGACCGCGATCGCGATCGCTGTGAGCCCCAATACTAGCGAAAGGTAAGATTTCTAGAAAAAGAAGAAAAAAAAGAGAGAAAGAAAAGAAAAAAGAGAGAAAAAAAAAAAGAAAAGAAAAAAAAAAATAAAAAAAATAAAATTAAAAAAAAAAAAGAAAAAAAAAGAAAAAAGAAGAAAAAAAAAAGAAAAAAAAAGAGAAAGAGAAGAGAAGAAAAGAAAAGAAAAGAAAAAGAAAAAGAGAAAAAAGAAAGAGAAGAGAAGAGAGAAAAGAAAAGAAGAGAAAGAAAAAAGAGAAAAAAGAGAAAAAAAGAAAAAAGAAAAGCCTCAAAAAAGTAGATGTGTGCCACCCTCTTCTGTGAGTTTGTGGTGTTTTTGAATGCGATGTGATCGGTGGGGGGAGTCTCCTTCATCTGTGGTCAGCTTCCTCTCTGTTGGGGGGTCTCGCCGTTGGGCTCTGAAAAATCTCAGGGGTGCAAGTTCCTTCGGCCATGGATGTGGCTTCGTCTTCTCTCGTGAAAAGTAATCGGGCCCCCCCCCCTGGGGAGACCGGCACTCTGGCCGCTCTGCTGGAGGGGGGGTCATATGCCGCCCCCGGGGCGTCCGAAAGTGTTGAATCCCCCATCGTGTCCCTCAGTAGACCCGCAGTTCTGTCTGCCCAGGAGGACCTCAAGAAAGTTTGCCTCGTCGGCCAAGTGTTCGGCCCTAGACCCCCGCTCGAAATCGTGCGACAATGGCTTCGAAAAGAGTGGTTCCCCCGGGGGCTAATTGTCAGCAAATGCCAGTTCTTACCAGCAAATCACATGCTGCTAGTCTTTGAAAATGATGAGATGGCGTTCCAAGCCCTAAGCGTTGGCACCTGGCAGCTCGGTCGGTCGACCCTGTGCTTATTCAAATGGTCCCCGGACTTTACCCCCGACAAATCGAAATCACTTCGGTACCCTCTTTGGGTTGAGCTCCCTAATCTCCCATACTTCTTGTACAACTTCGTGTGGGACATAGTCTCCCCCATCGGCAAGCCTTTGGCTTCTCGAGAAGACATTGGTGGTCTCATCTATGAGGGTGCAAGACACTCGTTCAATGCTAGATGGCACCCACAAATCTGTGTCGAGGCCGACCTCAGTTCGCCACTTCCATCTACGATCAAAGTGGACATGGGAGAAGGCGATGTCTGGGAGCAGGATATCACTTACAAAAACCTCCCCAATGCGTGCTTTCGTTGCGGCCAACAAGGTCACAGGATCAAAGACTGCCCTCTCAGGCAAAAAAACAAGCGATTTCAAGAAGCCTCCAAAACTGCTCAAGACAACTTTGACGATTCGACCCACTTGACCAAGAAAGGGGAAGACAAGGGCCTCCTCAATCCACAAGCTGATGCCGATGGCTTTACTGAAGTTAGAAGAAGAAGGAAAAGAAGCCCGAGGGCCAACGGTGAGAGGAACAACCCGCCATTTACCTCACACAGCAATTTGTATTGCAATCTCGGAAAGGAGATCAACGAACTTGACTATCCAGGTGGGAAACCACTCGAGGTAGATACTGACGACAATGCCCTAGAGATCCCTGACAACAAAGAAACCCCCCAGGAGGGTTATACTACAAGCAAAGAGGATGGATTCACCACTAGCAATGAGGACAACATGGATAGTGAAAGTTCCATCATTGGATCGACGATCCCGGAAACGGTGCCGAGCACGGGGCCCAGTTCCCCCCAGCAAGGAGTATCACGCAAAGGAAAGCAGCCTATGGAGCTGCCTTGGAAAAGCCCCCACAAGAACCGATTTCTAAGTCGGGATCAGATCCCAGCGAAAAAGAAAGAGGAAGCCAAGAGAAGAAAGGACAAAGCTCCCTCCCGCAAAGAGGGATAAACACAAAATGATCGTCATCTCGCTAAATGCTAGAGGGCTAACCGACCCCTCAAGAGCGACCATCATTGGTCAATGGCTGCGCGACATTAGTTTAAACCCAGACATTATATGTATTCAAGAGATTAAAATCGACGGAGAAGACCTACAGAAACGCCTCAGACAGGTCTCCTCAGCCCATGTGTGGATCCCTACGAAGCACCAGAGGGGGTCTGGAGGAACGGCTATCGGCGTTAAACACCTCTGGCTTGAAAAGTTAGAGAACTCCTTTGAAGATGTAAGTCACCGTTGGATTGCGGCTTCCTTTGGTGCTCCTCTTTCTGTTACTATGGTTTCCCTGTACGCTCCTAACGGGGATCTGGAGCGACTGAACACTTGGGCCTCACTTGACTCGCTTCCCCACAACGTGCTTATTTGTGGAGACTTCAACATGGTGGAGGACCCTAGGGACAGATGGATGGGCAAGGGTAGGATCATTGACAGTCGGGAGAAGGAAACGTGGGACATGACCAAACTCCACTTGGACTTGGTTGAATTCAAAGACCTGAATGGCTTCTCTTGGTCGAATCTCCAGGCGGGCGAGGACCTGAGGAAAGCTAGGCTCGATAGATGCTACATCTCTCAGGGCTTTACTCATCAGTGGGGCCACCCTACCATCACGCAACGCACTGACCTCACCATCTCTGACCACTACCCGATCGTTATCACTTTTCAACCTTCAAACAAGATCCGCAAGGCCCCGTGGTTCCATGCCAACGCGTCCTCCTTCTCTCTCCCCTCCGTCCACCAAGAGATTGCGGATGTGTGGAAGGTGGCGTTCGCTTCTGGCTTGGCCCCAGCCAAGTGTTGGAGAAGTGCGGCCGACAAGTCTCGTAAGATCATGATTAGAACTAAGAAAATGATCGAGACTGTGAGACGGGCTCGTAGGGAAGCTCTTTACCACAGACTCTGGCGGCTCGAGGATGAAGTGAACAAAGGAAAACTCCAAGCCCAGAAAGGTCTCCGAAAAGTCAGAGCAGCGTTGAGATACGAGGAAGAAATTCAAAGGAAAAACTTGCAATTCTTCTTCAAGGAGTGGTGGGCCGGCAAAGCCGACAAACCCACTAAGGAGATGTGCCGTATCCTTAAAAGGAAACACAACAGAGAGTCGATCCCCCTACTGCTTGATCCACATGGCAATGTATGCAATTCGGAAGAAGATAATTTTGGCGTCATCGAAGGGCACTTCACGAGACTCCTGGGAACCTCGAACCCCCTCTCCCACCATAGAAGGGACTGCATGGCTGCCATCTCTTGGGTTTCCCCCCGGAGAATTCCACCCAACCTTCACTCCTTGCTCCATGCCCCTATCTCGGAATCAGAAATCATCGAGGTTATTGATGCCCTCCCCCGCGGTAAAAGCCCGGGACCCGACGGACTCACTAACGAGTTCTTTAAATCCTTCAAGCTGGTGGTTGCCACCCCTCTTCGGATGGTATGGCAAGAAGCGCTAAAGTTTGGTGCTCTTTCTTCTTGTCTAAATAATGGAATTATCAAGTTGATTCACAAGAAGGGGGAAAAGAACAGAATCGAGAACTGGCGGCCGATTACGATGCTCCAAACAGGATATAAGATCATCGCCAAAGTCATTGCCAACAGGCTGTCGTGCCACCTGAGATCTTGGCTTAGTGAGGACCAAAAAGGTTTCATCAAAGGCAGGTCCATCCTGGAAACCATTATGGACATTTGGGAAGGTATGCAATATGCAAAGGAGTCCAACCAAGATGTGGTTTTCCTCAAGATCGACTTTGACAAAGCCTACGATAGGCTTGAATGGGACTATATTCTGCAGTCGCTCCAAGACCTCGGATGTAGTCGGGAATTCACCAGGATGATCGCGACCCTTCTCGGAAACGCAACGACACAAATTAACGTAAACGGCAAACTTTCGAAGGCGATCCACCTTAAAAGATCTATTAGACAAGGGTGCCCTCTGGCCCCTCTCCTCTTTGCCATCGCCACTGAGGGGCTGAGCAGACTGGTGGCACATCATGTGGAGGCTGGCAATATCAAAGGCCTCCGACTGCCTCACGGCCACAGCCAAATCACCATGAGACTCTTTGCCGATGATATGAACGCGTTCGTCCACAATGATAATACCAGTTTGGAGACGTTCTGGAGGTGCCTTGATACCTTTTGTGTGGCCTCTGGATCCAAAATCAACCATAATAAGACCGCCTTTAGAGCTATTGTGGGACAACAACCTGGCCTCCTCATTGATCATGGTTGCCAAATCATTCCGCAGGGCCAAATCTTTCGGCTGCTTGGCATCCCCCTGGGGTTTGACGTCCCTATGGATCAGCGTTGGAACTGGGTGTTGGCCAAACTTGAAAACAAGCTCAACTACTGGAAAGGCATGCAAATCAATCTCGCTGGACGCGCGATGGTCATCAACACGTTCCTCCTCTCGTCCACCATCTATTTCCTTTCTTGTTGGAGACCGAATGAGCAAGGCCTGTCCAAGCTGAATAGCATCTGCAGGAACTTTCTGTGGACGGGTGATCATAACAGAAGGGGGGTGCCTAAGATCAAATGGGCCATCTGCACCAGCCACAGAGATAGCGGGGGGCTTGGTATCTTGGACATTGGGTGTATGGCCAACAAACTGGCTGCCAAATGGATGATTAAGGCTTGGTGCAACAGGGAGGCCTCGTGGGCCAAGCTGATCTTCAGAAACAAGAACGAGTTGGCTCTCATGGGGTTCCCAAGCTGGAAGAATCTCGACATCATGACCCTGCTATTCTCCCCGATCCCTGTCTTCCCAAAAGGCTCCAATCTAGTGTGCTCCCTTTGGAAGGGCTGGAACAAAGTCAAAAGCTTCACAAGAATTAGTGAGGACTGGAAGTGGGCGGCCGGAATCAGACAAAACGACTCTATCTGGTTCCCGGTACATGGCATCCGGAGTGTGGAGTCGTGGAACATTCGAAATGCCAAGAGACTATGGCACAAAGGATTCAAAAAATGGAAACACCTCTGGAAACATGACTCCAACGGCTGGATCAATTTCGAGGACATTGATCCTTCCAAAAACATCTCCTACGAAGAATGGAACACTTTGCAAAGCAGATGCCTCGCATGGGATCGGAACAAGATTCGCCTTCTCATGGGACATGATGCTCCAAACTCGCTTGGTCTCAAATGGCACAATGGAAATAACATACTCAAAATCCCGAACATCAAAGAAACCACTGACCACCAGATCAGTCTCAACAAGAAGTGGTGCCTGGCTTGGACGGGACTTCGATGGGACATGAAATTTATGAGTATTTGGCACCCCCTGATCGAGATTAAGAAGTCTGTCCTCCTTTGGCAAATTCTGCATCGTGGCATTTGGACTAACCACAAGGCTTGCAAAATTTGCGGGGTCCCTCCTTGGTGCAAACGCTGTCACCGGGCTATTGAAGATGTCCCACACATCTTCCTCTCCTGCCCCAGCTCCCTCAAAATATGGCAGATGGTGGGAAAGAAACTCAGACTTCTGAAACAGCTTAGCTGGAAACAAGTCCTTTTGGGAGAAGCGATCGGCTGCTCCGCGACTCTCTGGAACGCCATCAGAGGGGAAGTCTTGTGGAAAATCTGGCGGGAGAGGTGTGCTCTCAACTTCGGCGGTACCCCCAAGGAATGGTCGATCGAGAAATCACTATTCCTCCTAGGCAAAAGGATTGTTAACTGTAAGAAATCCCCCCCCTTGAGGCACCATAAAGTCCTCATTTTGATCAACAACAAGCTCAAACCCAAGTGGGCCCCGCATGAGGGCGATGAGAGGGTGATCAACCTTCTATGTAATGCAACCTAGAACTCATACAGGTTTCCCCTGCTTTGTGGGATTTGGGGGGTCCTGTGGGCGCTAGTCCCCTTCTTTTGTACCTTTGTTTCTTAATTTAATTCAAGTCCGGGAGAGTAGGCTATTGCCGAACTTCCTTTATATTAAAAAAAAAACAATGTAAGCGTTTCAATGGGTCGATCTCCATGCTAAAGATCTAGCGTTTACTATTGCTAGCAAAGGTTATCAATTACCCTCAAATCATAACCTATTTCTACCAATTGACACTAGATTCTAGTGATCACTAGCACATGCAACACATACTTGGGAAATTTGGAATTCCGAGATGTATCCAATGGAACATATTCCGCATGTGTAATCAAATGATATCCATCCCCTATTTCTCATTAACAATTCCACAACTATAGCATTCTCCGGTTAATGTTTCCCCTCGCTTGTGATCCATTGTTTTTAGTGAAGTTATTTTAATAGTTTGAATTAGTATTTGATCTTTCCCACCCGCTCCTTTAATCATTCTAACTAGATACACCTCAATTCCCTCTATCTTTAAAGAAAAATATCTTGCATTTGATTGCTAATTGAGATCCATCTTATTTCTCTGTCATTATCTCCATTACTTATATTGATGAGTTCTAAATTAATAATTCGACAATAGGACATTAAAATGTCCATTTTGGTGTTAGGATATCTCATATTAGAGCTGTCTTAAGCCTGTATTCACGTTTTCAATCAGTAATAGAGTTGGACCTACCAAGCATCATCAAATGGAATATAAATCCCTTCATTCATTGTTCCGAAGAAGTACCTTAGCACTCTCTTGGTTGCAAAAGCATAAGGTACTCTTGGAGTCTACATAAATACATATGCTTCCTTCAATGCACAACATATATAAGAGGTCGAGCTACTGACCTATACATTATCAAATCCTGAAATCTGTTTTGGTTGCAAAAGCATAAGGTACTCTTGGAGTTTACATAAATACATATGCGTCCTTCAATCCACAACATATATAAGAGATCGCGCAACTGACCTATACATTACCAAATCCTCCACTCTTTACCTCCATGAAAAACCATTTTACATTTACGCCTAATTAAAATAAAAAATTTGAAACTTCTTTAAGCTGTTAACAATAGAATTTCTCTACATGAGATATACACTTTCTTCTTTGTATAACACTCCTATTCGTAGACTTTTTTTTCCAATATCCACAAATCTAGTATCTTGAACTCATTCCATAACTTCTTCTTAATATATCTCATCTTGGCTTCGTCATCTCCTTTAATGGTTGAATCTTCAACATACGTACATATGAATACGCATACTCTACATTCGTTTTCACAAAGATTGATGGACGTGCGGAATTTTAATTGTTTCTAGATTTCAACAAACAATAACAATAAATTTGATTCCAATTCCTTGGGACTTAATTGAGACCATAAAGAGCAATCCATAGCTTACAAATATGATGTGGAAATATCTAGTCTTCAAATTTGCGGGGCTGATCCTTGAAGGTTGTGTCTTAAACCTCCGCATTTAGGAAAGCATTCTTCACGTCCAGTTGGTAAATCTTCCAACCTTAAAAAAAATATATTGTTGCAATCAAACTCCGAATGGTAGTGTGTTGGTTTAGTGGAAAACGTTTCTCTTCAAAGTCTATATCATAGGTTCATGTAGAAACCCTTGGGAACTAGTCTAGCTCTATGAATCGAGATGCTCCCATCTCAATGTCTCTTCACCATATAGATGCACTTGTTTTCGATGATCAATGTGTATTTTATTTATGGTACCAAAGTCCAAGTGTCGTTTTATTCAATCTTTTGAATTCCTCTTTGAGAACGTAATTCCATTTCTAGTACTTATTTGCCTCTTGAAAACAACTAACTTGTTCACATGCAATTATTTGACTCACGTATGCATAATGCATTGATGTGGATGAGGAAAATTCTCAAAATTCTCAATATTTGAGGAAAATACCCTTATCTCTACATTAGCTAGTCAAACTCTTCTTGCTCTAAATCTTTTAACACATCGAATCTCGAACTTATTTTTTTCTGAATGCATGTCTCTCAACGGGTAACCTTCACCATTAAGTTTCTTTCTGCCTTTGTTCTTCTTGTTGCATGCTCCACATCAATCGGATCTATCCTCAAGTTCCCATGGTAAATTATTTCTCTCTTTTTGTTGTAATTTAAGTGGGAGGTATACTTATATCCATGCATTGTTGTTGCCCTATAAATATTGCACGTATTGTTTCTTACCTTTAAACATCGTTTCTAGCTCATATGCATATTCCATGTCGAACAAATATTTGCTACATACCAACGCAAAAATTATCAAACATGGCATCCTTAGAGAGCTTTATCTCTTAAAGGCTATCAATTCAACATATAGAAACGTTTCCTCTTATAAATAAACAAGAAACACATATTTGCCTACCTTGGGATCTAGCCTATGCCTTAGCTCTCTAGTAATGCGTATCTACACACACTAGAAAATACTTCGAGTTGGAAAATATAAAGATTATGAGGACATAATTCTCTAACAAGTGAATTCCATGAAATCATGTTGGACGAAACTTTTTGATTATGTAATGTCTTATAATTCCTGCAACAAGCAAATAAGAGCTATGCACATTCGTTTCATTTAACTTTGCTCTATCCACTTCTATTAGATATATATTTTATACATCTTACACTCCTTTTATTGGGGTACAAACCTGCCTCATTGTTCACTAAGCATACCACAACTATACCATTCTCCATTTGATGTTTTTCCTTATCCAGATCAAAGATCTTTCTGTTTTTCTATTACTCCTTCCTATTGCTTGTGATCCATCATTTTGATTGAATTTCTTTTAATAGGTTGAACTAGTATTTGATCTTTCCCTCCCCGTCCTTTGAGCATTCTAACTAGATACGCTTCATTTGCCTCTATCTATATATAAAAGAACATGGCCTTGATTTCTAACGAAGATGCATCTGATTTCATCTCCATTATCTGCATTACATCTATTGATTGATCAGATTTTGGCAAGCAATCCCTCAACTTTAGATGGTTAATAACCCTAAATTTCTAAGGATATCAATTGCCCTTTATGTAGCTTCTCTTTTTGCCCATTAAAATCTATCGTACTAAGATAAAGATTACTCCTGTATATGTTTCTCATGTTTATTAGAGGCGTAGAGTGTTTACACATTGGCCCATAGACTTAGAAAAGGACAAAGATATACAACAGAAACAAGTTCCACTTGACCGAACTTAAGTATACTCAAGAGAGATAGGAAATGATCATTTAGCACACAAAAGTTTTCATGAAGCAAAAGAAGTTGTTCTCATTAAGCAATGTACAAATGTCAATGGCATACGTGAACTATTCCTTGGAATAATGTACAAATGTCAATGGCATAGGTGAACTATTCCTTGGAATGCCAGTTTAGGTTTAGGATTTTAATACTCATTCAGGAATCTTACGTTATGTAGATGTTTTTTGCAACAAACATGATTATAGAAACATAGCGAGCATTACATGCACTTCAAAAGACAATCAATAGTGGTATTTCCATCAAAAGAATCAAAATACAGAGCTTTGCTAATGGTGATATGTGAAATAACATGCTTCAAAACATTGATTGATTAGATGTGAATTTTATATACATTTCGGTCAATCCATTTCATTTTTTAGTTTAAACAGAAACCATTTGGCATTAGACCCATTATTATGTTTATCGACAAAACGAATAAAAAATCATTATCACTTTGTCTAAGAGATAGCAGTGAATGTTTCAATGGAATAATTTTCGCTAGAATTTGTGCTTCAAGGTCCATGTGTTAGGTATGCCAACTAAAAATGCTTACTACATGCATGGTACGCCAACTAAAAGTCATGCGCTAGGCATGTTGGTTTTGTTTCTCATAGAGAGAATCACTATATCATATGAGGTAAGGAAAATTATGGGTGCATGCCGTTCTTGTAGATAAATATTTCGATATAACATTACCTATTTTTACAATCTTACAAGACATGATGTGACTTATTGAGTAACTTCTAAAAGACCTGATAGATGCTTCCTGATGATTTAGCCATATCATTTTCTTTTTACCGAGTTAGATGCCAAACTATAATTAACAGAGGGAAATCTTTCATAGCTAAGGCGAAAGCAGTGATATGATCTGAAACAGAATACAAACTCAAGAGAGCTCCCTTCAGTCCAACACAGGTCAACTAGGGAGAAGGAACACCTGCTTCATTACAGAGAGCGCTAAATATCCTCCTCTCTCTCTCTCTCTCTCTCTCTCTCTCTCTCGCTGGAATAATGCAATTTCGATGGGTGCAATTCTGACGATAATTTGCCAGAGAGAGAGAGAGAGAGAGAAAGAAAGGGCCATTCGACCTTGAGATGCTTGGACGATGATTCACAATACAGAACGGATTGAGGTATCTATTTACAGGACGTAAGGGAAGCAGGACGAGCGGGGTGTGTAAAGTGCCCTGTTCCAATGCCCAGAAAGTTAGTTATGGAAAGATGAAAGTAGGGAGCTGGCACACTAACAAAACGAATGAAAGTAGTGATCATGAAAGAGATTACAGTACTGCTTCATAAACAGATAATAGTGAGAAACTCAAAATCTGGTTATCGATGTATACTGGAATGAGACACAGATTGTCGGAGGGAAATGTTTTTTTGGCACCTTTCGCTTCGACATGCACACGTGTGTATTGAAAAGAGAGAGAGAGAGAGAGAGAGAGAGAGAGAGAGAGAGAGAGAGAGAGAGAGATTTATGCGAATGAGTTCTGTAAGCAGCACTTTCCCACAAACTGTTTAGTGTTGTTCAAGTATCCAACATTTGAATATGCATGAAGTCATAGCTGTTTCTTATGTATGTAATACCTTACTGACTGCATCGTGTAAACTTTTGTGTTTTAAATTCAGGGCTTGATTATTATGTTTCTTATATTATTATGCATACAGAATGAATAATGTCTTGCCTTCCTTGAATTCTAAGCATTTGAAATTATAACAATGTCCGATATTATGAAATTATAGCAATGTTCGATATCTATGGAATGCGTATTTTGATCCGTTCCAAAGCTAGCTTTATTGTTGTCTATATTCAACAAGTTGAAATATTATGCTATTTCCTTTCGCATATATTCATGGACTGCTAATTTCAAACTTCATTTTCTCTCTAATTCCTCTCTCGGTCCAACTTCCTTCACGCGTCCAACTTCCTTCAGGCGTCTACCTTCTCTTCGCCTCTGTTCGATATATTGGTATTCACATAAGGCAACTTATACAAAAGAAAAAAAGGGGAATTAATAAAGAAATGGTAACTACACAGAGGTCAAAAAACAAAACGAAATTAATATCCACACTTTAGATTCCTATATATTGTTTCTTTGTTTGTGACCAAATCTCGCTTCTTTTTTTTATTCTTTTTCAAATTGGAAACCACGTATAATCAAAGTTACTTATTATCGCTCACTATTATGTGCGCTTATTATGCTGCACTGAGTTACAAAAACGACAATACACCTTCAACTTTTGTTACTAGAGTCGTAAAATGTTCTGTATATATTTATTTAAGTATGACATATTTTTTTTTCTCAATATGGGAAAGTATATTTTGAGAGTTATATACTATATCCAGTCGTGGAAATAGCTATGATCATGCTCCTTGAAAATACAGAAATTATATAAACTTATGTATTGTTGTAATCTTATGCTCATCTTTTTATTGGATCCTTTAATATAATATAGTATGTCATATAAATATTTTACCAAGTTTTCTGTTCCATAAAGCTCAATCTCTAAAATAATAATGGGAAAAGAGGGCATTAAAGTGTCCATTTTGGTGTTAGGATAGCGTGAAATGAAAATGATGGAAAGAAAGGGATGCTTGAATGTTCTCTGTTATTTATGAATTGGAAAATTGTGCCCGTTCACTTGTTCCGGTTTAACTATGTTCATACATAATCATCATTAGGAACAACTCAACATTCGCACTCCACAAATATTTCTTACTCTCAATACCTCGTTATAGTTAGAAAACGTGATAGATACATGAAAATTTGAAGCATTCATAGATTGACATATGATATGAGATAGATACAACTCAGAATCTAGTTAGCGATGTACACTGGAATGTGACACAGATTGTTCGGAGGGAAATGTACGCGTGTGTATTTGGAGAGAGAGACAGAGAGAGAGAGAGAGAGATTTATGCGAATGACTTTTGTAAGCAGCACTATGTTCGCTCCTTTCCCATAAACTGTGCATTTCAATACGCATTTCTAATATATGTAATACCCGCCTGAATTGCTCGTCTAAATTTTTGTGTTTTAAATTCAGGGCTTGATTTCCATAGAATGAATCTTATGTCTTATCTTATGTCGTGTAAATTCTTCAATATTATGTCTTTCTTCCTTTGAATTCTAAGCGCTTGAAATTATAACAATGTCCGATATTCTGAAATTATAGCAATGTTGCCCAAAGAACACTTGAAATTTTATGCTAATTTCTTTCGCATATATTCATGGATTTCTATTTTCAAACTTCATTTTCTCTTTAATTCCGCTCTCGGTAATCATTTTCACCACTACTACGGTAAGAAAGTGCAATACTTCCCTCACTCGTCCAACTTCTCTTCGTTATCGTCCAACTTCTCTTCTATTCGACCCAAAACATTATGCATTTCTTACAAATTTCTTTAATCCAGGTTCATCCATACTAGTTATTAGCCTGGTAAATAAAGGGAGATTCTAGTGTCTTTCAAAGTACTCTTAACAGTGGCATTTTCAATTATCCATATTAAGGACGAAAAAAATATTTATAGAGTTTTATGTTTACAATAAATAAAAAGTGTTAGGATTTGCTGTTTCGACATTGGAGGACAAGGAAAAAATCTGTGAGTAAATAACGCTGTATTGTATATGTTTATCACAAAGAAGAGATTGGAATTTCTCACACCCATAATAATGTATACTATTCACGTGTTAAAGAAACATAAGATGAATCCATTATTATTTCCATGCTGATATATTGGTATCACATAATATTTTTTCTCAACATGGGAAACTATATTTTGAGAGTTATGTAATATATCCAGCCTTGGAAGTAGCTATGATCATGTTCTTTGAAAACACAGAAATTATATAATTAATCTTATAATTAAATCTCTTTAATAATTGAAGCTCTTTGTAAGGTTAACACATGATTTTCAACATGTATGTTTGTATGTACATATGTCTGTATCTACGCATGTATGTAAGTGCCTATGTCTTTGTAAGCGCGCGCGCACGCACACACACACACACATACATATATATATATATATATATATATATATATATTTATATATGTATATGTATATATATACATATACATATATATATATATATATATATATATATATATATATATATATATATATATATATATATATATATATATATATGTATATGTATATACATATGTATGTAAGTATTCCGTCAATGCATGTACGTGTGTTTTTATGTATGTATATATGTATGCATGCATGTATGTATGCTTTTTATGTATGTATATATGTATGCATGCATGCATGTATGTGTGTACGTACGTATGTATGTATGTATGTATATATGTATACATGTATTATGTATGCATGCACGTATTCATGTATGTATGTATGTACGTATATATGTATGTATGTATGTATGTATGTATGTTGTGCATGTATGTTGTATATGTCTGTAAGTAAAAAATCCATTAACATTAATTATAATAAATATGATTATCAATAATAAAGAGAATTATTTAATAAAATTTAAATTAGTAAGAATAACCAATGATAGTTAGTAAAAACTATTATATATAATTTATCTAAATACTTAACATAATGAAAAACGTTAGGAATTACAAGGTATTAAAAATATACAATAGTTTTTTCTATAATAATATTTTTCCTAAGTATTGCAGCTTCATGTCATTGAGGTGATTGGATTGATGCATCCTAGAGGAAGAGAGAGAGAGAGAGAGATGGAGAGCAAGAAAAAAAGAGAGAGAAAGAGTGACACAGAGAGAGAGCACCTTAATTAAGAAGAATTCATTATAGAGTTCACATAATTAAGCATTGAACCAGCACCATTTTAATCTAAATGGTATCAATAAGAAATTAACATAAAACATCCATTTAATAGTAACTAAGACAAGTTAAATTCAAGAAAAAAGGCACCTTTGCATCACCTAATCACCTAATCAAGTTCAAAAATCATCACTTAATGAAGTTAAAACATATATGCATCATTTTTGTATAACAAAATATAGATACAATGTGTCTCAAGAAATTAGTTGCTTATGGGAATAGGGATGATTTCATTGATTATATATGCAATGAATTTCAATCATAACGTGTTAGTGGATGGAACCAGACATAGTTTTACCCTCATTTTGAAGCCATTTGTATAGTTAAAATTTCCATTAGAGTGACAATTTGTGAGCTGAAATTTTAGCATTCATTTTAGCTTTCATCAAAGTGAAGATTTTATCACATTCTTGTTCTTTTATGAAATGGTGGGCAACAATGACTTGTTTGGCATGCTTCAAGATGAAGATAATCTTGATGGGACCAACTATCCGATGTGGTCTTACATGATGAAGCATGTGCTTGTTGCAAAACAACTTTGGAACATAGTGGAAGATGTAGATCGAAGAGCCGTAGGTGCTTCTACTTCATAGTCTACTGCCACAGATGGAGCTTCTTCTTCAAGTGCAATGGTTTCTCCTTCTCCACCTACACAAGAGCAACTTAGATGGGATGGAAAAGATGCTCCATGTCACATAATCCTAGTAGGAGATGGTTGAACCATGCTCTAAGAGAGAGGATTAGCAAGTAATCCTCAACCATGGCTTTTGGGGCAAGTGGTTAGCCCATCGCACTCCTAACCGGGAGGTTGTGAGTTCGATTCTAGACATTGGTATCAGAGCCTAGTTGCGGAATTGGGCGTGACGGCGGCGCGACGCAGCACATGTAAGGGTACGCTTGTCAGGGTACATCCTGTCAGGGTTCACTTGTGAGGGTACATCCTGCCAGGGTACACCAGACAGGGTACATCCATGGGCACTTGGAAGAAGCACTTATTCGTGGTGAGTGTGAAACTAGTCTTGGACGAAGGTGCGTGGGCATTTGGGCACCCATAGAGGGGGGTGGGATAGGCCCAAAATAGGTCCATATGCGGCCCAAAATAGGTCCATATGCTGGAGTCTGAGGTTGGTGGAAACACTCATGCATGGAAAGTGGGTCTAAGAGATTCAGGAAGGTCCACAAGTGAGCATTGAGGGCAATGCTCAATCTAAGGGGGAAGGAATGTCACATAGTCCTAGTAGGAGATGGTTGAACCACGCTCTAAGAGAGAGGATTAGCAAGTAATCCTCAACCATGGCTTTTGGGGCAAGTGGTTAGCCCATCGCACTCCTAACTGGGAGGTTGTGAGTTCGATTTCCGATACTCAAGCTTATGCATTGATTGCACTTTCTGTGAAGCATCACATAGTTCCACACATTCAATCATGTTCTACATCAAGGCAAGCATGGGACTCTTGGTTCTTTGTATGCCATGCGTAATGAAGCACGTGTTGCATACTTGAGGAAGGAACTTGAGGAAGTATGACTAAAAATGAGTCGGTGGATGTGTACGTGACATGCATCAAGGACTTGAAAGAGCAATTGGCAAACATAGATGAGATTATTCCAGATGCATCACTCATCTCTACATTGTTGAAAGGATTGTTGGAATCTTTTCAAAGTTTTGCTACTATAGTCCCTTTGGTTGCTAAAGGAAATCCTAATATGTATGCATTTGATGAGGTTGTGTTTCTTCTTTTGCAAGAAGATCAATCTAGAGTGAATAGGATTGGTTTGATTGAGGGAACACAAGCACTTGCTATCTCACAAAATGGGAAAAGCAAGTATGGTTCAGCTTTGGGTTCATCAAAGCCAAAGCCTCAACCTTCCTATTCCACTCATTCCTCTAATAATGGTGATTTGCAAAAGAAGGAGAGATGCAAATATTGTCAAAAGGCTGGTCATACTTTTGATGAGTGTAGAAAGCTTGCTAAACACAATGAAAAGAAGAAGGAAGTCGGCATGTCTATTGCTAGAAATTTAGCAAATGTAAAGAATGATGAAGCTAACATGGGTCACAATTTTTGGGTGTTGAAGAAAAATGTACAAGCTTATTTTCACATGAGCTATGCTTGGATAAATTTACCAAATTTAATGATAAAGGAAAAGAAAAATTCTAGTCAGAATTCATGATGAGTAAAAGATACAATATCTCCCTTGTAGTAAGTGACATGCAGAGGGCAATCAAATGAAAGTGGTGAGTTAAGAAGGAGGCACAAACTTCTTCACATGCTCATTGGTTATAAAGGTGGAGTGGGAGCATTTTACAAACATGGCGGGAAAGAGGCAAGAGCTCCCAATAGTCAGATCTGGTCATTTCCTCATTTTGTCCTCCCATAGACTCCTTCCAACTGCATGTGATTTTGTACATAGCTCTGTTGTGAAGCTCAAATCTCATTGTATATGTAACCATGTCTTGCGTTTAAACACTAATTATAAAGATTATCTTATGCATTTTTTATTTCTCAAATATCTCATTTAAAGATGATATACTCTATGAGATATCAGATAAAGAGTGAAGTCCAGTTTTTCAGCATACCTGTGTAGACAGGTAGTCTATTCTGGTCGGTCTGGTCAGTTGCGTTTCTTGACCAATACTCATCCAAATTACCTAATTTTTAGCTTGTTGGAAATCTATTTGTGTGTAAGTTCTCTATATTAAATATCTTCCTCAAAGGACATATAGTTAGGGAGTTATTAGTCCAAGAGTGAAGTTTAATTCTTCACCATACTTGTGTGGACGTGTAGTTCATCTTCATTAGTTGCATTTCCTGATCAAAACGTGTCCAAATGAAGCTACTTATAGCTTGTTGGAAAGATCTCTTTGTCTACTTTGTTGAACATACAAGGGTTCACTACATTTTTTTGTTGTACATAGGGGAACTCATTCTCCACACTTGGTATCAAAGCAAACTTGGTGTTGAAGCTTCATCAATAGAGTTGGAGTTAAAGCAAAGAAAAAGAGGAGCTACAAAACAAGGGACATCTACAAAAACACAAGAGCAAAGGACAATATAACTATTTGAGGTAACTCTCAAAGTTTTTGATAGTCTTTAATGGCTGACTTGGGTCAACAAGTAGAGAAATTGGATGAGGATAACTATCTTGTGTGGAAGTTTAGAATGAACAACTACCTAATAAGCAAAGGCTTATGGGGTTTTGTGAGTGGCGATGATGCTCAACCTCAAATCAATCAAGCTACGATGACTCAAGTCCAAAGGAGGCAAGCAAAAGAATGGGAAGAGAGGAATAGGAGACTCATGTTCCTCATTTCACAAGTCATTGCTAATGCCATGGTGTTGGCATCATACGGGAAGAAGCAAGTACGGGCGTACATGCAGATCTAGCAGTGAGGCAACCCATCAATTTTTTCCAACCCTTGCATCATTTTAAAAGTGATTCTCATCACTAAAAACCATTGTAAATACCGTTTCACCTTTTTGTAGCTCCATTTTGTACAAGCCAAGGAGTCCTCGAGCTTGAGGAGCCTTAGAAGTAAGTGCTTACCAATTTTCATATTTTTGAGACCTTATTTGAGCCATCAAATAGGCCCTGGACCCTAATTTTTAACTAGGCCGGACACTAGGTCTGGACAGGGCCAAAGCTAGTCAAAAACTATAAATAGAGCTAGAGAGCTCATTTTTGGGCTAGCTTCTTGTAGTTTTGAGCTTGTATGAGAACTTGGTTATAATAGAAGTGGTTCCATTGTCTTACTCTCTTTGTTCTTGCCCTCTGTGTGCGTGTGTGTGTATGTGTGTGCATGCTTGTGTGCTTCTCACTCACTCATTTGTGCCTTCACTCGCTCGAGGTCTTCATACCATCCTCATGTCTTCCCGGATTGACATTAAAGGAGGTGCTACTCATCACTGAGCTACGCCAAATTTTGGCACCGTTGCCGGGGATTCGAGCTTTGAGGACGAGCGTGTGATGGTAAGACGTAGGGAGGACGCGTTGGAATGGTAAGTAGTAGGTAAATTTCTGATTTTTCTCCATCTCCATCTCTATCTCCATCTCCATCTTCATCTCCTTCTCCACCTCATATTCCCACTTCCAAATCATTCTCCTCATTAGCTTTGTGCGAGTTTGAGAGAGAGCGAGTGTGTGTTCTTGTTTTTGTGTGCTTTTGCATGTTTCTTGCAGGTTTCAGCTCCATCATCATCTCCAGCAAGCTCAGCAGGTACGGATTTTCTCTGCACAGGCCCCAAGGCGTCAAGCTCGAGCTATCGCGACACACCAAAAAGTTGACCTAATCACGATTCTGAGTGCACCACGACACTGCCCAGGTCGAGAGCTCCTAGGATCACTAGACAGAACAGAAAAATTCACAATATCCCGGCCTATCGTGACACCTCGAAGTATCCTGACACTCCCAAGTATCGCGACACCTTGACCTATCGCGACACTTCGAAGTATCGCGACACTCCCAAGTATCGCAACACTTTGACCTATCACGACACCTCCACCTATCGCGACACCCCGACCTATCGCGACACTCCCAAGTATCGCGACATCCCGACCTATCGCAACACCTCCACCTATCGCGACACCCCGACCTATTGCGACACTCCCAAGTATCGCGACATCCCGACCTATCGTGACACCTCCACCTATCGCGACACTCCCAAGTATCGCGACACTCCCAAGTATCGCGACACCTCGACCTATCGCGACACCTCCACTTATCCCGACACCTCGACCCGACCTATCGCGATACACGGGCTTAACGCATGAATTTTTAGGGTGAATTAATTGAGTGTGTTGAGGTACTTTTAGGGCTCAAATCTTGGGCACATTGGGATGATATTAGAGCCTTAGAAGTGGGCCAAATACCCAAAGACTAGGGAGGAATTTCCTAAACCGTGAGAGCCTCTTTTGACCCCTACATGCCTGAATGGTCATAACTTCACCATACGAACTCCGATTGATGAGATTTTGGTTTCGTTGGAGAGCTTGTTGAGAATCCTTTAGAACATGTATTTTTAAGTTGACCTTTAGGTGGAACTAGGTGTTCATAAGATTTTGGGGGTGCAGTGCGTTACTCCAAGGGAGGCCAGTAATTGTTGATGTGTGTCTTTCAATCCATTGTGGTAAAGGAACTAGATGAACTTGTGAAATTTTGCAGGAACATTGTGTGCAAGCAAGGCAATTCAAAGCAAGCTAGCAAGGGTGATTACAAAGCTTGGGAGAAGGTTTCCTGGGCTTGTGTAGTAGTCTAGTGAACAAATTAATTAAGGTTGGAAGTTCTCTCAACCCTCCTTTGTCAATTCCTAGCTTAGGCTAAGTACGACTTAGGTGTGGTAATTAATTAGGGCAACGCTAGGCACACATCAAGTCCAAGAGAACTAATGAACTAAGTGCAAGCATCAAGTAGGACTTAAGTGCGAAAACCCTAAGGGACAAAAGTAACACATGAATTTTTAGGGTGAATTAATTGAGTGTGTTGAGGTACTTTTAGGGCTTAAATCTTGGGCACATTGGGATGATATTAGAGCCTTAGAAGTGGGCCAAATACCTAAAGACTAGGGAGGAATTTCCTAAACCGTGAGAGCCTGTTTTGACCCCTACATGCATGAACGGTCATAACTTCACCATACAAACTCCGATTGATGAGATTTTGGTCTCGTTGGAGAGCTTGTTGAGAATCCTTTAGAACATGTATTTTTAAGTTGACCTTTAGGTGGGACTAGGTGTTCATAAGATTTTGGGGGTGCACTGAGTTACTCCAAGGGAGGCTAGTAATTGTTGATGTGTGTCTATCAATCCATTGTGGTAAAGAAGCTAGATGAACTTGTGAAATTTTGCAGGAACATTGTGTGCAAGCAAGGCAATTCAAAGCAAGCTAGCAAGGGTGAGTACCAAGCTTGGGAGAAGGTTTCCTGGGCTTGTGTAGTAGTCTAGTCAACAAATGAATTAAGGTTGGAAGTTCTCTCAACCCTCCTTTGTCAATTCCTAGCTTAGGCTAAGTACGACTTAGGTGTGGTAATTAATTAGGACAACGCTAGGCACACATAAAGTCCAAGGGAACTAATCAACTAAGTGCAAGCATCAAGTAGGACTTAAGTGCAAAAACCCTAAGGGACAAAAGTAACGCATGAATTTTTAGGGTGAATTAATTGAGTGTGTTGAGGTACTTTTAGGGCTTAAATCTTGGGCACATTGGGATGATATTAGAGTCTTAGAAGTGGGTCAAATACCTAAAGACTAGGGAGGAATTTTCTAAACCATGAGAGCCTGTTTTGACCCCTACATGCCTGAATGGTCATAACTTCACAATACGAACTCCGATTGATGAGATTTTGGTCTCGTTGGAGAGCTTGTTGAGAATCCTTTAGAACATGTATTTTTAAGTTGAACTTTAGGTGGGACTAGGTGTTCATAAGATTTTGGGGGGTGCAGTGAGTTACTGCAAGGGAGGCCAGTAAATGTTGATGTGTGTCTTTCAATCCATTGTCGTAAAGGAGCTAGATTAACTTGTGAAATTTTGCAGGAACATTGTGTGCAAGCAAGGAAATTCAAAGCAAGCTAGCAAGAGTGAGTACCAAGCTTGGGAGAAGGTTTCCTAGGCTTGTGTAGTAGTCTAGTCAACAAATGAATTAAGGTTGGAAGTTCTCTCAACCCTCCTTTGTCAATTCCTAGCCTAGGATAAGTACGACTTAGGTGTGGTAATTAATTAGGGCAACGCTAGGCACACATCAAGTCCAAGAGAACTAATCAACTAAGTGCAAGCATCAAGTACGACTTAAGTGCTAAAACCCTAAGGGACAAAAGTACCGCATGAATTTTTAGGCTGAATTAATTGAGTGTGTTGAGGTACTTTTAGGGCTTAAATCTTGGGCACATTGGGATGATATTAGAGCCTTAGAAGTGGGCCAAATACCTAAAAACTAGGGAGGAATTTCCTAAACCCTGAGAGCCTGTTTTGACCCCTACATGCCTGAATGGTCATAACTTCACCATACGAACTCCGATTGATGAGATTTTGGTCTCGTTGGAGAGCTTGTTGAGAATCCTTTAGAACATGTATTTTTAAGTTGACCTTTAGGTGGGACTAGGTGGTCATAAGATTTTGGGGGTGCAGTGAGTTACTCCAAGGGAGGCGAGTAATTGTTGATGTGTGTCTTTCAATCCATTCTGGTAAAGGAGCTAGATTAACTTGTGAAATTTTGCAGGAACATTGTGTGCAAGCAAGGAAATTCAAAGCAAGCTAGCAAGGGTCAGTACCAAGCTTGGGAGAAGGTTTCCTGGGTTTGTGTAGCAGTCTAGTCAACAAATGAATTAAGGTTGGAAGTTCTCTCAACCCTCCTTTGTCAATTCCTAGCTTAGGCTAACTACGACTTAGGTGTGGTAATTAATTAGGGCAACGCTAGGCACACATCAAGTCCAAGAGAGCTAATCAACTAACTGCAAGCATCAAGTAGGACTTAAGTGCGAAAACCCTAAGGGACAAAAGTAAACTTGAATTGCTCACTTATCAAGTGCAAAAATCACTTAAGTATTCCTGAGGACGAGATATCAGACAAGTTCATAAAGATAATATTCAACTAAAAAGAACAAAGGGACTGGTGCAAAGTAACCTGCAACGATGGCGGACTTGGGACCAAGGGGGTAGATAAACCAGTCATATGAACCTTAGGTCAGGCAGACACTTAGGCCGAGATCGACAAAGCCTCAGATCTTCTGAAGCTAGTGTCAATCACACTGCTAGGTCTTGGGCCTAGCAGTTGAGTGATTACCCATAAACTCCCGGATTAGAAACAAGTGATTCTGAGATGTCCTATAACATGGAGACCAGCAGGTAGTTCAGGGGTGGCATATCTAGAAAAGCCAGAAGGACCTTACAAGACTCAATTGGAATACATCCGGACTAATCGTCTAGGTGCTCGCATCTACGAAGACTACCTGAGAAGATCAGTGGTCCAGATTAAGAACACTGATCAATCCCATGGACTAGAACACCCGGTAGTCAAATTCGAGAATGGAGCATACCTAGATAAAGAAGGGACTATTTATGTAGTCACCACTCTCCTAGATAGAATAGACGAGTTCGGGAATGTGATTGCAGAAACCGACATGGGTGATATAGAGCAAGGGAACTTAGAGAGAGAGTCGAGGACTCCCCGTGGTAAATCGGTCTTGACCAGGATCATGACTCTAGAGTGGATCCCTCAAGATAATAAAAGCATAGATTTGCTTTTAAACCGTGAAACCGATGAGGCCTTTTGGAGGTATAAGCCTACCCAGCCTCATGAATTAGGATCCCTCACAATCTATGAGTTTAAAGACCCTGATAGCCCAGGCAAAGTAACCTACCTAGACAATACATCAGAGAGGATCTTCGTGGTCACTGAGCATGGCAGACAGGCCTACACATGGAAGGGTGAATTTGTTTTTCCCCAACCTCGGTCCAATGTGTCCTACAACCACCAAGGAGCTGGGACCTCCCAAGCTCATGGAGCTCAAAGAGATAGAAGTAGAGACAGACCTGAGGTACGCTTTGCCAACTCCTGGGGAATAGAAAGGAGGAGAACAGGGATAGATAGAGAAGAAACCGAGAGACATGGAGCCCCAAGGAACCAGAGAAATGCCGATGAATTCCCTTTGCCAAGGCCTAGAGAACACACTAGGACCCTAAGGCCAACTCAGCTGGTGAAGTCCATGAAGAATTACTTTGATGGCACTGGAGACCCTTACGACCATGTGGCAGAATTTAGGCAAGTCTTGAAGGCCGAACAGGTAGAGGACCTATTCACACAATATAATGCTTTTGGTATAACCCTTAGGAACACTACCCTTACGTGGTTTCAACCACTGAATGAGAGGCAGTTCAAAAACATAGACCACTCCTAGAGGCATTTATCATTGAGTTATCTAAGAGTGGCATAAGGCACAACACTTCCTCACTAATTCATAGCTTCAAGCAAACACCTCAAGAGACGGTTAGATTAGCAGGAAGACGGTTTAAGAATACCTAGAGAGGTGCCCAATCCCTGAGTTACCCACACCAGCCAAGCAAGTGACTTTGTTCTTAGATGGATTGTTGAGCACCAAGCTCAGGTCATATGTGTATCTGAAGGACCCCAGAACTATAGAAGAGTGCATGCGCATGTGCATGGACATTGAGGATAATCTAGGCGAGGAGTTAGAACTATTGAAAATCTATAAGGATTCGGATAGCTCTAGTAGCCTCACATCTGGTCAATCCACATCCATTGAGGAACTTGCAGAGAAGGTAGCTCAAAAATTAGGTGTCTCTAGCAAACAAATTCCAAGATTTGCCCCAGTCAAGAGATGATATACATGTGGAGGTGACCATATGGCAAGTGTTTGTCCTATTATGGCCCAACCCCAAGTGAATCCTAGTAGCCAATACTGCACCATAGAGCGAAGGTAAACCAACCACACCGCACAAGATTGCCCTTATAACAAACAAACTGTCAGGCAAAATTACCCTCAGCCATATCCACAACAGGGTAGATACCAGAATGAGTACCCACCACAACAATACGGTAGACCACAAAAATCTTATCAGCCACCTTATCAAGGGCAACAGAGACCTCAACTAGTCCTAGCGCAGCAACCCCCTGCTCCAACCAATGTGATCCCAGTGAAATATGCATCTGCTGAAGAAAATCTGAATAGAGCCATAGTCTGAGTCACACCATTGCTATCAGACAGTGATCCAAGTGACCATAGTTTTGACTCCACACATATTGATAGCCCACAGGCTTACTACATGCAGTCACCCGAGCATAATGAGTCATACTATTATGAAGACCCAAGTGAAAATAGTGGGGAGCCTGAGTATGCTAATGTCATGTACACAAACCCAAACTCTAGACCTCAACCTAGGTAGGTACGGCCCCGATTTCCTAGAGGACCATGCTTCAGATCCCAGGGAGATCACCTTATATGTGATTGCCCACTGCTTGCCCCTACACAACCCCAACCAGTGACAATTTAGGGCTTCTATCAAGATTGCGGAAAAGAGCATCTCTTACGAGATTGTCCGAAGAATCCCAATAACCTGCCAAAAATCACTCATATCAACGTCATTGGACTAGTAGTAGACTCTTGAAGTGTAACTTCCACAGCCCCAGTGCATGTGGTCACTAGAGCTCAAGCCTTGCAGCAAACTCAAGGAGTAGGTTTGGGAAAGAATTCTTAGGTTAATGAGACAGAGAGTATAACTAAGAAAAGGACAAGAGCTTGGAGAGATAGTCGGGAAAGAATGAAAAGACATTGGTCATAGAAAATGAGCAAACTTGAAGAAAGCTTGAGAGAAACCAAAGCAAAGATAAGTGAACTCGCATCTCAAAACCACTCTCACACCACCCCTCCAACACCGTTTCCATCTCCCTCCAACCCATCACCTTCCATTGCCCAACATTCTAATCCACTACACGTAACCCACCCACCACCCAGAGTAGGATCACTCCTAGCGGATCCCACTCCTGAGGATCTAGACATGATGCTTAAAGCATATCAGGCCAAAATCTAGGAAGGGCCAAACGTGAGAGATCATGACAAATGTTACCCTAGAGCCGATCTAGAAATAGAGAGAACAAAGCTTTGTGCTAAGATGGTCGAATTGGCGCAAGCCATGTTTGAAGCCAGTCGCTTGTTCAATGGCTCTAGCTCCACTAGAACACCATTGCATTTTGACGGTCTATAAGATAGATTGGAAAGGCTACTTGCAAAGTCTGGGAAAGGAGACTCCTCCCAGCTTGAGGGGAGTGCAAGAGATAGAATAATCTTTCCTCCCCAGGAGGCTTATGTGCCTAACTCCACTGAACCAGACACTTCTTCTTCTATGAATAGGTATTCACCAGAGTTCCTGAGAGAGATTCAAGAAGAGAAGTGGGAAAAGGAAAGTGAAGTCCCTCCTCCCATTGAACTTGTGGATGAAGCACATGATCAATTCCCACAGGACATCCCTTCTATCTATGAAGAACAGGAAAGTGCCCACCCTCATGAGAGGTTAGACTTTGAGTCTAATTCCTTGCAAGAGTTACCACATTTCACAGGCCCATGGGAAACTAAGTCAACATGCATGAGAGCACCCAAGGTCATGATAAGAAATGAAGATTCAATCATACCTAGGAATACTGAGGTGGTAAAAAACACTAAAGTGCAGTGCAATCTCACTTTAGAAGAGCTACTCAAAGTTAAGCCAGAAGTGTGGAAACACGTAGCCAAAGAAGTGCCAAACTTAACCAAATCTCGTTCCCAGGTAGGATCCCACAGAACAGTACCAGAAAGACGCTTGGATAAGATAGGAGACATGAGTGAAGGAGAGGAAGGAAATACCTATCTACCAGTTACCCATCAATGATACACAACCAAGGCAGTTTTGGACTCACGTGCAGGAGTTGCAATTGCTACCACTTCCTTATGGAAGTGTTAGGGCAAGCCAGCACTCAGCCCAACGAGAATGAAATTGCAGATGGCCGATGGTCATATTGAAAGGCCCTTAGGATTGCTAGAAGGAATAACTCTCACTACATGTGGTGTTGAGTTTGAGCATACTTTTGCTATATGCGACTTTAGCAAAAACCAAGCCTACAAGATGATTTTGGGAAGGCCATTTATGCGGCAATTGCAAGTGGTACAGGATTGGGGAGCCAATTCCTTGTATTTGCAACATCTAGGTGTTACAACCAAAGTCAATCTCAAGGATTACTCTCATAGAGACGTACCGCCTATTCAATGGAATCCCATCCATAGAGCCAAAGGTGGGACTGAGTTTGTGCATTCCATAGGATCCGGATCCTCATGGATGCATGAAGACACTCACTTATGGATATGTAAGGTAGCAGTAGAAGAAGAGAAGAGAGAGAAAGCCAGAGAGGTAGGTGCAAAAGAAACCCATAGATCAATTCAAGACCCAGCCTATGCACCTGTAGTTTTTCCTGACGAAGAATTTGAGCCTCACGATTTTAGCAACAATGGATGTAGCCATCAATGAAGAACAATGGATACCCCACTGTGATGAGGATGGCTATGACATTTCAGTCTTTTCAATAGAACCGATCATGGAAGATGCAGTATTAGAAGAATGCGAACCTAGCCCTGATGCATTTAAGTATGCAAGTGACTCCGACCTAGAGTCAATCATCATGGACCCACCGTTTGCATCAGAGGGAGAATACTTCTATGAGGTAGAAGTTCACCCTCAGAGACATGAAGAGCTCATGAATGAGGTGAGATTAACCACACAAGTGACCACCAAGAGTGAAGGAAAGAAAAGAAAGAAGAAAGAAGCCACACCGGAGGAAAAGGAGTCCTTGTTTGAGGTGCCGGAAAATTTCAAGAAGTATGAGATAGAAGATAGAAGAGTCATTGTAAGAATGTCTAAACGTGAGGCACAATAAGGAGAGGCCTATGATAGCAAGGAAAGTACTAAGAAAATAGTTGTAGCCGTAGAAGAAGGAGAAGAAAGATGCACCTACATAGGACATGACCTGACGGAAGAAGAAGAGCGAGAGTTGATAGCTTTGCTAAGGGAGTATCGAGATGTATTCGGTTGGAGCTACAAGGACCTGAAAGGTGTAGACCCTGGCATATGCTCACATTCGATCCCCATGACTTCAGAGGCTAGGCCCTCTAAGCAAAAGCCATATACATACAATGACAACTATGCGGCCAAGATCAAGGAAGAGATAGATCGCTTGGTTGAAGCTGGATTTATCTTTGAAATTGAGCATACTAAATGGGTATCCCCCATTGTAGTGGTGCCCAAAAAGAATGGCAAATTACGTGTATGCATTAACTTGAAGAATGTCAATGCAGCCACTATCAGGGATAGTTATCCGCTTCCTATCACCGATCATCTATTAGAAAGGGTAGCAGGAAAGGAAGTGTACAACTTCCTAGATGGGTTCTGTGGCTACAATCAAGTAGCCATTGCACCAGAAGATCAGCATAAGACGGCTTTTGCCACAGAGTGGGGCATATTTGCCTTTTGGGTAATGCCATTCGGGCTTACAAATGCACCTGCTACCTTTCAAAGATTGATGTGTCACGTGTTTAAAGAGTTCTTGAGGAAGAATTTGGAAGTCTATGTTGATGATCTACGCGCTCATTCCAACATTAGACAGACTCATATACTTGAACTCAAGCAAATCTTTGACAAATGTAGAGAATATCAAGTCTGCTTGAACCCAGAAAAGTGTGTTTTCATGGTCAAGCAAGGCAATATCCTAGGACACATAGTGTCAAAGAGCGGCATATCCACTAACAAAAAGAAAGTGAGAGCCATTGCATAACTACCTAGGCCAAGGAATGTCAAGGAGGTACAGGCCTTCATGGGGCATTGTGGTTACTACCGCCGGTTCATTCACATGTATGCCATCATTGCAAAGCATCTGTATGCCCTTCTAACTAACTTTGAGTGGACTGATGAGTGTGAGAACTCTTTCACAGAGCTCAAATGAAGATTGTGTTCAACACCAATCTTGACCACACCAAATTGGAATAAGCCATTCCATGTCCATGTAGATGCATCCAATTATGCAATTGGATGCGTGCTAGCACAACCTACCGGTGAAGGTAATATGGATCTTCCAATTGCCTATGCTAGTAGACAACTGAATGCAGCTGAACGAAACTATACCACCACTGAACGGGAGGGGTTAGGCATGGTATACGCAGTTAAAAAGTTTAGACACTATTTGCTTGCAAATAAGTTTAAATTTTTTACTGATCATCAAGCTCTGTTGTACTTGGTAAACAAGCCATGCAATACAGGTAGGTTGGTAAGATGGTTCCTCTTGTTAATGGAATACGACTTTGAAGTTGTGGTGAGGAAAGGAAAGACCCATCTGAGAGCAGATCATCTCTCTGGGCTCACATTAGGAGAGGCCCCACAAGGAGTGTCAGATGACTTACGTGATGCTTACTTGTTTAATTTGGAAGTTGTACCTCAATGGGCTAAGCCATTAGTGCCAGTATTAACATACGGGCCTAATCACTCAGTAATAAACACACAAGATAGGTAGATAGTAAAAGATCAAAAGTATCATATCTTGGCAGGAAGTATGTACAAGCATACCGATCAGGGAGTATTAGCCTGTTGCATAGAGGAGGACGAGTACACTAAATGGTTGCAATTAGCACATGTAGGTGCATTAGAGCAACACTACTCAAAACAACAAACCCTACAAATTCTAAGGAGACTAGGAGTGCATTGGCCAACTATGGAAGTTGATATCCATAGAATGTGCAAAGAATGCCCAATCTGTCGCACTAAACCACCAGTGGAACATGCCACTCTTTATTGAGTGTCTCTAGTGCCAGATTGGATTGAACCACTGGTAGCCTTCTTGAGGACAAAACATTCCCTCAACATATGATATTGGCCAGACAAAGAAGTTTGGAACAAGAAGCCTTGGAGTACGCACTCGTTGGTGATAATTTATACAAACATGGTAAAGATGGTTACCTAAGACTGTATGTTCATGAGAGCGAATATCTGAAGATATTAGAGACTGCTCAGCAAGGTGAGTGCAAGGACCATGGGAGCTTTAATTGATATAGGAGCGGCCACTAGTGCAGTTCGGCTTTCTTATTGCCAACAATTGCAAATGGAGGTAAAACCCCTAGAAGCATATCTGATAGGATTAGGAGGTGTTGAAACCCCTTGCATGGGAGAGGTGGAACTTCCCCTCTACATTCAAGAGGTCCTCATGCCAGCAAAAGTACTAGTATGTGAAGACGAGGATCTTACCGAACCTCTCGTCTTGGGCCAAGACTGGATCTATGATCACGCAGTCAACCTCAACCTAAGAAGTGGACTTCTCCAGGCTTGGGTAGGCCAAAGTCGCCTTACGATTGAAAGAAAATCAAGCACTGAAACCATTAGAAGAGGCACCAACTCCTGGTCCCTCTAGGAACCCACATGAAGATAATGTTATTCTTGTCCAAAGTTCTATGGTGCAAAGGATTGTCACTCTTGCCAAAGGTAGAGAGTTCAAGGAGGAACTCCCATCTGTTCTAGAGAAGAATATAAAAGGGAAGGCTCAGCAACACCCCACACTGAGGAGACCAATGAACAAGAAGCATGAGCACCAACTTTGGTAGTTTGAAGTGCCTCGTGGCATGAAACGGATATGGATACGCAAGGGGGATAAAATAACAGCCCCAAAGATAGGGTCTCAAAAGAGCATCAAGCAAGCCACACTGGCAAGGACTAAAACGAAGGAGATCCCTAGTCAACACTCTAGGCATACCATGTCTATTTGGGTCCCTAAGCGGTCAATGAAGGCTAGCTAGACAGATATGGGTGCCCAAGGCCTACTTATGAGCCCAAATAGCTCCAACTCTAGTCACTAGAATAATTCAACACTCACAAGTCCTCTTGGAAAACAACTCAGGAACTCTACTTACATCCCACACTGACACACACTCGGTCAAACCTAGGAATGTCTGGAAATGGGTGCCTAAAAGGTCCCAAATCCAGCACAATCTAGTCCATGAGCCTTTAACCGTCATCAGCTCAAGGAGCCACGAATCCTCAAACAAAGTCTAGAGAATTAAACCATGTATCAAACCCCTAGACCCAATTTTGTAAATCCATCCACTCTGAAGTAGATGCATTCTGAGTACCTTGCATATCCAAAGTATGCATCTAGAATGACACTAACCACTAACCACCACTCACATCTATCACAAACACTTCACCAGGCACATTCCTAGTGCCCTCTCTATCAAACTAGGAGGAAATGAAGAAGTTTGAGTTGAATATTACTTTAATCAGGGAAGCTCTTCAGATGTATGGCACCCACATACCTTCCGATCGAGATCCTATGATACCGGAGTCTATGAAGAACAATAAAATCAAGCAGTTGAAAGAAATGTGTGCCCTCACCCCCAACATCGCCATACCCTTACGGATGTGCCTTCAACACTTCGCTTTTCCAGCGCAAGACTGGTTAACCCAACCTCATAAGAAAATCTGGTATGGATTATACCTAGCAGAGACTAGGAGCTTACCAATTAAAATGCCCGTGTGGATCCTGGACCAATTATATGAAGCAAGCAAACGAGGCGTGAGGAAGCCTACCTTGAATGGTTGTTGTGCGATTACAAGAATTATCTACAGATGCCTTGCGTATGATGTGCCGATCGCAAGGGCCCTTAAGTACTCACAACTGGAATTCTTCAAGGGGTGGAAGTCAGGGGTTCAACCCGCAAAAAGAATGCGTGGTTCACTTTCTCAGGTTCTAATCCCTCGTGAGGCCACCACAGAAGTTTCCCTCAGAGAAGTGGAACAAGTAGCCCCTTTCACTATCCATCTCCAAGGACCACAATCAGGGGGCATGGTAGAGCCCACTCCATCAGCCCCTCCACTACCCAGAGATACTAAGTTTGCATCCATGGCTACTTTGGCAGAAGATACATCTTTTGACTTTGAAAGCTTCTTGCAGACAGCCCACTTATCTGAGAGTGAATTCTTCTCAGACACGGACGGCCCCGAATCATCATCCCAGAGAGGACGGACACATAGTGAAACCCAAAGAGTGCATTGAGAAGATGAGGCACAACATACTCACACGGAAGGCACACATGAACAAGAGGGGAGTGAGGAAGAAGCCCCCGCCTACACTACACAACTCAAACGACTCTACAAAACAATCAAGCAAGTGCAAAAGAGACATAAGCTATCAGAGGAGGCAAATAGAGCGATGGTAAATCAAATGCTTCAAGCAAAGAATGCGGATCACCATTTTGTGGAATCATTGAACCTTTTGGCGGAAACATATGGGATTATAGAAGCTATGCGGATCATGTTACATCGCAACCCTCCTCAATACGATCAACGAAGGATCGATACACGACCACGAAGGGGGAAGATGATTCAAATGGAAGTCTCTACCGCCTTCCCTACCACCACTCAAGAAGATGTTCACATGGCCAGCCCAACTAACCTTGATGAACCAGATGTAAATATACAGATTACATCTCCACCGTCACCTCCCATTCAGCCCACCAAACCCCTCACTGCTAGCATTCTTGAGCAACCAATATCCACCCTCAATGAACCTATATCACACACCATCATTTTGTCATCCTTACCTATCCCTACCTCTATCATTGCAGGTCCATCTTCCCAACCTCATATAGTTCATCCTGCCACCCCTAAAACCATCATAGGTCACCCTTCTTTCCAACCACCTCTTGGGCAGCGACATCCCCCTACCTAGACCTTAACACCCACATTTCCCTTCACCACTACATTTCCTCTTTCCCAACCTCAGACCATTGAGCCCCTCTTCACCTCTAAGGAAGTAGCCATCCTTTCATAAGCTCCTTCAATATTTGCTTGGTTTTTCGTCCTCTTTATCGTGGAGTCCTTCTTGTTCATCTCTACGGGTTGCTACCGCTTGTCTGGCTCTAGTCATCGTGGGCATTGAAGAAGACGAAACAGGATAAGACTGAGTGGTCATACGTTCTATTTGTGAGGAGACTACAATCATGTGAATTGGAACAGGGCGACTTCTTGGGCAATCTTTGGTATAATGATCCTTAGCCTCTAGACAATGCTGACAAAGAGCCGCATCTTCTGGAAGGGAACACCTATTTTGTATATGTCCATACACCACAACAACGATAACACATAAATGGCCTATTATATCTAGGCTTCGTTGTACGATTTTCCTCTCTACTAGGTGCATTTGAAGTACTAGCATAATATGAATCCAAAGCTTGAGGGTTACCTCGTTGCTCTGTACCCTTGAGGTAGTAACAGTCTCTAGCTTCATGGCCATCCTTTCCACAAAATTGACAGCTTACCTTGTTAAAACAATTAGCATTGGAATATCCATTGTTGTTACATATTGTACACCAAATCTGCCTTCTTATATCCTGAGTGGTCCGCAAATCTTCTAACTCGCAGCGAAGTTGGGCTACTTCATCATTAGCGCAATGCACTGGTGGCAAGACCTTCTCTTCTTGGTGATTTTGTTGCATTCTCAATGCCTCCAGTTCTTTCCTCCGTTGCCTAATAGGGTCTAGTTCTGTAGCATAATTTGGTTGTGTATCCCCTTCAAAATGTTGCCTAGCTTCTTCAATGCATGATGTTGCTGCAACAAAATCATTGAGAGTTGCATCCAATCTAAGAGACTCACGTAGCTTCTGGTGAGATGACCTAGGCAAGGCTTTTTCTATCCATTTTTTAACCAAGAAATCACCTAGAGCATGTGGAAGACGTGCAACAAGTGCTTTTGTCCTAGTGTGAAGTTCATGGAAGGATTCACCTGATCTTATCCTTAGGTTCTATAGCTGGTCTAGAGCTCTTTCCAAGGAGTCACTTGGTCAAAATGTCTGAGAGAATGCCATCTTCAGAGCCTCCTAGGTAGCGAAATGTCCATATGCATATTGACTGTACCATTTGTTAGCAAGGCCTTCCAATGTGGATGGGAAGAGTACCAACATTGCATATTCTCTATTCTGCAGACCTCGTCCACGGCATAAGGAGATGAATCTCCTCACATGATCATCAACATTTTCATAAGCTTGTCCCTTGAAGGTAGGGAACTTAATATTGTGTCTGGAGAGTAAATGAGAGAGATCCTCGATTGCCAGTGGTGTTTCCTCTGATGTATATGAGGAGAAGTCCAATGTTCTCTTACGCTTTTCCTTTGACAGTGGTGTTGCAATGAAATCAATAGATAAATTGAAAGAGGGTAGAAGGCGAGCTAGGTTCACTATTCGAAGATATAGCTGACCTTTTAAGGCTCCTTCGTACATGAAGAGGCTCCTTATCTACTCGTGTATGGGTCATTTACACTTGCAAATGCAATAGGGCAAAAATACTAAAAAAGGACTATTTACTATGCTCAAGGCCTCTCACAAAAATGCAAGGGTCCCACCGGGTGTGCCAAAATGGAGAAGTGGTAGTGGGGTATCTACTATTAGGAGGATCATGCACTATGCACTCCAGTATTCGCCTACTCAAGGGAGGTTCTCCTTAGGGAAATCTACCCTTTAACACTTATGTGAGCAGGGAGATAACAATAATCGCACAGAATTCTAACTACTCAAGAAAAAGATTAATGACAATTGACAATAGTGGGAGACCAAACCACTCCTTAGTTCGAACACATGATTAGAATGTAGGCCAAGGAGGCCAAGGAAATGCTACAAAAGCTGATTCTCTGTGCTAACATGTCAATCCAGAACAAAACGAAACCAGTACAAGAGAGTCGTCCAATAAAATGAACACCACTAGATGAAGACTTGCACTGCTCAATACAAAGGTAGGAAGACTTGCTCTAATGGAAGAGCACGGAAATACCACTAACTCAAACATGATGACTCAACTACTATATATATGGTCTCATTTCTTGTTCTTTCCAATATCATGGGGGTTTATACAAAGAAAATGATACTATGAACATGGAGAAAAACAAAATTTCAAAGGATAGATCACACCCTCCAGTGGGTGCTAATTTTTTATTTGCCTAAATAAAATGCAATGGGCAGATCTTATCTAAACATTAAACAGTACAACTACTGTTTAGAAGCATGCAATATGCAAGATGATGTTATAAAAATTATTCATCCGGTTCTTGAGCAGCTTCATCCTCCGTGAAGCTTTTGCACTAAATTCTTCATGTATGAATTCTCCTATCTACACTCCATGAAATGATTCATTGCTCTGTCAGCGTTACTGATTTCCACCCATACATCAACTCGTATGGCATAACTCTTTTTACAGATATATGTGTCGTGTGATTGGCAAACAGAAAACGACACATTCGTTCGTCCATCGCATGATTAAGTCAGAGCTTTAACAATCAATGGATATCCTCTTTCGCTTTTATCGATTCGCCTTAGGATTGTATGCAGTTATCAGGGATATCTTGATACCATAACGCATGAAGAACTGTGATGCTTCATTCGTGTCGACTTCTCTCATGTGCGTGATGAGATTCTCAATACATGTGTATCTCCAAATAACATCTTCAAGAGGAAAGTGATAAATGACCCTCAACTTGGTTTGAGAGATGCTCACCAGGAAAGGCGATATATTGCATATTGTTGTCCCCATCACAAATACATAAAGAGTTTTTGGTTTCTTACTGGAAATGCGATTTCAACACAGACATACTTATAGACTTCAGCTAGACACAGAAGAGAATTTGCACGTCTTTGACCTTCCGTCAGTTTCCATGAGTTTATATAGTTCATTTTCACTGTTTGAAGAGTTTCTCTCAAGCTTACTTTGATATTCACCTATAGTCGAACTTACAAATACCTTTATTCAGTCATACGTTTACAAGAGCTCCTCTTCTAAAGAATCATAGTTCAAATGACATTAGTGATAGTTTAAAAATATATTAGTGATAGTTTATAAATACATTAAAGATACTTCTCAATTTTTAAATCATTTGAAGTCTGTGTGAGCTATGTTAAAAAACAATCATTCCCTATTTTTCTTTGTATTCTACTTTTGATGATGAAAAAAGAGGTTTTATTAGAGTTTTGGTGATTAACATTATGAATTAATTTCCTTTATTAAAATTCAAAAATAATATGTGCTCTAACGTCTCTTGGTATGGATAGAGAACTCTATGAACATTATTGTAATAGATGTACTGAACTACTTAAAAGTAGGAGATTGCATTCACAAAAACAACTTCCAATAAATAAGTTTGGTAAATCCCCATTCTCGATGCACTATAAAGCATTAGGATCTTGTGTAATTTGTTTTGAAATTTATATTTTGTTTATTACCTCCTTTAAACGGTTTAACATTTGTGATTATATCTATTTGTGAGCATTTTACATCCGTTAGTTCAACCATTCTCAAGTTTTCAAGTATGTAATCCATCTGCATGAGGTGGAGACATTATCATTGACACAAGCTTTTTGGAAATTAAATATCAAACGTTAGAACCTCATAGCATATTTGAAATCATGCACATGTTACAAGAAAACTAAATAATATGCCAACAAGCTTCCTCAATGCGTTATAACTACAATTATGAAATTCCAAGTCTCTAGAATCATTGGATCTTACTTGTAAACCTATTTTTAAGTACGTAAACAAGAACACATGTATTTATACGAAGCGAAAACACTAATTATGTGTATGATTTTGGAAAAAACAATTATTCCATTAACAAAAATATGCCTTCATTTCATTCACCATACTTGTAGAAAACTTTGCTATGTAGTATCTATAATTTCTTTCTGCTTCCCCCAATCTGTTGAAGGGATGTCTAAATGTTTCTTGTATCCAAATCACTATGTTTCCCAAGAAGTCACAAAAATAATTGGATAAGTATTTTCCCCTCTCCATTTGAATAATTTTCTCATTGGATGAACCTCTCTAACACGTTCTCCACAAACATCTCAAAGAAAGATAGCTAGTCAAAATAATTGCTAGTTGAAATAACTGCTAGTTGAAGTAATACTATAGATGCTAATTACAACCTAACATACCCAGCTATCTTTATAATCTAGGACTATGTACTCCCCCATTTTTGAAATGGTATAGGAGTTTTATGGCCACTTATTCCACCCTTGCAATAGATTTATATTTGTTCCTAATTTTAGGTTGAGATTAATGAGGATCTAGACACCGACTTTCATACACTCAAACTAAAATATCACAAGAAAGAAAGTATTGTTAATGTTTCACAGAAGACACTTAAAAGTATCTTTAATGGGGATGCAATTGATTGGTTAGCCAAACGTTTTCATCAACAAATTTTTCTCTTTAATAATGTCCAAAAAAATAAATCCAACCTACTTATTTTCTTAATTTTCATGCTTCCTAGTAAAACCAAAGGCTTTAGGTTTTTGGCGTCTCAGCCCCAATATTTTCTATATCATTCTTCATTCAATGGTAATCCCAAAGGTCATTAAAAATCTTTGTCAACACCTAAAGTGCACAAAACTAACCTTCAACCATGTATGCCATCTCAACCAAGGTATGTGTATCAACAATTGGTATGTATTTTCTACGAGGTATGCGTATCAAGAATTGATCAAATCACTTGCAGAAATTTGTAGAAAAGATATAGTTTTGAAATAAAACTTACGTTTGAATAAAACCTAATTGCACTAATAAAATAAAATCAATTTGATTGAAAATATATCCTCTTGCTCACTTGTTCTCTTGACAAACTGTAAAAAATCATTTCTACTTAACTCCTAATGAATAACCATTTGGCGTTTATTCTTCTTCACTAGGATGTTCACAATTAGTATTATGTATTTATGCTTCTACGTCTACTATACCCATGGAAATCTCAGGGTACTTTTTTTTTGTCTTTGAGAGAAATAGAGCTAATACTTTTTGAGAGTTTTTCATAACCACTACACCATTTAAATAGTTTCCGGGAGGTTGTGGGGAGTGTGGGAGGTGTGGGTGGAGGGGCGGGAGTTTGTGGGGGGTGGGGGAGGTGTGTGAGATAATGCCACACTTCCACATGTCCCACTCGGACGCAAAGGATCCCTGTGTTGCTCATATAGCTCCATCATTTGGTTTGCTCACATCTTCGAGCTCACGAGCATTAAACCTCTAAAACTTGCAACCATGGCCTCTCCCCATTGATAGGAAGATTGATTAGCACCACACCTTGGATGAGTATGGTTGCTTTCTACTGTGATATCCAGACTTGCTATCTCATTAACCTCACGAAAAATTTTACCTGCACACACACTCAATCATTCTCGTGTGCTCTTCAACCATTTTGCCAGAAATATAATCTCACATTGGACTACAAGGAAGCTTTGTAGGGTGCGTGTAATAAATTTTTTTTTTCCGTTTGGAATCTCTAGAGAGACCACATTCTTTGGTCTATATGGAGGATCACAAATGAAGCAACCTATAATAAAAATTTCTCTAGTTCTATGTATTTCTCCTTTTACAGAGGACTCAAGAGGATTGGGTTGCAAAGTTTGGAGACCATTGATTGTGCCCCTGCTGAGGATTTCCTTTTTTCTCACATCCTAGGTCTTCCTCTCCTAACCAGTGGAGATCTTCTTTACTGAAGTTGTACTCAATTGTTAGACATGATATGGTTTTCTTATGTCTGTAACCTATCATATGTACACCTCTCAGCTGATGCTTTGTATTTTCCCAGTGAGGGTACTAGCCCATATGTTGTCACCCATGTAATCTGAGGGTTGGTGGGGGTCTTGCCCTTTGTACAAATTTACATGCCCTCATTAATATAATTTCTAGTCTTCTAAAAAAAGCAATCAAGACACCACTTCCTATTAAGTGCAACATGAAGGTCCAGATTTTTCTTCAATCTTGGAATTTTGTCAAGGCTACTGCCATTGAGCCATCTAAGACCCTCATGGTGGGGAGGGTCCTCACCAATGAAGAGGCGAGTCTTTGAGCATTCCGAAGCGATGAATCTGCTTTGCAAATAAGTCCATTCTTCATAGTTCTCTCTAAAATCTAGATCAGTCTCCTCCAATCTAATCGATTAGCATGTATCTTGATTCAAGAGATGTTTCCACAAACAAAAACCTTTATTCCATGGTTCCTTAGCTTTATGGAGGTTCCAGGTCTCAACACCTTTGATGCCCTTCATAGGGAACTAGATTGAATCATTTTGTCTAATAGCGGCTGCCCATCCCTAATCCTCACTAATCCAAATAGACGGTTTGACGTTGCTCCAAGTCTTCCAAAGTGAGAAAACCAAATCCAAGCCCCACGGAGAAACCAAAAAAAGGGGAGAAGAGGAGGGTGAGGAGGCAGAGGTCCTTCCAACCTACGAGGCCTATAAGCTTAAGATCACTACTATTCCTAAACATAAGCTTGGCCTGAGAGGCTTCACTGTTGGTCCACACCTTCATTAACCATTTTGCGGCTAACTTGGTATCCATGCCTTCGATGTTAAGAATGCCCAAACCACCTTGATCATTTTGGCTAATGCAAATAGTCCATTTAATTTTCGGGATTCCCCTTCTGTTGCGGTGACCAAGAATGTGGTAATTACCATGGCCCTTCTTGCTAGGTTGATCTGCATAGCTTTCTAGTAGGCCAATTTGTTGTCGATATTTGAGAGAACCTAGTTCCATCATCGGTCCATCAATATATCAAATCCCATTGGAATACGTAATAAGTGGAAGATTTTCCTACTAGGAATCAGCTCAAAGCCTTGGTCAACAAGAAACTGTGTGGGGTGTCCAATAATCACCCTAAAAGCAATTTTACAGTGGTTTATTTTGCATCGTGAAGCCATGTAGAATGTGTTTCAACATATCCAAAAAGTATAGATGTTGGTCATATCGTTATGAACAAAGGCATTCGTGTCATTAGCAAACAATCTTATGAACATTTGTTCTTGATTGAGAGGTAGGGAGAGGCCATGAATCAGGCCCAGACCAGCATAATGTTTCAGAAGGTAGCTTAAACAATCGCCAGCAATAGCAAAGAGGAGCGCGGCTAAGGGGTATCCTTGCCTGATAGAATGTTTTAGTCTAATATCTTAAGAAAGTTGGCCATTGATGTCTATCTCAACCGAAGCATTTTCGAGCAACATCAATACCATCATAATGAACTTGTGACCAAAATTGAGGTCTTTTAGAGATTGAAGATGAAAGTCCCACTCAAGCCAATCATAGTGTTTATTGAAGTCAATCTTAAAGTGATTACATCTTGAGTAGATTCTTTAGCAAAATCCAAGGGGAGGTCCATCTTCTATCTTGAGTAGATAGCTTCCAAGATGGATCTCCCCTTGATGAAACCTTTTTGACTTCACTTAATCAATTTTGTAAATGGCGGGCAATCCTATTAGCCATAACTTTAGCAAGGATCTTGTAACTTGTTTGTAACATTGTAATTGGGTGCCAATTCTCAATCCTTCTTTTATTCCCTTTTTTTTTAATAAGCTTGATAACACCATTATTGAGACATTCAGGTAAGGCATCAAACAAAATTGACTCTTGCCAAACTAGACATAGAGGAGTAGTTACCACATGTTGGAAGGTCTTGAAAACCTCATTGGTGAGGCACTCCAGACTCGGGCTTTTCACATTAGGAAGCAAATTGATAACTTCAAGAATCTCAACATCGGAAATGGGAGCTTCAAGAAGCTGTCTCAAATTATGCGGGATTCTAGAGGTCTTGACTCTAGAGATGGTCCCCATGCAATCATGCCTATGGGGAGAAAGGGGGCAGAGACTCCCAAAAGTTGGGAAAAGTGATTTACAATCACCAAGGGATTCTATTCAATCGTCTTGCATTCAACCCCACTGATATCCAACATTAAGGGGATCAAATTCATAGCTTCCTTCTTCTTGAGGAGTCTACACATCTCTTTAGTAGGTTTTTCTTCCTTACCTACCCACCATTCTTTAAAGAACACCTGAAGATTGCTCCTTTGAATTTCTTCTTCCTATCTCAACATACCTATGATTTTTCACAACCGAGTCTGGTATAGAGCATGTCCATTGTTCACTTCCATCTCATGACATAACAGTTGTCGATAGAGACTCTCCTGTCGGACCTAGCGAACCTTACAAATAAACATCAGGGCCCTGGTGAGAATATGACACGTCTCCATAACTATGATCCTCCAACATTTGGAAGGTGATGAATTGGATGAGAAGGTGGATTTCCAAGCAGAAGTAATCTCCTATTGGATAGAGGGAAGAGAGAAGGTCGTCATATTGGCATGAAACCACGAAGCTTTCTTAAGTTTTTTTGACCGACTTAAATGTAAGAATAATAGGGTAGTGGTTTGAAATAGTAAGCTCACACCACTAGGAGAGAGAGGGGTGCCCCCACTCATTGATAATATTTTGGGCGATGTAGCATCCATCAAGCATGGCTTTCCTCAAATCCACACCGGATTGGAGGTTCGACCAAGAAAAGCTAGTCTCATCTTTCACTTCAACTAGATCCAAGTGGAGCAATATAAGATCCGAGACGTCTTTCTCTTGCCTGTCAATAATCCTCCCTCTATTTCCCCACCTATCAGAAAGAACTTCAACCATGTTGAGATCCCCACAAAGCACGACATCATGGGAGAGAGAGAACAAAGAGTGCTAGGTGGTAATCCTCTCGGAGTCAGAATTGAGAGCATACATGGAGACAATGGTGAAATGAAAAGGGTTTCAGAAGGAAACACCAATTCACCGATGATTATGGTCCTCTTGGGTGCTCACAAGTTTATCAATCCACTTGTTGTTAATGCCAATAGCTGATCCACCATTTCCTCTAGGGTGTGGTGGAATCCACGTATGTGATGATAAAATATGTTTTAATCTCTTTTACAGGACCTCCCCATCAATTTTGATCTCTTGAAGGCATATGAAGTCTGGGTTTAAGCTATTATCATGTACCTAGAGGGCAATAATGGCCGCTCTTGAGGGGTCAATGAACCCTCGAACATTGAACGAGATGATAATCATAATCAAAGGTTAATATCTTCGGGGGGGGTGGGGGGGGCTTGTCCCTTTTCTTCTTGTTTTTCTCTTCTTCTTTTTCCTTCGTGGCAGAAGCATCCTTACAAAGGAGCTTGCCCTTTAGGGGCTCTTCCATGTAATCTCCATAGGCTGGTTCCCTTTATAAGTCTCCTTCTTTTGAATTGGGTTCACAAACTTTTCAGGAACTAAGTTTGGAATCATCTAAGGAACTATGGATCCAATGATGGAGCTTTCAATATCTTGATTATCTTCATTGTTGGTGGTGAATCTATCCTCTTTGCTCGTAGTGTAACCTTCCTCGTGTGTTTTCCCATCATTGCATTTGATGTATTGGTTCCTTTTTCATCCTACATAATCGAATTCTTTGACCTCTTTCTCTAGGTTGGAGAAGATGTTTGTTTGTAGAGTTGAGCCAAAGGAGATTCCCACCATACTCCCTTTGGGGCTCCTTATCCTTCTTTGCCTTACTTCAATGAAACCCTCCGAGTTTGTCTCCTTGACCTAAAAATCTTCCCTTGCCCTTTCATTCAGCAAAAGACCATGAGACTACTCCTGTGCCCCAACTCTTTCTTGGTTCTTATCTGCATTCTTTTCCCCTTTATTTTGCTTGTTCTTAGAGGAGAATTGTCTTCACGGACACTCTTTTAATCTATGGCCTTGCAAACCACAATGAAAGCACACGTTTGACAAGTTCTTGTAAATAATTTCCTCCTCCCAAGTCTCTCCTTACCCAATGACTATGGAAACTAAGGAAGTGAGATCCTTTAGATCTGCGTCAACACAAATCTAAGGATGCCATCTTGCGTTGAACTAGTGTTTTACTCGATGATGCCCCCAACATCTTCTTTTGAGGCTAATGGCTGGCCAATGGGAAATACTATTTATCTTCAGAATCCATAGAGAAAGAAAGGCAAGTTAGGGAGCTCGACGTGGAGAGGATAACGAGGTGGATTTGACTTATTTGGAACAAAATGAGGGAACCACCTAAAGGGGAATAATGTGGTATGCCAAACCTACCAAGTACCGATTTGTAGAGCTTCGAATGCCATTTCTTCATTTTCAAAGACAAAAATGAAGTGATTTGCTGGCAAGAATTGACATTGATGAATAATTAGTCTGCATGAGAACCACTCCTTATGAAAACACTATTGCAAAGAATCTAGAGGGGACATCAGACCAAAAAATTGGCCGATGAGGAATGTTTCTCTTAAGATCCTCTTGCTTTGCCAACACGTTGTCGTCGAGATTTGCTCTCCTCTCTCACTTGTGAAGGCCTACAAAAAACATATTTGGCGAAGGTAGCCAGAATTCCCCGAGAAGTCCAGGATGCATCAAGGATGTCAAAGGAAGGTCACATACAAAGTTTCAAAGAAATCAAGAAAGTCCATGGTAGCGGTCAAAGCTGGTCAAAGCTGGTCAAAGTTGGGAAATTAGGGCAAAAATTTCATTGTCACCAAATTAGATGAAAATCCATATACTTGTAAAGATTGTCAAAGGCAGTCTATAACCCAAATTTCAGCAGAAAATGGATTTTGTAGCACATTGATATGCTATGTTCATTTTGTAAAAATGTAATTTTTCTAGTTTGACCCTACAAATTCTTGTATAGAAAATTATGTTAGCCATATGGTTTGGCATGTATAAAGATCATATGTGGCTACATATTTGTACAAATTTTCAAGGCTATCAGAGCTTTCTAGACACCTTAATGCCACCTTGCAAGCTTCCAAATGTAGTCAAACTTGTACAAGGGAGATTCAGATGGGAGTTTTTCCTGCATATTCCTGAAGGAGATCTTTGGAAACATAGTCCTACAAAGTTTCATCTTCATCAAAGTCTTTTTGGAGGGTCAAAGAGCACAAAGTCCAGTTTTCAAGGTCACCGCAGTTTTCTAGAATAAGAAAATTGAAGGCTTGAAGGGCTGCCACATGTCAAAATATGATTGAACCATGGTGTACGGTCAAGATGAGCTCCTATTCAAGGGTGGAGATGCACTAAAGCATAAAGGAAGGAGGATCCACGAATTTTTTCCATAAAAGAAGACTTTGTTGACAGTTAAAGATCAATAATGCAAAGTTTCTCCAAAAATAGTGGCTTATCTTATTCGAATTGATGTCAGCACTGATCCGACGGTCCAGATCATCCCCAGATCCAATGGTGGAGAATGAGGGCGCCTAAATTTCACTCCTTTACACTAGATTTGATAGAAAGAACAATTCCAAGCCATTGATTTGATTAATCAAATGGTTGTAATCGAAAGTAGTGATCCTAGAGTTGAGAGTTGATTTCTCTAGATCCAAGGGCCCAAATTCATTCAAAAAACTATATAAACCCCCCTCCAAACTCCTAGAGCATCATTGTTAGGCATCCATAGGGCTCATGCTAGCTTACGGTTTCCTTGAGACGATCACCCTCGGTTGAGCGAGTGAGGATCCAAGGTGAGCTAGTATGAGTATAGAACCTAGTTTCAAATTTAAGTTAGAACTCCAATCTAGGATAGGCTCTTGAAACCAGCATCTCTATCTTGACTCACCCTCGGTGGAGCGTGTGAGTGAGTTAGAGCTGATTTTAATGAGTCTTAGACTTCTTTAGTTAGACGTTACGAGCCTAGACAGACATAGGGTCACTGGAGTGGAACTCACCTTCTTACGTGTGACATTCGGTTGAACTGTCATGGTTTGAGGGTCGGAACCACCTTTGATCAGTAGACTGCTTAGCATGACATACCACGACAATCTTTTACATGTAACTTAATTCAAATTCTTTTAATTCATGTCACTTGTCACTTGTCTCTTGTCACCTCTCTCAGTCTCTTAAGTATTTTTACATGTCTTCTATTTCTTCTATGTGTGAGAAGGCTCCGCAGTATTGGGTTGAACCAGTGAGGATGTTTCTTTGAGCTTGTGAGTAAAATCCATCATCATAATTCACTTGCATGCATATAATCCATACAAATCCATACATATTTATTAGTTTTTGAAAGTGTATAAGAAGCTCCAATATTGGACCATTCTTCCTTTCGAAACTGATTTATGTGTAAGGATTCCATCTATTCTCATCATGCATACATATCATCCAAAGAAGGCTATACATATGGTTTAGAATTAGGAAGTGTTTAAGAAGCTCCTCCAATGGACCATTCTTCCTTCCAAATTTGATTCGTGTGTATGGTTCTCTTTCATTCTTATCATTCATGTCATCAATCTAACTTGCACACCTACATTCCCATTCCCATAATTATTTCAACCTCTCTCTCTTCTCCATACTTAACATTAATTTCACCTTTACATCTTTAAACCTTCCAACATTCATTAGCTTCATACACCCTGTGTGTGCCACGACCGGACCCGATCCACCCGGATTGCGATCACCTCCACATTTGAACCCGACGTGAAACGCTTAGTGGCATTTGCTTCTGATCTTGTTGGGAGGTTGTGATCCATATGCTTTGTTTCATATTTTTCATCCTCATCATATCATCATCATCAGTCTTGAGTGTTGCACTGGATTTCTCATAATATCGTGCACATCTTTGTCGTGAAGTAAACGCATTTGTGAGAGATCTAGAGCATCGTGCATCACTTGCTTATTCACACAAGATGGAGGAAGGATTCAAATCCCTTATTGTTGAGAAACAAGGCCAAAGAATAGTCTCTTCTATGTTCAGAGAGAAGGGAAAATTCAATGGCATCAACATCACAAGCTACTTAGATTTGTTTGAAGAGCAAGCTATGATTTTTGGTCTTCCCGAAGATCTTTTGATATCATTCTTTGAACGAATTGTTGATAGCTCTATCATAAACCGTGTCACTCAATATGATAGTCTTCCTTGGAGTGATTTTAGAAAGGAGATGCTCAAAGAATTCTATCTTGAAGATTATAGCCAACATAATCGGGATGGATTCTTACGATGGGTCAATTCTCCAAAGCCTACTAGCTCTATTACTCACTACAAAATGAGTATATTAGACGCTATGAACAACTTCCTGATGAGGATAAGATAACTTTGGAACCTGATCTTGTGATCAATTTTCTTAAGCTTCTTCATCCTGAAACTCGTAGGGAAGTTGAACGGCGATTAGAAGAACCAGATAAGCGCTATGGTCTTACTGACAATTGGCAAAAAGTGCGTAAAGTAGTAGAGGCTGTAGCCCATAGACATCAAAGATAATCCATGCTTTATGAGCAAACTAGTCTTCCTCAAGCTAGCCTTCCACAAACTAAGGAGCAAGTTAGAGAACAATCCCATGCTATGCTTTTTGACTCTACTCCTATTCCTCAAATGATGGAGCCTACTCAAGGTTTTAAAGTAGAGCCAAATAAAAGTGTAGTTGAACAATCTCAAGTGGATATTCTCACTAAGCAAATGGAAAGTCTTATTGCTACACAATCCAATTTGGCCAAGACTATAGATGCTTTACAATCTAGTTACACCAAAACTTTCCAAAATCAAATGAACCCAATGACTTTTCAAGAGCCTAATCAACATGTTATAGCTACCAAGCAAAATCCACAAGTAGCTCCTACTCAAGCATATCAAGTTCCTCCAATGCAAAATCCTCATCCTCATGTGCAAAATCCTCAAATGTATCAAAACATGTATCCTCAAGCTTCACAAATAGCTTTTCAAAATCCTCAAAATCAAAATTTTCAAAATCATCAACCGTATAATATGGAAACTCCTCTTGCACCTCAAGTACCACATGTTGCTCCCCAAGCTCCTCAAATACATCAATTACCTTATCAAAATCCTAATTATCCTGTTCAAGCAATACCTTATCAACAAAATCCTCAATTTCAAGATTTCCCACCACAAGTTAATCAAAATCCTCAAAATCAAAATGGTTTTGTGCGTGGCCCTCGTAGGTGTCCTTGGTGTGATTCGTTAGAGCACTTTTTGAGAGATTGTGAATTATTGAAGGCTGCTAAGGAGCAACGACTAGTAATAGACATAGACAAGAAAATCTGTGACTATCGATCTAGGCTACCTTTGCAAGGAAATTATGGTAAGGGAGGAATGAAAAAACATTATGAAAATATAACCATAATGGACGTAGGAACTAGAGGAGTGAAACTAGAAGCTCTTGATGAACAACAAGTAGAATCAAGTAAACCCACAAAGGAAGGTGATTTTTCCATAGAGGCTTTAGTAAGAGCACAGGATGAGATTAGGAGAATAACGGCTTGGGAGTCACCGATAGAAGATCAATCTCTTATTTCTCACATATCCAATGTAGAAGAAAAACAAAAAAGAGATGAAGCTGAGCCTAGTGAAAGAAGAGTGACTCGAAAACAAACCTCAGAGGGAATAGAAACAATCATAGAGCAAGGAGAAACATCACAATCCAAAGATAAAAAACAAGAATCAGAACCTAATGAACAAAAACAAGAGGAGAAACAAAAAGGGAAGAAGACAAAGCAAAGAAAAAAAGAACCAAAGCCTTTAGATAAACAAGAACAATCAAAACAAACTGAAGACCAAACACGAGAACATGAACAAAAACAAGACCTTGAGCAAAAACAAAAGAAACCAAAGAGAAAACCTAAAGCTATCTTGATTTCAGAAATTGAGAGAAAAATAGATCCTATGGAAATTCTAGATGACATTTTGCTTAAGAGTCAAGTGACTATGTCTTTAGAACAAGTTTTCTCTATTGCAAAGCCTGTTTTTAAAGATAACTTTATCGGCCTAATTAAAAGGAAGAGGTTTCCGCTTAATCTAGATACTGAGATGCAAGATTCTCTAGATCAAGATCAAGCTATGAATGAGGCCTTAAACTTTGATGAATCTGATGAAGAGGACTTTGATGATGATGAAGTAAATGTTAATAAAAATTTCTTAGGACCTATTCAACCTGACCATGAAAATCATGAAAACAATCCTGAAAGTCACTTTAAAAGAACATTTTGGTCTAGAGGTACATCAGAGATGCATGTTAAAATAGGAAATGATAAGAACACTATCACTGTAAATGCATTAGTAGATTCCGGCTCCGAAATCAATGTGATTTCAAGAGAAGTCTATGATAAGTTTCGATGGCCCATAGATAAAGATTGTGGATGGCATATGAGAACTGCAGATAATGGTGTAGGTACCCTGTATGGAGCTTGTGCTAGTGTGCCCATATCCATAGGAGGAATCACAGAAGAGTTTCACTTTTTTATTCAAGATAATTGCTCCTATGAAGTTCTTAGGTCAACCCTTTATTTGTGAGAGTCGTATGGAAACTAAAGCCATGGATGATGGGTCTACCTATGCTAGATTTAAGTCTAAGGATGGAATGCAATCACTTCAAGTCATGACAGTAGGAGTGAATCATCCTATGAATCGATTGTCAATTAGAAAGAAACCTATTGTTACTCAGGGTCACGAGCATGCTTGTAGTGATTGTGCACCTCGATTCATGTTTAGAGCTACATATGATCAAAATTTCGGATAGAATCCATTGTTGAGCAGGACAACAGTGGATATTGGTTTGACATCTCCCATCCAACCAACATGTACAATAGTTTGTCACTTTGTTTTCCACATTCTAGATTAGATTTTCTTCATAAGAGTCAATTGTCCAAGTCTTTTATCCAAAAAACCCAAAAAAATTATAAAAACAACAAAATCATGGAACATGATGAGAACATTGAGCATGTGATTGAGACATCTCATTGTTTCTCTACTCTTGAGGAGTTAGAGTTATGTCTTCAACAAAATTCTAATTCCCATATTATTCTTATTTCTTCCCTTGACGAGTATGCTCTAATCCAAGAGTATGCTCTCAATATTGACAAGTGCTCGAAATTTAACCACATGATGCCTTAGTTGAAACAAAGTACAAAACTGCAGACAAAAAAATCAAACCCATAGCTCAACCATTACCTCAAGGAAGTAATGAAAAAATTATTGAAGTGAAAAATGATCCAATTCTTCGGGATAAGAAAAACATAGGACATGCATTCACGGATGAGACAATCAAACAGGTGAAAATTGGTAGAGATGATGACTTTCTTTTACCAGCAGAGAGAGATAAATTTGAGGGAGTCATACGTAGCCATGGAAAAGCCTTTACTATGTATCCTCATGAGATTGGTTGTGTAGATCCTAAGCTAGTTGCACCCATGATAATCTTTACTATTCCACATATTCCATGGAATCTTCGTCCTATATCTGTTCCAAAGGCTCACTTACCTGAGCTAATGAAACTACTTAAGGAGAAGATAAACATGAGAATTTTAGAGCCATCTTTTGCACCTTACTCAAACAGATGGTTCAGTGTGCCTAAAAAGAATGGGAAACTACGTTTTATTCAAGATCTCCAACCCGTCAATAAAGTCACCATAAGGAATGTAGGAACAGGACCCATTGTAGATGAGTTTGTTGAATCATTTTCAGGACATTCTATCTATTCAATGGGTGATTTATATTCTGGATATGACCAATTCCAGTTAGCAATTGACAGTCGTGACATAACCACAATGAAAACTCCTTTAGGCTTAGTGCGAATGTGTACTTTACCTCAAGGAGCGACTAATTCTGTGGCTCATATGATGAGTGCTATGAATATGGTCTTACATGATTTTATCCCTCATATAACTATGCCATTCATTGATGATATTCCAATTAAAGGGAGTGAGGAACGTGTAAAGGACATTACTTTAGATTCATCTGGATGTCGTAAATTTGTTCTTGACCATATCTCTGATTGTGAAAGAATATTTCAACGATTTGAAGAGGTAGGTCTCACATTTTCCATAGAGAAATCTGTTTTTGGTGTCAACGAGGTGCTTATTGTTGGACATTTATGTGGCCATTATGGTCGAAAGCCATACCCACAAAAAGTTGATGCCATTAGCAAGATTTCTGAAACATGTAACAACGTGAGTGAGGTACGTAGATTTCTTGGTGCTTGCATCTTTTATGTTATTTGGATCCCTCACTTTGCTCATGTTGCTGATTGTCTTTATGACTTGTTGAGGAAGAAACGAAAATTTATTTGGACTGACAAACACACTCAAGCTATGCGTAAATTGAAGAAATTATTGCTTAAAGCTCCCATCCTTAAGCGTGTAGACTATTCTGCTAACAAACCTATTATATTGACTATTGATACTAGTCCTATTGGTATAGGTTGGGTCATAAGTCAAGATGATAGTGAAGGGAATAGATATGCAATTAGGTTTGGTGCCAAAATTCTACATGAAACACAACGAAAATATCCACAGATCAAACGAGAACTATGGGGTATGGTAACAGCTTTGAAAACAGACAAAGAATATTTCATTGGTGCAAATGTCAAAGTTGAGACTGATTATTTGCCTCTCATTGGAATGATAGCCAATTGTTCATCTCCTGATATAGCCATGCTTAGATGGATCTCATATATTAAGTTCATAAATCCTGAATTAGTTCATATTTCAGGTAAGTCAAACTCAGTTGCTGATATGTTATCGAGAGCTAGATTTGATGATGATCTTGAAAGTGATCTAATAAAGAATGTGAATTTAGTTGACTATGTTCCACATATATATGAGTATGAGCAATTTCATGAGTCTGAGTACGAAAATGAATGGAGAGACATAGGAAAGTATCTGAGTACACTACAACCATTACCTAACTGGACTACGAATAGATTCCGTAACATTAGGAAACGAGCTTATAACTTTTTCCTATGTAATGGTTATCTTTGGAGACATGCTAAGGGTAAGGTTAAGAATCCACAACGAGTCCTAGGAAAAAGAGGTCTTCAATTGCAAGTAATGAAGGAAATGCATGAGACATTATGGGCCGGTCATAAAGGATTTTTTGGAACATATGAAAAAATTAGAAGTACCTATTATTGGCCTAGGATGTATGTTGACATTAGTAGCTATGTTTCTACATGTTCTACTTGTCAACTTCATTCATCAGTCAAACATAGAGATCCGTTGCATCCTACTTATCCACCTTGTATTCACTACAAGTGGGTAGTAGATCTTGTAACTATGCCTAAAGGTATTGACAAAATGCGTTACATTGTACTTGCAAGAGAAGATTTAACTAATCATGTAGAGGGACGTGCATTACGATCTAAGACCACTTACAATGTTTGCAAATTCTTGCTTGAAGATGTCATAAGTCGCTTTGGGTACATAGAGAAAGTAGTTGCCGATCGTGGAGAGTTAAATGCGAGAGAAGCTAAAGAGTTCTTTGAGCATCACGGTATTCGTTTGTCTCTCACTACTGCATATAACCCAGAGGCCAATGGTAAAATAGAGAGAGGGCATCCACCTATTGTGAAAGCCATATCTAAAGCATGTAATGGTGACATCAAACAATGGCCTAAATTCTTACCTTTTGCACTTTGGGCAGATAGAATGACATGCACACGTACTACTGGATATATGCCTGCTGAACTCATGTACTGTCAAAAACCATTGTTTCCAATTCAGTCTCATATTTCTGCATGGTCAAATTTGCCTTGGTCTGAAAACATGTCTACTGATGATTTTTTGAGTTTGCGTATTAAACAGTTAGAACAAGGTAAATTAAGACTTGATGATGCTGTTGAAAAATTAAGAGAATCTAGAATGAAGAACAAGCATTATTTTGATAAAACTCATCGATTGCGTCCTAAGCCAATTGAAGTAGGAGATTGGGTGCTCATTTATGATAGTACATTTGACTCTCAATATGATGCACGCAAAAAGCTCACTCAACGGTGGTTTGGGCCATACATTGTATCAAAAGTCAACAACAATGGTACATATGCTCTTTGTGAATTAAATGGTGTTGCACTAAAAACTTTGATTGCAGGTAAAAGGATAAAGTTATTCAAGAAGCGTGATATTGACGAGTACATTTTGGATGAGGACATTGAAGAAGATGACAACAATGAGGCCGATTCATAAACAGGAGTATCCATGTTATAAAAAAAAGAAAAAAAAGAAAAAAAAAAAAAAAGAAAAACATCATTAATTTTTCAAGTTCATGTTGCTTTGTTTTTTTTTCAAGTTCATTCTATTTTTTTTCCATGCTTGTTTCATGCATGTTTTTTTCAGTCTTTGCATCACATTGCATATCCACATCACTTGAGTTAAAAAAGGCAAATGATGATTTCTCTACTTGTGTAAAATTGTATCTTAAGTAGTAACTTATCTACTAAGAAATTGATTATAATCTAGGATTGTGGAAAGATAGGGCATGTAGATTTGGAGGTTTATTTTGGTGACATGACTTTCATATATAAACATGCATATGTATCCAGTATCGAAAGCATAATTGTTGAAATCCTAGCTCCTGCTATTGCATGTTTCTACATCCTTAGTCCATCTCACATCACTTGTATCGGAGTTTAAACGACTGTTCTCCGTCATCAAAAATGGTTGTACCTTGTATCGGGGTTTAATTTTTCCTCGTCAAAAAAAAAAAAAAAAAAAGCTACATGTTACCAAGAAGTTTACACTTTCTTCCACCCCAAATGCAAATAAAGCAAATTGAAAAGCAATAGTCATAGGTTTCCCATAAAGTCCGAATCATCATCATCATCGAAAAAAAAAAAGAGCAAGCCAAAGGAGGATAAAGAGGCATAGTAGAATAAATCACGGGCTATATAAGCAGATTTATGCATTGGTGGAGTTTAGTTAGATTTCCTTGCATGTTATTAGAGAAAGAGCATATTCATATTTATGTAGGAAAGGAGTTGATCTAAAATAAGCTAAAGATGAAAGATGTCTCTTGAAAATCCTAAATCTTTGTTTATAATCATATTTAAGGTAGATTGCTTTATGAAAAAGGTACAAAATTTTCTTCAAGATGAGAGGAACTGATGCTTAAAATGACTCAATACATCCACTTCCACTTCATATTGATGCTTGTTTTTTTTCTTTCTTGTTGCCAATGTTGCTTGTTCATTTGCATATATGTTGCCTATTTGTTCATGCATATTCATGTTGCCTGTTTCAATTATTTCTTTCATGCAAATTTTGCTTCATGTCACGTTACCTACTTATTCATGCATATAATCAATTTTCCTTCCATCTTTCTTATGTTGCCTATAAAAGAATTTGATGCCTGAAACATTTTGTTTTTCACAGATGTTAGAGTGGCGCTTCCGGAGGAATCGCAGGTTTAGTGGGGGCGAATGTCGTCGAGATTTGCTCTCCTCTCTCACTTGTGAAGGCCTACAAAAAACATATTTGGCGAAGGTAGCCAGAATTCCCCGAGAAGTCCAGGATGCATCAAGGATGTCAAAGGAAGGTCACATACAAAGTTTCAAAGAAATCAAGAAAGTCCATGGTAGCGGTCAAAGCTGGTCAAAGCTGGTCAAAGTTGGGAAATTAGGGCAAAAATTTCATTGTCACCAAATTAGATGAAAATTCATATACTTGTAAAGATTGTCAAAGGTAGTCTATAGCCCAAATTTCAGTAGAAAATGGATTTCGTAGCACATTGATATGCTATGTTCATTTTGTAAAAATGTAATTTTTCTACTTTGACCCTACAAATTCTTGTATAGAAAATTATGTTAGCCATATGGTTTGGCATGTATAAAGATCATATGTGGCTACATATTTGTACAAATTTTCAAGGCTATCAGAGCTTCCTAGACACCTTAATGCCACCTTGCAAGCTTCCAAATGTACTCAAACTTGTACAAGGGAGATTCAGATGGGAGTTTTTCCTGCATATTCCTGAAGGAGATCTTTGGAAACATAGTCCTACAAAGTTTCATCTTCATCAAAGTCTTTTTGGAGGGTCAAAGAGCACAAAGTCCAGTTTTCAAGGTCACCGCAGTTTTCTAGAATAAGAAAATTGAAGGCTTGAAGGGCTGCCACATGTCAAAATATGATTGAACCATGGTGTACGGTCAAGATGAGCTCCTATTCAAGGGTGGAGATGCACTAAAGCATAAAGGAAGGAGGATCCACGAATTTTTTCCATAAAAGAAGACTTTGTTGACAGTTAAAGATCAATAATGCAAAGTTTCTCCAAAAATAGTGGCTTATCTTATCCGAATTGATGTCAGCACTGATCCGACGGTCCAGATCATCCCCAGATCCAATGGTGGAGAATGAGGGCGCCTAAATTTCACTCCTTTACTCTAGATTTGATAGAAAGAACAATTCCAAGCCATTGATTTGATTAATCAAATGGTTGTAATCGAAAGTAGTGATCCTAGAGTTGAGAGTTGATTTCTCTAGATCCAAGGGCCCAAATTCATTCAAAAAACTATATAAACCCCCCTCCAAACTCCTAGAGCATCATTGTTAGGCATCCATAGGGCTCATGCTAGCTTACGGTTTCCTTGAGACGATCACCCTCGGTTGAGCGAGTGAGGATCCAAGGTGAGCTAGTATGAGTATAGAACCTAGTTTCAAATTTAAGTTAGAACTCCAATCTAGGATAGGCTCTTGAAACCAGCATCTCTATCTTGACTCACCCTCGGTGGAGCGTGTGAGTGAGTTAGAGCTGATTTTAATGAGTCTTAGACTTCTTTAGTTAGACGTTACGAGCCTAGACAGACATAGGGTCACTGGAGTGGAACTCACCTTCTTACGTGTGACATTCGGTTGAACTGTCATGGTTTGAGGGTCGGAACCACCTTTGATCAGTAAACTGCTTAGCATGATGTACCACGACGATCTTTTACATGTAACTTAATTCAAATTCTTTTAATTCATGTCACTTGTCACTTGTCTCTTGTCACCTCTCTCAGTCTCTTAAGTATTTTTACATGTCTTCTATTTCTTCTATGTGTGAGAAGGCTCCGCAGTATTGCGTTGAACTAGTGAGGATGTTTCTTTGAGCTTGTGAGTAAAATCCATCATCATAATTCACTTGCATGCATATAATCCATACAAATCCATACATATTTATTAGTTTCTGAAAGTGTATAAGAAGCTCCAATATTGGACCATTCTTCCTTTCGAAACTGATTTATGTGTAAGGATTCCATCTATTCTCATCATGCATACATATCATCCAAAGAAGGCTATACATATGGTTTAGAATTAGGAAGTGTTTAAGAAGCTCCTCCAATGGACCATTCTTCCTTCCAAATTTGATTCGTGTGTATGGTTCTCTTTCATTCTTATCATTCATGTCATCAATCTAACTTGCACACCTACATTCCCATTCCCATAATTATTTCAACATCTCTCTCTTCTCCATACTTAACATTAATTTCACCTTCACATCTTTAAACCTTCCAACATTCATTAGCTTCATACACCCTGTGTGTGCCACGACCGGACCCGATCCACCCGGATTGCGATCACCTCCACAACGTCCTCTGTTCTTAGTAAGACCACTGACGGTTTAGCACCAAATAAGCGAAGAGAAGCACGAGGGGTAGGGTCACTAGGCCGCAGACCCACATTGATCATTATCAGTGAGGGGAGACTAGTAACCATGTGAAAGGTGACCAACACCCACCCACAACACAAAGAGTCCAACCTTCGAACCAGAGACAAACACATGAAGAAATAACCCCAAGAAATTGAAAAAGAGTCTACTCCCAAAATGCCTCTATTAAAAGCAAATTATTTTCACAAAAATAAAAAAAGAGAAAACGAACTCTTATGCACTCCAAAAAACCAACTCTTATGCCTTGTGTTCTTTGAAATCTAAGCGCTTCAAATTAGAGCAATGTCCGATATTTATAGCATTCGTATCTTGATCTGTCCTAAATGTAGCTTGATTGTTCTCCATCCGAGGGTGTTGTCGAAAGAAACACATATATGTTAGTATTCAACGAGTGTGTTGAAGCCGAGAACAATTAAAATAAAACTAGATTAATGATTTTCTTGTTTTTCTGAGCTTTCAATCGATCTGAAATTATTAGAAATGGTGACCTCCTAATTGAATCCTTTCCGTATAGTGAAGAATTGATTTTTGGCATGCACCACCTCGAACCTCAACGGAAGTCCTCGTCTGCATACACATCTTGAAACTTTACTCCATTTATATGTTCATATCTCTCTTGATACTTTCTCCATCTAAATATCTTTTGAAATTCATAGCTTCCTTCTTCTTGAGGAGTCTACACATCTCTTTAGTAGGTTTTTCTTCCTTACCTACCCACCATTCTTTAAAGAACACCTGAAGATTGCTCCTTTGAATTTCTTCTTCCTATCTCAACATACCTATGATTTTTCGCAACCGAGTCTGGTATAGAGCATGTCCTTTGTTCACTTCCATCTCATGACATATTAGTTGTCGATAGGGACTCTCCTATTGGACCTAGCGAACCTTACAAATAAACATCACGGCCCTGGTGAGAATATGACAAGTCTCCATAACTATGATCCTCCAACATTTGGAAGGTGATAAATTGGATGAGAAGGTGGATTTCCAAGTAGAAGTAATCTCCTATTGGACTGAGGGAAGAGAGAAGGTCGTCATATTGGCATGAAACCACAAAGCTTTCTTAAGTTTTTTTGACCGACTTAAATGTAAGAATAATAGGATAATGGTCTCAAATAGTAAGCTCACACCACTAGGAGAGAGAGGGGTGCCCCCACTCATTGATAATATTTTGGGCGATGTAGCATCTATCAAGCATGGCTTTCCTCAAATCCACACCAAAGTGGAGGTTCGACCAAGAAAAGCTAGTCTCATCTTTCACTTCAACTAGATTCAAGTGAAGCTTTATAAGATCCGAGACGTCTTTCTCTTGCCCGTTGATAATCCTCCCTCTATTTCCACACCTATCCAAAAGAACTTCAACCATGTTGAGATCCCCACAAGGCACGCATCATGGGAGAGGAAGAACAAAGAGTGCTAGCTGGTAATCCTCTCGGAGTTAGAATTGATAGCATACATGGAGACAATGGTGAAATGAAAAGGGTTTCCGAAGGAAACACCAATTAACCGATGATTATGGTCCTCTTGGGTGCTCACAAGTTTATCAATCCACTTGTTGTTAATGCCAATACTTGATCCACCCTTTCCTCAGGGGTGTGGTGGAATCTAGGTATGTGATGATAAAATATGTTTTAATCTCTTTTGCAGGACCTCCCCATCAATTTTGATCTCTTGAAGGCAGATGAAGTCTGGGTTTAAGCTATTATCATGAACCTAGAGGGCAATAATGGCCACTCTTGAGGGGTCAATGAACCCTCGAACATTGAACGAGATGATAATCATAATCAAAGGTTCATATCTTTGGGGGGTGTGGGGGTGGCTTGTGCCTTTTCTTCTTGTTTTTCTCTTCTTATTTTCCCTTCTTGGTAGAAGCATCCTCACAAAGGAGCTTGCCCTTTAGAGGCTCTTCCATGGAATCTCCATAGGTTGGTTCACTTTATAAGTCTCCTTCTTTTGAATTGGGTTCACAAACTTTTCAAGAACTAAGTTTGGAGTCATTTAAGGAACTATGGATCCAATGATGAAGCTTTCAATATCTTCATTATCTTCATTGCTGGTGGTGAATCTATCCTCTTTGCTCGTAGTGTAACCTTCCTCGTGTGTTTTCCCATCATTGCATTTGATGTATTGGTTCCTTCTTCCTCCTACATAATCGAATTCTTTGACCTCTTTCTCTAGGTTGGAGAAGATGTTTGTTTGTAGAGTTGAGCCAAAGGACATTCCCACCATACTCCCTTGGGGCTCCTTATCCTTCTTTGCCTTACTTCAATGAATGTTTCTCTTAAGATCCTCTTGCTTTTCCAACATGTCATCCCTTCTCAGTAAGACCACTGACGGTTTAACACCAAATAAGCCAAGAGAAGCACCACGGGTAGGGTCACTAGGCAGCAAACCCACATTGATCATTACCAGTGAGGGAAGACTAGTAACCATGCGAAAGATGACCAACACCCACCCACAACACTAAGAGTCAAACCTTCGAACCGGAAACAAACACATGAAGAAATAAAATGCCTCTATTAAAAGCAAATTATTTTCGCAGAAATCAAAAAAGAGAAAACCAACTCTTAAGCACTCCAAAAAACCAACTCTTATGTCTTGTGTTCCTTGAAATCTAAGCGCTTGAAATTAGAGCAATGTCTGATATTTATAGCATTCGTATCTTGATCTGTCCTAAATGTAGCTTGATTGTTCTCCATCCGAGGGTGTTGCCGAAAGAAACACATATATGTTAGTATTCAACGCGTGTGTTGAAGCCGAGAACAATTAAAATAAAACTAAATTAATGATTTTATTGTTTTTCTGAGCTTCCAATCGATCGGAAATTATTAGAAATGGTGACCTCCTAATTGAATCCTTTCCGTATAGTGAAGAATTGATTTTTGGCATGCACCACCTCGAACCTCAACGGAAGTCCTCGTCTGCATACACATCTTGAAACTTTACTCCATTTATATGTTCATATCTCTCTTGATACTTTCTCCGTCTAAATATCTTTTGAAATGAATTTCTGTCTAATAAATTGATAACGAACCACATTGTGCATGGGACATATGGAAGCAAAAAACAGATCAAGATGGGAATATCTCACCAACCAATGAGGCACGATCTTACCAAGTTTGACTCTAGGTTTTGAAAATGCATGGTCATCTCTTTCACATGCATATTCAAATAAGAAAATAATTTATCGAGCAATGATATCTTATATTAGAGCTTTCTTAAGCCTCTATTCACTTTTTCAATCAGCAAGAGGCCCACTATTGGTTCTTTGTGGAGCTCCAGAAAATTTGTTCTTGTCAAAATGATCGCGTATCTACAAGCACTCCTACCATCTTAGGAACCGACACCATCACTAGTAGACTTGGACCTACCTACCATCATCAAATGGATCGTTAATCCGTTCATTCATTGTTCCCAATAAGTGCCTTAACACTCTTTTGGTTGCAAAAGGATAAGGTACTCTTGGAGTGTACATAAATACATATGTTCCCTTCAATGCATAACATATATAGAACATATATAAGAGATCGTGCTACGGACATATACATTATCAACTCCTGCACTCTCTACCTTCATGAAAAAAAACATTTTACATTTAGGTCTATTTAAAACAAAAAATTTCAAACTTCTTTAAGTTGTTAACAGTAGAACTTCTCTACATGAGATATACAATCTCTTAGCTTCGGAATGTGAGAGGCCTCAGTGTATGCTTTGAGTTAAGTTGAGGGAAAGATCTCTAAAATCCTATAGGTAAGCAAAGAAGCTTTTGATAGTTCTAGAGATCTTAAAGATAAAGACTAAGTGTTTATTCTAGTCACAACATCAACCAGACTTGATGAGTCTTGGCCATGATTATCCGACAATGTGCAATTGGAACTACTCTAAAGTTTGACCAAGTATTGGCAATAAAATTCCTTTTGGAAAGTATTCACTCATGTTCCATTTATCCAATGGAAAATTGTGAAAAGAGTAAGTTGTTCCAAGTGTGAACAGAGTGAAAAAATTCCAAGAATGTGCTCTTTAATCGTGAAGATGGTAATTAAGTCTTTGGAAGGTAGAACATAATGTTTGCCTATCCTCAAAGGGATTTTGATACAAATCCAAAAAGCATGAGCATTTCCCTCATCTTTTCCCCCACAAACCCCACACCCACCCCCAACACCATCTCCACCATCCCCCTCCATCCCCCTCATCTTTTCCCCCACAAACCCCACACCCAACCCCACCACCATCTCCACCACCCCCTTCACCCCCTCATCTTTTTCCCCATAACCCCCATACCCACCCCCACCACCATCTCCATCACCCCCTCCACCCCCTCATCTTTCCCCCATAACCCCCACACCCACCCCCACCACCATCTCCACCACCACCGCTCCCATCCTATCTCCACGCCCATGCTTGATACAGTTTAGATAACTATCACAAGAGAATTAAATTGGCTCCTCACGTGTCAGATATCGAACGACATAAATTAGCTCCCTGATCATGCCTTTCATATTGAACATGCTTTGGCAAAAGTTCTTCTGATGTTCTTAAGTTGGTGCTTTTCGAGTAGGAAGAAGATGACTCTTCCAATCAAAGAATTTATTGGGCTCTTGGATTGTTGGGGTTAAAATTAACCCTCCATCCCTTCATCTGCACCACCCACCATCTCTCACACTCAATGGGTCATTCCAATATCACGGGCGGCATAAAATGAGGATCTCAGCTTGCAAGTCAAAGGGTAAAAGTGTAAGTGGTAAAAGTGAAAGGGGAGAAATGTCTGTTGCTGCCAACCATTCATGATGACTGCCTATTTTTGAGGATCCAATTGAAATATACTAACATATTTGATCCACCCCTCCAATCTTTGGCAAACAATCGGCGCTTGATTAGTGGACGTGAGGAATCAGCAAGGCCCTCTTGGCCTATTGGAGTCTATAAAAGCAATGGACTTGTGCTCATTTGGGATACACATATACATACGTACATATAGAGATCCTCTCTTTGCACTTTGTGGCTACAAGCCTACTGTAGAAAGTCACTCTGTGGTGAGGATACAGAGCGTGGGCTTCCGAGTGGAGGGCAAATAGCACTATAGTGTGAAGGAAGTGGTAATGAATCACCTTGACATGTGTTGATTATTACGTTTATGCATTTGCACGATTATGCTATGAATGCCACCTACTTGGCGTTGGAGGTTCCATCATTATTCACTCTATGTATGTTTGTGTGTGCGATCGTATTGCTTGTGTGGTGCTTGTGCTTGTGTGTCGTGCTTGTGCTTGTGTATCATGTTTGTGTGTGCTTGATCGCTTCCTCCTAGTTTTGCTCCAGCTAGCATATACGAAATGCAAGCAAGTCCTCGTTGGAGAATCGCTCTAGCCATAGTATCACACTCCATGAAATGATTCATCGCTCTGTCAGCATTACTGGTTTCCACCCATACATCAACTCGTATGGCATAACTCTTTCTACAGATATATGTGTCGTGTGATTGGCAAACAGCAAACGACACATTCCTTCCTCCATCGCATGATTAAGTCAGAGCTTTAACAATTAATGGATATCCTCTTTCGCTTTTTAGGATTCGCCTTAGGATTGTATGCAGTTATCAGGGATATTTTGATACCATAACGCATGAAGAACTGTGATGCTTCATTCGTGTCGACTTCTATCATGTGCGTGATGAGATTCTCAACACATCTGTATCTCCATCGTGATGAGATTCTCAACACATCTTCAAGAGGAAAGTGATAAATGGCATAATCACTTTTTGGTTGCTTAGAGGATGACCCTCAACTTGGTTTGAGAGATGCTCAGCAGGAAAGGCGATATAATGCATATTCTTGTCCCCATCACAAATACATAAAGAGTTTTTGGTTTCTTACTGGAAATGCGATTTCAACAAGGACATACTTATAGACTTCAGCTAGACACAGAAGAGAATTTGCACATGTCTTTGACCTATGAACAATATTGTAATAGATGTATTGAATTACTTAAAAGTAGGAGATTGCATTCACAAAAACAACTTCCAATAAATAAGTCTGGTAAATCCCCATTCTCGATGCACTATAAAGCATGAGGATCTTGTGTAATTTGTTATGAAATTTATATTTTTCTAATTACCTCCTTTAAACGGTTTAACATTTGTGATTATATCTGTTTGTGAGCATTTTACATCCGTTAGTTCAACCATTCTCACGTTTTCAAGCATGTAATCCATCTGCATGAGGTGGAGACATTATCATTGACAAAAGCTTTTTGGAAAAAAATATCATAGGATATTTGAAATTATGCACATGTTACAATAAAACTAAATAATATGCCAACAAGCTTCCTCAATGCGTTATAACTACCATCATGAAGTTCCAAGTCTCTAAAATCATTGGATCTTTCTTGTAAACCTATTTTTAGATATGTAAACAAGAACACATAGACATACCTTTATTCTTTCTTTTTTTGTTCCACAAACATCTCAAACATCTCAAAGAAAGATAACTAGTTGAAATAATTGTTAGTTGAAATTGTTTCAGTAGCATGAAATGGGCCATAGACATACCTTTATCCTTTCTTTTTTTGTTCCCCCATTTTTGAAAAATGGTATAGGGGTCTTATGGCCAGTTATTCCACCTTTGCAATAGATTTACATTTGTTCCGAATTTTAGGTTGAGATTAATGAGAATTTAGACATCGACTTTCATACACTCAAACTCAAATATCACAAGAAAGAAAGTATTGTTAATGTTTCACAGAAGACACTTAAAAGTATCTTTTATAGGGATGCAATTGATTGGTTAGCCAAACGTTTTCATCAACAAAGTTTTCTCTTGAATAATGTCCAGAAAAAGAAATCCAACCTACATATTTTTTTAATTTTCATGCTTCCTAGTAAAAAGAAAGGCTTTAGGTGTTTTCGAGTCTCAGTCCCAATATTTTCTACATCATTCTTCATTCAATGGTTACCCAAATGTCATTAAAAATCTTTGTCAACACCTAAAGTACACAAAACTAATCTTCAACCATGTATGCCATCTCAACCAAGGTATGTGTATCAACAATTGGTATGTAATTTCTACAAGGTATGCGCATCAACAATTACTCAAATCACTTACAGAAATTTGTAGAAAAGATATAGTTTTGATATAAAACTTACGTTTGAACTAAAACCTAATTGCACTAACAAAATAAATTCAATTGGATTGAAAATATATCCTCTTGCTCACTTGTTCTCTTGAAAAACCCAAAAAAATCATTTCTACTTAACTCCTAATGAATGACCATTTGTAGTTTATTCTTCTTCACTAGGATATTCACAATTAGTATTATGTATTTATGCGTCTACGTCTATTATATCCATGGAAATCTCAGGGTTCTTTTTTTTTGTCTTTGAGAGAAATAGAGCTAATACTTTTAGAGAGTTTCTCATAACCACTACACCGTTTAGATAGTTTCCATCGCCTATATATTTTCATGAACTCCCACTTTACTAAACAAACGCTCATTTGAGATGTTTTATTTCTCTTAAATTGTTTCTTTATATAGTATTGTTGACTCAAGGAGTCACTATCGTTTGTGGCAGGTTCCTATGATAAAATCATTATAAACTCATTCATCTATTGGTTGTATGAATTCACTTGCAATTCTATCATTTTGATAAAGTTTTTGTGTATTATTTTTTTTCTCAATACATGCACCAAAAAAGTATACTATATGTTTACTAGATATTCATAGGGTAACTTTTTTGTATCCTTGTGAAGAGAATATTAAGGTTGTACATCAAAGTATGATAACTATCCATGGTTAAGGATAATCATGGAATGTACAATTTGATTATGGAATAGACGTTGGATGATCTGAGCTAATTTGTGGTCATACATGATGCAACATGTATTATTTGGAAAGGGATTTTGGAATATTCATGTGGGATGTTGAGATACATCATGTCATAGCTATAGAGGCTCAAACTCTAGCTGATCAATGTGAGGTTGAGGATGCTCTAGATTCTTATATGCGTGCAATTCCTATTTGCCTCACTATTGCAACTCCTCTTTGGACTATGTGAACTACATCACCACCACCCCCATCATTACAAAGAGACTTTGATGGGATTTTAATATTCTTTCTCTTTCATCTATCCATCATGTGTAGTAATAAAAGAAAAGAGAATTGGGTCAAAGAATCATGTCAAATTATATCAAGCAAGAAATGAGATTGATTCTACTTATCTTTGAAAGCTATCAAAAAGTGAGCATATAAATAAAGTTGATCTATTGAACATATTCTTTCCAAGACTAAATATTAAAAACATAACTAATTGTCATACGAAACATGTCTTTTAAATATTTGAATTTTCTAGACTCTTGTAAAGAGTTCATTGTATTACTTGGGAAATGTTTCCAAAGATAGTCAAGTCTTTAGATGAGAATTATGTGATAGTCAAGTCTTTAGATGACAATTATGTGATTCAATGTCAAAACTTTATAACTTCTTCATCAAATTCTTAGTTATGGCTGAAAATATTTTACAATCTACAATCAGCAAACTTCATTTTGATTGAGGGGATAATTATATTTCCTCTATGTTTCACATTCAAGAAATCTTGAGGTCGTATACGGCCTCCTAGGCTTCTCAAAAAAAAAAAAAAATGGCACTCGTCAAATGCGATTATAACTTCAAAACGTATATCACTTAAAAAAGTGATTAAAGTAACTAGGCATAGACTCAATGAGATATTATTTCTATGAATCTAAAGAGGAGTTAAATATTATATACCTAAACACATCAAGGGATGAAATATATATTCATGTACCTTCTATAAAAAAGTATTATAAACCAATTATAGATTGCAAATTATTGCACATATATAGAATCTAGTGTTAAAATATTCAAACTTTTGGAATATTTTTTCGCAATGTTCATGCACATGACGATTGTCTCACCATTCCAGAAGACCTATCTTATCATATAGAAAAATAAAAGTATAACAGAATGTTAAGAATATTTATAGAATTGTGTGAGTAATTGCACATCAAATCTGCCTCCTAACAACAATTAATGGTCAAGTTCCATGGCTCTTTGGTTCAGGGTGGAAGCTTATCCTCTCTTGATTGTTCTAAATTGCACATAATTAAGCATTAAACTAGCACCATTTTAATTTAGTTGTTCTATGCGAAATCATCACTTAATGAAGTGCAAAAATACATGCATCATTTTTGTACAACAAAATATAAATACAATTTTTCTCAAGAAATTGGTTGCTTATGTGGCGTATTTTAGAAATGGTAATAGGGATGATGCCACTGATTATATATACAATGGATTTGAATCATGACCTGCATTTCTTAGGGGGTTTACGATGAGCTTGTATTGAAGATTGCGAACTTGTATAGGTCTTTGATTTGCTTTTTGAATGATTCTACAATCATAAGGTAGGATATTTGTTTTGTAATTAGTGTGCTTGTAGAGGAGGTTCTCCTTAGGGAAATATACCCTTTAACACATTTGTGAGTAGGCAGATAACAATAATTGCACAAAATTGTAAATACTCAGGGAAATGACAGATAACAACAGTGGAAGACCAAACCACTCCTTAGTTTGAACATATGATTACAATAGAGGCACAAGAAATGCTCTAAAGTGATGCTCTAGATTAACATGCCATTTTCGAACTAAAAAACATCAATACAAGTGAACCATCCAATACAATGATCATAACTAGATGAAGGATCGCACTGATCGGTACACAGATATGAAGACGTGCTCCAAGGATGACAAACTCAACCACTGACTCACACCATAGGACAAAAGCAAGCCGCTCCTTCACACTATAGTGCTACTAGCCCTCCAGTAGGAAGCCCAAGCTCTATATCCTCACCACAGAGTGACTTCCTATAGTAGGCTTGTAGCCACATAGTGCAAAGACAGGACCCAAAGAGAGGCCGGAATCCTCGGTAACTCTGTGTATCTGAGTCTCCTAATGAATACAAGTCCATTGCTTTTACAGGATCCAATAAGCCAAAAGGGCCTTGCGGATTTCCCACGTTCACTAAAGATGCACCAATTGATTGCACCAAAATTGGAGGGGTAGATCAAATAAGCCACCAGTCTTGAATTGGATCCTCAAAAATAGGAAGTCATCACGGCAACAATCATTTATCCTCTTACACTTTTACCACTTACACTTTTACTGTCACTTTTGAATGTAAGCTGAGATCCTTATTATGTGCCACCCGTGATATTGGAATGACCCTTAGAAGCACACCCTTCACATAACTCACATAATTCTTGTAGTAGCTTTGGATCCTTACATATTGAGTGGTGGGAGATGGTGCGTTGTGTGGGAGGTGTGGGTGGAGTGGTGGGAGGTTGTGGGTGGTGTGGGAGTACTAGGAAGAGATTACTATCCACCAACTCATCATTAATACTAGTTGCCTTCTCCCTCATTCCGGTCCTGGATACTTGATCTGCCATGTAGTGCTCTCTTCCTAGCTTAATATGGATATTAAAATTGAATTCTTGAAATAGGAGTAACCATCTCCAAACCCTTTCAGCCACTCTAGGCTTGTTTATCAAGTACTTAAAGGGCTGATGGTCAGATATGACTATAAAATGTACACGCAGAAGGCAATGTCGAAACTTTTGAAGAGCAAATACAATAGCCAAACCTTCCCTTTTTGTTGTACTGTAGTTCTTTTCTACCTTGGTAAGTAACTTGCTGGCATAGGAGATAGGTCTATCAACCTTGTGTGATGATGGTTGAGCTAGAACCGCACCGACAACATGAATACTGGCATCTATATGCACATGAAACTCTAATGACCAGTTAGGAGCACTTAGAAGTGGAGCAGTACATAACCTCAGTTTTAGTTCACAAAATGCTTTCTCAACCATTAGGGGAAAAAGTGAGCCTTGCATGGGCCTTGTAAGGATCCCTAATTTTTAGGGATTAAAATTAAGATTGTAGAGGATTAAGGGAACACAAAATACCACTGGTGGTTTTCTCTATTAAAAAATAGGAGAAAAAGAGCTTCAAGTGAAGTGTGGGTCGAATTTGATTCTGACCATTGGATATGTTATTTTGAACGATCAAGATTAAAAGATATGGGAGACCATAATGATTGCATGTGGAGTCAAATAGCACAGTAGAGAGAGAGTTTGGAATCTGTAGTCAATCGGGACCCTTGAATCCTCAAGATCTAACGATCTTCCATATTTGGCGCTGATATGAAAAATGCGATCTCTTCGTAGCCATCAGATCTCCTCAAGATCGAACGGGCGTCCGGATTTGCAGCTGATCCTTATTTCTAGCCGTCGGATTCGTCCAAGATCGAATGATCCTCCACAATTCATGCTGATCTGCTGTCGACTGCCGTTTAGGTCCGTTCGATGAAAGTAGGATCCAACGGTCGATGACGGATCTAGTCTTGGATGATGGGGGGTGATCTATAGCCCTTAGATCTTGGGCTTATCTAATGGCTCACATCTTTTGGCGCCTTTCTTTCTGTGATTTCAATCGGAGCCACAAAAGAAACAACTGATCGAACGGCCTATAATCCACCAAGCCTTGACTTTTGCAGAATCAAGTTACCCGTTCTATCTTTGGACCATCCAACGGCTACAATTAAATTATTTGAAATTGCAAACCGCTTTTCTCATGAAAACCATGAAGGGATAGTGGTTTTACAGGCTTTGACTAGCACAAACCAAGGGAAGCCTAGTCCTAGTCTAGTAAATTTGGAGACTAGACTGTGGCCACCACCCTCCTCTCATTGGTCCATCCTTAATCACTCCTTAATCTAAAAGGCCCATGCAGGGTTCATTTTTTCCCCTAATGCTTCAGGACTCCATGAGAAGGGGACCTTTTTACTAGTAATCCTTGACAAGGGCTTAGCTATTTCTGAATACATTTGTATAAATCTTCTATGATATCAAGCATGGCCTAGAAAACTTTGCACTTCCTTTGGGCTTTGTGGAAAAGGCATGGAAAGAATAGCCATAACCTTTGCAGGGTCAACCGTTATTCCTTTAGTAGATACCATGTGACCAAGAAGAGTGCCCTTGGTGACCAAAAAATGACATTCAGCAGGATTTAACTTCAAACTTATTTTGAGACATTGCTCAAAGATTTCCTTTAGATTTTCCAAATGATCATGGAAATATTGAACTACTACTCTTCTATCTGTGCCTGAAAACAGTGAAAACTCATTCATGAAAATGCACAAAAAGGTTGTTAACCACTTGCCCAATATCAGATACATTGTTCTATTAAATGAAGCTTGTGCATTTTTCAAACCGAAAGCCATGCCAGTATAGGCATAAGTGCCCCATGGAGTGACAAAGGCTATCTTGTCCCTATCATCAGGATGGATCACTATTTGATTGTAGCCACTAAAACCATCCACGAAGCTATACAAAGTGTGAATGGCTACTTCCTCAAGTACTTGCTCTATGAAGGGTTGAGGAAATCCATCTTGAACACTTACCTTATTCAAGGCACGAAAATCAACACAAACTCTTATTTTTCCACTATTAAGGCCTATTCAGGAAACGTGGGAATTATTCATGATTTTGAGACCTTGGTTTCTTTCCAAAATTTTAGCTTTTGGAGTCATTTTACATACTACAATGTCTTATTATCTCTTGATTGGATTATAAAATTGACACTAATACTAAGCCTAATTGTATTAAAAATGGAGTATCAAGGCTAGAATCAAAACTAAGAAGTTATCATATTAAGTATTATCCATGGCACCTGAATAATTCCCTAAATTCTTGAATTGGCCTTTATTTTTCTTCGGTACAATAACCATAGAAGAAAGCGACCTGGAATGTTCTACTGGCACAATTATACCTGCTTCTTCTAGTTTTGTAATTTCCAACTTTACCACCTCTGCATACTTCGGATTGAGTGGATACGGCCTACTTCTTGCAAGCGCACCTCCCTCAACTAAGGGTATTCAGTGTAATCCGAGCTCCTTTGGTATCCCTGTTAGATCTTTGTAGGACCATGCAAAGACATTTTTGTAAGCAAAAAGTAAAGAAGTTACCTTCTGTAGTAAAGGGCGATAATGCCATAGCCAAGTGGCCAACTACTTGAGGATTCTCTTCATCTCCTAGATTTACCTCTTGACCAAGTGTTTCACGAATAGCCTTACTTGCGAAATCATCTCCACTGTATGTAGGAGTGTAATTTAGCTTATACTCTGCAATATGTTCTCTGGTCCATCCTTGAGGTATATCTGAAAAGGGGAGATCTTCTCTGCATTAAGGCTCATAACTTTCCTTTTCTGATACTTCTATAGTTGTTGCCCCTTCAATGTTTGTACTCAAGTGCGAACTCTTGTTCTCTGATTCCTTGTGAACTTCATGGCCCTTCTCTGCAATTCCTTCATCTGCAACTTCTTCCTCTATTTCATTGATTTCCACCATGCAACATTCTGCACTTTCCATCATCCGATTCAATAATGTATCTTCTTCTTGGGGTAGAGAGGGCATTACCTGAGTGTCCACAGTATACCCAGTAGCTTTCCCTGAGTGGAATCCTTCTTCCAAATGTAGTTGTAGTTGGCTATTGGTGCTTGTTGAAATCGAGAGTTTGTTTTTCCCCCAATCTTGCAAAGCTTTTGCTTGCCTTAGCCAAGGCCGCCCGAGGAGAAATGGGTTAGAAGTCTCCTGTAGAAGTGCAATAACAAAAAAATCTAGAACAAAGTGAAAACCCTATACTATCATCAGTACCTTCTCAATAATGCCCAATGGCGCAACCCTATGTTGATCTGCTAGTGTGATAGTGAACGGTGCCATCTTGGTGGGGTTCAAATTCTGTTTCTTCATTGTGAAATCTAGCATCAAATTGATGCCAGAGCCTCCATCTATGATCACACCTATGAGAGCTTCATCCTTTATAAAGACAAATAACCTTGAGCTTTGGTAGTCCGCTAGAGGTGTAGGGGCAAAATCAACCATGAAACCATCTATGCTAGGTGGCTGGCTCAAGTGAGCAGAGTGTATAATCTTTAATAAGTCACTCCTTATTTTTGAATCGATCTTTATGAGTTCGTAAGGACTAACCTTATGATAAATTCCTTTCAAGATCTGCTTAATGTTTACCATATGTGTGTCCTCTTACAGACTTGTTGGTTGGTCCTTTAGTGAAGTAGCCATCCTTTCATAAGTTCCTTCAATATTTGCTTGGTCCTTCCACCCAACCTTCTTTTCCTCCTCTTTATCTTGGAGTCCTTCTTGTTCCTCTCTACCGGTTGCTGCCGGTTGTCTCGCTCTAGTCATCATGGGCATTGAAGAAGATGAAATAGCATAAGACTGAGTGGTCATACCTTCTACGTGTGGGGAGATTGCAATCATGTGAATTGGAGCAGGGCGGCTTCTTGGGCAATCTTTGGTATAGTGATCCTTAGCCTGTGGACAATGCTGACAAGAAGGTGCATCTTCTGGAATGGAGCACCTATTTTGCATATGTTCGTACTCACCACAACGATAACACATCAATGGCCTATTATATCTAGGCTTCGTTGTATGATTTTCCTCTCTATTAGGTGCATTTGAAGTACTAGCATAATATAAATCCAAAGCTTGAGGGTTAGCTCGTTGATGTGTACCCTTGAGGTAGTAAGAGTCTTTAGCTTTGACAGCTTACCTTTAGGACAATTAGCATTGGAATGTCCATTGTTGTTACATATTGTACACCAAATCTGCCTTCTTATATCCTTAGTGGTCTGTAAATCTTGTAGCTCGCAGCGAAGTTGGGCTACTTCATCATCACTGCGACACAGTGGTGGCAAGACCTTCTCTTCTTGGTGATTTTGTTGCATTCTCAATGCCTCCAGTTCTTTCCTCAGTTGCCCAATAGGGTCTAGTTTTGCAACATAATTTGTTTGTGTATCCCCTTCAAAATGTTGCCTAGCTTCCTCAATGCGTGATGCTGCTGCAACAAAATCAATGAGAGTTGCATCCAATCTAAGAGACTCACGTAGCTTCTGCTGAGATGACCTGGGCAAGGCTTTTCCTATCCATTTTTTAACCAAGAAATCACCTGGAGCATCTGGAAGATGTTCAACAAGTGCTTTTGTCCTAGTGTGAAGTTTATGGAAAGATTCACCTGATCTTAGCCTTAGGTTCTCTAGCTGGTCTAGAGCTCTTTCCGAGGAGTCACTTGGTTGAAATGTCTGAGAGAACGTCCTCTTCAGAGCCTCCCAAGTAGGGAAATGGCCATATGCATATTGACTATACCATTTGTCAGCAAGGCCTTCCAATGTGGATGGGGAGAGTACCAATGTTGCATCTTCTCTATTCTGCAGACCTCGTCCATGGCATAAGGAGATGAATCTCCTCACATGATCATCAGCATCTTTACAAGCTTGTCCCTTGAAGGTAGGGAACTTAATATTGAGTCTGGAGAGTAAATGAGAGAGATCCTCCATTGCCAGTGGTGTTTCCTCTGACGTATTTGAGCAGAAGTCCAATGTTCTCTTATGCTTTTCCTTTGATAGTGGTGCTGCACCCAAATCAATAGATAAATTCAAAGAGGGTAGAGGCGATCTAGGTTCACTATTCAAAGATATAACTAACTTTTTAAGGCTCCTTCATACACGAAGAGGCTCCTTATGTACTTGTGTATGGGTCATATACCTACTTGCAAATGCAATAGGGCAAAAATACTGAAAAAGGACTATTTACTATGCTCAGGGCGTCTCACAAAAATGCAAGTGTCCCACCAGGCATGCAAAACTGTAGAGGAGGTACTGGGGTATCTACTTTTATCAGGATCATGTACCATGCACTCCAGTACTCTCCTACTCAAGGGAGGTTGTCCTTAGGGAAATATACCCTTTAACACTTCTGTGAGCAGGCAGATAACAATAATCGCACAAAATTCTAACTACTCAAGGAAAGGATTAATGACAACTGACAATAGTGGGAGACCAAACCACTCCTTAGTTCGAACACATGATTACAATGTAGGCCAAGGAGGCCAAGGAAATGCTACAAAAGCTCATGCTCTATCCTAACATGTCAATCCAGAACAAAACAAAATCAGTACAAGAGAGTCGTCCAATAAAATGAACACCACTAGATGAAGACTTGCACTGCTCAGTACAAAGGTATGAAGACTTGCTCTAATGGAAGAGCACGGAAATACCACTGACTCAAACATCATAACTCAACTACTATATATGTTGTCTCATTACTTGTTCTTTCAAAAATCATGGGGGTTTATACAAAGAACATGATACTATGAATATGGAGAAAAACAAGATTTCAAAGGATCGATCACACCCTCTAGTGGGTGCTAATTTTTTATTTGCCTAAATAAAATGCAATGTGCAGATTTTATCTAAACATTAAATAGTACAACTACTGTTTAGAAGCATGCAATATGCAAGACAATGTTATAAAAATTATTCATCCGGTTTTTGAGCAGCTTCATCCTCCGTGAAGCTTTTGTGCACTAAATTCTTCATGTATCAATTCTCCTTTCTACACTCCATGAAATGATTTATTGCTCTGTCAGCATTACTGGTTTCCAACCATACATCAACTCGTATGGCATAACTCTTTTTACAGATATATGTGTCGTGTGATTGGCAAACAGAACACGACACATTCGTTCCTCCATCGCATGATTAAGTCAGAGCTTTAACAATCAATGGATATCCTCTTTCACGTTTTTCGATTCGCCTTAGGATTGTATGCAGTTATCAGGGATATCTTGATACCATAACGCATGAAGAACTGTGATGCTTCATTCGTGTCGACTTCTCTCATGTGCGTGATGAGATTCTCAATACATCTGTAAATCCAAATAACATCTTCAAGAGGAAACTGATAAATGGCAGAATCACTTTTTTGTTGCTTAGAAGATGACCCTCAACTTGGTTTGAGAGATGCTCACCAGGAAAGGCGATATAAATACATAAAGAGTTTTTGGTTTCTTACTGGAAATGCGATTTCAACAAAGACATACTTATAGACTTCAGCTAGACACAGAAGAGAATTTGCACATGTCTTTGACCTTCCGTCAGTTTCCATGAGTTTATATGGTGCACTTTTACTGTTTGAAGAGTTTCTCTCAAGCTTACTTTGATATTTACAAGAGCTCCTCTTCTAAAGAATCATAGTGTACCCTTGTATGTAGTTCGAACATGAAACATAACGATAGCTCAAATGACATTAGTTATAGTTTAAAAATACGTTAGTGATAGTTTATAAATACATTAAAGATACTTCTCAATTTTTAAATCATTTGAAGTCTGTGTGAGCTATGTTAGAAAAGAATCATTCCCTATTTTTCTTTGTATTCTACTTTTGATGATGAGAAAAGAGGTTTTATGAGAGTTTTGGTGATTAACATGATGAATTAGTTTACTTTATTAAAATTCAAAAATAATATGTGCTCTAACCTCTCTTGGTATGGATAGAGAACTCTATGAACAATATGGTAATAGATGTATTGAACTACTTAAAATTAGGAGATTGCATTCACAAAAACAGCTTCCAATAAATAAGTTTGGTAAATCCCCATTCTTGACGCACTATAAAGCATTAGGATCTTGTGTAATTTGTTTTGAAATTTATATTTTGTTGATTACCTCCTTTAAACGGTTTAACATTTGTGATTATATCTATTTGTGAGCATTTTACATCCGTTAGTTCAACCATTCTCAAGTTTTCAAGTATGTAATCCATCTGCACGAGGTGGAGACATTATCATTGACAAAAGCTTTTTGGAAATTAAATATCAAACATTAGAACTTCATAGCATATTTGAAATTATGCACATGTTACCATAAAACTAAATAATATGCCAACAAGCTTCCTCAATGCGTTATAACTACAATCATGAAATTCCAAGTCTCTAAAATCATTGGATCTTTCTTGTAAACCTATTTTTAAATACGTAAACAAGAACACATGTATTTATACCCCTTAGCAACACTTTCTCTTAGATTGTAGGGGATGTGCGGGAGAGGTTTTGTTTGATCTTTATCAAAGCTTTCTATATGGTTCAATATTGTAATTTCTACGAAGCGAAAACACTAATTATGTGTATGATTTTGGAAAAAGACAATTATTCCATTAACAAAAATATGCCTTCATTTCATTCACCATACTTGTAGAAAACTTTGATATGTAGTATCTATAATTTCTTTATGCTCCCCTCAATCTGTTGAAGGGATGTCTAAATGTTTCTTGTATCCAAATCACTATGTTTCGCAAGAAGTCACAAAAATAATTGGATAAGTATTTTCCCCCTCTCCAATTGAATAATTTTCTCATTGGATGAACCTCTCTAACACCTTCTCCACAAACATCTTAAAGAAAGATAGCTAGTTGAAATAATTTCTAGTTGAAGTAATACTATAGATGCTAATTACAACCTAACATACCCAGCTATCTCTATAATCTAGGACTATGTACTCTCTATATTTCAGTAGCATGAAACTGGCCATAGACATACCTTTATCCTTTCTTTTTTTGTTCCCCCATTTTTGAAAATTTGTATAGGGGTCTTATGGCCACTTATTCCACCCTTGCAATAGATTTATATTTGTTCCTAATTTTAGGTTGAGATTAATGAGGGTCTAGACACCCACTTTCATACACTCAAACTAAAATATCACAAGAAAGAAAGTATTGTTAATGTTTCACAGAAGAGACTTAAAAGTATCTTTAATGGGGATGCAATTGATTGGTTAGCCGAACGTTTTCATCAACAAAGTTTTCTCTTGAATAATGTCCAAAAAAACAAATCCAACCTACTTATTTTTTTAATTTTCATGCTTCCTAGTAAAAACAAAGGGTTTAGGTGTTTTCGAGTCTCAATCCCAATATTTTCTAGATCAAATCATTCTTGATTAAATGGTCATCCCAAAGGTCATTAAAAATCTCTATCAACACCTAAAGTGCACAAAACTAACCTTCAACCATGTATGCGATCTCAACCAAGGTATGTGTATCAACAATTTGTATGTATTTTCTACGAGGTATGCGTATCAACAATTGGTCAAATCACTTGCAAAAATTTGTAGTAGAGATATAGTTTTGATATAAAACTTACGTTTGAACTAAAACCTATTTGCACTAATAAAATAAAATCAATTTGATTGAAAATATATCCTCTTGCTCACTTGTTCTCTTGACACTGTAAAAAATCATTTCTATTTAACTCCTAATGAATGATCATTTGTAGTTTATTCTTCTTGACTAGGATGTTCATAATTAGTATTATGTCTTTATGCATCTACGTCTACTATATTCATGGAAATCTCAGGGTACTTTTTTTTGTCTTTGAGAGAAATAGAGCTAATACTTTTAGAGAGTTTTTCATGACCACTACACCGTTTGAATTGTTTTTGAGAGGTTGTGGGGGGTGTGGGAGGTGTGGGTGGAGTGGTGGGAGGTTTTGGGGGGTAGGGGAGGTGCGTCAGATAATGCCACACTTCCACGTGTTCCACTCGGACTCAAAGCATCCCTGTGTTGCTCATATAGCTCCAGCATTTGGTTTGCTCACATCTTTCTAGCCAGTGGAGATCTTCTTTACTGAACTTGTACTCAATTGTTAGACATGATATGGTTTTCTTATGTTTGTAACCTGTCATATGTACTGCCTCTCAGCTAATGCTTTGTAGTTTCCCATTGAGGGTACTAGCCCATATGTTGTCACCCATGCAATCTAAGGGTTGGTGGGGGTCTTGCCCTTTGAACAAATTTACATGCCATCATTAATATAATTTCTTGTCTTCTAAAAAAAAACAATCAAGACACCACTTCCTATTAAGTGTGACATGAAGGTCCAGATTTTTCTTGAATCTCGGAATTTTTTCAAGGCTACTGCCATTGAACCATCTAAGACCCTCATGGTGGGGAGGGTCCTCACCAATGAAGAGGCGAGTCTTCGAGCATTCCCAAGCAATGAATCTCCTTTGCAAAAGGGTCCATTCTTCATAGTTCACTCTAAAATATAGATCAGTGTCCTCAAATCTAATCCTATAGCATGTATCTTGATTCAAGAGATGTTTCCACAAACGAAAACCTTTATTCCATGGTTTCTAAGCTTTATGGAGGTTCCACATCTCAACACCTTTGATGCCCTTCATAGGGAACTAGATTGAATCATTTTGTCTAATAGCGGCTGCCCATCCCTAATCCTCACTAATCCAAATAGACGGTTTGACCTTGCTCCAACTCTTCCAAAGTGAGAAAACCAAATCCAAGCCCCATGGAGAAACCAAAAAAAGGGGAGAAGAGCAGGGTGATGAGGCAGAGGTCCTTCCAACCTACGAGGCCTGTAAGCTTAAAATCGCTACTATTCCTAAAAATAAGCTTGGCTTGAGAGGCTTCACTTTTGCTCCACACCTCAATTAACCATTTTGTGGCTAGCTTGTTGTCCATGCCTTCAATGTTAAGAATGCCCAAACCACCTTGATCGTTTTGGCTAATGCAAACTGTCCATTTAATTTTGGGGATTCCCCTTCTGTTGCGGTGACCAAAAATGTGTTAATCACCATGGCCCTTCCTGCTAGGTTGATCTACATAGCTTTCTAGTAGACCAATTTGTTGTCGATATTTGAGAGTACCTAGTTCCATCGTTGGTTCATAAATATGTCAAATCCCAATAAGTGGAATACCTAATAAGTGGAAGATTGGCCTACTAGGAATCAGCTGATAGCCTTGGTCAACAAGAAACTATGTGGGGTGTCTGATAATCGCCCTAAAAGCAGTTTTAGAGTGGTTTATTTTGGATCGTGAAGCCATGTAGAATGTGTTTCAACATCTTCAAAAAGTATCGATGATGGTCATATCGCTATGAATAAAGGCATTCGTGTCATCAGCAAACAATTTTATGAACATTTGCTCTTGATTGATAGGTAGGGAGAGGCCAGGAATCCAGCCAAGGCTAGCATAATGTTTCACAAGACAGCTTAAACAATGGCGAGCAATAGCAAAGAGGAGATGGGCTAAGGGGTATCCTTGCCGAATAGAACGTTTTAGTCTAATATCTTAAGAAAGTTGGCCATTGATGTCTATCTCAACCGAGGCATTTTCGAACAACATCAATATCTTAATGAACTTGTGACCAAAATCGAGGTCTTTCAGAGATTGGAGATGGAAGTCCCACTCAAGCCAATCATAGTGTTTATTGAAGGCAATCTTAAAAAAGATTACATCTTGAGTAGATTCTTTAGCAAAATCTAAGGGGAGGTCCATCTTGGAAGCTATCTTGAGTAGATAGCTTCCAAGATGGACCTCCCCTTTATGAAACCTTTTTCTTTTCACTTAATCAATTTTGTAAATGGCAGGCAATCCTATTAGCCATAACTTTAGCAAGGATCTTGTAACCTATTTGTAACATTGTAATTGGGTGCCAATTCTCAATCCTACTTTTATTTCCTTTTTTTGAATAAGCTTGATTACACCATTATTGAGACATTCAACTAAGGCATCAAACAAAGCTGACTCTTGCCAAACTAGACAAAGAGGAATAGTCACCACTTGTTGGAAGGTCTTGAAAACCGCATTAGTGAGGCAGTCCAGACTCAGGCTTTTCCCATTAGGAAGCGAATTGATAACTTGGAGAATCTCAACATCCGAAATGGGAGCTTCAAGAAGCGATCTCAAATTATGCGCGATTCTAGAGGTCTTGTCTCTAGAGATGGTCCCCATGCAATCATGTCTATGGGGAGAAAGGGGGCAGAGACTCCGAAAAGTTGGGAAAAGTGATTTACAATCACCAAGCGGTTCTCTTCAACTGTCTTGCATTCAACCCCATTGATATCCAACATTAAGGGGATCAAATTCATAGCTTCCTTCTTCTTGAGGAGTCTACACATCTTTTTAGTAGGTTTTTCTTCCTTACCTACCCACCATTCTTTAAAGAACACCTAAAGATTGCTCCTTTGAATTTCTTCTTGCTATCTCAACATACCTATGATTTTTCACAACCCAATCTAGTATTGAGCATGTCCTTTGTTCACTTCCATCTAATGACATATCAGTTGTCGATAGAGACTCTCCCTTCGGACCTAGCAAACCTTACAAATAAACATTAGGGCCTTGGTGAGAATATGACGAGTCTCCATAACTATGATCCTCCAACATTTGGAAGGTGATGAATTGGATGAGAAGGTCGATTTCCAAGGAGAAGTAATCTCCTATTGGACAGAGGGAAGAGAGAAGGTCGTCATATTGGCATGAAACCATGAAGCCTTCTTAAGTTTTTTTGACGGACTTAAATGTAAGAATAATAGGGTAGTGGTCTCAAATAGTAAGCTCACAACACTATGAGAGAGAGGGGTGCCCCCACTCCTGATAATATTTTGGGCAATGTAGCATCTATCAAGCATGGCTTTCCTCAAATCCACACCGGATTGGAGGGTAAACCAAGAAAAGCCAGTCTCATCTTTCACTTCAACTAGATCCAAGTGGAGCTTTATAAGATCCGAGACATCTTTCTCTTGCCCGTCAATAATCCTCCCTATATTTCCCCACAGAAAGAACTTCAACCATGTTGAGATCCCCACAAACGATGACATCATGGGAGAGAGAGAACAAAGAGTGCTAGGTGGTAATCCTCTCCGATTCAGAATTGAGAGCATACATGGAGACAATGGTGAAATGAAAAGGCTTTCCGAAGGAAACACCAATTCACCGATGATTATGGTCCTCTTGGGTGCTCACAAGTTTATCAATCCACTTGTTGTTAATGGCAATAGCTGATCCACCATTTCCTTAGGGTGTGGTGGAATCCAGGTACGTGATAATAAAATATGTTTTAATCTCTTTTGCAGACCTCCCCATCAATTTTGATCTCTTGAAGGCAGATGAAGTCTGATTTAAGCTATTATCATGTACCTAGAGGCCAATAATGGCAGCTCTTGAGGGGTCAATGAGCCCTTGAACATTGAACGAGATGATAATCATAATCAAAGGTTAATATCTTTGGGGGGAGGGTGGGGGGGTTTGTCCCTTTTCTTCTTATTTTTCTCTTCTTCTTTTCGCTTCGTGGCAGAAGCATCCTGACAAAGGAGCTTGCTCTTTAGGGGCTCTTCCATGGAATCTCCATAGGTTGGTTCCCTTTATAGGTCTCCTTCTTCTCAATTGGGTTTGCAAACTTTTCAGGAACTAAGTTTGGAATCATTTAAGGAATTCTGGATCCAATGATGGAGCTTTTAGTATCTTGATTATCTTCATAGTTCTTGTAAATAATTTCCTCCTCCAAAGTCTCTCCTTACCCAATGACTATGGAAACTAAGGAAGTGAGATCCTTTAGATCTGCATCAGTGCAAATCTGAGGATGCCATCTTACGTCGAACGAGTGTTTTACTTGACGACGCCCCCATCATCTCCTTTTGAGGGTAACGGTTGGCCAATGGGAAATACTATTTATCTTAAGAATCCATAGAGAAAGAAAGGAAAGTTAGGGAGCTCTACCTAGAGAGGATAACGAGGTGGATTTGACTTATTTGGAACAAAATCACGGAACCACTTAAAGGGGAATAATGTGGTATGCCAGACCTACGAAGTTCCGATTTGTAGAACTTGGAATGCCATTTCTTCATTTTCAAAGCCCACAATTAAGTGGTTTGCTGTAAGAGTCCAACCTTCGAACCGGAGAAAAACACATGAAGAAATAACCCCAAAAAATTGAAAAAGAATCTACTCCAAAATTCCCTCTAATAAAAGCAAATTATTTTCGCAAAAACCAAAAAAGAAAAAACCAACTCTTAAGCACTCCAAAAAACCAACTCTTATGTCTTGTGTTCCTTGAAATCTAGCGCTTGAAATTATAGCAATGTCCAATATTTATAGCAATCGTATCTTGATCTGTCCTAAATGTAGCTTGATTCTTCTCCATCCGCGGTGTTTCCGAAAGAAACACATATATGTTAGTATTCAACGAGTGTGTTGAAGCCGAGAACAATTAAAATAACATTAAATTAATGATTTTATTGTTTTTCTGAGCTTCCAATCGATCTGAAATTATTAGAAATGGTGACCTCCTAATTGAATCCTTTCCGTATAGTGAAGAATTGATTTTTGGCATGCACCACCTCAAACCTCAACGGAAGCCCTCGTCTGCATACACATCTTGAAACTTTTATCCATTTAGATGTTCATATCTCTCTTGATACTTTCTCCATCTAAATATCTTTTGAAATGAATTTCTGTCTAATAAATTGATAATGAACCACATTGTGCATGGGACATATGGAAGCAAAAAACAGATCAAGATGGGAATATCTCACCAACCAATGAGGCACGATCTTACCAAGTCTGACTCTAGGTTTTGAAATGCATGGTCATCTCTTTCACATGCATATTCAGATAAGAAAATAATTTATCGAGCAATGATATCTCCTATTAGAGCTTTCTTAAGCCTCTATTCACTTTTTCAGTCAGCAAGAGGCCCACTATTGGTTCTTTCGTGGAGCACCAAAAAAATTATTCTTGTCAAAATGATCACGCATCTACTAGCACTCCTACCATCTTAGGAACCGACTCCGTCACCATCATAGTAGACTTGGACCTACCAACCATCATCAAATGGAGAGTAAATCCCTTCATTCATTGTTCCCAAGAAGTGCCTTAACACTCTTTTGGTTGCAAAAGGATAAGGTACTCTTGGAGGGTACATAAATACATATGTTCCCTTCAATGCACAACATATATAGAACATATATAAGAGATCGTGCAACGGACATATACATTATCAAATCCTGCACTCTCTATCTTCATGAAAAAAACCATTTTACATTTAGGTCTATTTAAAATACAAAATTGCAAACTTCTTTAAGTTGTTAACAATAGAACTTCTCTACATGAGATATACAATTTCTTATCTTCGGAATGTGAGAGGCATCAGTGTATGCTTGGAGTTTAGTTGAGGGAAAGATCTCTAAAATCTTGCCGGTAAGCAAAGAAGCTTTTCATAGTTCTGGAGATCTTAAAGATAAAGACTAAGTCTTTATTCTAGTCACAACGTCAACCAGACTTGATGAAGCTTGGCCATGATTGTCCAAGAATGTGGAATTGGAACTACTCAAAAGTTTGCCCAAGTATTGGCAATAAAATTGCTTTTTGAAAGTATTCACTCAGGTTCCATTTATCCAATGGAAAATTGTGAAAAGAGTAAGTTGCTCCAAGTGTGAAGAGAGTGAAAAAAATTCCAAGAATGTGGTCTTTAATCGTGAAGATCGTACTTAAGTCTTTGGAAGGTAGAACATAATGTTTGCCTATCCTCAAACAGATTTTGATACAAATCGAGAAAGCATGAGCGGATGTTTAGACTCATGTAGTAGAGAGATTCCTGTAAAGTACGGCTGGGGTAGGTACCTAAAGTATCAATAAGAAATGAATCGAAAGATAAGAAGTTAAAAGCTCATCAGTACAAGTTGATCAAGAATAAACCAATTGAACTTGAATCTGTGAAAATTCAAGTACTTGGAATTCTAACTCGTTTTCATTTAGAAAACCTTAGCAAAGAGGAATATATATTCTATCAAGAGGTTTTCAAGTTTCCAAGGAAAAGCACGTGATTGTATGACAATCTTCTGAAGGAATCAAAACCTAGAATATCAAATTAGAGGCAATGCCTGAAACTTCAAATTCTTGAAGTGGAAAGGTACTCTATCAAGGTTTTAGACTTTCGGATAAGTATCACCCACACATTAATGTGAATATAAAATAGGATGTCATGGGACACGACATTTTATACTCAGGTTGATGTAGGAAAGATGGTATGGGACATCAAATTGTGGATGATAATTATCTTTTAGTCCTAGATTGGATCTTGAAGTTAGGTTTGATCCTGACTGAAATTAAAACTTCAAAGAAGTAGTTTAAATTCAAGAAGGATAAAAGTAGTATCTCATAATTTTTCAGGATAACTTCAAGATCGAGGAAATAGAAGATATAAAGTAACTTCTGAGATCTTTTTGGAAGACTTCAAGATAAAATGTTGTTGATTCACAAATATTTGATAAAATTTCTGAAGAAGTGAATTTTAATATTGAAAACATCCTTTCATCTAAGGAATAGACTGACTAAGTCAAACAAAAAGTTCCTAAACGTAGCTTGATTGTTCTCTATCCACAGTGTTGCCGAAAGAAACAGATATATGTCAGTATTCAACGAGTGCGTTGAAGCCAAGATTAGTTAAAATATTCTTCTATTTCCTTTCGCGTATATTCATGGATTGCTATTTTCAAACTTCAATTTCTCTTTAATTCCTCTCTCGGTAATCATTTTCACCACTGCTAAGAAAAGAAAGTGCAATACTTCCATTACTCGTCCGACTCCTCTTCGCTATCGACCAGCTCATCACGGCTGTTCGACGCAACAAATTATGCATTTCTTTAATCTATGTTCATCCATACTTCTTAATAGCCTTGGAAAAGAAGATTGTAGCGTCTTTCAAAGTACTCTTAACAGTGGCATTTTCATGTATTCATATATTGAAGAACAAAAATGTTTATAGAGTTTCATGTTTACATTAAATAAGATACTTGGATAAAGAAAAATCTGTGAAAATGTAACGTTGCACTGGATATTTTTATAACAAAAAAATATTGGAATTTCTGATACCCATACTAACGTATACTATTCACGTGTTAATATATACGAAAGACGTATATGTGAAAGAATTATTTCAATTCTTCATTTTGGTTGAATTATAACAACTTAGAGGAAAAGATTGGGAAACAGTAAAGAGATGGTAATAACAGAGAGGTAAAAAAAAAAGTGAAATTGATATGCACAATTTAGGGATAAATTAAATGTTTAATTAATGTTTAATTAAATTTTTAGGGAGCTATCTAGTTCGAAAATCGTCTGCCTACACACAAAGGCAGAGGTAGGGAGTTGATTATACTTGAAGAAAAATTGTGTGGATATGAACATAAGTTAAATATCTAATAAATGTAGTTTCAATTTTTTTGATGGCATAAAACCAAATTAGTGATTTTTGTTGGTTTTGTGGGGCTTCTCAATTGGTCTTGTGAAGCTTCCCAATTCTTTTATGCTTTTAGTGCGGCAGAGGCTGCACCATCTTTTAATATTTCGCCATTCGGTTTTCACCACCTTACCTTTTGTGCCATATTTCTAACTCCACAGCCATATTTCTTGTCTCACCACCTTCCTTTTCCACCACCTTGGTTTTTGTGCCATCTTTTCATTCCGCTTTTTCCCTTATGATGACTCAACTACTATATTTCGTGTGTGTATTGAGAGAGAGAGAGACTGTACGTTGTTCCCATGCATTGTTTCTCCCCTTTAAATAATCCATGCATACGAACGCAAAAATCATCAAATATGGAATGCTTAGAGAGCCTTATATCTTTAAGGCTATCAATTTAACATTTAGAAACGTTTTCTCTTATAAATAAACAAGAAATACATATTTGTGTGCCTTAACTCCCAAGCTATGTGTATTTACACACAGAAGAAAATATTTTGAGGTGTAAAAACTACAGATTCTCACCACATCATTGTCCAGTAGGTGCGATTCCACTCTAAAACCAGCTACGAAATTCAATTGTGTTATTATGTAAAATCCTATATTTGTTTATTATGTAAATTCTTATATTTGATACAACAAACTATTATTCTCATATTTGCTACAAAAATCTATGCAACAAAAAATTCTCATATTTGCTACAAAAAACTCTCATATGTAAATTCTCATATTTGCTACAAAACTATTATCTATTCTACCCTTTATGCAAAGATCATAGATAAACTTTGAAAAATCACTTGAAGAAAATTCCCCCACTCAATCTCACATGAAAATCGAGATATATTTGCATGTGTCTTCTAAAATATGGTTTTAAATCTTTTGAAGTTATAGAACATGTCTCACTTTTCTGAATGTTCGTCTATATATTTCTTCAATAGATGGCTCCCTCATGGAGACTCAACAATTCGGTATTAGCATTGAATCCCTTATTGAACGGTCATCCACTTTGCTTTTATAATTGACAAGCAATAATTCCACTCATTAAACATTTCTTTTGAATCTTATTCCTACAATTTATTTTGCTTTTCAATAAGCAAATAAACAATGTAAACGTTTCAATGGGTCTATCTCCATGCTAAAGATCTAGCGTTTATTATTGCTAGCAAAGGTTATCAATTATCATTAACTCATAGCCTCTTTCTACCAATTGACACTAGATTCTAGTGATGATTGGCACATGCAACACATACTTGGGACATTTGGAATTTTGAGATGTATCCAATGGAACATTTTCCGCATGTGTAATCAAATGATAAGTTCCATCCCCTATTTTTCATTAAGAATTCCACAACTATAGCATTCTCCGTTTAATGTGTCTCCTCATCCAAATCTTTTTTCTCTTCTTCTACGCCTTCCCCTCGCTTGTGATCCATTGCTTTTATTGAAGTTATTTTAATAGTTTGAATTAGTATTTGATCTTTCCCATCCCCTCCTTTAATCATTCTAACTAGATACACCTCAATTTCCTCCATTACTTATATTGATTGGTCACTTTTTGGCAATGAATCCCTCACATATAGGTGGTTAATAACCATAAATTTCGAAGGATAATGATTTCCCTTTATCTTGTTTCTCTCTATGCATTTTAAAATCTATCATACTGATATAAATTACTCCTTTGTATCATTATAAAGTTTATTAATGCCATAGAGTGTATACATGTTGACCCATAGAATTTAAACAAGGAGAGAGGTATAGAAAGTAAGAGAGTTCCACTTGATTGAACTTAAGTATTTGATCTTTCCCACCCCCTCCTTTAATCCTTATAACTAGATACACCTAAATTCCCTCTATCTTTAAAGAAAAATATCTTGCGTTTGATTGCTAATTGAGATCCATCTTATTTCTCTGCCATTATCTCCATTACTTATAGTGATTGGTCACTTTTTGGCAATGAATTCCTCGCATATAGGTGGTTGATAACCATAAATTTCGAAGGATAATAATTTCCCTTTATCTTGTTTCTCTTTATGCTCATTAAACTCTATCATACTAAGATAAATATTACTCCTTTGTATCATTATAAATTTTATGCCATAGAGTGTATACATGTTGACCCATAGAATTAAAAAAGGAGAGAGGTATAGAAAGTAAGGGAGTTCCACTCGATTGAACTTAAGTATAATCCTAAAAGAGAGGAAAATGAAAATTAAGCACAAGAAAATTTTCATGAAGTAAAAGAATCAGTTCTCATTATGCATTTTAAGTTGTACAATGTCAATAGCACATGGAAAACTGTTCCTTGAAACGTTAGTTTGCAACAACCATCTTCTGTGTGACACCATTAGAACAACCTGCATCAACACTACCTTTAGTACCTATAGAGAACATGCGTAATTGTGTTCATTCAAGCTTGCATAATAGAACATGCTCACAAGGAATTGAAGCTACTCGACTCGAAAAGGAATAAAGCAATGATGTCATAGCATTCGAATGACTTGATCTCGACTTAGAGGTGTGGCAAAAATTCTTCAGATGATTTAAGACTGTGTCTGCAATTCTAGGCTTCCCCCTAACTCTTTAGATGCATGGATTTCTCAAAATTAGAAAGCAGATGATCAATTAGCTTTTCTTGTTAGGTAACAATTACACCATTTCAAAATAGCTTTTACATAAAATATCAGTAATCCAAAATAGTGCCACTAATTAAGTGAACAGTGCCTTGAATGTATAACTTTCTAAATGATTAAAGAAAGTTATGTAAGGCATGTGCTAGAGTTCAGCACACTTTATTAAAAATTTATACACACTATTGAGTTCAGCACACTTTATTAAAAATTTATACACACTATTGAGAATCATGGGGATATGCACATGATATTGAATACATTTAAATATAAACTTTATTTTCCGAAACCATCCATCAATCACTACAAGTAAACTTTCTGGTGGCATCAAATGTATGTGATGATTTAATATCATTGGTGGAGATTCCAAACCGAATTTCCTAACTTCTAGGACCCTTCATTTTGTTCGGACATCTAAAAATCTAATAATTGAAGCTGTTTGTATGGTTACAACATGATTTTCAACATGTATGTTTGTATCTAGGTCTGTACGTATGTGCCTATGACTTTGTTATTAATCAATAATAATCAATAGTATTTAGTAAAAGATCATATATATATATATATATATATATATATATATATATATATATATATATATATATATATATATATATATATATATATATATATATATTATGAAAATACCTAACTTAATTAAAAGGGTAAAAAATTTAAAATGTATTAAAAATATACAATACTTTTTTCTTTCATAACAGAATACAAACCCAAAAGAGCTCCCGTCAGTCAAAGCGCTAAATATCCTCCAGATCTCTCTCCTTTCTCTCTCTCTCTCTATGTGTGTGTATGCTGGATTAATGCTATTATAGCTTGAAATAGTGCGAGGGGGAAAGACAGCCCGCGGATTGAGAAATCGGCTGATCCAGCAATTGCTTAACATTCCAAAGCCATTTTTCTTATCTTAATTTGGCAAATTATTGAACTGAGAATGTGTAATATCCGTGTAACCATTGTTATTTTTTTGTCCCAGAGAGAGGGCTTCCAATCAAATCAAGTATCAACATATCGCACTTAACGCACAAGGACAGAGAAAAGAAAACCGTTAATCACCTTCTTATCCTCTTGAGAATGGATAAGCACGATTATGCATTTGCACGATTATGCTATGAATGCCACCTACTTGGTGTTGGAGGTTCCATCATTATTCACTCTATGTATATTTGTGTGCGCTATCGTATTGCTTGTGTGTCGTGCTTGTGCTTGTGTATCATGTCAAATTTCCTATCGTCACTTGTATCATCCTAGTCCTACGCAACTTTGTAGACCAGCCCATCCCTTTAGACTAAGAATAGGATAAAAGCATAAATGTACTTTGCATCGATCTCGATGCCACCCTATAGTCCTATGTTCCTCGTCCAATGCCTCCACTGCCGACCATAACCCATTGTCCATACCACCTTCTCACTCTCCTCCACCTACGTCTAGCTCACACCTTGGTCCCCCTATTCAAAGTGACGTTGAAATGACCACTACCAACCAGCCCAATGTCACCATGATCGAATCCTCTCTTTCTCCTTCACCCTTGTCTCCTCCACCTATCTCAACTCCACCTGTCCATCTAGTACTCTCCCCTAGGTGAGCTTCATTTACCTCCTCACCCTCCTAGTCACTTCCCTTGTCTCCATCTAGCTCGTCCATCCCATCACCCCGACATCCCCATGGTACAAAGTACCACCTATTGCAGCTGATCAAGCATTTTTTCTAGAGTTTGCTCCTCTACCATACCGCATGAGCAATGTTGTGTCCCTCTCTCTCTCCCCTCTTTCTCTCTCTATTCCCCCGCCCCTCCTATTGACCCCGCCCCTCACCCCCGCTGACCCCACACCTCCCCACCCCTCAGCCACACCACCCCACCCCCTCAGCCCCCCACGTTCCCCCCTCAGCCCCCCCTTCTCTCTCTCTCTCTTTCTCTCTCTCTCTCTCTCTCTCTCTCTCTCTCTCTCTCTCTCTCTCTCTCTCTCTCTCTCTCTCTCTCTCTCTCTCTCTCTCTCTCCCCCCCCACCTACCCCCTCCCCTCCACGTCTCTCTCTCTCTCTCTCTCTCTCTCTCTCTCTCTCTCTCTCTCTCTCTCTCTCTCTCTCTCTCTCTACCTTGCAGCCCACCCCCACAGCGCCTCACCTCCCACGCCCTCGCAACCCACCACCCTCCCCACCCCACTGACCCCGCCACCCTCCCCACCCCGTTGACTTCCCCTCCCCACCCCGCTGACCCCCCTCAAACCCCGCAGGCCCCCCTCTCTGCGTGCTTTCTCTCTCTCCCTCTCTCTCTCTCTCTCTCTCTCTCTCTCTCTCTCTCTCTCTCTCTCTCTCTCTCTCTCTCTCTCTCTCTCTCTCTCTCTCTCTCTCTCTCTCTCTCTCTCTCTCCCCACCCCCCAGCCCACCCCCGCAGCGCCTCACCTCCCCCGCCCCCGCAACCCACCACCCTCCCCACCCTGCTAACCCCGCCACCCTCCCCACCCTGCTGATTTCCCCTCCCCACCCTGCTGACCCCCTCAACCCCGCAGGCCCCCGCCTCTCTACGTGCTTTCTCTCTCTCTCTCTCTCTGTCTCTCTCTCCCTCCCCTTCTCTCTCTCAGTAGAGCTACTTGATGAAGTATCTGCAAAAGCTATGGAAGAAATGTTGGAGGCAGTAAGAAACCAGTTACGACTTGAAGAAAAGTCCCATGTTGATGCACTGTCAAGAGAGAAGGCAATGCTTGAGAAATGAATTACAACTCAAGATGCTGAGGAACATATTCAGCAGGAGCGAGGCCGATGTTGAGCTTGTTGATTTTGCATCATTTGAAGTTGCCAGGTTATACAGAAGTTCGCAGGCATACTATGCTCTATTCATCTAGCAAAATCGAGTTGATGGGATGATGGATTGATTCTAGTCTTTCATTGAAATCATCACACGTCCTCTTTTAGTATTTCAAGGAGTCATGTAGGGAGATATTTGTGCAGGTTACCTAATAATACTGCAGGAAATTGGAGATGTTGTGTAACACTCACAGCCAGGGCAACTCCGATGATCATTTTGATCTCTTTTATCCATGGAATCTTTCAAGGGCATCTACGATAAAATTACTCGAAGCCTTTGTAGAAGGATGATTGCATTCAACCATGGGCAAGATGCTATAGTTTGAATTCGATCCAATCACCTCTTGATGGCTCCCTCTCCCACCGTAGCATCGCGTTGGACTTAATAAGGGTATAAAAGATATGACTCTAGATGATATCATCAATCCCCATGCCTTTCCATCAAGGCCGACAATTGGACAGCTGCTAGAGTGCCATTTTTCCAAACTGCTGCCTTAAAGGGCAAGTATTTTGATGGGATTGCCTTTAATCGTAAAACAATTAGCTTCATTAAATTGCATGGGGTTCAATCAGTGGGGAAAATGACAAACAGGTCATTCCAATACCACCCGTGGCATAAAATGAGGGTCTCAGACTACAAGTAAAAAGGTAAAAGGTAACTGGTAAAGGTGGAGGTGAAGAAATGATGGTTGCTGCCAACCATTCATGACGACTGCCTATTTTTGAGGATCCAATTCAAATCAAGTGGAATATTTGATCTACCCCTCCAATCTTGGGTAATCAACCGGCGCATGATCAGTGGACGTGAGGAATCGGCAAGGCCCTCTTGGCCTATTGTAGCCTATAAAAGCAATGGATTTGTCACTACAACAGATCGATTGTATACCGAGGTTTTTACCGAGGAAAATGAATGCAGCTTTATTTGCCGCGACGCCGGTGTAGAGGTCGGTCTCCGCGTCGGTACCAAAGAGTCGGTATCAGCGTCGGTCTAGACGTCAGTAAAAGCATCGGTATATGCATCGGTATATGTATCGGTATATGCATCGATATAAACATCGGTATATGCGTCAGTAACCGGTTTCTGCAGCATCGTCTCTTGGGTGTACCGACGGTTATTCCGATGACACTACTGGGAGTACCGTCGCTTATACCAACGAGCATACCTGCAAATTTGTTTCTGGGCAGAATGTTTTGTCTTTTGCTACAGCAACATTACCATGATGTTGCTGAACAGAAGACAATACACTCTGCCCAAAAAAAACCGAGTACATGTGATGTGTACTCTAATGACAACCGAAATATAATTTCATGAAACAAAGTATTATTGTACACAAAAGAGATCGATAATCAGAATGAACAATGAACCATGTACAAAAGAAGTTATATATTTCAATAATGAAGCATGTACAAGAGTGTGGCAACCCACTGTCATATATGACGCTTTTACAAAATGTGGCAAAGCAATGTATTGCCATATGGAAATCAAATACAAAATATTGGTCTTCCACTGCCATACACATGCAAAGAACGTTCCATATCAACAGTACTGCAACAAAGAACAATAATGGAATGAGATAAATTCACATGAAAATTACAAACAAGTAAAAACCAAGTTTATAAATTAATTATCTCATCGCAAACGCTCCCATGAAACTACCGCACCGCATCCCTCCAAGTCCTGCAATAGTGTAGTCAACCCATGACTATATCCATAAGACTCCTTCGATCGTGTTGGAGGACGACCCATTGCCAGCTCCTGAAACAAATATAAAAAGATTAGACAAATATATATGAGAAATTTAACACAAATAAATTCTATAAATGAAATGGTACTTACAAACTCATGATGCATCGTGTCATATCCATCGCTGCCCAAATGTGATGGTCCAATCGTGTCTGGACGTGTGGCTGCGACATTTCGCTGCTGGCGATATCGATCAGGAGTCTGCTGCTGCTCATCACGAATCATGTCCCACTCCTCAGCATCTAACCACAGAGGCTTTGGTAAGCCTTGTCTGAATGCATCACGAGCCTCGGATCGTCGATGCGACATGACCTCACGTGCGGTATGCAGAATCCACTCTGAACTAACAATCAACTGTTCATCGGCTGGTCGGAACTCCTAGTAAATCGTCTGTGTGATATAATTCTTCCAATCTTTATCCTGTTCACTCCATTTCCGCATGATGGAGTGTCCAAACTGGATGGAGCAAAGCTGTCGTATGCGTGCACGCATTGCTTTGCCAGCCGCATCCATCACCGGAGCTCCATCTCGGATACTATACACCTTGGAGTCATCATGGTCATGAGCACCCCAAGGTGTATGTGGTGTACTGCGTGGTGTACTACGTGGCGTACCTACATCTGAGGTACGTGTCCTAGGAGAAGAAGCGGGTGACACAATGTCCGTCGCACTGCCTCCACAACAACCGCCTCCTCCGCCTCTAGATCTACCTGTAGATCCACTCCTAGAACCTCCTGCTCCAGAGCGTGACCTCGATCTACGAGACGGACGAGACCCTGTATCACGCTGAGGTGTCAAACGCACATGTCTACTAGTAGATCTAGTAGGAGATGGCTGCAAAGATGGTCGTGGTGGAGTCACAAAGCTAGGAGACATACCTCTTACGGGAGTAGCACCACCCTCAGGAGTGACACTGGCAGGAGTGACACCGGCGGTAGTGACAACGGCGGGAGTGAGGCCAGCGGGAGTGAGGCGGGCAGGAGTAAGGCCGCCAGGAGTGAGGCTGGGAGGAGTGCTACCACGAGCGATCCAATACTGTGATGCAGCGGCCATATACGTAGGAGAAACCTGAGAGATGAACGTTTCCTCCTGATCATCGTCTATTGCTTCGTCTTCTCGAACAATGACCTCTTCTTCTAGAACAATGATCTCTTCCTCCTCAACTATCGAATGAATCTCTGAGTCCACTAGAGATGGACTTTCTTCTACATCTGCATTTTCAAAAATTTATCTACTACGTGGAGCGACTTGTAAAACAAATAGCCACTCTGGGTCTTTTGAATCTGGTATAAAAACAACTTGCTCATAGTGTTCGGGAAGTACAAATGTATCCCTTTCATATGTCCATAATCTTGTGGAGTCGACTTGAAGCAAACCGCTCTTATCTCATCTCACTGTTGCGTTTCTTCTAGAGGTGACTACTTTGAACCATTTCACGTCAAAAACAAAGTAATCAAACTTTATGAAAGATAGTTTCAAGATGTCTTGAATCACACCACAATAATCTAACTCGCCTTCTAGAGCATTATCATCTCTTGCACTCGCTCTACTTTTTTGCAAAAAATTCACCATCACTCCACTATCAAAAGTAGATCGGTTTTGATCGATTCGTGCGATTCGAAAGTTTCGTCCATGAGACCATAGTGCACCATATTTGATATACTCCCAATCACATCCTTTTGCGAGTTCTTCTTCTTCTTCAGAGATATCTTCACCCGCTGCCTTTGCTTGTGAAACCGTTGCATCTAGCCATCTGCTCGTTGGAAAAGGTGGGAGAGGTCGAAGATTTTCTGGAAGAGGCAAAAATCGAGTAGAACGATTTCTTCGAAACTGAGCTCTTTCCTTTGCGTTAGTTTCCTTGGCAAGTTCATACCTTTCTAACCACTTTTGCATAGGCTCAGAGTTAACTATGCAAAACTTCATTGCCTTCTCTCTGAAAGCTGCATCCATTTTTCTTTGCAATCCTTTAGCTTGTGGTTCATCGCCTACGAGACGAACATCTTCATCATCGCTCCATAAGCGAGGCATTTCGGGATCCGATATACGTAGAAACTCAGTAATGAATACAAGAGATTCTTGTACAAGCCATCCCTCTGCCATGCTACCCTTTGGACGTGCTCTCTGTCGAACAAACCCTTTTAATGTCTTCATAAAGCGCTCTAAGAAGAACATCCATCGACTATGGACAGTTCCTGCTATTGCAACTTCATTTACTACATGAACCAGTAAATGAAGTTGAATAGTGAGAATACTTGTGGGAAAGTATTTCTCTACCATACAAACAGCCTCGATAGCATTGAGTTTCGCACTCGCTATGCTATCTCTATTTATCTCTTTAGAAGATATCCACCGTACTAAAGAACTAATTTTATAAATGGTTTTTCGTACATCCTCTGAAAGACAATGTTTTAGGGCTACAGGGAGCACAAACTGTAAAAACTTGTGCCAATCATGAGACTTGAGTCTTGCAAGATCGTCGTTTCGTGTGAAAGCAGTCTTAAGACATCTCATGCATCCAGTAGGTGTACGAAACTCTGAAATTCTTTTCTTCACTTGTTGCTCTTCCATCGTGCGAAGCACCCAAGGAGCTCTTGGTAATGATATTGTTCCGTTGGGCTTAGTAATTGCCCACAACTCTCGCATACGACCTCGCTCTTCTAGGTCGTCCCTTTGTGCTTTGCTTTCTTTCTTTTCGATCAAAGTTTTCCAAAGCATCTCTCCCACATTCTTGAACATACGCATCGGGTCTACCAAATGATTGATCACCAATTCACTCCAATAAGGGAGTTCATGAAAAATGGACAACCGTTTCATGCCAGCAACTGGATTTTCTGAATCCCACAGTTGTTTCCAATCGCTAGCTTTCATTTGGTGTTGTGCTTGTCGACCAATTTGTCCTTCACGTAAAACATGCCCATCAGGCAAATATCTATGATGTCCTTCATAGACAGTTTTATGTAGTGCTTTGGAATAGCATGCTTCGAGTCATGGTCCGCATAAAGGACAAGCATGGTAACCCGAAATCGATAAACCTGAACATTCACCATAACCATGCCAATCATGCATTGTCCACATAAGTATGCCTTGCACTCGCACGTCTCGTCTTCTTATAGGTTGAGACATGTCACGCACAGTGATCCCATCCCATAAAATGGGCAGTTTTTCTACAAGTGGTGCAAGATATACATCCATGTTTTTTACCTTATACTTACCTAGTACAATAAGAGCTAATAATAAATGACCTTTCTTTGTGGCCAAACATGGTGGGATATTATAATTGACCAAACATACAGGCCATGTGCTCCATGAAGAACTGCGTAATCCAAATGGATTCACTCCATCCATAGCTAGGCCTAGATGTATGGACCGAGGCTCACTAGCAAACTCTGGCCACTTACTATCTATGTGCTTCCAAGCATTAGAGTCAGCTGGCACTCGCATTACATTATCTGTAGACCTGCTCTTTGTATGCCATGACATTAACTCAGCTATAGATTTGCATCTAAACATGTTCTTAATTCGTGGAATGATAGGAAAGTGGCGAAGAACCTTTGCGGGGATTGCTTTGCCTATAACGTCTTCTCTAAATCTATTTGCTCCACACTTTGGACATACGTGGAGATGTTCATACTCATTCCGAAAGAGAATGCAATCATTCGGACAAGCATGAATTTTCGTATAATCCATTCCAATGGACTGTAAAAGTTTTTTCGCATCTGCACGTGTTGGAGGCATGTCATTGCCCTCTGGCAAAATTTGATCTTTAAGAAGCCTGCAATAAGCAATTAAAATGATATTAGTAAATAAAGTTATTGTGATACAACAATGAAAGCCAATTTGTTCTCCACTTACCTGAACAATTCAGTGACACTACTATCTGACCATCCATAAATGGATTGCAGATTGAGCATCGTGAGTGAAGCATGTAGTACAGATATCTTTGCTCCATTGTAAAGTGGTAAACGAGCTAATCTTCGCATGTTTTCATATTCTTCATCAACTTCTGATCATGGAGTTTCTGTTGTGTCCATGAAACTCTCGTCGACACCTTGTTCACCATCATGATCTTCGTCCATCTCATAAAATGCTTCAAGCATCTCTTCCATATGTTCATTCTGTGTAATATTATTAGTGCTTGCTTCTACGTCTAAGTGCTTTTTTCCTATCTTTTGTCCACGAGATGTTACCGCTGCAATGTCGTTTGGATCCGTCTGCTCACCTGGGGGACCATGCCAATGATAGCGTAGGTTTTCCAGTCAACTCCTATCAAAGGATCCATACTCTCTAGCATGTGCAGTACAAATCCGTCATTTCCGATAAATTTGATACTTGCACTGTGTGCAAGGAAATGCCATTCTCTCTTTAGGATCCAAAGAAGCCATCTGCTACAATATGGACATTTTAGAGCATTTTAGAACATTTCTTTTTTTATTAAACCTAAAAATCTAACTCTTAAAGACCTAAATACTTAAATACCTAGAAAAACTTAAAATCCTAGTTTTAAAACCCTAATCTATATAGCTATCCTATTTTATCTATATATTCGGATTTTTTCTTGATTGATCCTATTTTTTATATATATTTATTTATTTATTTAGATTTTTTTCCTCTTAATTAAGTTATATGTATGCCTAAATCCTAAAACCCTAATTTTAAAGATCTGGACCTAAATTATGTATATATCTATACACATGTGTATATACATGTATATATGTATTATATGTGTATGTGTATGTGTGTATATATGTTATGTACGTGTTAAAACCCTAAAACCCTAATCCAAATGACCTAGAACTAAAACATGTATATATATGTATGCATGTGTATATATATGTGTATATGTATATATATGTGAATATAGATAGGTATATAAGTATGTGTGTTTGTGTATTTATACATTTATTTATATATTCAGATTTTTTCGTTACTTAATTATATTTAATTATATATATTTAATTAAATAATTTAACAAACTAGTTCTTTTTATATTTATTTATGTATATAATTTTCTTATTATATATATATACTTATTTATATATTCATATTTTTTTTCTTACGTAATCCTATTTTTATATATTTAATTATAAATATTTAATTAAATTATTTAAAACACTAGTTCTTTTTATATTTATTTATGTATATAATTATCTTATCTTATACATATATTTATTTATATATTCAGATTTTTTTTCCTTACGTAATCCTATTTTTATATATTTATTTTTATATATTTAATTATATATATTTAATGAAATTATTTAAACACTAGTTTGTTTTATATTTATTTATATATATAATTATCTTATTTTATACATATATTTATTTATATATTCAGATTTTTTTTCCTTACATAATCTTACTTTTATATATTTAATTTTATATCTTTAATTATAAATATTTAATTAAATTATTTAAAACACTAGATCTTTTTATATTTATTTATGTATATAATTATCTTATTTTATATATATATTTATTTATATATTCAGATTTTTCTTCCTTACGTAGTCCTATTTTTATATATTTCATTTTATATATTTAATTATATATATTTAATTAAAACCCTAATCTTAAAATTTTAGATCTGAAATACTTAACCCTAATCTTAAATATGTAGAGCTAAAATATGTATATTTCTGTATACATGTGTATATACATGTATATATGTATTACATGTGCATGTGTATGTGTGCATATATCTTATGTAGGTGTTATAAACCTAAAACCCTAATTTCAAGGATTTAAATCTAAAATATGTATATTTTTGTATGCATGTGTATCTACATGTATGTATGTATTATATGTATATGTGTGTTTGTGTATATATGTAATCTACGTCTTAAAATCCTAAAACCCTAATGAGAAAGACTTAGACTTAAATCTGAAATACTAAACCCTAAAACCTTAATCTTAAATATGTAGACCTAAAATATGTATATTTCTGTATACATGTGTATATACATGTATATATGTATTACATGTGCATGTGTATGTGTGCATATATCTTATGTAGGTGTTATAACCCTAAAGTCCTAATCTTAAAGATTTAAATCTAAAATATGTATATTTTTGTATGCATGTGTATCTACATGTATGTATGTATTATATGTATATGTGTGCTTGTGTATATATGTTATCTACGTATTAAAATCCTAAAACCCTAATCAGAAAGACTTAGACTTAAATCTGAAATACTAAACCCTAAAACCCTAATCTTAAATATCTAAACCTAAAATATGTATATTTTTGTATACATGTGTATATACATGTATATATGTATTACATGTGTATGTGTATGTGTGCATATATGTTATGTAGGTGTTATAACCCTAAAACCCTAATCTCAAAGATTTAAATCTAAAATATGTATATTTTTGTATGCATGTGTATCTACATGTATGTATGTATTATATGTATATGTGTTTTTGTGTATATCTATTATCTACGTATTAAAATCCTAAAACCCTAATCAGAAATACTTAGGCTTAAATCTGAAATACTAAACCCTAAAACCTTAATCTTAAATATCTAGACCTAAAATATGTATATTTCTGTATATATGTGTATAGACATGTATATATGTATTATATGTGTATGTGTATGTGTGCATATATGTTAGGTAGGTGTTATAACCCTAAAAGCCTAATCTTAAAGATTTAAATCTAAAATATGTATATTTTTGTATGTATGTGTATCTACATGTACGTATGTATCCAATTTTTATATATTTAATTATAAATATTTAATTAAATTATTTAAAACACTAGTTCTTTTTATATTTATTTATGTATATAATTATCTTATTTTTTATATATATTTATTTATACATATTCAGATTTTTTTTCCTTACGTAATCCTATTTTTATATATTTAATTTTATATATTTAATTATATATATTTAATTAAAACCCTAATCTTAAAATTCTAGATCTGAAATACTAAACCCTAAAACCCATCTTAAATATGTAGACCTAAAATATGTATATTTCTGTATACATGTGTATATACATGTATATATGTATTACATGTGCATGTGTATGTGTGCATATATCTTATGTAGGTGTTATAAACCTAAAACCCTAATCTTAAAGATTTAAATCTAAAATATGTATATTTTTGTATGAATGTGTATCTACATGTATGTATGTATTATATGTATATCTGTGTTTGTGTATATATGTAATCTACGTATTAAAATCATAAAACCCTAATCAGAAAGACTTAGACTTAAATCTGAAATACTAAACCCTAAAACCCTAATCTTAAATATGTAGACGTAAAATATGTATATTTCTGTATACATGTGTATATACATGTATATATGTATTACATGTGCATGTGTATGTGTGCATATATCTTATGTAGGTGTTATAACCCTAAACCCTAATCTTAAAGATTTAAATCTAAAATATGTATATTTTTGTATGCATCTGTATCTACATGTATGTATGTATTATATGTATATGTGTGTTTGTGTATATATGTTATCTACGTATTAAAATCCTAAAACCCTAATCAGAAAGACTTAGACTTAAATCTGAAATACTAAACCCTAAAACCCAAATCTTAAATATCTAGACCTAAAATATGTATATTTCTGTATACATGTGTATATACATGTATATATGTATTATATGTGTATGTGTATGTGTGCATATATGTTATGTAGGTGTTATAACCCTAAAACCCTAATCTTAAAGATTTAAATTTAAAATATGTATATTTTTGTATGCATGTGTATCTACATGTATGTATGTATTATATGTATATGTGTGTTTGTGTATATATGTTATCTACGTATTAAAATCCTAAAACCCTAATCAGAAAGACTTAGACTTAAATCTGAAATACTAAACCCTAAAACCTTAATCTTAAATATCTAGACCTAAAACCCTAAAACCCTAATCTTAAATATTTAACCCTAAAACCCTTATCCTATTTAAAACCCTAAAAATCTAATCTTAAATATTTAATCATAAAACCCTAATCCTAATTTTATATATTTGATGTAAAACAAAAACTTCAAAATAAAAATAGGATTATATGTGTGTATGTATGCATGTGTGTATATATGTGTGTGTATGTATGCATGTGTACATGTGTGTGTGTATGTATACATGTGTATACATGTGTATGTATGTGTATGTGTGTGTATGTAGGCATGCATGTGTGTGCATGTGTGTGTACGTGTGTGTATGTATGCCTGCATGTATGTGTATGTGTGTGTATGTGTATGCATGCGTATACATGTGTGTGTATGTATACATGCATGTGTGTATATGTGTGTATGTATGCATGTGTGTATATATGTGTGTATGCATGCATGCCGGTATATGTGTGTGTATGTATGCATGCATGTGTGTATATGTGTGTATATATGCGTGTGTGTATATGTGTGTGTGTGTATGTGTATGTATGCATATGTGTATATATGTGTGTGTATGTATGTGTGTATGCATGTGTGTGTATGTATGCATGTGTGTAAATTTATGTGTGTGTGTATGCATGCATATGTGTATATGTGTGTGTGTATGTAAGCATGCATGTGTGTATACGTGTGTGTATGTAAGCATGCATGTGTCTATAGGTGTGTGTATGTAAGCATGCATGTGTGTACATGTATGTGTGTATGTATGCATGTGTAAATTAATGTGTATCTTCCTTTCTCTTCTCTCTCTCTTTCTTTCTCTCTCTCTCTCTCATTCTCTCTCTATCAATAGCGAATAAAAGAATCACTTACAAGTATGTCTCTCTTTGAATCGTTGTTGTCAAAGCGTAATGTAGGTCGTCTCTCGTCCGATTCCAAACAATCGACGCCAACGAACTTCTGCAAAATCAACGAAAAGAGAAATTAGAAACCCTTAAGCATAGAGAAACACAAATGCTAACAGTACGCGCAGCACTTACCAAGATGTGAGAGCTAAGCCGAGAGAGAGTGTGTGTGTGTTTGTAGAGAGAGCGATCCGTGTGTGTGTGTGTGCACAAGACAATGCAGGTTCGTGCACGCAAGTTCAAGAGTAGACCGACAGTACTCAAACATGCACAAAAATGTGAAGTTCTGCTCTCGAGTTCACGGTATGTTTAAAAATTTGCCGCTGGTATAGGCGCCGGCATGGACGTCGGTATACGCGTCAGTAGTTGCCAGTAAATTACCGACGCTTATACCGACGCTCATACCGACGCCTATACCGACGCTTATACCGGCCGCTGTAGGCCACACCGACGATCCGTTTAAAAGGGTCATATCGACGGTCATCTGACCGTCGGTATCTCTTAGTGAGATTTTTCGAGGGCTATACCGACGCCGACTATGACGGTCGGTATATGCAGCGTCGGTATGCCCTTCATATGTTGTAGTGTGTGTTCATTTGGTACATTCGACATTCATATATACACATTTGCATACGTGCGTACAGAGGTCCTCTCTTGGCACTTTGTGGCTTCAAGCCTACTGTAGGAAGTCACTCTGTGGTGTGCATACAGAGCGTGGGCTTCCCAGTAGAGGGCCAATAGCACTATAGTGTGAAGAGAGTGGCTTGGTTGTCATTCTGTGTGAGTCAGTGTTATTTTTATGCTCTGTGCCTTAGAGCAATTTTCCACCATTTGTATTGAGCAGTGTTGATCTGCATATAATTGGTCCATTGTGCTGATCGGAAGAGTCCCTTGTATTGATGTTGTTTAATACTGGAATGGCATGTTAGCCCTGAGCATGAACTTTTGAGCATCACTTTGACTTATCTTGTAATCACCTGATTCGAACTAAAGAGTGGATGGTCTTCCTTTATGGTCATTTTGTTTGTCATTAATATTTTCTTGAGTATTCACAACTCTGTGCAATCATCTGCCTGCTCACAGAATTGTTAAAGGGTATACTTCCCTAAAGAGAACCCCCCCTTGAGTAGTTGAAGTACTGGAGTGCTTGCTGCTTGTTCTTGTTAGAAGTAGATACCCGAGTACCTTGTCTACAGTTTGGCACGCACGGTGGGACCTTTGCATTTCTGTGAGAGGCCCTAAGAACGTTTGCAAGTAGGTACATGACCCATAGGCGAGGAGATAAGGAGCCTCTTCGTGTACGGAGGAGCCTTAACAAGTTAACTATAACGTCGACTAGTGAGCCTACCTCCCCTCTACCCTCCTTGACTTTATCTATTGATTTGGGTGCAACACCATTGTCAAAAGAGAAGCATAGGAGAACCTTAGACTTCTCCTCAGATACGTTAGAAGAAACACCAATACAAATGGAGGATCTCTCTCATTTACTCTCCAGACTAAACATCAAATTCCCTACCTTCAAGGGACAAGCTTATGAGGATGCTGATGATCATGTGAGGAGATTCATCTCCTTATGCAGTGGACGAGGTCTGCAAAATAGAGAGGATGCAATGCTGGCACTTTTCCCATCCACATTGGAGGGTCTTGCAGATAAATGGTATAGCCAATATGCAGATGGCCATTTCGCTACATGGGAGGCTCTCAAGGCGGCGTTCTCACAGACATTTCGACCTAGTGATTCCTCGAACAGAGCTCTAGATCAGCTAGAGAATCTAAAGCTAAGATGAGGTGAATCCTTTCATGAACTTCACACGAGAACAAAGCCACTTGTAGCACGCCTGCCACATGCTCTAGGTGACTTCTTGGTTAAAAAATGGATAGAAAAAGCTCTACCCAGGTCATCTCAGCAGAAGTTATGTGAGTCTCTTAGATTGGATGCAACCCTCAATGATTTTGTTGCAGCAGCATCACGCATTGAAGAAGATAGGCAACATTTTGAAGGGGATACACAATCAAACTATGCTGCAGAACTGGATCCTATTGGGCAACTGAGAAAGGAACTGGAGGCATTGAAAATGCAACAAAATCAACAAGAAGAGAAGGTCTTGCCACCACTGCGCCGCACTGATGATGAAGTAGCCTAACTTCGCCGTGAGTTAGAAGATTTGCGGACCACTCAGGATATAAGAAGGCAGATTTGGTGTACAATCTGTAACAACAATGGACATTCCAATACTAATTGCCCTAACAAGGTAAGCTGTCAATTTTGTGGAAAGGATGGTCATGAAGCTAGAGATTGCTACTACCTCAAGGGTACACAACAAAGAGGTAACCCTCAAACTTTGGATTCATATTATGCTAGTACTTCAAATACACCTAATAGAGAGCAGAATCGCCTGTGAAGCCTAGATATAATAGACCTTTGATGTGCTATCGTTGTGGTGAGTATGGCCACATGCAAAATAGGTGTTCTCTTCCAGAAGATGCACCTCCTTGTTGACATTGTCTAGAGGCCAAGGATCATCATACCAAAGACTGCCCTAGAAGCCGTCCTGCTCCAATCCACATGATTGCAGTCTCTCCACAAGAAGAAGGTATGACCACTCAGTCTTATGCCATTTCATCCTCTGCAATGCCCATGATGACTAGAGCTAGGCAAGCAGCAGCAACCCATAGAGAGGAACAAGGACTCTAGGATAAAGATGATGAAAAGAGGTCTGGGTGGAAGGGCCAAGCAGAAATTGAAGGAGCCTATGAAAGGATGGCTACTTCTCTGAGGGACCAACCAACAACTCTGCAAGAAGACACGCATGAGGTAAATATTGAACAGATCTTGGAAGGTATTCATCATAAGGTTAGTCTATACGAACTTATAAGGATGGATTCAAAAATAAGTAATGAATTATTGAAGATTATACACTCTGCTCACTTGGTCCAATCACCCAGTATAGATGGTTTCATGGTTGATTTTCCCCCTGCACACTTGGTGGACTACCAAAGCTCAAGATTATCTGTTTGTATAAAGGATGAAGCTCTCACAGGTGTAATCATAGATGGAGGCTCTGGTATCAATTTGATGCTGGATTTCACCATGAAGAAATTGAATTTGAACCCCACCAAGATGGCACCATTCACAGTTACACTAGCAGATCAACATCGGGTTGCGCCTCTTGGCATTATTGAAAAGGTACTAATGATAGTACAGGGTTGCCATATTGTTCTAGATTTTGTTGTTATTGCACTTCCATAGGAGACTTCTTACCCTTTACTCCTAGGGAGACCTTGGCTAAGGCAAGCAAAAGCTTTGCAAGATTGGGGGAAAAACAAACTATGGATTTCAACTAGCACAAATAGCCAATTGCAAATACACTTGGAAGAGGGATTCGACTTAGGGAAAACTACTGGATATTCTGTGGACACTCAGGTAGTGCCCTCTCTACCCCAGGAGGAGGATACATTATTGAATTGGATGATGGAAAGTGTGGAGTGTTGCACGGTGGAAATCAATGAAATAGAGGAAGAAGTTGCAGGAAAAGGCCATGAGATTCACAAGGAGTTGAAGAATGAGAGCTTCCAGGAGATTACTAATGTCGAAAGGGCAACAACCATAGAGATTTCATAACAGGAAGGTTATGGGCCCGAAGGCAGAGAAGATCTCCCTTTTTCGGATATACCTCAAGGATGGATAAAAGAACATGTTGCAGAATATAAGCTAAAGTCCACTCCTGCATATAGTGGGATGATTTCTCAAACAAGACTAGTCCTAAAACATTGGTTCAAGAAGTAAATCTAGGGGATGAAGAGAACCCTCAAGTAGTCCACTTGGCCTCTTGGTTGTGGCATTATCCTCCTTTACTACAAAAGGTGACGTCTTTGCTTTTTGCTTACAAAAGTGTCTTCGCATGGTCCTACAAAGATCTAACAGGGATACCAGAGGAGCTTGGGTTACATCGAATACCCGTAGTTGAGGGAGCCGTGCTGCAAGATGTAGGGCATATCGACTCAATCCGAAGTATGCAGAGGCAGTAAAAGCAGAAATTACAAAACTAGAAGAAGCAGGTATAATTGTTCCAGTAGAACATTCCAGGTGGCTTTCTTCTATGGTTATTTTGCCCAAGAAAAGCAGTGCAAAAATAAAAGTCTGTGTTGATTTCCGTGCGTTGAATAAAGTGACTGTTCAAGATGGATTTCCTCAGCCGTTCAGAGAGCAAGTACTTGAGGAAGTAGCTGGTCACACTTTGTATAGCTTCTTGGATGGTTTTAGTGGCTACAATCAGATAGTGATCCATCCTGACGATAGGGACAAAACAACCTTTGTAACTCCATGGGGCACTTATGTCTATACCCGCATGACTTTTTGTTTGAAGAACGCACCATCTTCATTTAACAGAACAATGTATTTGATACTCGGCAAGTGGTTAACAACCTTTCTTCGCATTTTCATGGATGACTTTTCAGTATTTTCAGGTACAGATAGAAGAGAAGCAGTTCAAGATTTCCATGATCATTTGGAAAATCTAAAAGAAATTTCTGAGCAATGTCTCAAAACAAGTTTGTAATTGAATCCTCATAAATGTCACTTTTTGGTCTCCAAGGCTACTCTTCTTGGTCACATAGTATCTGCTGAAGGGATAACCGTTGACCCTCCAAAGGTTACTGCTATTCTTTCCATGCCAATTCCACAAAGCCCAAATGAAGTGCAAAGTTTCTTGGGCCATACAGGATATCACAGAAGATTCATTGGGATGTATTCAGAAATAGCTAAGCCTTTGTCAGGGCTTAACAGTAAAAAGGTCCCTTTCTCATGGAGTGGTGAAGCTGAGAAAGCATTTTGTGAACTAAAATTGAGGCTATGTACTGCTCCACTTTTAAGTGTTCCTAACTCGTCATTGGAATTTCATGTGCATACAGATGCTAGTCTTCATGCTGTTGGTGCAATTCTAGCTCAACCATCATCACACAAGGTTGATAGACCTATCTCCTATGCCAGAAGACTACTCAACCAAGCCGAGAGGAATTACAGTAGAACGGAAAGGGAAGGTTTGGCTATTGTATTTGCTCTTCAGAAGTTTCAGAATTACCTTCTTGGTGTACATTTTATAGTTATATTTGACCATCAGCCCTTGAAGTACTTGATAAACAAGCCTAGAGTAGCTAGAAGGATTTGGAGATGGTTACTCTTGTTTCAAGAATTTAATTTTGATATCCATATTAAGCCAGGAAAAGAGCACTACATGGCAGATCAAGTGTCCAGGACTGCAATGAGTGAAAAAGCAACAGGTATTAATGATGAACTAGTGGATAGCAATCTCTTCCTAGTATCAATTTGGACTGATTGGTATGATGGAATTCTCCATGTTCTCACTACTGGAAAACTCCCAGAACACTTGACACCTATAGAAAAGAGAAGATTGCTCCTGAAAGCCAAAGCATATTCACTCATAAACGGGAATTTATATAAATACTGTCAGGATGATATCTTGAGAAAGTGTGTCTATCCAGAGGAGGTAAATCTTTTGCTAGAGGCTGCACACAGTGAAGGACATCTAAAGGGGGAAGAATTGGCTCACAAAATCATCCACAAGGGTCTATGGTGGCCTCATATTTACAAGGATGCGATCAAGTTTGCTAAAGAATGCCACATTTGCCACAGATGTGCTCCTATGCCGACTTGATTGAATTTCCAACCATTAGTCATATCTACAGGATGGCTTCCATTTGAACGATGGGGTCTTGATTTCATAGGACCAATTAGTCCAAATGGTCAACCTCGGGGTAAGAAGTATATTTTGATGGCCACATGTTATGCAACTAAATGGATAGAGGCCAAAGCTACTGTGGACTGCACGGCATTAACAGTAGCTAAGTTCTTGTATAAACGTATTTTCTCAAGATTTGGTTGCCCACTGGAAATCACTAGTGATAGAGGCACACATTTTGTAAATCAATTGCTCCAATTTATATTTGATAGGTACAAGTTTTTTCATGAAGCTCCAATAAGATTTTGATCGGGTTGCTGCGTAAAATATCTTTTGATCATCAAAGCTTTTGGTCACAAGCGTTGATCGGGGCAATTTGGGCTTTCAGAACCACAAGAAGGGGAACCACTGGTGAGAGTCCATTCCACTTAGTATATGGAAAAGAGGCATTAGCCCCATTTGAGTTCATTATCACAAAGGAAATGGGAATCAAAACCATTGAAATTGAACCTCCCATTCAGAGATTGGTGGCATTAGAAGAATACAAAGAAGGGGCAATGCAAAAACTTCAGGTAACACAAGGAGAATGCAAGACACTGCATGATAGGTATTTGAGGTCCCATGAAGTTCAGGTAGGATCCATGGTTTTAGTGCATCAGGTTCCAGCAATTTCAACTAAATTGGCACCCAAATGGATAGGACCATATAGGGTGATCAAGGTATTACCACATGGCGGAGTGCCTCTGGAGGATTTGCAGGGTAAAAGGATTCCCCTGGTCAACATCTCCAGGGTAAAGAAGTACTTGCATTAATGAATAATTCAATTGGAAGGACTCCAACCACTATACAAACCTCATTTTCATTGAGTAGTTGCAGACTATTTCGTTTCTCAATGAGCAGGTTGCACCGGGACAGTGCAACGACTTGATGTGGGGGTCTATTGTGTCCCTCTCTCTCTCCCCTCTTTCTCTCTCTATTCCCTTGCCCCCTGTTGACCCCGCCCCTCACCCCCACTGACCCCACACCTCCCCACCCCTCAGCCACACCACCCCACCCCCTCAGCCCCCCCCCCCACCCGTTCCCCCCTCAGCCCCCCCCTTTCTCTCTCTCTCTCTCTCTCTCTCTCTCTCTCTCTCTCTCTCTCTCTCTCTCTCTCTCTCTCTCTCTCTCTCTCTCTCTCTCTCTCTCTCTCTTTTCCCCCACCTGCCCCCTCCCCTCCACATCTCTCTCTTTCTCTCTCTCTCTCTCTCTCTCTCTCTCTCTCTCTCTCTCTCTCTCTCTCTCTCTCTCTCTCTCTCTCTCTCTCTCTCTCTCTCTCTCTCTCTCTCTCTCTCTCTCTCTCTCTCTCTCTCTCTCCCCACCCCGCAACCCACCCCCGCAGCACCTCACCTCCCCCGCCCCCGCAACCCACCACCCTCCCCACCCCGCTGACCTCGCCACCCTCCCCACCACGCTGAGTTCCGCTCCCCACCCCGCTGACCCCCCTCAAACCCCGCAGGCCCCCCTCTCTGTGTGCTCTCTCTCTCCCTCTCTCTCTCTCTCTCTCTCTCTCTCTCTCTCTCTCTCTCTCTCTCTCTCCCACCCCGCAGCCCACCCCCGCAACACCTCACCTCCCCCGCCCCCGCAACCCACCACCCTCCCCACCCCGGTGACCCCCCTCAAACCCTGCAGGCCCCCCCTTCTCTGCGTGCTTTCTCTCTCTCTCTCTATCTCTCTCTCTCCCCTTCTCTCTCTCTGTAGAGGTACTTGATGAAGTATCTCCAGAAGCTATGGAAGAAATGCTGGAGGCAGTAAGAAACCAGTTACGACTTGAAGAAAAGTCCCATGTTGATGCATTTTCGAGAGAGAATGCAATGCTTGAGAAATGAATTACAACTCAAGATGCTGAGGAACATATTCAGCAGCAGCGAGGCCGATGTTGAGCTTGTTGATTTTGCATCATTTGAAGTTGTCAGGTTATAGAGAAGTTCGCAGGCATACTATGCTCTATTCATCTAGCAAAATCGAGTTGATGGGATGATGAACTGATTCTAGTCTTTCATTGAAATCATCACACATCTTATTTTAGTATTTCAAGGAGTCGTGTAGGGAGATATTTGTGCAGGTTACCTAATAATACTGCAGGAAATTGGAGATGTTGCGTAACACTCACAGCTAGGGCAACTGGGATGATCATTTTGATCTCTTTTATCCATGGAATCTTTCAGGGGCATCTACGATAAAATTACTCGAAGCCTTTGTAGAAGGATGATTGCATTCAACCATGGGCAAGATGCTATAGCTTGAATTCGATCCAATCACCTGTTGATGGCTCCCTCTCCCACCGTAGCATCGCGTTGGCCTTAATAAGGGTATTAAAGATATGAATCTAGATGATATCATCAATCTGCATGCCTTTCCATCAAGGCAGACAGTTGGACAGTTGCTAGAGTGCCATTTTGCCAAACTACTGCCCTAAAGGGCAAGTATTTCGATGGGACTGCCTTTAATCGTAAACCAATTAGCTTCATTAAATTGCGTTGGGCTCAATCAGTGGGGAAAATGAAAACAGGTCATTCCAATACCACGCGTGACATAAAATGAGGGTCTCAGACTACAAGTAAAAAGGTAAAAGGTAACTGGTAAAGGTGGAGGTGAGGAAATGATGGTTGCTGCCAACCATTCATGACGACTGCCTATTTTTGAGGATCCAATTCAAATCAAGTGGAATATTTGATCTACCCCTCCAATCTTGGGCAATCAACCAGTGCATGATCAATGGACGTGAGGAATCAGCAAGGCCCTCTTGGCCTATTGAAGCCTATAAAAGCAATGGATTTGTGTTCATTTGGTACATTCGACATTCATATATACACATTTGCATACGTGCGTACAGAGGTCGTCTCTTGGCACTTTGTGGCTACAAGCCTACTGTAGGAAGTCACTCTGTGGTGTGCATACAGAGCGTGGGCTTCCCAGTAGAGGGCCAATAGCACTATAGTGTGAAGAGAGTGGCTTGGTTGTCATTCTGTGTGAGTCAGTGTTATTTTTATGCTCTGTGCCTTAGAGCAATTTTCCACCATTTGTATTGATCAGTGTTGATCTGCATATAATTGGTCCATTGTGCTGATCGGAAGAATCCCTTGTATTGATGTTGTTTAATACTGGAGTGGCATGTTAGCCCTGAGCATGAACTTTTGAGCATCACTTTGACTTATCTTGTAATCACTTGATTCAAACTAAAGAGTGGATAGTCTTCCTTTATGGTCATTTTGTTTGTCATTAATATTTTCTTGAGTATTCACAACTCTATGCAATCATCTGCCTGCTCACAGAATTGTTAAAGGGTATACTTCCCTAAAGAGAACCCCCCTTGAGTAGTTGAAGTACTAGAGTGCTTACTGCTTGTTCTTGTTAGAAGTAGATACCCCAGTACCTCCTCTACAAGCAATAGTGGCAGTTTTGCATCAATGAATTCCTCGGAGTGCATGAATTTAGTAGGCTTAGTGCTTGCTTCATACATTTGCACACTCTTATCGCCCGTGACATCGACCAAGTCATCGGGACCTATGGCAATATCCAGGCCTATAACTAGTGGCTTCAACTATAGTTAGAATAGACTCCGGATGCAACCCTATAGCAGCAATTCAAAGCCGAGTAGCTATCCAATGTGTTCTGGAGGGAGAGGTGGCAAACACAATATTTTAAGTCTTTCTTTCGAGAAGCGTACCAAGAAGGAGGTGGATATAAAAAGTACGTTGTCATGGATATAGAAAGCAGGTTCTCAATGTAGAACAATCCGATCAAAGACACGTGCAGAGAATTCAAGAACTTAATAAAGGAGTGATGGTGATGGAGGTGGCCATTCACAAGTTACATTTTCAATTGAAAGACCAAGCAACTGCTCACAAACGTTTGTAGCAATCTACGTACGCTCTGCGGGATAGCATGAGCTCCACTTAGCCACATCTATGTAGAAGGATGTTGAATAGAAAGCTAAAGCTTAGCCAAAAAGAAGAAAGCACATCATCTAGTAAAATTTTTATTTGTAGGAGGAATTCGGCCTGCAATTGGCTAAAGCTCAGGGTCGGGCTATCCTCTCAGAGGCATCAACCTCTAAAGCAGCTAACGTTGTCACCCTTCTTCCGACAGAAGTGCACCAACTGCTAAAAACCCTAATAAAGAAAATCTAGATTACTTTTGTTGAAGCTCAATCTTCATTCAACAATAAAGTTTTTACGTCCTCTGATGATGAGTAGGACGAAGTTGATTAAAAAAATTTCTTTTTCATAGTCAAATTTATTGGGTTCAGGTCCTCCTAGCATGCTAGTGTTACTACTTCCCAGATACCTTTCTTGTAAATAGCCATTGGACATCTTAGTATAAATATTGAATAAGTATGTACACCAAAAATTCTCAAAAACACACAGATACAATAGTTTTAACTCTTCACATTAATGAACTTGATTGAATCTAATAGTGATAGAAAGAGTGACTATGTTGTCGACGTAAATAGTTTTAACTCTTCACATTAATGAACTTGATTGAATCCAATAGTGATAGAAAGAGTGACTATGGTGTCGACGTAAGGACATGAAGCTAGAGTCCAGTAGTGACCTGACTATTTTCTATCGCAAAGGATGGAGAGCCCCCTTTCTTTTGAATTATTGTGTTATCATTTGGTGCATTCATTCTATTGTCATATTAAGTTGAAATTTGTCCAAAGATTTAACTATGAGTGAGTTGTTGCTTGTCAAAGTTGCCTGTTGTGCACTATGTGAGGATTAATGAATCTACTATGTCAAGTATAATCGGACTCTGTATCATGATTCTGTGTGATAGTTTAATGTATTATCTTACTAGAGGAAGTGGGAAAATAAGAGGGATCCTATATAAAGGATTCTACCACCCCAAAAACCCTGACAACCTATGCTGTCGATATTGGTTCTCACTGGACAAGGTCAGATAAACGAAAACTAGGTTAGTAGTCCTCATCATTTTTATCACCTCGCTTGATATCTTAAAGTATTTCATATAAATATTTTCCCAATTTCTCTATTCCACAAAGCTCGAGTTCTAAATTAATAATTCGAAAATAGGACATTAAAGTGTCCATTTTGGTGTTAGGATAGCGTTAAATTAAAATGATGGAAAGAACACTATCTGAACACAAAATTGGACATTAAAGTGTCCACTTTGGTGTTAGTATAGTGTTAAATTGAATAAAACCGTGCACATTCCCTATGGATACATAATCGTCATTAGGAACAACGCAACATTCACAATCCGCAATTCCTTGCATTGATTACTCCTAGTGCCTCATTCAAAGTAGAAAACGTGATCATGACCTTTCCATTTGTCTCTTCTTTATGCGATAGGCTATGTGAATGCACTTTGGAGATTTAAATCATGTGTTACTGTAATAGGTTGATGAGCGATGATATTATCACTCCCAATGTACCTTCCAAAGATCTCTGTACTACAGAATTCCTCTACATAGAGATTTTTCCTCTTAGAAATACAAATCCACTTTGGAGATTCAAATCATGTTTAAGTGTAGTAAAGTCATGAGCGATGATATTATCACTCAGAATGTAGCTCTGGAAACTGATTGTACTCTACAAATCCTGTACCTCAAGATTCCTAGCTTTTGTGTGGCAATATGATTGTTCTATTAGAAAGACGTATCGATTCCAAAATAGGTTACTCTCTACCTGAACCTAGTACTCTCTACATAGGGGTAAAGTATAGCCCCACAAATTTTATTATTTCTCAAACCTTAAATACATATTAGAATTCACATTATGAAAAACTGAGACACTGTACAGGGATTCTTAAAATCTCTAAATCAAAATACAAAAATTACATTAAGATTAGAAACTGTTGATGATAGTTGGACCTATCTCTAAATCAAAATACAAAAATTACATTAAGATTAGAAACTCTTGATGATAGTTGGACCTATCCTCTGACTACACACAAAGGCCAAGGTACCTAAATAGAAAAAGAAATAGATAGGGAGTGAGCTTAAGCTAGGGGCTTCGTTATTAAAGTTGATCATACTTCGTTAAAAGAGGATATAATTGAAGAAAACTTGTGTGGATATGCACATACTTTTGACTTATATAAGTTAAATAGAAAATTGTGTAGGTACTTTTTTTAATGGCATAAAACTAAATTAATGATTTTATTGTTTTTGTGGAGCTTCCAATCGACCAGAAATTATTAGAGATAGTGACCACCTACCACCTCAAACCTCAACGGAAGTCCTCATTTGCATGCACATCTTGAAAATTTACTCCATTGATATCTTCATATCTCTAATGATATTTTCTCCATCTTAATATCTTTTGAAATGAACCTTCTGTATAATAAAGTGATAATCAACCACAATGTGCACGGGTCTTCTATGAGACGCTCAATTTTGTGATGGACATATGGAACGAAAAAATAGATCAAGATGGGAACATCTCACCAACCAATGAGGCATGATCTTACCAAGTTTGACTCTGGGTTTTGAAAATGCATGTTCATCTTTTTCACATGCATATTCAGATAAGACAATAATTTCTCGAGCAGTGATATCTCATATTAGAACTTTCTTAAGCCTCTATTCACTTTTTCGTGGAGCTCCAAAAAAAATTGTTCTACTCAAAATGATCATCAAATGGATAGTAAATCCCTTCATTCATTGTTCCCAAGAAATACCTTAGCACTCTTTTGGTTGCAAAAGCATAAGGTACTCTTGGAGTTTACATAAATACATATGCTTCCTTCAATGCACAAAATATATAAGAGATCGTGCAACTGACCTATACATTATCAAATCCTCCACTCTTTACCTTTATGAAAAGACCATTTTACATTTACGCCTAATTAAAATAAAAAATTTTAAACTTCTTTAAGTTGTTAACAATAGAATTTCTCTACATGAGATATACACTTTCTTCTTTGTATAACACTCCTATTTGTAGACTTTTTTTCCAATATCCAGAGATCCAGTATCTTGAACTCACTCCATAGCTTCTTCTTCAACATACCTACATATGAATACGCATATGCTACATTCGTTTTCACAAAGATTGATGGACATGCGGAATTTTAATTGTTTCTAGATTTCCAAAAACAATAAAAAGATCTTTGATTCCAATTCCTTGGATCTTAATTGAGACCATAAAGAGCAATCCATAGCTTACAAATATGATGTTGAAATATCTAATCTTCAACCTCGTGGGGCTGATCCTTGAAGATTGTCTCTTAAACCTCCCCATTTAGGAAAGCATTCTTGACGTCCAGTTGGTAAATCTTCCAACCTTAAAAAATTTTCTCAATGAATCGAGATGCTCCCATCTCAATGTCTCTTCACCGTATAGATCCACTTGTTTTCGATGATCTATGTGTATTTTCTTTATGGTACCAAAGTCCAAGTGTCGTTTTATTCATTCTTTTGAATTCCTCTTTGAGAACGTTATTCCATTTCTAGTAGTTATTTGCCTCTTCAAAACAACTAACTTGTTCACATGCAATCATTTGACTCAATATTTGAATATTCAAAGTCTTCTAGCTCTAAATGTTTTAACACATACAATCTCGAACTTTCGGCCTTTGTTCTTTTTGTTGCATGCTCCACATCAATCGAATCTATCCTCAAGTTCTCTCTTTTATCGTAATTTAAGTGGGAGGTAAACTTATATCCATGCATTTCCACGCATTGTTTCTTCCCTTTAAACATCGTTTCGAGCTCATATGCATATTCCATGTCGAACAAATATTTGCTACATACCAACGCAAAAATTATCAAACATGGCATCCTTAGAGAGATTTATCTCTTAAAGGCTATCAATTCAACATATAGAAACGTTTCCTCTTATAAATATACAAGAAACACATATTTGCCTACCTTGGGATCTAGCCTATGCCTTGGCTCTCTAGTTATGTGTATTTACACACACTAGAAAATACTTTGAGGTGGAAAATCTAAAGATTATCAGGACATAATTCTCTAACAAGTGAATTCCATGAAATCCTGTTCGACGAAACATCTTGATTATGTAATGTCTTATATTTCCTACAACAAGCAAATAAGAGCTATGCACATTCGTTTCATTTAACTTTGCTCTATCCACTTCTATTAGATATATATTTTATACATCTTACACTCCTTTTATTGGGGTACAAACCTGCCTCATTGCTCACTAAGCATACCACAACTATATCATTATCCATTTGATGTTTCTCCTCATACCACAACTATATCATTCTCCATTTGATGTTTCTCCTCAACCAGATTCGAGACCTTTGTTCTCTTCTGTTACTCCTTCCTATTGCTTGCGATCCATCGTTTTGATTGAAGTTCTTTTAATAGGTTCAATTGGTATTTGATCTTCCCTCCCCGTCCTTTGAGCATTCTTACTAGATACACTTCATTTGCCTCTATCTATATATAAAAAAAATGGCTTTGATTTCTAACGAAGTTGCATCTTATTTCATCTCCATTATCTGTATTACATCTATTGATTGATCCGATTTTGGCAAGCAATCCCTCACCTATAAATGGTTAATAACCCTAAATTTCTAAGGATATCAATTGCCCATTATGGAGCTTCTCTTTTTGCTCATTAAAATCTATCGTACTAAGATAAAGATTACTCCTGTATATGATTCTCATGTTTATTAGAGGCGTAGAGTGTTTACACGTTGGCCCATACACTTAAAAAAGGACAAAGATATACAACGGAAACAAATTCCACGACCGAACTTAAGTATACTTGTAGAGGAGGTACTGGGGTATCCGTTTTTAACAAAAGGTAGAAAATGGAGATTAAACACGTCCAGTACGTCACCTACTCAAGGGGGGTTCTCTTTAGGGAAGTATACCCTTTAACATTTCTGTGAGTAGGCCGACAACGAGAATTTTACAAAAATGGTAAATGCTTCACAATTATGGACAACCAATAACAAATGAAGACTGTACTCTGCCTGATTCAAACCAGATGATTACAGACTTGGGCAATTGATATATGATGCTCACAAGTGTAAACTTAGGTCTAACAAGCCACAAGCTAAGGGCTGACAGATCACCCGAATAGTAAACACACCAATACAAAAGTTTCTCCTATCCGCATAAGGACCACTGATATGCAGACTAAATCAGAACAATACAAGTGGTAATATCTTCTCAAGAGAATAGAGCGCAATCTACCACACGGGCTCACGGATAAGAAGAAGAATCCAAGCTACCCTTTTACACTATAGTGCTCATAGCCCTTCACTGAGAAGCCTCCCCTCTGTATACACAACAGAGTAGCTCCCACAGTAGACTTGAAACCACCAAGTGCAAGAGAGGTCTTCTGCGCAATCTTGTACATGTACTCCAGTGTGTGTTGTCGTAGCCGTCCAAATGAGCAAAAATCCTTTGATTTTATAGGCCCCAATAGGCCAAGAGAGCCTTGCCGAATCTTCACGTCCACTGATCCCGCGCCGGTTAACCACCCAAAATTGGAGGGGTAGGTCAATTATTCCCTTGATTTGAATTGGATCCAAAAAAATAGGTAGTCGTCGTGAATGGTTGGCGGCAACATTTGTTCATCCACTTTTGCTTTTAACACTTCACTTTTACCCTTTCACTTGCCATGTGAGATTCCCATTTTATGTTGTTTTGCTACTTCGTCACTGATTTTCCCGATTGGTCCAACTATTTATCCAATCATGATATTCATGTAGTGGTTCACTCATGTGAAACTTCATATTAACACGAAGCAAAAAGTCATCAAAGAGGCCATCTTCTAAATCAGTTCCAACATTAACTGTATACAATGGCTTCGAATGCTCTTTCTCCACCTGTGGCATATGCCTCTTAGATTCCTCTTCCGGATTCTGCTTCGCATCCCTCACCATCTGGAGTGTTTTAGGGGCCTTTGTGTGTGTGAATGCATGGGGGTGCATGTGTGTGTGTGTGGGAGAGTAAGGGGGCGGAGGTGTGAGGAGGAGGGGGCGGAGGTGGTGTGAGGGGATTGGCAGGGGGTTGGCAAGGGTGAGTGGCGGGGGTGAGTGGTGGGGGAGGGAGTGCGTGGAGGGGAGTGGGAGGGGCGCATGGAGGGAGTGAGGGAGGGCGCAAGGAGGAAGTGAGAGGGGCGCATGGAGGGAGTGAGTGGAGGGGGCTTGCGGGTGTGTGAGGAGGGGGAGGTGGTGAGAGGTGAGGGGGCTTGCGGGGGTGAGTGGTGAGGGCGGGGGTGAGTGGAGGGGAGTGGAAGGGGCGCATGGAGGGAGGAGGTGGTGGGAGGTGGTGAGGGGAGGGGAGGGGGTTGGCGGGGGATGGTGGTGAGGGGAGGGGAGGGGTTTGGCGGGGGAGTGAGGGAGGGCGCATGGAGGGAGTGAGAGGGGCGCATGGAGGTGAGGGGGAGGGGCGCATGGAGGGAGGAGGTGGTGGGATGGTGGTGAGGGGAGGGGAGGGGGTTGGCGGGGGATGGTGGTGAGGGGAGGGGAGGGGGTTGGCGGGGGATGGTGGTGAGGGGAGGGGAGGGGGTTGGCGGGGAAGTGAGGGAGGGCGCATGGAGGGAGTGAGAGGGGCGCATGGAGGTGAGGGGGAGGGGCGCATCGAGGGAGGAGGTGGTGGGAGGTGGTGAGGGGAGGGGAGGGGGTTGGAGGGGGATGGTGGTGAGGGGAGGGGAGGGGGTTGGCGGGGGATGGTGGTGAGGGGAGGGGAGGGGGTTGGCGGGGGATGGTGGTGAGGGGAGGGGAGGGGGTTGGCGGGGGATGGTGGTGAGGGGAGTGGAGGGGGTTGGCGGGGGAGTGAGGGAGGGCGCATGGAGGGAGTGAGAGGGGCGCAAGGAGGTGAGGGGGAGGGGCGCTTGGAGGGAGGAGGTGGTGGGAGGTGGTGAGGGGAGGGGAGGGGGTTGGCGGGGGATGGTGGTGAGGGGAGGGGAGGGGGTTGGCGGGGGATGGTGGTGAGGGGACGGGAGGGGGTTGGCGGGGGATGGTGGTGAGGGGAGGGGAGAGAGGGAAGGGGAGATAGAGTGGAAGAGAGAGAGGCATATGGAGGCTCTACAGACCCCCACATCAAGCCTTTGCACCGTCCCTGGTGCAATTTCTTCCTTATTATGCTTATTTTGATGAGATCTAGGTAAAGTGCAATTACTGAACGAAAATACGATATATATACAGGGGATGAAGTGCTTCCATTTTGATTTAGGTCAGATACTTCTTCACCCTAGAAATATTGACCAAGGGTATCCTCTTACCCTGCAAATCCTCCAGATGTACTGCTCCATGAGGTAATACTTTTATCACCGTGTAAGGTCCTATCCATTTGGGTGCCAGTTTGGTTGGAATTGCTGGGACCTGATGCACTAAAACCATAGATCCTTCCTGTACTTCATTGCACCTCAGATACCTGTCATGCAGTCTTTTGCGCTCTTCTTGTGTTACCTGAAGTTTTTGCATTGCTCCTTCTCTGTATTCTTCTAATGCCACCAATCTCTGAATGGGGGGTTCGATTCCAATGGTTTTGATTCCTATTTCCTTTCTGATAATGAACTCAAACGGTGCCAATGCCTCTTTTCCATAAACTAAACGAAATGGAGTTTTGCCTGTGGTTCCCCTCTTTGTGGTTCTGAAAGCCCAAATTGCACCGATCAGTGCTAGCGGCCAGGAGCTTTGATGATCAAAAGCTAATTTGCGAAGCAATCCCATCAAAATCTTATTGGAACTCTCTGCTTGGCCATTTGCCCTTGGGTAATAGGCACAAGATTTTTTATGGAAGATTTTGTACCTGTCAAATATAAACTGGAGCAATTGATTTACAAAATGTGTGCCCCTATCACTAGTAATTTCCAGTGGGCAACCAAATCTTGAGAAAATACGTTTATACATAAATTTAGCTACTGTTAAAGCCGTGCAGTCCACAGTAGCTTTAGCCTCTATCCATTTAGTGGCATAGCATGTGGCCATCAAAAGATACTTTTTACCTCCTGGTTGCCCAGTTGGGCTAATTGGCCCTATGAAATCAAGACCCCATCGTTCAAATGGGAGCCATCCTGTAGATATGACCAATGGTTGGAAATTTAATCTGGTTGGTGCGGGAGCACACCTCTGGCAGATGTGGGATTCTTTAGAAAACTTGATTGCATCCTTGAAAATATGAGGCCACCATAAACATTTGTGGATGATTCTATGAGCCAATTCTTCCCCCTTTAAATGTCCTTCACTGTATGCAGCTTCTAGCAAAAGATTTACCTCCTCTGGATAGACACACCTTCTCAATATATCATCCTGACAGTATTTATAAAAATTTCCATTTATAATAGAATATGCTTTGGTTTTCAGGAGCAATCTTCTCTTTTCTACAGGTGTCAAGTGTTCTGGGATCTTTCTAGTAGTGAGAACATGAAGAATTTCATCATACCAACCAGTTCGAATTGTTACTAGAAAAAGATTGCTATCCACCAATTCATCATTAATACCTGTTGCCTTTTCGCTCATTTCCGTCCCGGACACTTGATCTGCCATGTAGTGCTCTTTTCCTGGCTTAATATGAATATCAAAATTAAATTCTTGAAATAGGAGTAACCATCGCCAAATCCTTCCAGCTACTGTGGGCTTGTTAATCAGGTACTTCAAAGGTTGATGATCAGTTATGACAATAAAATGCACACCTAAGAGGTAATGCCAGAATTTTTGAAGAGCGAACACGATAGCCAAACCTTCCCTTTCAGTAGTGTTGTAGTTCCTCTCTGCTTTGGTAAGCAATCTGCTAGCATAAACGATAGGTTGGTCTATCTTCTGTGATGATGGTTGAGCCAAGACTGCTCCAACTGCATGAAGACTGGCATTTGTATGTACATGGAACTCTAATGACCAATTAGGAACAGTTAAAAGAGGAGTAGTACATAGCCTCAATTTTAATTCGCAAAATGCTTTCTCAGCTTCAGGAGTCCATGAGAAAGGGACATTCTTACTTGTAAGCCTGGACAAAGGCTTAGCTATTTCTGAATACATTATGATAAATCGTCTATGATATCCTGCATGGCCCAAGAAACTTTGCACTTCCTTTGGGCTTTGTGGAATTGGCATGGAAAGGATAGCAGTGATCTTTGCCGGATCAACCGTTATCCCTTCAACTGATACTATGTGGCCCAGGAGAGTGCCTTTGGTCACCAAAAAATGACATTTAGCAGGATTCAACTTCAACCCTGTTTTGAGACACTGCTCAAAGATTTCCTTTAGATTATCCAAATGATTATTGAAATCTTGAACTGTTGCCCTCTTGTCTGTTCCTGAAAATACTGAAAAATCATCCATAAAAATGCGCAGAAATGAGGTTAACCATTTCCCTAGTATGAGATACATAGTCCTATTGAAGGATGCTAGTGCATTCTTCAAGCCAAAGGCCATACGGGTATAAACATATGTGCCCCATGGTGTAACAAAAGCCGTCTTGTCTCTATCTTCAGGATGAATGGCTATCTGATTGTAGCCACTGAACCCATCAAGAAAACTATATAAAGAGTGTCCAGCTACTTCTTCAAGCACCTGCTCTGTGAATGGTTGAGGAAAGCCATCTTGAATAGTTACCTTATTCAAGGCACGAAAATCAACACATACTCTTATTTTGCCGTTTTTCTTTGGTACAATGACCATGGAAGAAAGCCACCGTGAGTGTTCTACAGGAACAATAATACCTGCCTCTTCCAATTTTGTGATTTCTAGCTTTACTGCCTCTGCATACTTTGGATTAAGTCGGTAAGGCCTACTTCTTGCAGGTGAAGCTCCTTCCACTAAGGGTATTCGGTGTAATCCAAGCTCCTTAGGTATCCCTCTTAAGTCTTTATAGGACCATGCAAAGACACTTTTATAGGTAAAAAGTAGGGAAGTTACCTTCTGCAATAAAGGCGGATAGTGCCATAACCAAGCAGCCAAGTGAACCATCTGAGGATTCTCTTCATCTCCAAGATTTACTTCTTGAACAAACTTTTCAGAATTGGACTCACTTGAAAGTTCATCTCCACTGTATGCAGGAGCAGAGTTCAATTTATGATCCACAATCTGTTCCTTGATCCATGCTAAGGGTATATTTGAGAATGGAAGTTCTTGAAGGTCGCAATTATCTTCCCCAGATGCAGGCACAACTTTGTCTCTTTCTGGTCCTGCAAGCATAAAATCATCTGATTCCTCATGTTTACCTGCCTTTTCCCTACATACCATCTTAGTGGCGCTAAGTGTTGAATTTTGATTATCTGATTCAATTGGAGATTTCTGTCCTTCAAGAGGTGCCTGCAAAAAATAAGCTTGACTTCCTTGCTTACTCTTTTCTATTTTGTTCAAGTGAAGAACATCAGTTTTTCCCTCTTCCCGTCCTCCTTGTGTTGCTTCTGCAAAATCTTCATTTACCTCACATATCTCCACTGTGCAGCATTCTGCACTTCCCATCATCCAACTTAATAGGGCATCATCTTCTGAAGGCATTACCTGAGTTTCCATTGCATATCCAGTAGCCTTGTTGGTGTCTGATCCTTCTTCCAAATGTATCTGTAATTGATTGTTAGTACATGTGGAAATCCATAATTTGTTCTTTCCCCAATCCTGTAGAGCGTTTGCTTGCCTTAGCCAAGGCCTTCCCAGGAGTAGAGGGTATGAGGTCTCCTGAGGCAGGGCAATAACAACAAAGTCTAAAACAAAATGACAACCGTGCACTATCATAAGTACCTTTTCAACAATGCCCACTGGTGCAACCCGACGTTGATCTGCTAAGGTGACTGTGAAGGGTGCTGCCTTTGTGGGATTGAGCCTTAGTTTCTTCATAGTGAAATCAGGCATCAAATTGATGCCGGAACCTCCATCTATAATAACACCTGCTAGAGCTTCATCCTTGATTAAAACGGATAATCTTGAGCTCTGATAATCAGCCAAGGGTGCAGGAGGAAAGTCCACCATAAAACCATCTATGCTAGGAGGTGGGCACAAGCATGCAGAATGTATAATCTTCGGTTACTTTAGGATCTATCTTTATGAGTTGATACAGGCTAATCTTATGATGAATACCTTTCAAAATTTCTTCAATGTCCACTTCTTGCTTGCCTTCAGAAGTACTCGTTGGTTGATCTTTTAGCAAAGTAGTCGCCCTCTCATAAGCTTCTTCCATTTCTTCTTGGTCCTTCCATCCCACCCTCTTTTCTACAACTCTATCTTTGAGTCCTTGTTGTTCCTCCTTTTGGGCTACTGCCGCTTGCCTGGCTCTGGTCATCATTGGCATGGATGAAGATGAAACAACATAAGATTGAGCGGTCATACCTTCTACTGGTGGGGAGACTGCAATCATGTGAATTGGAGCCGGACGACCTCTTGGGCAATCTCTAGTGTAGTGATCCTTAGCATCTGGACAGTGCTGACAAGGGGGTGCAACCTCTGGAAGAGAACACCTATTCTGCATATGGCCATACTCCCGACAACGGTAACACATTAGGGGCCTATTGTATCTAGGCCGAGTTGGGTGGGTCTCTTCTCTATTAGGTGCATTAGATGTGCTAGCATAATATGAATCTACACCTTGATGGTTACCTCGCTGTTGTGTCCCCTTAAGGTAGTAGTAGTCTCTTGCTTCATGACCCTCTTTGCCACAGAACTGACAACTGACTCTGTTAGGACAATTTACATTGGAATGTCCATTATTATTACATATTGTACACCAAACCTCTCTTCGTATGTCCTGGGTAGTCCGCAAGTCTTCAAGCTCACGCCTAAGTTGAGACACTTCATCCACATTATGGGTTGAGGATGGCGGTATGACCTTCTCTTCTTGGCGACTTTGCTGCATCCTTAAGGCTTCCAACTCCTTCCTGAGTTGCCCGATCGGATCAAAATCGGATGCATAATTTGGTTGAGACTCCACTTCAAAATGTATTCTAGCCTCCTCAATGCGTGATGCAGTTGCAACAAAATCATCAAGTGTTGCATCCAGTCTGAGGGATTCCCGAAGCTTTTGTTGAGATGACTTAGGCAGAGCCTTCTCAATCCATTTTTTGACTAAAAAATCACCTGGAGCATGAGGCAAACGAGAAACAAGTGCTTTAGTTCTAGTGTGCAATTCATGGAAGGATTCACCTGCTCGTAATTTTAGGTTCTCTAGCTGATCTAGAGCTCATTCTGAGGAGTCGCTTGGTCGAAATGTCTGCGAGAATGCCGCTTTTAGTGCCTCCCACGTAGTGAAGTGCCCATCTGCATATTGGCTATACCATTTGTCTGCAAGGCCTTCCAATGTAGATGGAAAGAGCACCAACATTGCATCCTCTCGGTTCTGCAATCCTCTTCCACGACATAATGAGACGAATCTCCTCACGTGGTCATCTGCATCTTCATAAGCCAATCCTTTAAATGTAGGAAACTTGATGTTCAACCTAGAGAGTAAATGAGAAAGATCCTCCATTGGTGTCGGCGCCTCTTCTGAAGTATCAGAGGAAAAATCTAAGGTTCTCCTATGTTTCTCTTTTGATAATGGTGTTACTCCCAAATCAATGGATAGATTCAAGGATGGTGGAGGAGAGGTAGGCTCACTGGTTGTGGTTATTTCTAACTTGTTGAGACGCTTCCGTTCACGATGAGACTCCTTATCCGCCCGCGTATGGGTCATGTACCTACTCGCAAATACAATAGGGCGAAAATCCTCTCATAGAAATGCAAAGGTCCCACCGGGCATGCCAAACTGTACAGGAGGTACTGGGGTATCCGCTTTTAACAAAAGGTAGAAAATGGAGATTAAACACGTCCAGTACGTCACCTACTCAAGGGGGGTTCTCTTTAGGGAAGTATACCCTTTAACATTTCTGTGAGTAGGCCGACAACGAGAATTTTACAAAAATGGTAAATGCTTCACAATTATGGACAACCAATAACAAATGAAGACTGTACTCTGCCTGATTCAAACCAGATGATTACAGAGTTGGGCAATTGATATATGATGCTCACAAGTGTAAACTTAGGTATAACAAGCCACAAGCTAAGGGCTGACAGATCACCCGAATAGTAAACACACCAATACAAAAGTTTCTCCTATCCGCATAAGGACCACTGATATGCAGACTAAATCAGAACAATACAAGTGGTAAGATCTTCTCAAGAGAATAGAGCGCAATCTACCACACGGGCTCACGGATAAGAAGAAGAATCCAAGCTACCCTTTTACACTATAGTGCTCATAGTCCTTCATTGAGAAGCCTCCCCTCTGTATACACAACAGAGTAGCTCCCACAGTGGACTTGAAACCACCAAGTGCAAGAGAGGTCTTCTGCACAATCTTGTACATGTACTCCAGTGTGTGTTGTCGTAGCCGTCCAAATGAGCACAAATCCTTTGATTTTATAGGCCCCAATAGGCCAAGAGAGCCTTGCCGAATCTTCACGTCCACTGATCCCGCGCCGGTTAACCACCCAAAATTGGAGGGGTAGGTCAATTATTCCCTTGATTTGAATTGGATCCAAAAAAATAGGTAGTCGTCGTGAATGGTTGGCGGCAACATTTGTTCATCCACTTTTGCTTTTAAAACTTCACTTTTACCCTTTCACTTGCCATCTGAGATTCCCATTTTATGTTGTTTTCCTACTTCGTCACTGATTTTCCCGATTGGTCCAACTATTTATCCAGTCATGATATTCATGTAGTGGTTCACTCATGTGAAACTTCATATTAACACGAAGCAAAAAGTCATCAAAGAGGCCATCTTCTAAATCAGTTCCAGCATTAACTGTATACAATGGCTTCGAATGCTCTTTCTCCACCCGTGGCATATGCCTCTTAGATTCCTCTTCCAGATTCTGCTTCGCATCCCTCACCATCTGGAGTGTTTTAGGGGCCTTTGTGTGTGTGAATGCATGGGGGTGCATGTGTGTGTGTGTGGGAGAGTGAGGGGGCGGAGGTGTGAGGAGGAGGGGGCGGAGGTGGTGTGAGGGGATTGGCAGGGGGTTGGCAAGGGTGAGTGGCGGGGGTGAGTGGTGGGGGAAGGAGTGCATGGAGGGGAGTGGGAGGGGCGCATGGAGGGAGTGAGGGAGGGCGCAAGGAGGAAGTGAGAGGGGCGCATGGAGGGAGTGAGTGGAGGGGGCTTGCGGGTGTGTGAGGAGGGGGAGGTGGTGAGAGGTGAGGGGGCTTGCGGGGGTGAGTGGTGAGGGCGGGGGTGAGTGGAGGGGAGTGGAAGGGGCGCATGGAGGGAGGAGGTGGTGGGAGGTGGTGAGGGGAGGGGAGGGGGTTGGCGGGGGATGGTGGTGAGGGGAGGGGAGGGGGTTGGTGGGGGAGTGAGGGAGGGTGCATGGAGGGAGTGAGAGGGGCGCAAGGAGGTGAGGGGCAGGGGCGCATGGAGGGAGGAGGTGGTGGGAGGTGGTGAGGGGAGGGGAGGGGGTTGGCGGGGGATGGTGGTGAGGGGAGGGGAGGGGGTTGGCGGGGGATGGTGGTGAGGGGAGGGGAGGGGGTTGGCGGGGGATGGTGGTGAGGGGAGGGGAGAGAGGGAAGGGGAGATAGAGTGGAAGAGAGAGAGGCATATGGAGGCTCTACAATACTCAAGAGAGAGAGGAAATGATCATTTAGCACACAAAAGTTGTCATGAAACAAAAGAAGTTGTTCTCATATACGTGAAGTATTCCTTGGAATGTTAGTTTAGGTTTAGGCTTTTAATATTCATTCAGGAATCTTACGTTATCTAGATTTGTTTCGCAACAAACATAATTATAGAAACATAGTGAGCATTACATGCACTTCAAAAGACAATCAATAGTGGTATTTCCATCAAAAGAATCAAAATATAGAGCTTTGCTAATGGTGATATGTGAAATCACATGCTTCAAAACATTGATTGATTAGATGTGAATTTTATATACATTTCGGTCAATCTATTTCATTTTTTAGTTTAAATAGCAATCATTTGGCATTAGACCCATTATTATGTTTATCGATGTATCATGGCCCCATCAACTGCGCGTCTCTCTCTCTCTCTCTCTCTCTCTCTCTCTCTCTTTGTCTCTCTCTCTCTCTCTCTCTCTCCCCCCCCCCCGCATCTTTTCCCCACCACCCCCGCAGACCACTCCCCCCGCCACCCATGCAGAGCACCCCACCACCCCGTAGAGCCCGCACACTCCACCTCCACCACCTCTCTCTCTCTCTCTCCCTCCCTCTCTCTCTCCGTCCCTCTCTCTCTCTCTCTTTCTCTCTCTCTCTCTCTCTCTCTCTCTCTCTCTCTCTCTCTCTCTCTCTCTCTCTCTCTCTCTCTCTCTCTCTCTCTCTCTCTCTCTCTCTCTCTCTCGCAACCCCCACCCCTCCCCTCTCTCTCCGCAACCCCCACCCCCACCTCTCTCTCCAAAATCCCCGCCCCATTTCCCTCTCTCCCCCGCCCCGCCCAATCCCTCTCTCCCCCGCCGCGCCAGTCCCCGTAGAGCCTGCAGCAACCCCCCCTTGCAATCCCCGTTGCCTTTGTTGCCTTCCCCCGCCTCTATAGTTCTCTGCCCACTGCTCCCGCCATACCCACCCGCCACCCCCTCCACACTCTCCAGGGCCACCTCCCCGCCCGCAGCCCCCGCACCACTCTACTGCTACCTCGTCGGCCACAATCACCTGCCCCCCTGCCACTCCATTGACACCTCCCCCTGCACTCACCTTTTCCGCTACCAAGTCCTACCCCGACAGGCTACGAAAAGAGATTGCCATACGATCTGAAGGAAAAGAGGACTCATTAAGTGAATCAATGGAGAAGACAATCTCAATGGAGAAAACGATTCTTTGAGCCATATTTCAAACAGAGAGAGGCACGGAGAGAAGAAAGGCAACCATCACAACTAAAGGCGCCCCCCTGCTCCTGCAGCATCTTTGCGGTTTCGTGGTGACTCACAAGTCATGATTGTGGTCTATGGGTCCTTAGCACTTGAACTAAGTGAAGCAGCACAAGCTCAGTTCGTGTCTTCTGCATATATACGCACAAGGAGATTCTTTGTTTTACGTGGGCTTATTAAAGTAGCTAGAGACTATGGTCTATTCGGCACATGTATTCAACTTAACATGGCATTATGAATGGTGTGTACTATGAAGAGTTAGTCGCACCTTGGAATTACGGGATTCCCTCGATGCAATTTCCATCTCACCACCCCCTCATCTTTTCCCCCACAACCCCCACACCCATCCCCACCACCATCTCCACCATCCCCTCCACCCCCTCATCTTTTCCCCACAACCCCCACACCGACCCCCACCACCATCTCCACCGTCCCCCTCCATCCCCCTCATCTTTTCCCCCGCAAACCCCACACCCACCCCCACCACCATCTCCACCATCCCCCTCCATCCCCCTCATCTTTTCCCCCACAAACCCCACCCCCACCACCATCTCCACCCTCCCCCTCCATTCCCCTCATCTTTTCCCCCAGAAACCCCACACCCACCCCCACCATCTCCACCGTCCCCCTCCATCCCCCTCATCTTTTCCCCCACAAACCCCACACGCACCACCATCTCCACCGTCCCCCTCCATCCCCCTCATCTTTTCCCCCACAAACCCCACACCCACCCCCACCACCATCTCCAACACCCCCTCCACCCCCTCATCTTTTTCCCCACAACCCCCAAACCCACCCCCACCACCATCTCCACCACCCCCTCCTCCCCCTCATCTTTTCCCCCACAACCCCCACACCCACCCCCACCACCGTCTCCACCACCTCCGCTCCCATCCTATCTCCACGCCCATGCTTGGTATAGTTCAGATAACTATCACAAGAGAATTCAATTGGCTCCTCACGTGTCAGATAGCCAACGACATAAATTAGCTCCCTGATCATGCCTTTCAGATTGAACATGCTTTGGCAAAAATTCTTCTGATGTTGTTAAGTTGGTGCTTTTCGAGTATGAAGAAGATAACTCTTCCAATCAAAGAATTCATTGGGCTCTTGGATTGTTGGGGTTAAAATCAACCCTCCATCCCTTCATCCGCATCACCCACCATCTCTCACACTCAATGGGTCATTCCAATATCACAAGCGGCATAAAATGAGGATCTCAGCTTGCAAGTAAAAGGGTAAAAGTGTAAGTGGTAAAAGTGAAAGGGGAGAAATGTCTGTTGCCGCCAACCATTCATGACGACTGCCTATTTTTGAGGATCCAATTCAAATCTACTGACATATTCGATCTAGCCCTCCAATCTTGGGCAATCAATTGGCCCTTGATCAGTGGACGTGAGGAATCGGCAAGTCCCTCTTGGCCTATTGGAGCATATAAAAGCAATGGACTTGTGTTAATTTGGGATACACATATACATACGTACGTATAGGGATCCTCTCTTTGGACTTTGTGGCTACAAGCCTACTGTAGGAAGTCACTCTGTGGTGAGGATATAGAGCGTGGGCTTCCCATGGGAGGGCAAATAGCACTATAGTGTGAAGGAAGTGGCGTGGTTTTGTCATTCATTGTGAGTCAGTGGTATTTTTGGTGTTAGTGGTATTTTTATGCTCTTCCCTTTGGAGCAAGTCTTCACATTTTGTACTGATTAGTACCAGTTTGCATCTAATGAATCAACAGATTGGATGAATCTCTTGTATTGATGTTGTTTAGTTCTGGAGTGGCATGTTACCCTAGAGCATGAACTGTAGAACACTTCTTTTGCCTATATTGTAATCATATGTGTGAACTAAGGAGTGGTTTTCTCCTTCGCTATTGCCATTATCATTAATCTTGTCTTTGAGTGTTCATGTTTACTGTGCAATTATTGTGACCTGCCTGCTCACAGAAATGTTAAAGGGTATACTTCCCTAAGGAGGACCTCCCTTGAGTAGGCGAAGTACTGGAAGTGCATATTTTCTGCTCTTATTAAAAGTGGATACCCCAGTACCTCCTCTACAGTTTGACATGCCGGGTGGGACACTTGCATTTCTATGAGAGGCCCTAAAGATAGTAAATAGTCCTCTTTTTCAGTATTTTTGCCCTATTGCATTTGCAAGTAGGTACATGACCCATATGCGAACAGATAAGGAGCCTCTTTCTGTACGAAGGAGCCTTAACAAGTCAGTTATATCTTCGACTAGTGAACCTACCAACCCTCTACCCTCCTTGAATTTATCTATTGATTTGGTTGTGATGCCACTGTCAAACGAGAAGCATAGGAGAACATTAGATTTCTCCTCAGATTCGTTAGATGAAACACTAGTGAAATGGAGAATCTCTCTCATTTACTCTCTAGACTCAATATCAAGTTCCCTACCTTCAAGGGACAAGCTTATGAGGATGCTGATGATCATGTGAGGAGGTTCATCTCCTTATGCCGTGGATGAGGTTTGCATAGTAGAGAGGATGCGATGCTCGTACTCTTCCTATCCACATTATGAGGCCTTGCAGACAAATGGTACAGTCAATACGTAGATGGCGATTTTGCTACATGGGAGGCTTTGAAGATGGCTTTCTCACAGACATTTTGACCAAGTGATTCCTCGAAAAGAGCTCTAGATCAGCCAGAGAACCTAAGGCTAAGATCAAGTGAATCCTTTCATGAACTTCACACTAGAACAAAAGCACTTGTTGCACATTTTCCACATGCTCTAGGTGACTTCTTGGTAAAAAAATGGATAGAAAAAGCTTTGCCCAGGTGATCTCAACAAAAGTTACGTGAGTCTCTTAGATTAGATGAAACCCTCAATGATTTCGTTGTGGTAGCATCTCGCATTGAAGAAGCTAGGCAACATTTTGAAGGGGATACACAATCAATTATGCTGCAAAACTAGACCCTATTGGGCAACTGAGGAAAGAATTGGAGGGATTGAGAATGCAACAAAATCAACAGGAAGAGAAGGCCTTGCCACCACTACATCGTACTGATGATGAAGTAGCCCAACTTCGTCGTGATTTAGAAGATTTGCGGACCACTCAGGATATAAGAAGGCAGATTTGGTGCACAATATGTAACAACAATGGACATTCTAATGCTAATTATCCTAACAAGATAAGCTGTGAATTTTGTGGAAAGGATGGCCAAAAACCTAGAGATTGTTACTACCTCAAAGGTACACAACAACGAGGTAACCCTCATCTAACTTAGATGTTTGTACAATGGTTTACTTTGATCCAATAGTTACTTGATTTTTTCACCGTGTGTATTGGAGAGAGAGAGAGAGAGAGAGAGAGAGAGAGAGAGAGAGAAAGAGAGAGAGAAAGAAGGATTTATGGGAATGAGTTCTATAAGCAACACTTTCCCACAAACTCTTTAGTATTGTTGAAGTATCGAACATTTGAATATGCATGAAGTCATAGCTGTTTCTTATGTATGTAATACCTGACTGACTTGATCGTGTAAATTTTTGTGTTTTAAATTCAGGGCTTGATGTCCATAATGGTTTCTTAGATTATTATGCATACAGAATGAATAATGTCTTGTCTTCCTTGAATTCTAAGCATCTGAAATTATAACAATGTCCGATATTATGGAATTATAGCAATGTCCGATATCTATAGAATGCGTATTTTGATCCGTTCCAAAGTTAGCTTTATTGTTGTCTATATTCAACAAGTTGAGATCTTATCCTATTTCCTTTCGCATATATTCATGGACTGCTAATTTCAAACTTGATTTTCTCTCTAATTCCTCTCTCGGTAATCACTTTCACCACTACTAAGAAAACAAAGTGCAATACTTCCTTCACGCGTCCAACTTCTCTTCGCCTCTGTTCGATATATTGGTATTCACATTAGGCAACATGTACAAAAAAAAAGGGGAATCAATAAGGAAATGGTAACTACACAGAGGTCAAAAAACAAAACGAAATTAATATCCACACTTTAGATTCCTATATATTGTTTTTTTGTATGTGACCAAATCTCGCTTCTTTTTTTTATTCTTTTCAAAATTGGAAACCACGTATAATCAAAGTTACTTATTATCGCTCACTATTATGTTACTAGAGTCGTAAAATGTTCTGTATATATTTATTTAAGTATCACATATTCTTTTTTCTCAATATGGGAAAGTATATTTTGAGAGTTATATACTATATCCAGTCGTGGAAATAGCTATGATCATGCTTCTTGAAAACACGGAAATTATATAAACTTATGTATTGTTGTAATCTTATGCTCATCTTTTTTATTGGATCCTTTGATATAATATAGTATGTCATATAAATATTTTTATCAAGTTTTCTGTTCCATAAAGCTCGATCTCTAAATTAGTAATGGGAAAAGAGGGCATTAAACTATCCATTTTGGTGTTAGGATAGCGTGAAATGAAAATGATGGAAAGAAAGGGATGCTTAAATGTTCTCTGTTATTTATGAATTGGAAAATTGTGCCCGTTCACTTGTTCCGGTTTAACTATGTTCATACATAATCACCATTAAGAACAACTCAACATTCGCACTCCACAAATATTTCTTACTCTCAATACCTCATTCAAATTAGAAAACGTGATCCTCAGCTTTCCATTTGTCTCTTCTTTATCTGGCACAAAAATTTTATCTTAATCTTGATTTTCCTCCAAAAACTTTACATCCACTTTGAAGATTTAAAGCAGGTGTTAGTGCAGTACATTTATGACCGATGATATTATCACTCCCATTGTACCTCTAGAAGCTCACTGTACTCCACAAAATCCTCTACATATGGATTCCTAGCTTCTGTGCTGCACTATGATTTGATGTACAGGGTTTAAATCATTACAACTGGATGTTCTATTAGATGGATCACCTATTGATTCCGAATTACTATAGACTCACTTATGTTATTTTTTATCAAACCTTAAATAGATATTAGAGTTGACATTCTGAAAAACTTATAGACACTATATAGGGATTCTTAAAATGTTTAGTTCAGCAGACATTAATTAAATTAAGATTAGAAACTCTTGATGACACGGAGCTATGTAGTTCAAAAATTGCTTGCCTACACACAAAGGCAGAGGTACCGAAAGATGGAAAAGAAATAGCTGGGGGGTGTGCTTAAGGGGGCTTGCTTCTTGAAGTTGATTATACTGTGTTAAAACAAGATATAATTGAAGAAAAACTGTGTGGATAAGTTAAATATAATCTCCGATTTTTCTATACTACACAAAACAAAGATCTAGTAAATGTAGGTACATTTTTTGATGGCATAAAACTAAATTACTGATTTTATTGGTTTTGCGGAACTTCCCTGCTCATTGCAAAACTTCAATGCTTTAAATCTGATTGTTCCACATGGTGAGTGTAGAGGTCGGAAAACTCTTGGATGCCCTGGGATGAAGCTTCGGGGAATATTCCTTTCTATTACATGGACATATCTGAGTTCTGAGCAGTCGTTGCTTTCATCTTTTCTTTTGTTTTGATACCTATCTCTCTTTCCCCTTTCTCTCTCTCTCTCTCTCTCTCTCTCTCTCCTTCTTTCTCTCCCTCTCTTTCTCTCTCCCTCCCTCTCTCTCTTCCTCTCTCTCTCTTTCTTCTCTCTCTCTTTCCCCCTTCTTCTCTCTTTCGCCACCCGCCCTCTTCTCTCTCTTCCGCCTCTGCCCTATCCTCCACACTCCGCCCTATCCTCCACCCTCCTCCCTATCCTCCACACTCCGCCCTATCCTCCACACTCCGCCCTATCCTCCACCCTCCGCCCAATCCTCCACACTCCGCCCTATCCTCCACACTCCGCCCTATCCTCCACCCTCCCCAATCCTACATCCTCCGCCCTAGCCTCCACACTCCGCCCTATCCTCCACCCTCCGCCCTATCCTCCAAACTCCACCCTATCCTCCACCCTCTACCCTATCCTCCACACTCCGCCCTATCCTCCACACTCCGCCCTATCCTCCACCCTCCGCCCTATCCTCCACACTCCGCCCTATCCTCCACACTCCGCCCTATCCTCCACCCTCCCCAATCGTACATCCTCCGCCCTATCCTCCACACTCCGCCCTATCCTCCACCCTCCGCCCTATCCTCCACACTCCGCCCTATCCTCCACCCTCCGCCCTATCCTCCACACTCCGCCCTATCCTCCACACTCCGCCCTATCCTCCACCCTCCGCCCTATCCTCCACACTCCGCCCTATCCTCCACACTCCGCCCTATCCTCCACACTCCGCCCTATCCTCCACCCTCCCCACTTCCTACATCCTCCGCCCTATCCTCCACACTCCGCCCTATCCTCCACCCTCCGCCCTATCCTCCACACTCCGCCCTATCCTCCACCCTCCGCCCTATCCTCCACACTCCGCCCTATCCTCCTCCGCCCTATCCTCCACACTCCGCCCTATCCTCCACCCTCCACCCTATCCTCCACACTCCGCCCTATTCTCCACACTCCGCCCTATCCTCCACCCTCCGCCCTATCCTCCACACTCCGCCCTATCCTCCACCCTCCGCCCTATCCTCCACACTCCGCCCTATCCTCCACACTCCGCCCTATCCTCCACCCTCCGCCCTATCCTCCATCCTCCGCCCTATCCTCCACACTCCGCCCTATCCTCCACACTCCGCCCTATCCTCCACCCTTCGCCCTATCCTCCGCCTCCACCTCTCTCCTTCACCCTCCGCCCTATCCTCCTCAACCTCTCTCCTCCACCCTCCCCAATCCTCCACCTTCCGCCCTATCCTCCACCCTCCGCCCTATCCTCCGCCTCCACCTCTCTCCTCCACCCTCCCCAATCCTCCGCCCTCCGCCCTATCCTCCACCCTCCCCTATCCTCCGCCCTCCACCCTCTCCTATCCTCCGCACTCCCCTCTCCTCCACCCTCCCCTTCCGCATGCCTCCTCCCCTCTCTTCCCCCCCCCCCTTTCGCCATGGCCTCCGCCCCACCCCGTCTCATCCCTCAAAACCCCCTCTCACCCCCCGTGGCCCCCCTCTGCCCCCTCACGCACCCAATCCCACATATGCACAACCACATACATGCACTCACACACACCCCTTCACACTCACATACACACAAATGCACACACACACACTTTCACACTTAACCACCCACACTCACGGGCACACACACACACACATTTTTGCATATGCACACCCACAATTATACACATCTCTGGGACCTCTTCCTTCAGCAAGACTATGAAGTAAAGCACGCCCTCAGAAGTATACCCTAATCTAAAGAGTGCCAGGAAGAAGGAATATGGACGGGATTTTTAAGTAACCTATTGTGTCGATCGACCCCTATGAGCAGGATGATTGGCAAAACAAGTTCAAATTACTGGAAATGATTTATTAGTCACCAATCCTATGACGGTATGGGATAAAGGTATGAAGTGGATGCAGTGGAAGCAGGGAATAGCTTTTTGCCACCAACCATTCATGGCGACTACCTATTTTTGAGGATCTAATTCAAATCAAGTGGAATATTTGACCTACCCCTCCAATCTTGGGCAATTAATCGGCGCGTGATCAGTGGACGTGAAGATTCGGCAAGGCTCTCTTGGCCTATTGAGGCCTATATAAACAAGGGATTTGTGCTTATCGGGGTACACACACTGGAGTACATGTACAAGTTTTAGAGATACAGTGGTCCGCGTATACGTGCAGAAGACCTCTCTTGCACTTGGTGGTTTCAAGTCGACTGTGGGAGCTACTCTGTCGTGTATACAGAGGGTAGGCTTCCCAGTGAAGGGCTATGAGCACTATATTGTAAGAGAGTAGCTTGGGGTTATTTTTTCTGTGAGTCAGTGTTGTTGATTAGGTTCTATCCTCTTGAGGAATTCTTTGTATTGTTCTGAGTTATTCTGCATATCATTGGCCCTTATGTTGATGAGAAGAATCTGATGTACTGGAGTGAATTACTTTTCGGGTGGCTTGTTAGCCCTAAGCTTGTGGCTTGTTAAACCTAAGTTTACACTTGTGAGCATCGTTCATCATTTGCCCAACTTTGTAATCATCTGATTTGAATCAGGCAGAGTACGGTCCTTCTTGGTTATTGGTTGTCCATATTTTCTGAAGCATTTACCATTCTGTACAATTCTTGTTGTCGGCCTGCTCACAGAAATGTTAAAGGGCTCACAGAAATGTTAAAGGGTATACTTCCCTAAAGAGAACCCCCCTTGAGTAGGTGACGTACTGGACGTGTTTAATCTTCATTCTCTACCTTTGCTAAAAGTGGATACTCCAGTACCTCCTGTACAGTTTGGCACGCCCGGTGGGACCTTTGCATTTCTGTGAGAGGTGTTTTGCCCTATTACAATTGCGAATAGGTACATGACCCATACACGAGCAGATAAGGAATCTCTTTGTGTTCGAAGGAGCCTTAACAAGTTAGCAATAACCACGGCTAGTGAGTCTACCTCCCCTCTGTCCTCCCTAAATTTGTCTATTGATTTGGGTGCGACACCATTGTCAAAAGAGGGGTATAGGAGAACACTAGACTTCTCCTCAGATACGTCAGAAGAGACACCAGTCCAAATGGAGGATCTTTCTCATCTACTCTCCAGGATCAACATCAAGTTCCCTACCTTCAAGGGACATGCTTATGAAGATGCTGATGATCATGTGAGGAGATTTATCTCTTTATATCGTGGACGTGGTGTGCAGAATAGAGAAGATGCAATGTTGGCACTTTTTCCATCCACATTGGAGGGTCTTGCAGATAAATGGTTTAGTCAATATGCAGATGGCCACTTCACTACATGGGAGGCTCTGAAGGCGGCATTCTCACAGACATTCCGACCAAGTGATTCCTCGGAAAGAGCTCTAGATCAGCTAGAGAATTTGAAGCTAAATCTTTTCATGAACTTCACACTAGAACAAAAGCACTTGTTGCACATCTGCCACATGCTCTAGGTGACTTTTTGGTTAAAAAGTGGATAGAGAAGGCTCTGCCCAGGTCATCTCAGCAGAAGCTTCGTGAGTCTCTTAGATTGGATGCCACCCTCAATGATTTTGTTGCAGCGACATCACGCATTGAAGAAGCAAGGCAACATTTTGAAGGGGATACACAACCTAAGTATGCTGCAGATCTGGATCCTATTGAGCAACTGAGAAGGGAACTGGAAGCATTGAAGATGCAACAAAATCAACAAGAAGAGAAGGTCTTGCCACCACTGCGTCGTACTGATGATGAAGTAGCTCAACTTCGCCGAGAGTTAGAAGATTTGAGGACCACTCAGGATATAAGGAGACAAATTTGGTGTACAATCTGTAACAACAATGGGCATTCCAATGCTAATTGCCCTATTAAGGTAAGCTGTCAATTTTGTGGAAAAGATGGTCATGAAGCCAGAGATTGCTACTATGTCAAGGGTACACAGCACAGAGGTAACCCTCAAAATTTGGATTCATATTATGCTAGTACATCAAATACTTCAAATAGAGAGGAGAATAGGCCTGCAAAGCCTAGATATAATAGACCTTTGATGTGCTATCGTTGTGGTGAGTACGGCCACATGCAAAATAGGTGTTCTCTTCCAGAAGATGCACCTCCTTGTCAGCATTGTCCAGAGGCCAAGGACCATTATACCAAAGATTGCCCAAGAGGTCGTCCTGCTCCAATTCACATGATTGCAGTCTCCCCACCAGTAGAAGGTATGACTACTCAATCCTATGCTGTTTCATCCTCTGCTATGCCCATGATGACCAGAGCTAGGCAAGCAGCAGCAAACCTTAGGGGGGAACAACAAGGAATTCAGGAGAAAGAGGAAGAAAAGAAGTCTGGATGGAAGGAACAAGTGGAAATTGAAGGAGCTTATGAAGAAATGACTACTTCTCTAAGGGGCCAGCCAACAAGTCTACAAGAAAACACTCAGGACGTAAACATTGAGCAGATCTTGAAAGGTATTCATCACAAGGTTAGTCTATATGAACTTATAAGGATGGATTCAAAAATAAGAAGTGACTTACTGAAGATTATACACTCTGCTCACTTGGTCCAATCACCTAGTATAGATGGTTTCATGGTTGATTTTCCCCCTGCACCCTTAGCAGACTACCAAAGTTCAAGATTATCAGTTTGTATACAGGATGAAGCTCTTACAGGTGTGATCATAGATGGAGGCTCTGGTATCAATTTAATGCCAGATTTTACAATGAAGAAGCTGAAATTGAACCCCACCAAGTTGGCACCATTCACGGTTACATTGGCAGATCAACATCGGGTTGCGCCACTGGGCATTATTGAGAAGGTACTGATGGTAGTACAGGGCTGCCATTTTGTTCTAGATTTTGTTGTTATTGCACTTCCATAGGAGACTTCTTACCCTTTACTCCTGGGAAGACCTTGGCTCAGACAAGCAAAAGCTTTGCAAGATTGGGGGAAAAGCAAACTATGGATTTCAACAAGCACCAATAGCCAACTACAATTACATTTGGAAGAGGGATTTGACTCAGGAAAAACCATTGGATATACTGTGGATACTCAGGTAATGCCCACTCTACCCCAAGAAGATGATACATTGCTCAATTGGATGATGGGAAGTGCAGAGTGTTGCACGGTGGAGATCAATGAAATTGAGGAAGAAGTTGCAGATAAGGTAATTACAGGAAATAGCAATGAAGACCACAAGGTGTTGGAGAATGAGCAATTGCAAGAAAGCACAAGCCGTGAGGAGGCAACCAATATAAAAGTATCAAAGGTGGAAGATTATGAACTCAAGAGCAGAGAAGATCTTCCTTTTGCAGATATACCTCAAGGATGGATGGAAGAACATGTTGCAGAATATAAATTAAAATCCACTCCCGCATATAGTGGAGATGATATCTCCAGCAAGACGAATTCTGAAACATTGGTTCAAGAAGTAAATTTAGGGGATGAAGAGAACCCTCAAATAGTTCACTTGGCATCCTGGTTGTGGCATTATCCTCCTTTGCTACAGAAGGTAACTTCTTTGCTTTTTACTTACAAAAGTGTCTTCGCATGGTCCTACAAAGATCTAACAGGAATACCAGAAGAGCTTGGATTACATCGGATACCCTTGGTTGAGGGAGCTGCACCTGTAAGAAGTAGGCCATATCGACTCAATTCAAAGTATGCAGAGGCGGTAAAAGCAGAGATTACAAAACTAGAGGAAGCAGGTATAATTGTGCCAGTAGAACATTCCAGATGGCTTTCTTCTATGGTAATTGTGCCCAAGAAAAATAGTGGAAAAATAAGAGTATGTGTTGATTTCCGTGCTTTGAATAAAGTAACTATTCAAGATGGATTTCCTCAGCCCTTCACAGAGCAAGTACTTGAAGAGGTAGCTGGCCACACTTTGTATAGTTTCTTGGATGGTTTTAGTGGCTACAATCAGATAGTGATCCATCCTGATGATAGGGACAAAACAGCCTTTGTCACTCCTTGGGGCACTTATGTCTATACTCGAATGGCTTTTGGTTTGAAGAATGCACCGGCTTCATTTAATAGAACGATGTATCTGATATTGGGCAAATGGTTAACAACCTTTCTACGCATTTTCATGGATGACTTTTCAGTATTTTCAGGTACAGATAGAAGGGCAGCAGTCCAAGATTTCCATGACCATTTGGAAAATCTAAAAGAAATTTTTGAGCAATGTCTCAAAACAGGTTTGAAATTGAATCCTGATATATGTCACTTTTTGGTCACTAAGGGCACTCTTCTTGGTCACATAGTATCTGCTGAAGGCATAACTGTTGACCCTGCAAAGGTTACAGCTATTCTTTCCATGCCAATTCCACAAAGCCCAAAGGAAGTGCAAAGTTTCTTGGGCCATGCAGGGTATCAGAGAAGATTCATTAGGATGTATTCGGAAATTGCTAAGCCCTTGTCAAGGCTTACTAGTAAAAAGATTCCTTTCTCATGGAGTGCTGAAGCTGACAAAGCATTTTGTGAGCTAAAGTTGAGGCTATGTACTGCTCCCCTTTTAAGTGTTCCTAATTGGTCATTGGAATTTCATGTGCATACAGATGCTAGTCTTCATGCTGTTGGTGCAGTTCTAGCTCAACCATCATCTCACAAAGTGGATAGACCTATCTCTTATGCAAGCAGACTACTCAACCAAGCTGAAAGAATTTACAGTATAAGGGAAAGAGAAGGTTTGGCTATCGTATTTGCTCTTCAAAAGTTCTGACATTATCTCCTTGGTGTACATTTCATTGTTATTTCTGATCATCAGCCCTTGAAGTATTTGATAAACAAGCCTAGAGTAGCTGGAAGGATCTGGAGATGGTTACTCCTATTTCAGGAATTTAATTTTGATATTCATATTAAGCCAGGAAAAGAGCACTACATGGCAGATCAAGTGTCCAGGACGGCAATGAGCGAAAAGGCAACAGGTATTAATGATGAATTGGTAGATAGCAATCTTTTTCTAGTAGCAATTCGGACAGGTTGGTATGATGAAATTCTCCATGTTCTGACTACTGGAAAGATCCCTGAACACTTGACACCTGTGGAAAAGAGAAGACTACTCCTGAAAACCAAAGCATATTCGCTTATAAATGGAAATTTATATAAATACTGTCAAGATGATATATTGAGAAGGTGTGTCTATCCAGAAGAGGTAAATCTTCTGCTAGAAGCTGCACACAGTGAAGGACATCAAAGGGGGGAAGAATTGGCTCACAGAATCATCCACAAAGGTTTATGGTGGCCTCATATTTTCAAGGATGCAATCAAGTTTTCTAAAGAATGCCACATCTGCCAGAGGTGTGCTCCCGCGCCAACCAGATTGAATTTCCAACCATTGGTCATATCTACAGGATGGCTCCCATTTGAACGATGGGGTCTTGATTTCATAGGGCCAATTAGCCCAACTGGGCAACCAGTAGGTAAAAAGTATATTTTGATGGCCACATGCTATGCCACTAAATGGATAGAGGCTAAAGCTACTGTGGACTGCACGGCTTTAACAATAGCTAAATTTATGTATAAACGTATTTTCTCAAGATTTGGTTGCCCACTGGAAATTACTAGTGATAGGGGCACACATTTTGTAAATCAATTGCTCCAGTTTATATTTGACAGGTACAAAATCTTCCATAAAAAATCTTGTGCCTACTAACCCAGGGAAAATGGCCAAGCAGAGAGTTCCAATAAGATTTTGATTGGATTGCTTCGCAAATTATCTTTCGATCATCAAAGCTCTTGGCCGCTAGCACTGATTGGTGCAATTTGGGCTTTCAGAACCACGAAGAGGGGAACCACACGCGAGACTCCATTTCGGTTAGTATATGGGAAAGAGGCATTGGCACCATTTGAGTTTATTATCAGAAAGGAAATGGGAATCAAAACCATTGGCATACAACCCCCCATTCAGAGATTGGTGGCATTAGAAGAGTACAGAGAAGGGGCAATGCAGAAACTTCTGGTGACACAAGAAGAGCGCAAGAGATTGCATGACAGGTTTCTGAGATCCAATGAAGTTCAGGAAGGGTCCATGGTTTTAGTGCATCAAGTTCCGGCAATTCCAACTAAATTGGCACCCAAATGGACAGGACCATATAAGGTTATCAAGGTATTACCACATGGTGCAGTGCATCTGGAAGATCTGCAAGGTAAAAGGATGCCCCTCGTTAACATCTCCAGGGTGAAAAGTTATTTGAATTGATGCAAGCAGATGAAATTCACTCCTTGTACATACCATAGTTCTTTCATATTTTGCAGTTCCTTTTGAAGAAATAAGTAGAACAAGGAAAAAATTAGAAATTGCACCAGGGACGATGCAAAAGCTTGATGTGGGGGCCTGTAGAGGTTGAAAAACTCTTGGATGCCCTGGGATGAAGCTTCGGGGAATATTCCTTTCCATTACATGCACATATATGAGTTCTGAGCAGTCATTGCTTTCATCTTTTCTTTTGTTTTGATACCTATCTCTCTTTCCCCTTTCTCTCTCTCTCTCTCTCTCTCTCTCTCTCTCTCTCTCTCTCTCTCTCTCTCTCTCTCTCTCTCTCTCTCCTTCTTTCTCTCCCTCTCTTTCTCTCTCCCTCCCTCTCTCTCTTCCTCTCTCTCTCTTTCTTCTCTCTCTCTTTCCCCCTTCTTCTCTCTTCCGCCACCCGCCCTCTTCTCTCTCTTCCGCCTCCGCCCTATCCTCCACACTCCGCCCTATCCTCCACCCTCCGCCCTATCCTCCACACTCCGCCCTATCCTCCACACTCCGCCCTATCCTCCACCCTCCGCCCTATCCTCCACACTCCACCCTATCCTCCACACTCCGCCCTATCCTCCACCCTCCCCAATCCTACGTCCTCCGCCCTATCCTCCACACTCCGCCCTATCCTCCACCCTCCGCCCTATCCTCCACACTCCGCCCTATCCTCCACCCTCCGCCCTATCCTCCACACTTCGCCCTATCCTCCACACTCCGCCCTATCCTCCACCCTCTGCCCTATCCCCCACACTCCGCCCTATCCTCCACACTCCGCCCTATCCTCCACCCTCCCCAATCCTACATCCTCCGCCCTATCCTCCACACTCCGCCCTATCCTCCACCCTCCGCCCTATCCTCCACACTCCGCCCTATCCTCCACCCTCCGCCCTATCCTCCACACTCTGCCCTATCCTCCACACTCCGCCCTATCCTCCACCCTCCGCCCTATCCTCCAAACTCCGCCCTATCCTCCACACTCCGCCCTATCCTCCACACTCCGCCCTATCCTCCACCCTCCCCAATCCTACATCCTCCGCCCTATCCTCCACACTCCGCCCTATCCTCCACCCTCCACCCTATCCTCCACACTCGGCCCTATCCTCCACCCTCCGCCCTATCCTCCACACTCCGCCCTATCCTCCACCCTCCGCCCTATCCTCCACACTCTGCCCTATCCTCCACACTCCGCCCTATCCTCCACCCTCCACCCTATCCTCCACACTCGGCCCTATCCTCCACACTCCGCCCTATCCTCCACCCTCCGCCCTATCCTCCACACTCCGCCCTATCCTCAACCCTCCGCCCTATCCTCCACACTCCGCCCTATCCTCCACACTCCGCCCTATCCTCCACCCTCCGCCCTATCCTCCACACTCCGCCCTATCCTCAACCCTCCGCCCTATCCTCCACCCTCCGCCCTATCCTCCATCCTCCGCCCTATCCTCCACACTCCGCCCTATCCTCCACACTCCGCCCTATCCTCCACCCTCCGCCCTATCCTCTGCCTCCACCTCTCTCCTCCACCCTCCGCCCTATCCTCCTCCACCTCTCTCCTCCACCCTCCCCAATCCTCCACCCTCCGCGCTATCCTCCACCCTGCGCCCTATCCTCCACCCTCCGCCCTATCCTCCGCCTCCACCTCTCTCCTCCACCCTCCCCAATCCTCCGCCCTCTGCCCTATCCTCCACCCTCCCCTATCCTCCGCCCTCCACCCTCTCCTATCCTCCGCACTCCCCTCTCCTCCACCCTCCCTTTCCGCATGCCTCCTCCCCTCTCTTCCCCCCCTGTTTCGCCATGGCCTCCGCCCCACCCCATCTCATCCCTCAAAACCCCCTCTCACCCCCCGTGGCCCGCCCCTGCCCCCTCACGCACCCAATCCCACATATGCACAACCACATACATGCACTCACACACACCCCTTCACACTCACATACACACAAATGCACACACACACACTTTCACACTTAACCACCCACACTCACGGGCACACACACACATTTTTGCATATGCACACCCACAATTATACACATCTCTCGGACCTCTTCCTTCAGCAAGACTATGAAGTAAAGCACGCCCTCAGAAGTATACCCTAATCTAAAGAGTGCCAGGAAGAAGGAATATGGACGGGATTTTTAAGTAACCTATTGTGTCGATCGACCCCTATGACCAGGATGATTGGCAAAACAAGGTCAAATTACTGGAAATGATTTATTAGTCACCAATCCTATGACGGTATGGGATAAAGGTATGAAGTGAACGCAGTGGAAGCACGGAATAGCTTTTTGCCACCAACCATTCATGGCGACTACCTATTTTTGAGGATCTAATTCAAATCAAGTGGAATATTTGACCTACCCCTCCAATCTTGTGCAATTAATCGGCGCGTGATCAGTGGACGTGAAGATTCGGCAAGGCTCTCTTGGCCTATTGAGGCCTATATAAACAAGGGATTTGTGCTCATCGGGGTACACACACTGGAGTACATGTACAAGTTTTAGAGATACAGTGGTCCGCGTATACGTGCAGAAGACCTCTCTTGCACTTGGTGGTTTCAGGTCTACTGTGGGAGCTACTCTGTCGTGTATACAGAGGGTAGGCTTCCCATTGAAGGGCTATGAGCACTATATTGTAAGAGAGTAGCTTGGGGTTATTTTTTCTGTGAGTCAGTGTTGTTGATTAGGTTCTATCCTCTTGAGGAATTCTTTGTATTGTTCTGAGTTATTCTGCATATCATTGGCCCTTATGTTGATGAGAAGAATCTGATGTACTGGAGTGAATTACTTTTCGGGTGGCTTGTTAGCCCTAAGCTTGTGGCTTGTTAAACTTAAGTTTACACTTGTGAGCATCGTTCATCATTTGCCCAACTTTGTAATCATCTGATTTGAATCAGGCAGAGTACGGTCCTCCTTGGTTATTGGTTGTCCATATTTTCTGAAGCATTTACCATTCTGTACAATTCTTGTTGTCGGCCTGCTCACAGAAATGTTAAAGGGCTCACAGAAATGTTAAAGGGTATACTTCCCTAAAGAGAACCCCCCTTGAGTAGGTGACGTACTGGACATGTTTAATCTTCATTCTCTACCTTTGTTAAAAGTGGATACTCCAGTAGCTCCTCTACAGTGAGCTTGTAATTGAATCCTTTCTGTAGAGTGAAGACTTGATTTTTAGCATGCACGACCTCGAAGCTTCACACATGTCCTGCATTTGAATGCATGTCTTGATGCTTTTCCATAATCAGGGTTGAATATGCCCTAGGCAAGATATGTAAAGTACCGAGATGCTATTCTTTTTACCCAAAGTGTAATTAACAGAGGAAAATCTTTCATAACAGGCGAAAGCGTTGATATGATCTGAAACAGAATCCAAACCCAAGGGAGCTCCCTTCAGTGCAAGACAAGTGAAGCAAGGAGCAGGAACACCTGCTTCGTCAACCACAGGGCTAAATACCCTCCAGATACATCTCTCTCTCTCTGTCTCTCTCTCTGTGTTGGATTAATGCCATTATAGCTCATAATCGATGCGAGGAGGAAAGGCAGCCCGCTGGCTGAAAAAGCAGCTGATCTAGCCGCCTATTTCCTGGGTTTGTCTGAAGGGAAATCCCGTTTAGCAATTGCGTAACATTCCAAAGCCTTTTGTATTACGTTAATTTCGCAATACATTGAACGGATAATTTACACACACAGATATGCACAGCAAACTACCAAACAAGTGCGTATTCAGTCATTCGCGCCTTAATAAGCAAGTCAGAGAGAAAGCTTGATCTGTCGACTATAGATTTATGAGAAGATGCATAACATCCATATTCGCACATGATTCAAAAGAACGTTTGTTCAAAAGATACTTAGAGCGCGGCATGGCAGCTCTGAAAAAGTATGCTAGAGCATCGCACAGAAGCGTGCAACTAAGAGAAATCGCCGCCCCCCCCCCCCCCCCCCCCCCCCCCCCCCGGGGACAAATATGGCAATCAGCTATCAGTCCCTTTCGAACACCTCCGACAGCACCCACCATTCTTTTATCCAGTTCCTCGTTCTATGTATGTAACTCATGAGCGATACTATATTTCTTGTCTCACCACCTTCGTTTTCCACTACCTTAGTTTTTGTGCCATTTTTATATTCCATTTCTTCTCTGATGAAGACTCAACTACTATATCTCTTGTCTCATTTCTTGTTCTTTCGAATATCATGGGGGTTTATACAAAGAAGATGATACTATGAACATGGAGAAAAACAAGATTTCATAGGATAGATCACACCCTCCAGTGTGTGCTAATTTTTTATTTGCCTTAATAAAATGCAATGGGCAGATCTTATCTAAACATTAAACAGTACAACTACTGTTTAGAAGCATGCAATATACAAGATGATGTTATAAAAATTATTCATCCGGTTCTTGAACAGCTTGATCCTCCGTGAAGTTTTTGTGCACTAAATTCTTCGTGTATTAATTCTCCTATCTCAGAAGATTCCGATGCATAGCTGCGCAATCAAACTCACTAAGAGGTACGTGAAATGCGCATACACTCCAAGTACTTTATACAGCTCAAATCATTGTTCTCATAGCTTCCTTTTTACCAAATTATGAGTATGTAGAATGGAATCATATAGTAATACTCAGTCATCTTTTCTGATAGCCCCTGGACATAGCCGATGTCAATCATCAGAACAAATTTTATTATGCAAATGATCGCTTCCTCCTAGTTTTGCTCCAGCTAGCATATACGAAATGCAAGCAAGTCCTCGTTGGAGAATCCCTCTAGCCATAGTAACACACTCCATGAAATGATTCATCGCTCTGTCAGCATTACTGGTTTCCACCCATACATCAACTCGTATGGCATAACTCTTTCTACAGATATATGTGTCGTGTGATTGGCAAACAGCAAACGACACATTCGTTCCTCCATCGCATGATTAAGTCAGAGCTTTACTAATCAATGGATACCCTCTTTCGCTTTTTACGATTCGCGTTAGGATTGTATGCAGTTATCAGGGATATTTTGATACCATAACGCATGAGGAACTGTGATGCTTCATTCGTGTCGACTTCTCTCATGTGCGTGATGAGATTCTCAATACATCTGTATCTCCAAATAACATCTTGAAGAGGAAAGTGATAAATGGCATAATCACTTTTTTGTTGCTTAGAGGATGACCCTCAACTTGGTTTGAGAGATGCTCACCAGGAAAGGCGATATATTGCATATTCTTGTCCCCATCACAAATACATAAAGAGTTTTTGGTTTCTTACTGGAAATGCCATTTCAACAAAGACATACTTATAGACTTCAGCTAGACACAGAAGAGAATTTGCACATGTCTTTGACCTTCCGTCAGTTTCCATGAGTTTATATAGTGCACTTTCGCTGTTTGAAGAGTCTCTCAAGCTTACTTTGATATTCACCTATAGTCGAACTTACAAATACATTTATTCAGTCATGCGTTTACAAGAGCTCCTCTTTTAAAGAATCATAGGGTACCCTTGTATGTAGTTCAAACATGAAACATAACGATAGTTGAAATGACATTACTGATAGTTTAAAAATACATTAGTGATAGTTTATAAATACATTAAAGATACTTCTGAATTTTTAAATCATTTGAAGTCTGTGTGAGCTATGTTGAAAAAAAAAATCATTCCCTATTCTTCTTTGTATTCTACTTTTGTGTAATTTGTTATGAAATTTATATTTTTCTGATTACCTCCTTTAAACGGTTTAACATTTGTGATTATATCAATTTTTTGAGCATTTTACATCCGTTAGCTCAACCATCCTCAAGTTTTCAAGTATGTAATCCATCTGCATGAGGTGGAGGCATTATCATTGACAAAAGTTTTTTGGAAATTAAATATCAAACATTAGAACCTCATAGCATATTTGAAATTATGCACATGTTACAATAAAACTAAATAATATGCCAACAAAGCTTCCTCAATGCGTTATAACTACAATCATGAAATTCCAAGTCTCTAAAATCATTGGATCTTTCTTGTAAACCTATTTTTAAATACGTAAACAAGAACACATGTATTTATACCCCTCAGCAACACTTTCTCTTAGATTGTAGGGGATCTGTGGAAAGCTAATGCATATAAGAATCCTCATTTGGGAGAGGTTTTGTTTCATCTTTATCCAAGCTTTCTATATGGTTCAATGTTGTAACTTTTACGAAGCAAAAACACTAATTATATGTATGATTTTGGAAAAAAACAACTATTCCATTAACAAAAATATGCCTTCATTTCATTCTCCATACTTGTAGAAAACTTTGCCATGTAGTATCTATAATTTCTTTATGCTCCCCCCAATCTGTTGAAGGGATGTCTAAATGTTTCTTGTATCAAAATCACTATTTTTCCCAAGAAGTCACAAAAATAATTGGATAAGTATTTTCCCCTCTCCAATTGAATAATTTTCTCATTGGATGAACCTCTCTAACACCTTCTCCACAAACATCTCAAAGAAAGATAGCTAGTTGAAATAATTGCTAGTTGAAGTAATACTATAGATGCGAATTACAACCTAACATACCCAGCTATCTTTATAATCTAGGACTATGTACGCTCTATGTTTCAGTAGCATGAAACCGGCCATAGACATACCTTTATCCTTTCTTTTTTTGTTCCCCCATTTTTGAAAAATGGTATACGGGTCTTATGGCCACGTATTCCACCCTTGCAATAGACTTATATTTGTTCCGAATTTTAGGTTGAGATTAATGAGGATCTAGACATCCACTTTCATACACTCAAACTAAAATGTCACAAGAAAGAAAGTATTGTCAGTGTTGTTTCACAGAAGACACTTAAAAGTATCTTTAATGCGGATGCAATTGATTGGTTAGCCAAACGTTTTCATCAACAAAGTTTTCTCTTGAGTAATGTCCAAAAAAACAAATCCAACCTACTTATTTTTTAAATTTTCGTGCTTCCTAGTATAACAAAGGCTTTAGGTGTTTTCGAGTCTCAGTCCCAATATTTTCTATATCATTCTTCATTCAATGGTCATCCCAAAGGTCATTAAAAATCTTTGTCAACACCTAAAGTACACAAAACTAATCTTCAACCATGTATTCCATCTCAACCAAGGTATGTGTATCAACAATTGGTATGTATTTTCTACGAGGTATGCGTATCAACAATTGGTCAAATCACTTGCAGAAATTTGTAGAAAAGATATAGTTTTGATATAAAACTTACGCTTGAACTAAAACGTAATTGCACTAATAAAATAAAATCAATTGGATTGAAAATATATCCTCTTGTTCACTTTTTCTCTTGACAAACTCTAAAAAATCATTTCTACTTAACTCGTAATGAATGACCATTTGTAGTTTATTCTTCTTCACTAGGATGTTCACAATTAGTATTATGTATTTATGCTTCTACGTCTATTATATCCATGGAAATCTTAGGGTAGTTTTTATTTGTCTTTGAGAGAAATAGAGCTAATACTTTTAGAGAGTTTTTCATAACCACTATAGAGTATTGTTGACTCAAGGAGTCACTATCGTTTGTGGCAGGTTCTTATGATAAAATCATTATAAAATCATTCATCTCTTGGTTCTATGAGTTCACATGCAATTCTATCATTTTCATAAAGTTTTTGTGTAGATTTTTTTTTCTCAATACATGAACCAAAAAAGTATACTATATGTTTACTAGATATTCATAGGGTAACTTTTCTGTATCCTTTTCAAGAGAATATTAAGGTTGGGCATCAAAGTATGATAACTATCCATGGTCAAGGATAATCGTGGAATCTACAATCTGATTATGGAATAGATGTTGGATGATCTGAGCTACCATTTATGGTAATACATGATGCAACATGTATTATTTGGAAAGGGATCTTGGAATATTCATGTAGGATGTTGAGATACATCATGTCATAGCTATAGAGGCTCAAACTTTAGCTGATCAATGTGATGTTGAGGATGCTCTAGATTCTAATATGCGTGCAATTCCTATTTGCATTACTATTGCAACTCCTCTTTGGACTATGTGAACTACATCACCAGCACCCCCATCATTACAAAGAGAATTTGATGGGATTTTAATATTCTTTCTCTTTCATTTATCCATCATGTGTAGTAATAAAAGAAAAGAGAATTGGGTCAAAGAATCATGTCAAATTATATCACGCAAGAAATGAGATTGATTCTACTTATCTTTGAACGCTATCAAACAGTGAGCATATAAATAAAGTTGATCTATTGAGCATACTCTTTCACAGACTAAATATTAAAAACATAACTAATTTTCATACGAAACATGTCTTTTAAATAATTGAATTTTCTAGACTCTTGTAAAGAGTTCATTTGTATTAATTTTGAGGGTGGTTTCTTCACCTTCACTCACCATGCCCATAAAAGAAATATTATCAGACATTCCAAGAACCCCTCTTATCCTACACAGAAGACTTGGGAAATGTTTCCAAAGATAGTGAAGTCTTTAGATGAGAATTATGTGATAGTCAAGTCTTTAGATGAAAATTAGGTGATTCAATGTCAAAACTTTATAACTTCTTCATCAAATTCTTAGTTATGGCTGAAAATATTTTAAAATCTACAATCGGCATACTTCATTTTGATTCAGGGGATAATTATATTTCCTCTATGTTTCACATTCAAGAAATTTCAAGGTCGCATATGACCTCCTAGGCTTCTCAAAAAAAAAAGCAAAAAAAAACTAGGCACTCGTCAAATGCAATTATAACTTCAAAACGTATATCACTTCAAAAAAGTGATTAAAGTAACTAGGCATAGACTCAATGAGATATTATTTCTATGAATATAAAGAGGAGTTAAATATTATATACCTAAACACATCAAGGGATAAAATATATATTCATGTACCTTCTATAAAAAACTATTATAAACTAATTATAGAGTGCAAATTATTGCACATATATAGAATCTACTGTTAAAATATTCAAAATTTTGGAATATTTTTTTGCAATGTTGATGCACATGACAATTATCTCACCATTCCAAAAGACCTACCTTATCATATAGAAAAATAAAATTATAACAGAATGTTAAGAATATTCATACAATTGTGTGAGTAATTGCACATCAAATCTGCCTCCTAACAACAATTAATGGTCAAGTTCCATGCCTCTTTGGTTCAGGGTGGAAGCTCATCCTCTGTTGATTGTTCTAAATTGCACATAATTAAGCATTAAAGGGGCACCATTTTAATTTAGCTGTTCTATGCGAAATCATCACTTAATCAAGTGCAAAAATACACGCATCATTTTTTTACAACAAAATATAAATACAATTTTTCTCAAGAAATTGGTTGCTTATGTGGCGTATGTTAGAAATGGGAATAGTGATGATGCCGCTGATTATATATACGATGGATTTGAATCATGACGTGCATTTCTAAGGGGGTTTACGATGAGCTTGCATTGAAGATTGCAAACTTGTTTAAGTCTTTGATTTCCTTTTTGAATGATTCTACAATCATAAGGTAGGATATTTGTTTTGCAATTAGTGTGCTTGTAGAGGAGGTACTAGGGTATCTACTTTTAGCAAGAGCATGCACCATGCACTCCAGTACTTTTCCTACTCAAGGGAGGTTCTCCTTAGGGAAATATACCCTTTAACACTTCTGTGAGCAGGCAGATAACAATAATTACACAGAACTATAAATACTCAGGGAAATGATAGATGACAATAGTGGAAGACCAAACAACTCCTTAGTTCGAACACATGATTACAATATAGGCACCAGAAATGCTCTAAAGTGATGCGCTGGATTAACATGCCAATTTAGAACTAAACAACATCAATACAAGAGAACCATCTATTACAATGATCATAACTAGATGAAGAATCGCACTGATCGGTAGACAGATATGAGCAGGTGCTCCAAGAATGACAAACTCAACCACGGAATCGCACCATACGACAAAATCAAGACACTCCCTCACACTATAGTGCTAATAGCCCTCCACTGGGAAGCCGAAGCTCTATATCCTCACCATAGAGTTACTTCCTACAGTAGGCTTGTAGCCATAGAGTGCAAAGAGAGGACACAAAGAGAGGCCGGAATCCTCTGTACCTCTGTGTATCTGAGTCTCCTAATGAATACAAGTCCATTTCTTTTATAGGTTCCAATAGTCCAAAAGGGCCTTGCGGATTTCCCACGTTCACTGAAGATGCACTGATTGATTGCACCAAAATTGGAGGGGTAGATCAAATATGCCACCAGTCTTGAATTTGATCCTCAAAAATAGGAAGTCGTCACGGCAACAATCATTTATCCTCTTACTCTTTTACCACTTACACTTTTTCTCTCACTTTTGAATGTAAGCTCAGATCCTCATTATGTGCCACCCGTGATATTGGAATGACCCTCATAAGCACACCCTTCACATAACTCACATAATTCTTGTAGTAGCTTTGGATCCTTACATATTGAGTGGTGGGAGATGGTGCGTGGTGTGGGTGGAGTGGTGGGAGGTTGTGGGTGGTGTGGAATGTGTGGATGGAGTGGTGGGAGGTTGTGGGTGGTGCGGAAGGTGCAGGTGGAGTGGTGGGAGGTTGTGGGTGGTTTGGTAGGTGTGTGTGGAGTGATGGGAGGTTGTGGGGGGTGTGGGTGGAGTGGTGGGAGGTTGTGGGGGGTGTGCGAGGTGTGGGTGGAGTGGTGGGAGGTTGTGGGGGGTGTGGGAGGTGTAGGCGGAGTGGTGGGATGTTGTGGGGGGTGTGGAAGGTGTGGATGGAGTGGTGGGAGGTTGTGAGGGGTGTGGGAGGTGTGGGTGGAGTGGTGGGAGGTTGTGGGGGGGTGTGGGAGGTGTGGGTGGAGTGGTGGGAGGTTGTGAGGGGTGCGGGAGGTGTGGGTGGAGTGGTGGGAGGTTGTGGGGAGTGTGGGAGGTGTGGGTGGAGTGGTGGGAGGTTGTGGGGGGTGTGGGTGGACTGGTGGGAGGTTGGAGGTGGCGTGGGAGGTGTGGGTGGAGTGGTGGTAAGTTGTGGGGGATGTGGGAGGTGTAGGTGGAGTGGTGGCAGGTTGTGGGGAGTGTGGGAGGTGTGGGTGGAGTGGTGGGAGGTTGTGGGGGGTGTGGGAGCTCTGTGAGATAATGCCACACTTCCACATGTGCCACTCGGACTCAAAGGATTCTTGTGTTGCTCATATAGCTCCAGCATTTAGTTTGCTCACATCTTCTAGCTCACGAGCATTAACCTCTAAAACTTGCCACCATGCCCTCTCCCCATCGATAGGAAGCTTGATGAGCACCACACTTTGTATGAGTATGCTTGCTTTCTGCTGTGATATCTAGATTTAATATCTCACTAACCTCACGCCTAATTTTACCTATCGAAACACATGGAGATTTTTGCAAATTGGATACTTCGTCTTTTGAGTCTCCACTCACATTTATCCTATCTTCTTTCTTTACAGACTTTACAAACTTCCTCTCAGCAACTTGGGGGGGTAGGACGTGTGTGTGGGGGGTTGGGCTGCATGGGAGGGTGCGTTGGGAGTGTGGGTGGGTAGGAGGAGGAGGTTGAGGTGGTGAGTGGGCAAAGTTGTAGAGGCAGGGGGGGGAGAGCAGGGAGCAGCGGGGGCAACAGGGATAGTGGGGGGGGGGGGAGAGGAGGGAGCAGCAACGGGGGGCAGAAGGGATGGAGGGAGGAAAGAGGAGGGAGCAGCGGCAGGGGGGGAGGGGTAGCGGGGATGGTGGGGGGGAAGAGGAGGGAGCAACTGGGGCAGTGGGGATGGTGGGGGGAAAGAGGAGGGAGCAGCGGGCAGAGGGGTAGCGGGGATGGCAGGGGATGTAGGGGAGAGAGAGAGAGAGAGAGAGAGAGAGAGAGAGAGAGAGAGAGAGAGAGAGAGAGAGAGAGAGAGAGAGAGAGAGAGAGAGAGAGAGAGAGAGAGAGAGAGAGAGAGAGAGAGATAGAGAGAGAGAGAGAGAGGGAGGGAGGGAGGGAGGGAGAGAGAGAGAGAGAGAGAGAGAGAGAGAGAGAGAGAGAGAGAGAGAGAGAGAGAGAGAGAGAGAGAGAGAGAGAGAGAGAGAGAGAGAGAGGGAGAGAGAGGGAGGGAGGGAGGCAGGGAGGGACGGAGGGAGGGAGGGAGGGAGGGAGGGAGGGAGAGAGAGAGAGAGAGAGAGAGAGAGAGAGAGAGAGAGAGAGAGAGAGAGAGAGAGAGAGAGAGAGAGAGAGAGAGAGAGAGAGAGAGAGAGAGAGAGAGAGAGATGCTACGGGGAGAGAGAGAGAGAGAGAGAGAGAGAGAGAGAGAGAGAGAGAGAGAGAGAGAGAGAGAGAGAGAGAGAGAGAGAGAGAGAGAGATTGTACGGAGAGAGACAGAGAGAGAGAGAGACTGAGAGACTGAGAGAGACAGAAAGAAAGTTTATTTTTTTTTTTTTTTTGATATAAAGGAAGTTCGGCATTAGTCTACTCTCCCGGACTTGAATTAAATAAAGAAAAGTACAGGAGAAGGGGACAAGTGCCCACGGGGCCCCCCGAATCCCACAAATCAGGGGAAGCTATTATAGAGCCTAGATGGCATTACAAAGAAGGTTAATCACCCTCTCATCGCCCTCATGAGGGGTGCACTTGGGTTTAAGCTTGTTATTGATCAAAAGGGGAACTTGATGATGCCTCAAGGGGGGGCGGATTTCTTATAGTTAAAAATCCTTTTGCCAAGGAGGAACAACGATTTCTCAATTGACCACACATCTTTCCTGCCAGATTTTCCATAGGATCTCCCCTCTAATGGCGTTCTAGAGAGTGGCTGAGCAACCAATCGCTTCTCCCAGCAGGGCTTGCTGCCAACTGATATGTTTCTGAAGTCTAATTTTCTTTCCAACCATATGCCAGAGTCTGTTGGAGTCGGGGCAGGTAAAGAAGATGTGTGAAACATCTTCGATAGACCTGTAGCAGCGTTTGCGCCAGGGAGGAATCCCACAAAATTTGCTAGCCTTAAGGTTGGTCTAGATTCCATGATGAAGAATTTGCCATAAGAGGATAGACTTTTTTATTTCTATGAGGGGGTGCAAGATAGCCATGAACTTCATGTCCCACCGAAGCCGCGTCCATGAGAGGCACCACTTCTTGTTGAGGTTAACCTGATAGTCAATCATTTCTTTGATGTTCGGGATTTTTAATAGGGTATTCCCATTGTGCCATTTAAGACCAAGTGAGCTCAACGTGTCGTGTCCCATGAGAAGGTGAACTTTGTGTCGGTCCCAGACGAGACATCTGCTTTGCAAAGTGTTCCATTCTTCATACGAAATGTTGACGCAAGGGTCAATATCCTCGAAGTTGAGAGAGAAAGAAAGTTGCGCAATGCTACAGAACCCCTCACCAAGACTTTGCACCATCTCGGTGCAATTTCTCCTTATTTTCTTATTTCCATAGGACCAAAGCAAATTGCAAATACTGCATGAAATACGGTATATATAGTGAACAAAGTGCTTCCCCTTTGACTTAATTCAGGTAACTCTTTACCCTGGAGATATTAACTAGGGGTATCCTCTTACCTTGCAAATCTTCTAGATGCACTCCTCCATGTGGTAATACCTTTACCACCCTGTGTGGTCCTACCCATTTGGGTGCCAATGTGGTTGAAATTCATGAAAACACTAAAAAGTCATCCATGAAAATGCATAGAAAGGTTGTCAACCATTTGCCCAATATTAGATACATTGTTCTATTAAATGAAGCTGGTTCATTCTTCAAACCAAAAGCCATGCGGGTATAGAAAATGTGCCCCAAGGAGTAACGAAGGCTGTTTTGCCCCTATCATCAGGATGGATCACTATCTGATTGTAGCCACTAAAACCATCTAGGAAGCTATACAAAGTGTGACTAGTTACTTCCTCAAGTACTTGCTCTGTGAAGGGGCTGAGGAAATCCATCTTGAACAGTCACTTTATTCAAGGCACAAAAATCAATGTAGACTCTTATTTTTCCACTATTTTTCTTGGGTACAATAACCATAGAAGAAAGCCACCTGGAATGTTCTACTGGAACAATTATACGTGCTTCTTCTAGCAAAAAGTAAAGAAGTTACCTTTTGCAGTAAAGGAGGATAATGCCATAGCCAAGAGGCCAAGTGGACTAGTTGAGGGTTGTCTTCATCCCCTAGGACTAGTCTTGCTTGAGAAATCATCTCCACTGTATGCATGAGTGGAATTTAGCTTATACTCTGCAATATGTTCTCATGTCCACCCTTGAGGTATATCAGAGAAAGGAACATCTTCTCTGCACTCAGGCTCATAGCTTTCTTTCCTTGATACTTCTATATTTTTTGCCCCTTAAAACTTTGTATTCTCCTGCAAACTCTCATTCTTCAACTCCTTGTGAAATTCAAGAAAAAAGGCACTTTTGCATCCCCTAATCACTTAATCAAGTTCAAAAATCATCACTTAATGAAGTTCAGAAATACATGCATCATTTTTTTGGACAACAAAATATAGATACAATGTGTCTCAAGAAATTCATTGCTTATGGGAATATGGATGATTTCATTGATTATATATGCAATGAATTTGAATGATAACGTGCTAGTGGATGGAACTAGACATAAAGTTTAGCGTTTATGATTACCTTATATTGAAGATTGTGGAGTTGTATAGCTCTTTGATTTGCTTTTCTAATGACTATTAATGTGCTCAAAACAAAAGACCTTTTACATCAGTTATCAATAATCCGAAATAGGGCTACTGATTAAGTGAACAATGCTTCGAATGTATAACTTTCTAAATGTTGGAAAGAAAGTATGTAAGGTTGGTGCTTAAGGTAAACCTACTTTCTAGAGTTCAACACACTTTATAAAAAATTGATACACACTACTAAGAATCTTGGGGATATGCAAATGACTTTGAATACACTGAAATATAAATTTTATTTTCCCCATAGTTTAGGAAACCAATCATCAATCACTACAAGAGAATTTTCTTTGTCGCACCAAATGTGGGGAATGATTTAATTTCATTGGTGGAGCTTCCACACTTGCTTTCCGAACTTCTAGGACCCTTCAGTTTGTTGACAAATCTATAAATCTAATAACTGAAGCTCTTTGTATGGTTAAAACATGTTTTCAACATGTATGTTTGTATGTACATATGTATGCATGTATGTGCATATGTCTTTGTAGGCACATACCATTTATATATGAATGTGTTTCTATGTATATACATATGTATGTAAGTATTTTTGTGTGAATGCATGTACGTGTGATTGTATGTATGTTCTTCATGTATTTATGTATCTAAATATTGTTACACTTATGTGTTCCTTTAGTATCTTTGATGTGAACCTTTTCCCTATACATGGACATTTTTTACTCTACTACTGGATAGAGGTTTTTTCCCCATGTTACTACATAAATGATTCACTCATATATGGTGGTACTTTGTACTTAGGGTTATTATTCAGCTCGTACTTTAGTTCAATTCATTCTCAATAGAGAAGGGTATTCCAGCCATCGTCTTCTCCATGTACTTTGCTGCATTTGTGCTCCTTGTGTGTGCTTCTGGTGTGCCTCTCAAACTTCTACACACCCAACAAGGTTATCTAAGCAGGTTCATCTCCTTCTCAAGTTTCAATTTTTCGTGTCGCGGTGCATGTGCACTTTTAATAGTGAAAATCAACTTCGGAGCATAGAATAGTATTAGCTGATTTCTAGTAGGCAAATCTTCCACTTATTAGGTATTCCAATGGGATTTGACGTATTGATGGACCAACGATGGAACTATGTTCTCTCAAATATAGACAACAAATTGGCATACTAGAAAGCTATGCAGATCAACCTAGCACAAAGATTCATGGTGATTAACACATTCCTAGTCATCGCAAGAGAAGGGGAGTCCCCAAAATTAAATGGACTGTTTGCAATAGCCAAAACGACCAAGGTGGTTTGGGCATTCTTTACATCGAAGTCATGGACAACAAGTTAGCTGCAAAATGGTTAATTAAGGTGTGGAGCAATAGTGAAGCCTCTCAGGCTAAGCTTATTTTTAGGAATAGTAGCAATCTTAAGATTATAGGCCTCCTAGGTTGGAAGGACCTCTGCCTCCTCACCCTGCTCTTCTTTCCTTTTTTTGGTTTCTCCGTGGGGCTTGGATTTGGTTTTCTCACTTTGGAAGAGTTGGAGCAAGGTCAAACTGTTTATTTGGATTAGTGAGGATTAGGGATGGGCAGCCGCTATTAGATAGAATGATTCAATCTAGTTCCCGATGAAGGTCATCATAGGTGTTGAGACATGGAACCTTCATAAAGCTAAGAAACCATGAAATAAAGGTTTCTGTTTGTGGAAACATCTCTTGAATCAGGATACATGCTAATGGACTAGATTTGAGCACACTGATCTAGATGTTAGAGTGAACTATGAAGAATGGACCCTTTTTCAAAGGAGATTCATCGCTTGAGAATGCTTGAAGACTCGCCTCTTCATTGGTGAGGACCCTCCCCACCATGAGGGTCTTAGATGATTCAATGGCAGTAGCCTTGACAAAATTATGAGATTCAAGAAAAATATAGACCTTCATGTCACACTTAATAGGAAGTGGTGTCTTGATTGTTTTTTTTAGAAGACAAGAAATTATATTAATGATGGCATGTAAATTTGTACAAAGGGCAAGACCCCCACCAACCCTCAGATTACATGGGTGATAACATATGGGCTAGTAACCTCAATGGGAAAATACAAAGCATTAGCTAAGAGGCAGTACATATGACAGGTTACAGACATAAGAAAACCATATCATGTCTGACGATTGAGTACAACTTCAGTAAAGAAGATCTCCACTGGTTAGGAGAGGAAGATCTAAGATGTGAGACAAAAGGAAATCCTTAGCAGGGGCACAATGAATGGTCTCCAAACTTTGCAACCCAATCCTCTTGAGTCCTTTGTAAAAGGAGAAATACATAGAACTAGAGAAATTTTTATTATAGGTTGATTCATTTCCGATCCTTCATATAGACCAAAGAATGTGGTCTCTAGAGATTCCAAAGGGAAAAATAAAATTTGTTACACGCACCCTACAAAGCTTTCTTGTAGTCCAATCTGACATTATATTTCTGGTAAAATGGCTGAAGAGCACACCAGAATGATTGAGCATGTCTACAAGTGGAAAAAAGGTGGGGGAGGTCTTGCACAGTGCCAGAAAAGATATATACACCATCATTAATATTTAACTTCTTCACTTTGTAACCCACCAGATGGCTTAATTCGAATTTCATGTGGGACTAGAGAGAGAAGGCGTGAGTATTAAATGGAGTGAGTACAAAAGTGTGCAAACTCTCTACAGAAAGATGAGCCCTTAGATCATGAAGGATCAGAAGGATGCGCACATTTGGCATTGTTCATTTTTTGCCAGTGATTGTGAGCCGTTAGATTGCATGGATCATACGATGGCCACAATCAAAAGGTGCATTTTTTAAGTGTGGGAGCAATCTCAGCCCTTTATCTTTGGCTACATCCAATGGCTAGCAATTGAAGCACCCAAAATTTAACGAATTTAGTGTTGTACATCCGATTTCATAGCCCATCCAATGCTGCAGAACAAAAGGCGCATCTATAATGATTGCTTCAATGTTAGCCCTTTGATCTAAAGTCAATCATGGGGTCCAAGTTCTTAGATGCCTTGACTTTTCACATGTAACATTAGCCTTTAGATCTTGTGGCAATCCAAGGGTGAATGGTTTTAAAGCCTCTCAAAACCACTCTTTAAAGAAATCCACGAGTTCTTGATGGTTTTTGGATCTTTGACAACCCAAAAACTAGGGAACCCTATGCCTACTCTAGGTGATTAAGACACTAGATTGTGGCCACCACCCTCCTCATTGGTCCATCCCTAATCTCTCCTTAATCCAAAAGGCCCATGCAGGGTTCATTTTTCCTCTAATGGCCATTATGGAGAATAAGCCACAAAAGAAAAGATTGTTTGATATTGATGGGGAGATGCTAGACACAAAGGAATATGTGGGTCCATTCCATAACCCTCCAATTAACTTTCCGTTTGTTGTTAAACTTTTGAAGAATCAGGTTGATTGATCCTCTTTTCTTCTTGAAACATTTTAGGATATCTTGAGCAACATCTTTTAGCTTGATGGGTCTCTAACCGGTATAGAGAGCAGCTCTATCAACCAACATCATTCTATGCTTCAACATTACCTGCAGACAACGAGAGGAGCAATGAGTATCCAAAATTTGGGCGTCATACATGATCACCATTAACAGTGAGATGCTTCCACGAGGTAAAATCCTTGTTGTAGCATTTATGTTCCCTAATTACAATGAGTCCATTCTTACACAATGATAACCATCCAATCCAGATACTTTCCTACAAAAAAAGAAACTTAATACTCAAAGAATTTGCTTTTAGGACTACAAGCCACCCATTTAGCTGAAAGATTGGTAGCCATTTTGAGAGGACAAAAAATGCCTAGACCTCCTTCCTTTTTTGTTAAGTAGCACACTTTCCAAGAAACTTTGAAGACTTTATTATGAATAAGACTTCCACCCTAGAGAAATCTCTTGGATAGACAAACAACCTGGTTAAAATGTTTCTTTTACGCATCCAGCAAGAAAGGAAATAAACCAATGAAGGCAAGATATAGTGATCAAGAACAAAAACTCTCTAAGATAGAGATGATTGACAAGCATACAAAGAAAAATCTTTCTTGTTAAATTTCTGCATAACCCATTCCCATTTGTGGTTAATAGTGACATGAAATCCCATGGGAATTCCTTAAACTATGAAAATATCACCATCTTTAATAACATCACATCCAGTATTGCTAATGCATTCAGGAAGATGATTATCAAAGGACTTAAACGATGTTTGCTTATAGTTGACATGAGATCCACTTGCAAGAAAAAAAGTATTGAGACAATTCAAAATGCATTTGGCATAGTTAGCATCAGCTTTAACTATCATGTTGCTATCATCAATAAAAGCTTACGAATAGATTTGCTTATCACATTCAGGCATAGAGACTCCTTCAATATTTTCACTTTCGAAAGCATCATTGATAAGCCATCCAAGATCATCACTAGCTATAGCAAATAGAAGGCGAGCTAGTGGGAAACCCTATGTAATAGACATTATAAGCCTTAAATGGGGGAATAAGTTACCATTGACAGAGATTTTGGAATGGGCATTGCCAAAAACAGTGCTCATAGCTTTTATGAACTTTTTCCCTGAGCCTATATGATGAAGCGATTGTAACACAAAGTCCCATTCAATCCTATCATAAGCTTTGGCAAAGTCAATTTTGAAAAAAATAATAAGGTTAGTTGGTCTCATTGGCATACTCAATTCCTTCCCACAGAGAAATACTGGCATCAAGAATAAATCTCCCTTTGATAAATCCTTTCTACTCAGGAAGGATGATATCCTTCATAAGGGGGCTTAGTCAAATAGGTGATAGGCCTCTAGTTATTCAAATCCTCTTTTGGTCCTTTCTTGTGAATCAATTTTATCACTCCCATGTTGATTTCAATAGGAAGAGTGCCTCTGCTAATAGAATGTTTCCAAATCAAAAGGATGAATGGAGTCAGGAAATATTTTAAAGCAATGAAAAACTCATTAGGAAGACCATCAAGGCTAGGAGTTTTATAGAGTTTCAATTTATCTATGGTTTCTTTAATCTCACGGGCAGTGAGGGGTAGGTCCAGCATGGCAGCCATGCTAGGCAGAATAGACTTTTTCCTTTTAAGGGCAATGGTGGCTCTGGCTCCACGGATATCCTCCCCCTACTTGGGAGTACTAGAGAAAACATCAGTAAAGAAGCTCCTAGCCTCATGCAAGTTCTCCTTATTGTTGATAGAAAACCCACCAGTCTTTTCTTCAACATAGGAATAAATTCTTTATTTTTCTTCTTTTTCAACAATGAAAACATACTCTTATTAGGTATCTCAAGATTCCCTGCCCAAAATTCACTTGATGAAAAAAGAATACTAGTAGCTTCAATATACTCATCATATCTAAGTGTTTCCTAAAGAGATAAAATCAAATCCATTTTGTTAGGGCCTTGAGAGGAAACTAGGATTTCTCTCTCCTTAGCTGTGTCTTGACTCCTGTTCGCTCTAACGACTCTTTTAAGACATTTAAAGTGAGCAAAAAGAGCTTGGACCTCTTTAATAGCCTTAGCTCAAGCCAAACAAGGATTGGGGAGTTTTTGAAGGAAATGGGAGAAAATGGCCTTGGTATTCGCTAACACACACGAGATTTTCAAAAAAGACGAATCTTAGTGTGGTACTTTTATTCTTGAGCCTCCTCTTGAGCTCCCCCCTTTATCTCGACCTACATATAACATTTGGTTGTTGCTGTGCTTTCCTTTGGGGCCACCAAATCTAAGCTATTCTATCACAAAGATGAGGGATTAGCTTTTCAAAACCTGGATATGCATCTTTCAAGTTAATGGAAGTTACAAAAGGCTTCCATCTTTCATCTTCTCTCAATCCATTGAGAGTATAACAGACAAGATCTTTGTCTTCAACCGTTGTGCCAATAGAAGCTAAAGCATCACTTAGATCCTTAATCTTCAAAGTATATTTAGCTATGGATTGACTTGAACTTTTCTTGATTATGTTCAACTCATTCTTGAGTTGAAGTTTCTTAGCTTTAGTATTTGTTGAATACATACTTTCAAGAGCTTTCCAAGCATCCTTTGCTTTCTCTAGATGTTGAATATGCCCTACCATGGCATTAGCAATGACTTGTGACATGAGGAACATGAGTCTCCTATTCCTTTGTTCTCATTCTTGTGCTTGCCTCCTTTGGACTTGAGTCATCGTAGCTTGATTTATTTGAGGTTGAGCATCATCGCCGCTCACAATAACCCACAAGCCTTTGCTTGTTAGGTAGTTGTTCATTCTTAACTTCCACACAAGATAGTTATCCCTATCCAATTTCTCTACTTGTTGACCCAAGTAAGCCATTGAAGACTATCAAAAACTTTGAGAGTTACCTCAAATAGTTATATTGTCCTTTGCTCTTGTGTTTGTGAAGATGCCCCTTGTTTTGTAGCTCCTCTTTTTCTTTGCTTTAACTCCAACTCTGTTGATGAAGCTTCAACACCAAGTTTGCTTAGATACCAACTCTGGAGAATGATTTCTCCTATGTGCAACAAAAAAATGTAGTGAACCCTTGTATGTTCAACAAAGTAGACAAAGAGATCTTTCCAACAAACTATAAATAACTTCATTTGGACACGTTTTGATCAGGAACTGCAACTAATGAAGATGAACTACACATCCACATAAGTATGCGGAAGAATCAAACTTCACTCTTGGACTAATAACTCCCTAATTATATGTCCTTTGAGGAAGATATTTAATATAGAGAACTTACACACAAATAGACTTCCAACAAGCTAAAAATTAGGTAATTTGGATGAGTATTGGTCAAGAAACACAACTGACTAGACTGGCCAGAATAGACTACCATCTACACAGGTATGCTGAAAAATTGGACTTCACTCTTTCACTGATATCTCATAGAATATATCATCTTTAAATGAGATATTTGAGAACTAAAAAATGCATAAGATAAGCTTTAAAATTAGTGTTTAAACGCAAGACATCGTTACATATACACTGAGATATGAGCTTCACAACATAGCTATGTACAAAATGACATTCTGTTGGAAGGATTCTATGGGAGGACAACATGAGGAAATGACCAGATCTGACTATTGGGAGCTCTTGCCTCTTTCCCTCCTTGTTCGTAAAATGCTCCCACTCCATCAATGAGCATGTGAAGAATTTTGTGCCTCCTTCTTAACTCACCACTTTCATTTGATTGCCCACTGCATGTCACTTACTACAAGGGAGATATTGTATCTATTACTCATCATGAATTTTGACTAGAATTTTCCTTTTCCTTTATCATTATATTTGGTAAATCTATCCAAGCATAGCTCATGTGAAAATAAGCTTGTACATTTATCTTCAACACCCAAAAATCATGACCCATGTTAGCTTCATCATTCTTTACATTTGCTAAATTTCTAGCAATAGACATGCCGACTTCCTTCTTCTTTTCATTGTGTTTAGCAAGCTTTCTACACTCATCAAAAGTATGACCAGCCTTTCGACAATATTTGCATCTCTCCTTCTTTTGCAAATCACCATTATTAGAGGAATGAGTGGAATAGGAAGGTTGAGGCTTTCGCGTTGATGAACCCAAAGTTGAACCATACTTGCTTTTCCCATTTTGTGAGATAGCAAGTGCTTGTGTTCCCTCAATCAAACCAATCCTATTCACTCTAGATTGATCTTCTTGCAAAAGAAGAGACACAACCTCATCAAATGCATACATATTAGGATTTCTTTTAGCAACCAAAGGGACTATAGTAGCAAAACTTTGAAAAGATTCCAACAATCCTTTCAACAATGTAGAGATGAGTGATGCATTCGGAATAATCTCATCTATGTTTGCCAATTGCTCTTTCAAGTCCTTGATGCATGTTACATACACATCCACCGACTCCTTTTCAGTCATACTTCCTCAAGTTCCTTCCTCAGTATGCAACATGTGCTTCATTACACACGGCATACAAAGAACCAAGAGTCCCATGCTTGCCTTGATGTAGAACATGATCGAATGTGTGGAACTATGTGATGCATCACAGAAAGTGCAATAAATGCATAAGCTTGAGCATCTTTTCCATCCCATCAAAGTTGCTCTTGTGTAGGTGGAGAAGGAGAAACCACTGTACTTGAAGAAGACGCTCCATCTGTGGCAGTAGACTGTGAAGTAGAAGCACCTACGGCTCTTCGATCTACATCTTCCACTATGTTCCAAAGTTGTTTTGCAACAAGCACATGCTTCATCATGTAAGACCACATCGGATAGTTGCTCCCATCAAGCTTATCTTCATCTTGAAGCATGCCAAACAAGTCATTGTTGCCCACCATTTCATAAAAGAACAAGAATGTGATAAAATCTTCACTTTGATAAAAGCTAAAATGAATGCTAAAATTTCAGCTCACAAATCGTCACTCTAATGGAAATTTTAACTATATAAATGGCTTCAACATGGGGGTAAAACTATGTCTGGTTCCATCCACTAGCACATTATGATTCAATTTCATTGCATATATGATCAATGAAATCATCCCTATTCCCATAAGCAACTAATTTCTTGAGACACATTGTATCTATATTTTGTTGTCAAGAAAATGATGCATGTATGTTTTAACTTCCTTAAGTGATGATTTTTGAACTTGATTAGGTGATTAGGTGATGCAAAGGTGCCTTTTTTCTTGAATTTCACTTATCTTAGTTACTACTAAATGGATGTTTTATGTTAATTTCTTATTGATACCATTTAGATTAAAATGGTGCTGGTTCAATGCTTAATTATGTGAAATCTATAATGAATTCTTCTTAATTAAGGTGCTTGATCTCTTTCTTATCATCTATCTCTCTCTTTGTCACTCTCTTTCTCTCTTTTTTTCTTGCTCTCCGTCTCTCTCTCTCTCTATCTCTTCCTCTAGGATGCATCATCCAATCACCTCAATGACATGAAGCTGCAATACTTAAGAAAAATATTATTATAGAAAAAACTATTGTATATTTTTGATACCTTGTAAATTCCTAACGTTTTTCATTATGTTAAGTATTTTGCTAAATTATATATAATAGTTTCTACTAACTACCATTGGTTATTCTTACTTATTTAAATTTTATTAAATAATTCTCTTTATTATTGATAATCATATTTATTATAAGTAATGTTAATCGATTTTGTACTTACAGACATATAAAACATACATGCACAACATACATACATACATATACGTACATACATACATATACGTACATACATACATACATGAATACGTGCATGCATACATAATACATGTATACATATATACATACATACATACGTACGTACAGACATACATGCATGCATACATATATACATACATAACAAACATACATTAAAACACACGTACATGCATTGACGCATAAATACTTACATACATATGTATGTACATAGACACACACATATATATATATATATATATATATATATATATATATATATATATATGTGTGTGTGTGTGTGCGCGTGCGCGCGCACGCTTACAAAGACATAGGCACTTACATACATGCGTAGATACAGACATATGTACATACAATCATACATGTTGAAAATCATGGGTTAACCTTAAAAAGAGCTTCAATTATTAAAGAGATTTAATTATAAGATTTATTATATAATTTCTGTGTTTTCAAAGAACATGATCATAGCTACTTCCACGGCTGGATATATTACATAACTCTCAAAATATAGTTTCCCATGTTGAGAAAAAATATTATGTGATACCAATATATCAGCATGGAAATAATAATGGATTCATCTTATGTTTCCTTAACAGGTGAATAGTATACATTATTATGGGTGTGAGAAATTCCAATGTTTTCTTTGTGATAAACATATACAATACAACGTTATTTACTCACAGATTTTTTCCTTGTCCTGCAATGTCGAAACATCAAATCCTAACACTTTTTTATTTATTGTAAACATAAAACTCTATAAATATTTCTTTCCTTCTAAATATGGATAATTGAAAACTCTATATATATGTGTGTGTGTGTGTGCATGCGTGCGCTTACAAAGACATAGGCTCTTACATACATGCGTAGATACAGACATATGTACATACAAACATACATGTTGAAAATCATGTGTTAACCTTACAAAGAGCTTCAATTATTAAAGAGATTTCATTAAAAGATTTATTATATAAGTTCTGTGTTTTCAAAGAACATGATCATAGCTACTTCCACGGCTGGATACATTACATAACTCTCAAAATATAGTTTCCCATGTTGAGAAAAAGTATTATATGATACCAATATATCAGCATGGAAATAATAATGGATTCATCTTATGTTTCTTTAACACGTGAATAGTATGCATTACCATGTGAATAGTATACATTATTATGGGTGTGAGAAATTCCAATCTTTTTTCTTTTTTGTGAATAACATAAACAATACAACGTTATTTACTCACAGATTTTTTCCTGTCCTCCAATGTCGAAACATCAAATCCTAAAACTTTTTTATTTATTGTAAACATAAAACTCTATAAATATTTTTTTCCTTCTAAATATGGATAATTGAAAATGCCACTGTTAAGAGTACTTTGAAAGACACTAGAATCTCCCTATATTTACCAGGCTATTAAGTAATATGGATGAACCTGGATTAAAGAAATTTGTAAGAAATGCATAATCTTTTGCGTCGAAGAGAAGAGAAGTTGGACGATAACGAAGAGAAGTTGGACGAGTGAGGGAAGTATTGCACTTTCTTACCGTAGACGATAAAAAAGAGAATTTACACGACATAAGATAAGACATAAGATTCATTCTATGGAAATCAAGCCCTGAATTTAAAACACAAAAATTTAGACGACGAATTCAGGCGGGTATTACATATATTAGAAATGCGTATTGAAATGCACAGTTTATGGGAAAGGAGCGAACATAGTGCTGCTTACAAAAGTCATTCGCATAAATCTCTCTCTCTCTCTCTCTCTCTCTCTCTCTCTCCAATACACGCGTACATTTCCCTCCGAACAGTCTGTGTCACATTCCAGTGTACATCGCTAACTCGATTCTGAGTTGTAGCTATCTCATATCATATGTCAATCTATGAATGCTTCAAATTTTCATGTATCTTTTGAAGCTACCCACCTAGTAAAGGAACATATGATAGGTAGGAGATTTAATGAATCGTTGTATTGGGGGTTCCCTTCAGTCCAATGCTAGCTGAAAGGGATAATATCACCTTCTATCTCATGCATGTGACTAGCTCTTCCTTGGAGCTTTCAACACAGTACATCAATGAAGGGAATTCTAGACCTATGTATGAGATAGGAGGTGATTTCAATTCCTTGGCACTATCCTTGAACTGAAGGGAGTTTCGAATGCCAATTCTTCCAGCCGCCACAAAGATATTCATGACAAAAATTTATATATGTGTGTGTATGTATATGTGTGTGTGTATATGTGTGTGTATGTGTGTGTATGTGTGTGTATGTCTATATATGTGTGTGTGTGTCTATATGTGTGTGTGTGTATGCATGTCTGTATGTATGTATAACCTTAAAACCCTTATCCTAAAACATGTATATGTGTGCATGTGTGTATGTATATGTGTGTATGTGTATATATGTATATGTGTGTATGTGTTTATGCATGTGTGTATGTATGTAAAACCCAAAACCCTAATCCTAAAACCCAAACCATAAAACATGTATACGTGTGCATGTGTGTATATATATGTGTGTGTATATGTGTATGTGTTATGTGTGTATGTGTATGTGTATGTGACTAATGTTTATTTTAAAACTCTAATTTTTTAAGTTTTAGGTATATTTTCTATTATTTATATTAAAGTACTAATGTTTTATATATTTAATTATAGATACTAATATTAATCCTAATCTTCATTTGTTATGCATGTATACATGGCTGAACATTTCTCTCATAAAACAAGCCAAAGGAAGACAAGACATAATATTCAAGAATTTACACGACATAAGATAAGACGTAAGATTCATTCTATGGAAATCAAGCCCTGAATTAAAACACAAAAATTTAGACGACGAATTCAGGCGGGTATTACATATATTAGAAATGCGTATTGAAATGCACAGTTTATGGGAAAGGAGCGAACATAGTGCTGCTTACAAAAGTCATTCGCATAAATCTCTTTCTCTCTCTCTCTCTCTCTCCAATACACACGCGTACATTTCCCTCCGAACAATCTGTGTCACATTCCATGAAGTAGTGTTGTAATCTCCCTCCTGTGCAAAATTCCAGGCCGCTTCATGACGATCGCCTGCTCCCTACTTTCATCTTTCCATATTAAACTTTCTGGGCATTGGAACAGGGCGTTTTACACACCCCACTGGTCCTGCTTCCCTTACGTCCTATAAATAGACACCTCAATCCGTGCTGTATTGTGAATCGTCTTGGAAGCATTTCAAGATAGAATCTCTCTCTCTCTCTCTCTCTCTACAAGTTTTACGTACCGATCGATCTCTTTTCTGACAAACTATCGTTGAGAACTGCACCCATCGAAATGCCGGATTCTAGATGTGTATAGCTTCTTTGGGATCTATGTAGGCTACGAGGTTCTTCATCACGTACGCTTGTCCATTCTCTAGAGGATAAAAAGGTGATTAATGTTTTCTTTTTCCTGTTCTTGTGCTTTAACTGATTCGATTGGAAGCTCTCTCTGAGACAAAGAAAACAATGGTGACACGGATATTTCACATTCTCAGACCAAATTAAGGTAAGAAAAAGGGCTTTCGAATGTTACGCGATTGCTAAACGGGAGTTCCCTTCAGACCAAGCCAGGAAATAGGCTGCTGGATCAGCTGCTTTTTCAACCGGCGGGCTGCCTTTCCTCCTCGCACTGATTATTACACAGAGAGAGAGAGAGAGAGAGAGAGAGAGAGAGAGAGAGAGAGAGATCTGGAGGATATTTAGCCCTCTGGCTGACGAAACAGATGTTCCTGCTCCCTTCTTGACCTGTCTTGGACTGAAGGGAGCTCCCTTGGGTTTTTATTCTGTTTTAGATCATATCAATGCTTTCGCATTAGTTATGAAAGATTTTCCTCTATTGACTTTACTTTGGCAAGTTAACAGAAAAATTATACTTTGGTTAATTATATTTTTGGCAAGTTAGTTATGAAAGTTAGCCAACATTTAGAAAGTTATCCTATTGAAGCATTGTTAGCTTAATTAGTAGCCCTATTTTGGACTAATGATATTTGATGTAAAAGGTATTTCGCAATGTCGTAATTGTTTCCTAAGAGGAAAAGGTAATCAGCGTTTTGCTTCATAATTTTGAGAAAGCCTTGCATCTAAAGAGTTAGGGGGAAAGCCCAGGATTGCAAAAACAGTCTTACATAATCTGAAGAATTTTTGGCACATCTCAAAGTCGAGATCAAATCATCTTAATGCTATGACATCATTGCTTTATTCCTTTCCAAAACGGGCAGCTCGAATTCCTTGCGAGCATGTTCTAATATGCAAGCTTGAATGAACACAAGTACACATGCCTTCTATTGCTCTTAAAGGTAGTTTTGATGCAGATTGCTATAATAGTGTCGTACAAAATATGGTTGTTGTGGACTAACATTTGAACTATTAGCTTTCTATATGCTACTGACATTGTATAGCTCAAAGTTCATAATGAGAACTAATTCTCTTGCTTCATGACAACTTTTGTGTGCTAAATTTTCATTTTCACCTCTTTCCCATGTATACTAATTTTGATCAAGTGGAATTGCCTTTTGTTCAATATCTCTCTAATTCTTGAAGTCTATGGGTCAACATATATTCACTACATCACTACGAGTTTGTCATTCTTGGAGCACGCCTTCATATCTGTGTACCGATCAGTGCGATTCTTCATCTAGTTATGATCATTGTATTGGATGGTTCTCTTGTATTCATGTTGTTTAGTTCTGAAATGGCATGTCAATCCAGAGCATCTCTTTAGGGCATTTCTTGTGCCTATATTGTAATCATCTGATCGAAACTAAGGAGTGGTTTGGTCTTCCACTATTGTCATCTTTCATTTCCCTGAGTATTTATAATTCTGTGCAATTATTGTTATCTGCCTGCTCACAGAAGTGTTAAAGGGTATATTTCCCTGAGGAGAACCTCCCTTGAGTAGGCGAAGTACTGGAGTGCATGGTGCATGCTCCTGCTAAAAGTAGATACCCCAGTACCTCCTCTACAAGCACACTAATTGCAAAAGAAATATCCTACCTTATGATTGTAGAATCATTCAAAAGCAAATCAAAGACCTATAGAAGTTCCCAATCTTCAATACAAGCTCATCATAAACCCCCTAAGAAATGTAGGTCATGATTCAAATCCATCGTATAAATAATCAGTGGCATCATCCCTATTACCATTCCTAGAATACGCCACATAACAATACAAGAAATAGGAGGGGGTAGCGACACTGCAGAATCAAAAAAAAAATGGGGACCGTCCCTTATGGGACGCTAGCATCGCATAAGCGACGGTACTGTTTTTCAAATTTTGATTCTTAGGAAGGGTACGCCGCAGACTCCAAGCTTGCGTTGCTTATGCGACGCTAACTCTTTGCGTCGTAAATAGAGTCGCTTGTTGGCAACAGTATTTGCGACGCGGGCAAACTGAAGAGCGTCGCATATGCGGCATTTTTTCGAGAGCGTGGCGTAAGCGACTCTCTAGATTGTTCAAAAAAAAATTCGATTTCTCCCGGCACATTTGTGCCGAGATCTGGACGAGAGCAAGAGAACGAGAGAGAGAGAGAGAGAGAGAGAGAGAGCACGAGAGAGAGACCAGGTATGCACACACACACACACTTACACACACATACATATGCATACACACACACATATACACACATAGACACACACACACACATACACATATACACACACATACACACACAAATACACACACATATACACACATACACACATAATGTTGCATACACACACATATACATACATACACACACACATATACATGCACACACACATATATACATACACAAACATATGCATACATAATGCACATGCAGACATACACATACATCATGCATACACATGCACACACATATACACATACACATACACACACATACACA